>JADWOT020000001.1:179100-779100 GCA_036345935.2 Taenia hydatigena | reverse complement strand
GCTTCCATCGAAGAGCGGGGAAGAGATGCCGACAGACTCCCAACTGTTACCTCCTCCACCACCACCGACAATCGCAACCTCTGATGCACCGCCTCCTCCGCCCTCACCGTCGCCGGTGTTGCGCCAGCCCATTCCCTCCGTCCAGACTATCGAATCCCAGTCCGCGTGGCGCAATATTGGCTCGTCTTGTCTCAGTGCCTCGTTAGGTGGGTTTTTAGTAATGTCAACCCACTTTAGGCAGTTTCAATGTTCCTATGAATTTGATTAGTGCAGCTACTTGTTATCGCTCGTTTGTAAATTTGACTATTACTTGAAATAAACTCAGCACTATCGCCTAGCCTATCTGGGTCTTACTGCCGGTTCTGTACTAGCTACTGTCTACTTGAGTGCTGCTAGTAAGCAAGACCATCACCTTCTATTCATAGCCCAACTGACGCAGACCTACCGCAGGCCGGCCCTGCCTGACGACGAAATCCATGTAGTTGCGATAACCTTGCCTCCCTCCACTTCCACCTCAGGAGGTGAGGGGCCCCCTGGCAACGAGTCCAATGATGGATCATCGGCTGACTGCGAGACAGGTCTAGGAGTTCGATTAGTAGGTCACAGGGACACGAATTCTCGAGGTGTTTTCGTCTGCAGCTTGCGTGAAGGCTCACTGGCTGACCGCACGTCTGGTCTACAAGTTACCGACGAAATAGTTCAGGTGCGTAGCTTGAGAATGCTAGTGCCATTTGCTTATTGGTTATAAACGGTCTGTGACCCTCTTCGTCTTGTGCTCCAGGTCAAGTGGATTATAATCTCCGATTAGTAGTTGGATCATAAACTAGATTATCCCTGCCTGACTTCAGTTTAAAAACTATTAAAGCAACAAATTCACAACCTTCATTGCCTTATCTTCATCAAGGTCAACAATGTGTGCGTGATGGGACTGACTCACGTCTCTGCAAAACTTCTGATTGCCAAAGAAGCCGAGCTGGCGCGACGTGGTAGCAGTGATGGCAGTGGTAATGAGCCAAAAATATTCCTTGTCATTCGCCACAATGTTGCCTACAACGCCTCGGTAATGGCAAAACCCGCTTCCGGCACCGCGCCCACCGGTTGTGGACACTTTCTCCATCACTCTGCACTTCGCTTTGCCTCTCAGGTATTAATAAACCGGTGATACTCGTCTGATTTATAAGTCGTTTGCAACTTATAATGAAGGTGAATTCGCGATTGAACTTGCCATTCATAACCAAAGATTGATTTGTGTTACTGGGCTATACTACTCATCTGCTGTCAAAGTAGTGTGCTTCGAAGCAGTATTTGCTAAGAAATTACTGGTCTGCTTGCATTCGCGGTACAAATTTGTATTTTTTCTTTCCTACAGCCCTGCATGACCAAGGCAACAACTCAGCCATCCAAACGCGTTGAATACGATTTTCTGGACGTCACCATCGAAAGAGTGGGTCCATAGTTTTTCTTCATATCCTTTCTCCATCTCTTCTTTTTGTAGAATGCTGAGGGCGGCCTGGGTCTCTTCTTGGTGAACATGAACCCTCGTGGCGATTTGGGCGTCTTCGTGCAAAGCTTGCTGCCTACAAGTCCGGCTGGCATGGTGCGTTAATCATGATTTGCTGGATTTTGGAGATAACCCCATTACCTCTCTATGCGTTTCCATCTGGGTGGAGTAAACAATTTAAACTAGGAGTTACAAAGCCGAGATGGGTGAGGCAGAGCTTTTTACTTCATCGTCTCTTCATGTTATGGATTGCGTTTAGCCTGGGTATTTCGTGCAGTTTTTTGTCTACAATGGGAGTGTGCCTACCGAAACCATTTGTAGATTCAGTAACCTGTCCACTAAGGTGATGAGTTCTAGTTTATGCTTCTAGCTTTAATACCATTGTTCCTTTTGGGTACTCACCCGTCCTTAGTTTATCCGTATGAAAGCAGTTCATTCAACAACTCGAGTAGTTGAGCACTTGGGTCTCGAGCTGGGCACTAAAAATATTCCAAAAACGAGTCAAATTGTAATCACCTCCCAATCTCGCCTGATCGGGTAGTAATTTTGATCACTACACAGTTGTAAATTTACCTCGTTGATGAATACTTGTTCCCAGTTCTACTAGCAAAATCTCTGCCATAAACTGGAGCTTGGATCCTGTCGAGTTTACAACCGATATCAACTAGGCGATAGAGGCTTCACTGCGGACGTCCACTTGCCGATGTTTGTGAGCTTGCTGCATACCGGAGACACAGTCACAGCATCATGGTGCCGACTGGCACATTTGAATTCTTTCCTTAGGCGACATGAGCTATGCAGGGATAACTTTATGGGAGCCAAAATTTTGAGACATCTTGGAATATTTGGGAGGTAGGAACGGAACACAACACTTCCAAAGAACCAAATCGGGAACGCTTTTTTCAGAGTTGAAGTATCAAGGTATCTGGGGAACTCATTAGTTCACTAACTGGTGTTTATTTACATAATCACTAGCAACAATTTAGCCATTAATTAAGGTCGCTGACTCACCTCTCTGATCCGTTGGCTGTACACAGTCGGGCCAGGTTCGAAGTTGGGATCGCATTGTGGCGATTGACGGAGAACCGGTGCAGGAGTACGATGCCGCTCTGGCCAAACTCACCACTTGTCATCCATCCGCCCACCTGCGATTGGCCCGCGCAAAACCATTATCCGGCTGCGCAGCCATGGATGGGGGAACGCTCGGTCATTCCGCCTTGACGACAGTTGATTTGCCACGTTCTTTCTCGCCTCATTCTCCGCCCACGCCCATTTTGCCCGGAGTAGAGACCACGGTTGAGATAATTAATTCCGCGCCTGACCTTGGATTCTCCGTGATCGGAGGCTCGGACACACATATGGTGCGTTGCTTAAACTGATCGTTCAGCACTGTCCTTTTTCACCTCTACTAATTTTAAGGGTTTTTTTTGTATCTTTGTAGGGAGGAATATTCATTGAGAAGATTCACCAAAGTGGAACAGTTTATCGCGACGGACGCTTGCGCTCGGGTGATCGAATCCTCGCGGTGAACGACATCGATCTACGTAGAGTAACCCACGCTGTCGCTACAAAGGCGCGTCTCCTTCCGAAACCATTGTTTACTTTCAAATCACCCACAGACATTTTATTGTCACCTTGTTTGTAACAGGCTCTACGAGAAGCAAAGAAGCACCTGTTTCTGACGATTCTGCGGGGCAGCGGTGCCGTTCCCTTCTCAGTTAACGAAGTTATGCAGACCTACAGCGTGGCGCTTCAGAGACAGCCGGGAACTACATTTGGTCTCGTGCTTGGTGACTATCATTCCGGAGGTGTAGTCATCTCGGAGATTGTACGTTGAATGTACACCATTGAGTTGTGAGTGAGCGTGCGCGTTTCACATACCTTTCCTCCCCCTGGCTTTTTCAGGTGGCGGGCAGTCCAGCATCGCATGCGAGTGTACTGCATCCCGGTGATGTGATCCTAGAAGTCGATGGTCTGGATGTTCACAAGGCCTCCTCACAGGATGTCATGGCGCTTCTTAAGGTAGTGATCCTTCTGTTGGTCCGTGCTTTAGCTCCACTTTTGTCCCTCCTTAGTTTGACAAATTTCTCACATTTCTTGCATTCTCGAGAGGGGTGAAATGCCGATCTTGTGGCATAAATAATGCCCGAGTCTTCATTTTCTTTTTTTGCTTGAATTTACCTGTGTGTATTAAACGTCACTCTTGAAGTACCTACCCCCGGTGATGTGGTCGTTTAATTTTCGGATTTTCTGTTTCGCTATACAACTTTTTTGAAGGTAATTACGACTCTGGAGGCGAATTAATAGCTATATTTGTGCGTTTTTGCCTTTTCTAGCAGTCATCAAATCACGTCCTCCTCAAAACGGGTCGTCTGAAGCCACCCAGAGGACAGCCAAGTAATGCCCTTTTATTAACCACTTTGTCCTGGCGTTAGTAACTCTACTCTTGTCAGTTAAGTTGTCATTACGTTACAGCTTAGTTGATACACTATTTGTGAGTTTCCCTAGGCCTAGCTTTACTTGCCTCCAGAATAATCCAGCCTTTCTATGCCTCCTCCACCATCACCTGACAGAGAATCCCAAATAATCCGGTCTCCCTTGCATGAGCTTTAGCTTAATTTCCTCCTTCTTTCTTCACCAACCTTCCTTGTACAAAAAGAGGTGTATGTGTGCGTGCATGTCTTTCCATTTGCTTGTAAATCCCCCTCCTCCCTTTCTGTTACTTCATCTCTCCCTCCTGTTGACACTCACTGCTCACATCCAACGTGATCGACTATGTAAGTTTACGCGAAGATTGAAGGGGCGGCTTACACCATGAAGCATGTTTCATGCGGCGTCAACTTGTGCTGTGGCATGCCATTTTGATCATCCTCGCACTCAGAAGCCTGTGAAGTCAAAAAATTATTGTCGTTGTGCTTTGGCCTTGCGCAAAAGCCACATTGTGGTTGAATATTGCAGGTCGAAGTTTACTTTATTGTAGATGTCATTCAACTGCATTTATTGCTTAGAATTCACTGTGTGACACCTTCTTAGGTGGATTTTATTTGCTTCTCAATGGGGAAGGCGCATTTATTACGATTGTTATCATTATTATTATTATTACAGCTATTTATGCATGCTTACATGACTAACAGCAATAATCACGATGCCGGCATGCATCCTACAGCATAGTCCATGTTGTTATTATTGTTGTTCTCTTATTTGCCTTCAGCCCCCATTCTTCACTCACAAATAATCATTGCTCCATTCTCCCCATCTATCATACAGTTCCTCGACTGAGGCTATTCACAGTCTTGCTCACTCGTCCCCTCACGGCCTCGTCACAGAAGGACCTCGATGTCTCCGTCTCCGCTCCCGTTCTGCGCGTTTTGAAGCGACAAGCTATGCCAAATGGATTAAATGTTACACATACGAACGTCTTTGGGATGGTTCTAAGATCCGCCACAACCGGCGAAGGCATATACGCGCCGGGAAATCTCGTCATCGAAAGCATCACACCCGCATCCGCAGCCTCCCGGTGTGGCATGCTCCAGGTCCACTAGGCGGTTGTTTATTTGTCTCTTCCCTAGAAACGTTGCACTCTGTCTCTGTAGTTAATAGTTCTGCTTGAATTGGAATAAAATTCACGACAACTTAAGTCGTCTGCATAGTTGACACTAGCGACCCGACCTCCCATAGAAATAGCACTCTCGATAGGGATAATAAAATATATGTTGTCAATTTGTTTCAGATATGTTGTACTACTTCCATTTGAGGTTGTGAGACCGAAGTTTAAAGTCTAACAGTCCCGTTTACTCTTGAGTATCTCCGATTCTACTGTAGTTTTGATATCTTCAGTGCCTACCGACTTTCACTTCACGGTTTTCATTCCATCAAATTCCGGTTAAGTGTCAACCAATATCCGACACTTTCTATTCAGTGACTCGGGAGTTGAGCTAACACCCTTACTCAAACCCATAACAAGCAGGAATTTTCGTTCCAGATTGGGGACCGCCTTTTGGGCATCGACCGTGAACCGGTGGGGTGGTTGTCCCTCGACGATCTTCAGCGCTTCTGTTGTCACTTTGAAACCCTTACCTTTGAGATTGGTCGTCTCCCACCACCACCACCACTCCCTTTAGCAGCACTGCGTACTTTCACAAGTGTCTCGCCCCTGCCGTCTCCTCAGCCGCCGCTCTATAGTAGTGGACTGGCAACACTCAAAGAGGGTGAAGAGGCAACAGCGGAAACGTTCACGAAACCGATTTCTGTCGATGTGGAAGGCGGTGCCGTTCAGACTTTAGAGAAAGCCCCTTCACCGGTGAGATGTTCTCCCATGGGATTTAAGGCGGTTGAGGATGGAGACGATGATGAAGAGGATGAGGAGGAAATGTGCCCCAACATTAGGATCCAACAGGTCTGCAAGCCTTGCCTAAACCTACCGATTTCTGACAGTGTTCTTTGCAGACTATTTCGATTTTGTTCGTATTCGGATTCAGTAATATGCACTCCACCATATTTGGGGTCACTACACTTTTACTCAAAGTTGAGTCACTTATGAGTGATCATTTGTAAGCATTGGCAACGTTTTTACCTGTGTAGATTCAATTAATACCACCACCGGCTGACGTAGCGCAGCCGAGCCTTGGCCTGACCCTAGCGTCAGCACGTGGCGCCTGTGGGGGTCAACGAGTGGTGAGTCTGGACCCCGCCTCTCCGGCCGCCATGTCCGGCCTTCAAGTCGGTGACCGCATCATCGGTCTGGACGATCGTCTCCTCCTCGCCCTCGGTGGTGGCAGTCGAAACTCGGATTCCGTCCTCCATGCAATTGAGTCTGCATGGCATCTCCGTTGCCCACCCTCCGATATCGCTCCTCTCACCCTCACGATCGTTCGTCCCATCCCCCTGCCTCTCAATCCACCTCTTCATATTAGCACCAAACCAAGGAGTCACTTCCCCGTCTTCCCGGCTGTTGTTGGTGCCACTGCCGCAGGTGTAGGTCTTATAGCGGGGCCTCGCCTTCGCACCCAACCCAACCGCCGTCTTCCTCGTGGTACGTGCTCGTCCAAGAACCTTACTTACTAATACTGAATGAAGTAGGCGTTATTTTACAAGGCAATTTACACTTTTAGATGTTGGCGATAATTTGGACGTGCAGTTGCAAGCTGGACCACCGGGCCTCCTTGTCCCGGCCATCGCGGCTGGCGTCGCCACCGGTGTTTACCGTGGTGCAGTAGACGATTATACTGGGCAGCCCTATTACAACAATGGGCCGACTGTCGTAGATACAACCCCCTTGATCCCAAGCGGAACTAGCGGCCAGATTTACAATGACACTAGTGACGTTGGCAGAGGTACTGGCGGTTACGCTGACGGTGATGACGAGGATGTTCTACCTCCACCGGCACGCTATTTGGAAGACAATTACGATATTAATGGTAAATTCGAAGACGGTGAGTAACATTATTTCATTTGCTGGTTATTGGCATTTCGGTTCTGTTTCCACATAAAAAACTTGCACCACCACAGGCGGTCGTGGTGTTGGTAAAGAGTACTTCAAGGCGGGGCCGAGCCCAACCCCATACGATGCTATCAATAGTGATGGTGGCGATTTTGTTGAGGGCGAATATTTTTATGAAGACCCTGTCATCTATTACGATGGTCGAAAGCAGCATGCTGACGATAATGATACGTGCGTTGTCAGCGGTGAGTGTTGTCGTGAGAACTTAGGCTAGCTGTTGCTGCACCGCTCCACTGCTTTGTTATTGGTTAGCTTGCGGTTCGTGCTTGTGTATGTGTATGCATGTCCTCTCACTTTTGTGTGCACACCCGAGTAGGTGGTTGTCTCCATCGTCGTGAGGAGGCCTTTTAGCATGTTTCACAAACGTATTCTTGTTCCCCGCTCAAGAAAGCTTGGCAAGTCTTTTCCGCATTCACATAAGCACCTACATAGGGGCTGCTGACTTCTGAATTGGTTCAGGTAAACTTAGGTGGAATAGTATAATTAACCTTCCTCTGATTACCAACTCCGAATTTGTATTGCTGACTTATTTTAACTTTTTTCCCGCCATATGCTGTGCCAAACTATGAGCAAAATCGGGTTCTAAATACCAAGTTGAAAAGTGCTCCAGTAATTTCGTTCATGATTACTTTCATTTTACTTCAAATAGCAAAATTATTCGCTTTCGGGCTATACTTCTATTCTTTGCTTGCCTTGATCACGATTCACTTCCTCGTGGTTCTAGGGATGTATCTGTTAATATCAAATGCTTACAAACAATTTACTTATTTGATGATAGCTGATTCTGTTGGCATATCCAAGCTGTCACAATGTGAATAAACGAGCAGTTGGCAAATTTAGTTTTGGCAATGGAAAAAAGAACCGCACAGAATTGGTGTTATGTGTGGTACTCAAAACCAAACTAACTACCCCTTTCGCAGATGCTAATTCAGGTGCAACATCAGTCAAATCGGTGAATCTTGATGAACACTCCCTCCCCTATAAATACCTGCCAGAGGAGGATGCGGAAGGCGGTAGTAATGGTGGTGCTATACTAGTGGACGGGGACTTACTCTACGGATGTCCTCTGAGTTGCTTTGACGGTTATAATCTAGTTTTTGATTTTGGTGGTGAGTTCTGGTGTGTAGGTTACCAACAACCTGGTTAACAGCACTTTTTTTTCATTATTTTGCTGTGTTCGTGTCCGAGCAACTTCCTTCCCTTTTTCAACACCAATTACTTTCAGATCCACCAAGTAGTGCCGATGAATCTCACATGACATCCACCACTTGTAGCCATTTCCAATGTTTTCGTGTTAGTTTTTGTTTTTCATTGGTTCCTGGTTCGTAGTTGGAATCCGTATCGCATCTCTCCACTCGAGGGTGTAAAAATGATTTTTTCTAAAAATTTTGCAGATGACTTCGGTGCGGAATCAGTCAACGTGGCAGACTAACTCCAAATGATGCGAGTATTTACGGTGGACGGAGCGGAACTGCGGATAGAAATCACCTGATCAGATACCTCCTTTTTGACCTAAATTATCCACCATCCACTGATTTCTCCCTTGACTAATAACGAGCAATTAGTTTCTTCTTTCTAATGAAACCCTTGTATCATAGCCTCGCCGTGTGCCCGATGAATGATTATGTGGAAGTTGAATTAAAATTTCTGCGCATTTTGAATTTACATTCCTCACATTTGTTTAATGCTGGAGTTAGTAGCCTTCAGGTCCGACGGTTAAATTCCTCATCTGTTATAATTCTTTGAGCAATCGTGATTCTTTAATGGTGGTAGACCACAGAGTTGTTTTAGTGGCATTATTTTGCAGCACTACGCAAAGTTAGCTCAACCCTGCTGGCATTTACGGTTAGAATAAGAATGGGTTTCATGAAACGTTTTGCACTAGCCTGTTATTGGTTCATTTGGCAAGGGGGTCCGTGATCGTACTTTTCCCATTTATGTCCATCTTCCAGCAGGGCAGTGACAAACGTTAGGTAACAATAAAGTGGTGCATTCGTGAGGAGGATAGTTGCGCAATGTTCTGCAACGGTGCAGATGGCAACTTTGGAGCCTTTGTAAATGTTTGGGATCTGCTAATTGTCACTCATGTGTAGTAATCTGGCGCTTGTCCAAATATCACTTTGAAGTAAGCGCTAGGTGGAAGGGGTTCGCACCATCACACGATGGTGATCACTGCTATTTTTGAAGCCTAGACTTACGTCTACGATTAAATTAATCACGATTTCTGCGATCACACCCAAATACGGAGCCAATCACTTCGTTGGAGTTGGTAGTCCTTTGAGTGTAATCTGTGTCCCTTCATTTCACGCTACTGTTAGAAATTTGAGAATAAAAAGTGGCTTGGGCCCAAAGTACTTGATTTTTTAACTTAGGCATAATCCATTAGTATATTTATTACTAATTTGCAATGTAAATTGATGATGCGGATAGTAACTAACCAATCATATGAAGAGCAAGAGAAAACGAAGTAATTTCCCGCATTTGACCTACGCTTACACTACGGATGGGAGGTGACGGGAACTCATGATGCTCTTGGTGCCTTGCATTCGTCATATCCAGACGTAAAACAAAAAAAAAAAAAAAATAAACACCAATTTTCAGAGGCCACACCTGTGGCTGTCCGCAAGTCACTTTCGTAGCAAGCAGGGGGTGACAACATGAAAACGGATTTTTGATCCTGGAAATCAACCCGTTAGCATCGAAACTCGTGTTAAGGCTCCCACCTTGCGACTTAGAGTCGGACGCAACCTCTTGTGGAAGCACGGGCGAACTAACCTTGTCTCTTCCTGCCATTCTTTTTAGCAATATATCATTAGAACTATATTTCCATGTTCATTTTCCTGCTCACCGAAGTTACCCTCGAAGTGGGTAGACGAAGCTAACCAACTACTGATACTAAAAGAAACCGGCATGATAGGAGAATTCACTCCCCTTCCTTCGCTCCTACAGCCAATGAAACTGAAGAGCTACTCACAAAAGAAGAAAGCTCATGGATCATAGGATCGGCTTATAATGTGAGGGAAACCCGACATCGAGGGGGACGGAACTTAGTAACTGACACGTAGGGCATGTACACAGGGTAAACAGTAACGAACTCTTTTCGGAGCGGGGCAAAGTAGCAGCTCTAGTCGACTGAACTGAGCGCCTCCCCACCACCATCACCGTTCTGCGGTGAGGTCTCGATCCGCGCCTTTTTTGGCACCGGCGAGAGAGATGGCGAGGGAGGAGATGCCGAGGGGGCAGTGTAAGCACCGTCACCCGATCCGCCGTTGCCATTGACGACCGGAGACGGAGATTGCTGAGTGGAACCGCTTTTCGGTTCTTCAGAATCATCCTCTTCCTCTTTTTCGACACCTTCCTCTATGGACTCTACCGCTTCCCTTACTTCTGTGTTCTCTACCTCTTCCGACTCACTTTCATCCTCCGCAGCGTCGGGTGTTGCACAAGTGCGTGTGGTGGCACGCTTGGCAAGTTCGGGCAGGTTGTCAAAGCGAAGGATGATACAGGTCATGTTGTCACAGCCCGTTCCATCACCCATGGTGTTGGAGGCGAGGCAGGTGTCGAAGAGCTTCAAAGATAAATCGTGGGATTATTGTCCACCCTAATCAAACTAATTTGGAAAACCTTCGACCCAATGAAACAGTAAAATGTTGCGACTCCAACAGAAGTAGCTTTCGAGAAATTCTACCACAAAAATTCCCATAGCCTGAGATTACAGTGCGCGGCCTTGAGAAAAACCCTCCAAGCAGTTGGACCTGTTTGAGACACTAGAGCCACTAAACAACCGAGCCTTTATCCTCGAATGAATGATGTTTTCGAAGCAGGTAGAGATTTCAGCGACCACACCTTCACAGCTGGGAATGAGTGTCAGGAATCCCAAAAAGGCTGTTTCCAAGCTAACTAAACATCGTGAAGCAAAAGATGGATGACTTTGACAGGGATACAAATCTACAAAAGCATGAGAGATACTAACTATAATTCGTTAGTTAAGAAAGTATGCCAGAGGGATTGGAATCAGGGCGCTAGCAAGGGTTGATGTAGCACTTTACGGTCAACGCATTGCAGGATAAAGTGGATGGCGGATGGCAATTTAAGATCGCAAAAAACGTCCACTCGAGACACCATTCATTAAATCCCACCAAGAGTCGTCCAAACGATCTGCTGCGCTTGACACGCGTCAGATTGTCAAGAGATTGCACCAATTTACTAAGGCCTCAGCACCAAAGGTCAATGGAAATGAAAACAGATCAATTTCACCACTACCTTTCCACCAAAACGCTGAAGAATACCAAGGGAGAGGAGTATTATTGTTCAGCGGAAAAAAAAACAAAAGCCGGTGTTGACGACAACTAGAACTGCTGAATGCAGATGACATCAGAATCAAGGATAGACAGCACACTACCAGGCAGACATCAAATATGGTCGCCACCTAGCTACCCATGAGTGCTGCTTTCTGGAACGAAGGCAAAACTAACGCCACCATTAAATGAAGAGCGTATTACTACAAAAGGCTTAATAATTTATAAGTAGCTAAGATGACTCATTACAAACACACGACCTTAAAAAAAGCAGTTTCTCCAGACAGGAGTGAGCATTCTAATTGTAAGAAATGGGTACCGGTGACTCACCTCCTCACAGATTTTGGCCAGGAAGGCAGGCGAAGAGCGGTCAATGGACACTGTCGCCTCCTCCGCCTCCTCATTCCCCACCTTCTCTGCGACGGTAGTGGTGGTGGCAGTTTCACTGTCTCCGCCATTTGAAGTTGGCGGAGCCGAGGCGAATTCGGGATGGAGACGGTCGTAGACGAAATCTACTACAGCCTGGCTGTTCATGGCGTTCCAGATGCCGTCACAAGCAATCACCACGAACTCGTCAGCGCCCGGAATCAACTCTGTCCGTGACACGTCCGGCAGGGCTGAGATCATCTGCTCAGACATCTTCAGGTCAGTCCGACACTACACACGAAAAAACCGATCAAGAAACACAGGTACCAGGGCTATGTAATTAGGAGGATATGAAAGAAGGCATCCCAAAGGCATCGATTCTACGAGGGCACCCACCAAATCAAATTAATCGGATAGAACCTGTGGCGTTGAACGCCGAATCGGATTTGACAGGCAGGCGCCGAAACAATGTGAATGGAAATTGTATTAACAAATGAATGAGCTTGTCAACTCCAATTGCCATCAGGATGACTAGTTTCAAGGACAGGACAGACAAAAAGGGACCAGAAGCATTGCTCTGGCATTTCACTAGACCATTTCAGATAGTTGATGGCAGTGCCAAACTCAAGTGGACTACACGCCTATCAGAATGTCAATTAAGCCACCAGGTTGGTTCCGGTGAAGGCGAGTTGACACTGCTCGAAGCAATTTTTCAGTATGTACAAAGGGTTATGCAATCCTATTGCATGCTAGTAGATCGCCATTCCAGACCTCGAGTAGTGAACGCGTCAGTGAAACAAAAACCGGTTTGACGGCAATGTTAACATTGATTTTTAACCCAAAGCCCAAGTTTCAGCTCATTAAGCAAGAAATGACTAGCTTCTACTTCAGCCGAAATGCCTGAACAATGCACGACGGTATCAGTGTTTCACCAACACCGAGGTGTCAAAAAATCATGAAACCAAGACAAAATACGCCTATTACACCTAACTAGGTCAAACGGAATGGGTTCTAGGATTATTAGGGTTGATAGGCGAGACAATGATCAGATGAAAGGAATGTGACCAAATTCCAGATCGCATTATGCTTTGAGGAGGAGGCGCCGTCTTCCAAAATGCTATTATACCAAGAAATCCTGCTTCAACCCATGGGGAATCAACAAAATTATAACTTAGTAGGTACTACCGCCGCCAAGATTTAGGGAAGCATTAGGAGGGATATCATGGGCCTTTTCTACTCGAGTCTACAAATGCACCGACAAAATGTAAATGTCGGTGGCATCACCGATTCCTGATCAAGCCGAATCACAGGAAAAGACGAAAGTGAGTTGCATCAACACTGTTTAAAGAGTGCGCCTTAGCCCGGCTCCCACACAATGCCATAGTTGCAAAATCGCAACAATACACTTTTTTGATACGAATGATCGGCACGATAAATAAGCTACCTCGAGGAAGTAAACCCGCATTCACACAGTGAGTAAAATCATAGGATAGATGATGTTTCAACGGTACCAGTCAAGTGCTACCACAAAGGGCAAATAGCTGCAAACTCCAGGAGTTAAGAATTAAAAGAACGTAAGGTAAAGCATCACAAATTCAACCACCAACTAATCAATTTTCTCACAAACCAGACAAAAATGCTTACAATTACCAATTCGACTATTGCGCTCGTAAAGGACTACCAAAAAAAAACAAGCCACACCTTGTAGATATGATCGCCAATAGCGCGGCTAAGGTTGAGGCCATCGTTGACGCGCCCATCTGCAGTGACAGTGCCACCGGCGGCCTGAATCCGCGCCTTTTCGGATGGGTCCTCAGGTTTGTGGTCTTCAGAGAGATCCACGGCAGCGCCTGCTCGACAGAGAACGGCCCGCGAGTCACCCGCGTTGGCAACGTAGAGGCAGACCCGCGGTTGCTGCCCCTCTCCATTTTGTTCACCTAATTCGGGAAGCACCAGCGCCACACAAGCCGTAGACCCGCTATCCACACCGGGTTCTGTGAAGCCTACCGGTCGTGGAAGCACACCGATCAAGTTACCCTCTTCTTCTTCTTCCTCTTCCTCTTCTTCTTCTTCCTCATCACCATCATCCTCGTCATCTTCATCGTACTCTCCGTAGTCAACCTCCTCGCCTTCCTCGTCGTCTTCATCATCCACTTCAAAGTCCTGTAAAAGAGTAGAGATGACAAGAAAACGTTAATTAAATAAAGGTCATAAAAGAGCGAGGAACGAACCTCATCGTCCTCATCATCATCGTCGTCTTCCTCTTCTTCGTTACCAACGTTTTCATTGGCGGTGCCAACGGAACTGAGGGGGTCCGCCTCTTCAGCCCTCTTCATCTCCTTTTCCTCTCCCCCCTTCTCCTCTTTTTCATCTGTAGGGTTGGTAGATTCCTCCTTGGAAGTCGTTGCACAAGGACTGACCTTTGCCTCTTCAGTCTTCTCTAAATGGTAGTGCGAATGGGATATTTTAAAATGGCTTCATCTGCAAGTCTCACCTGTAAACGCAAGGATTCTAACATGAGACGGACCAATCCAGTAAAGATGCACAGGATTACTCCCAGCCTTCGATGATAAAAAGCCACACACTGATTCCAGCAAGGATAGTTATTTCCAAAACTGCATCCCAAGAAAATTGATCTATTCCATGATGATCACAGCCTACTACGAATAAAGGAGCAAAAAAATGTGTCCAATCAAACACTGTGTCCGCATAAAATTAATTTCCAAGGTGAAATAAAAAAAAATGAGATTAGGTGTTATTGCACAAGCGCAAGGGGCTAATAGTCCAGAAACCCTTGAATTCCAAACAGGGTATTAACTTGTAAAATTAACCAGCTTTTACATTAGAAGCACTTCAAAATCATAAAAGTGAGACTGGATGGCACAGAAAAACGTGTTGGGAAGGCTGGAAAAAGCAAGCACATAGGAGGACTGCTGCAGATCGAATTATGATTGACTCGTATAACAATTAATAGGCTAGACAGCATGCTATCGAAATGCACCTCAGAACCCAACAGAGACGATATCTAGAATAGGTCGTCTAAAGCATGTTCTTCTTAGATGAAAAATAAAACAATAAAATGCAGATCACAGAACGCAACCACTGCGAAAGCTAATCGACTCTTTAAGTCATTTATCACGAAGTCTCATGCTCTGCTCTCGTGAAGAACATATGGGTGACTAAAGTGTAGAAGTGAGATTGTTATCCAAGAGAATATGACAGTAAGCGATTAAAGCGCCGTGCATGGACACATGCTGATGAATTGTAAGCATTAAAACGCGCCTTTCTCATTATGAGAACCAATCGCTTCATCTGTGGAGGCTTTACTGATAGTAGCGGAATCTTCTGAGGTTGTGCCAGAGGTGGAAGGACCGGAGGCGTCAGCGTCACCAGGTTTGGGACAAATAGTGGCCAACAAATTCTAGGAATTACAAAAGACCATAGAAACACCGTCACACTCTCAATAGATGGGAAAAATAAGATAATAGGCAAGGCAGCTAACCTGAATAAACTCCGGTAACTCGCCTCTAAATTGCTTCCGCAGTACTACCTCAATTGGCCTTGCCGCCTCCTCGTGTAATTCCGAGATTTCTTCAACGCTCTCATCAGTGAGAGATAGTGGCGCTGTGTCGTTAGCGTCTCCAACACCTTTTTTAACCTCTCGCACTTTCCCTTTCCTCCTCTTCTTCTTTCCATTTTCGTTTGCCTCATTTTCCTCCGCTTCGGAGTTGTGAGGAGAGGGTTCAACAGTATCGGTGTCAGCTTCCGGACTCGCTATCTCCTTCAACTCTGACTTGACCTACGCCGAGTGACAAAGCAGAATATTCAAGTAGACAGAACACTTAAGGCGCAAGGAAACAGCAAACTGTTAATATACTCACCTTTGCTCGAGTAAGCGAGACATCGAAGTCGATAAATGCCTTTTTTAAGATGCTGGCAGGATTGATTGGCCCATCTTCGATTGAATAACATGGTTGGGAGAGAATGAACTCGGGCAAATGCAAGGAACAATATTTGGCGACTTCAGAACCTCCGTGGCCATCGTAGACTGCAAAGAAAGCAGCTGTTCTCTTGGGGTCGAACTCCAAGATGCAATTGTGTGCGTCCTTCGCAAATCAAAATCAGATTAACCGACACTCCTTATTGAATTTCAACCCAGTAATAAATTAACAGTCATTTGCCGGCAAACTGCACCGATTAAAGGTTCTAAAGACCGCTACAAGTAGGGACGTTCATATAACACCCAAATCGAATTGGCTAAGCAGCATTCAACAAGAAAGCATGTGGAGGAACGACTCACTTCCTGAAAGCGCCTCCACCCCTGCATGGAGGAACAACCGTAGGAAATCCACTCATTAGAGTCTGATGACGTTTCTTTTGCCGTCTCGGGCTTTGACAGATAAGCACCCATTTTCCTGATTGTTCAGAATCAGCGCGACCCAAGCCAACATAAACAAAATTCGAATATTTATTTAAGTTTGCTGATTCAACGGTGCCTAATACATAATTATTTCCTTTAGATTCAAAGTGAGCCGTTTGACTTTGTGGCAATTTACTCAGGCAAAAAATGCGCACACTCAAATTAATACAAACTTAACATTGTTAGAGTAAGTACCTAGTAAGTGGCACTGGAAGCAACAACTGGCTAATCCACTGCATGTATTTTAAAGGTTGGAGATTTCCTCAATTTCAAGCATATTTTATGGCGTTTTTGTTAGCTGATACTGGTTACAGCCAATCAGCGAAGAGGGGTCCGCTGATATGATCTGCAACCATGGTTGTGGTGGCTACTAAGACCAGTGCTTCACATTTTTACAAGACTGGATTCCATTCATGTAGATTTACAAAGTATTAGCATCGGAACTCAAAATTAGGTAATGGTTGTAGAAATCGTGGAAGCTACGCTAACTGAAATGGGCAAAACTATGCGCATCCTCTCGTATTCCCAGATCGAGCAGATCAGCTGGTAAAAAACGCCTTGTCGCTTAATGACTGCTGCAGATGTGTACAAGCAATCAAAATTTGAGGAGGTTGAAGGTGGTTTTGTCCCCTAGGGTCAGTGGCGTGTGCTTGATCTCGCAGTTGACATTAGGATAAAAGCCTCTCACGTAGCTGACATTCTCATACAGAGATTCGCACCGCGTTCCTTCTTAGCGGATAACTTTTAAGCTAACGGATGAGTCAGGGTCGTGGACACATTTACAGTTGGGGTGTACGGATTTCGACGTCTGCCAAAATCCGAGGGCCAGATACGTAAGTCTTCTCAACGCGTCCACTTTACAGTTTGTCTCTCCCACCCATTGCTCACACGCGCGCACAGCAAACCAACGACACCACAGACTTGCGTCTAACCACACGGCCGAACGCACTCCAGCCAGTTTAGCCCAGTCCCCAGAGTCCCGCCTCATCGTAAGATGCGACTAGTCCCTATCACTAGATTCAAATTACGACCAATCCACCCACGAGTACCCTCAGCGGCCTCCCAAAATAGCCCACCAGAGAGAAATGAAAAGACAGAAGTGAGAAAGTGGCACTGGAAATCAAAGAAAAAAAAATAGGGTGTCAAATCACAGAAACATGGAGAGAGAGGGCGTAAGAGAGGCGGGGACAAAGGGGACGTGGCATCAACGATGCTATTCCATAGGAAAGAGGGGATTGTTTACCAATTCCCGCCCTCTAGAGAGAATGGTGGTCACAGAGAAGACCGAGGCCAGTCCCCAGAATGCGAAGTACGTCAGTCGATGGGTCAAATTAACTGGGAGAAAAAGTTTATATCCGTTGGTATTAAATGTAATGGAAAAATTGGAACCAAGTAAAAAATGCGCATTCGCCGGATTTGAAAAAGACCGAGTAACAAAGCACACAGATGTCGCTAACAAAAAATAATTTCGGACAACGGTGAAACGCACCAGAGGGAAAAAGCAGACAGAGGACTGACATGGAGACGGAGAAGGCGAGGAAGAAGGGCAAGAAACGACGTTGGATGCTCTGCCTTCTATGTGTCGGCAACGGCAGCTTCGCCAGCCCGGATGCCGGGTGGAAGACCTCATAGTGACCGAGGAAGAGGTTAAACGCGTCTTGTCGAAATCCGTCGGCAAAGTTATTGAGGAAGTAGCGCACCAACGAGTAGTAGCCGTCCATTAGCATACCCTTGAAGGTACGCTTACCTATCGAAAGGGAAAATTACAATTTCCACTATGAACATCAACCAGCAGGTTTTAAAGTTATTTGTTTGTGATTAGTACCCTTGTGAGCTTCCATAAATAAGCATTAGTGAAACCAGTGCTTCAAGTGTTTCCATTTTTCTTCGACCGATCATAAACGCTGTAGACGACACCTTATTTGTCACAAGCTTAGCATGCCCCGTGATGCTTGTTGCACAGCAATCTCACAAGATAAGGGGGCATAACAAAATTAATTCTAACGCAACGTTTTAGTGCATGCGACCTTCCGATTTTCTGACTCGAACCTCTGTTCCACAGGTGTGTGACACGTGCTCTGCACCGGAGTGTAAACAACTGATTGTACCAAATCGTTGATCATGGGTAGAATGATTGAGTTCAAAATATTAGGCAGATGCATGACGATGATTTCAAACCGGCCGTTCGGTTCTTGAGCAGCAGCTGATATGGTCGACTGGCCCAGTGTCCGCGTGTTGGCGTCACTGGACCAACACGATAGCAATCCGGATCGACAACCAAATCATGCAATTCTGATTGCGTTAAGAAACAGCTAAACAACGAGCAATTGAGGTGAAAAAGACAAAGCACTGCAGCTAGAATACCCGCGAAGCAGAAATTAGCTAGAAATCAAGTAAGTGTGGTATTGAGTGAATACTTGACGAGTAAACACGTTTCGGCACCAAGGTGTCTCGCACATGCGACGGCGTAAACGCCTTCTTACTTCTCATGGGAATTTTGTGTGAGTCTAGAATTCCTTGTGTGGTGTGGAACCAAGTGACCAACTCATGGCGATGTGACGAGCTCATGAACGCATAAACAGAGGAGGTGTGTTAACCGACGCCTCGACTGGAGAGTCCTATTTTGGCATACGACTTTAATTTTGGTAAGTTGCAGACGAAAAAACACGCAGCGACGAAGAACCGCATGTTAGACAGCATCCGAAACACCTGACAACCGTAAAAGTTTATACGGTTTTCGGTACAGCTCGCTACGCTGATTTGTATCGTGCATGACACTTCTGACACCGCAGATAAACCGTAGTGTGGAAGGGCTTCACTACGAGTGTGTTGTCAACCGACACACAGATGAAGTGGAGACACGATGTGTTCGTGTACGCCCGCTGGCTAAATAGTGAAGATGGGAGATGATCTCAATATCACGTAGTTACGATATTTTGATTGCTCTGTATGTGATGGTAACCGATCAGATGAGTCAATTCAGTGAGTACACATGAAAGAAGTCCCTAGGTAATCGAAAAAGGAACGTGTTCGGCGGCCACGGATATCCTCAACCTCATACGACAATTGAGCTGTGAGATTTGGACCTCAAGAGAAGGTGGAACGAGTGGTGCTACCTCAAGCTCATCCTCCCCATCATTCCCTTGCTGTTTCTCCAAAGTGATAACCATTACCTCCCCAGGCAGACTAGACGAGTCGGGCATTCCAATACGCACTCAAGAAGGTACTTTACGGATTTATCGCATTATTAAATCCACCACGCCATTAGCTAAGACAATGGAGATTACTTGGTTGAGATAGAGTGCTCAGCTCCGCCACCAAAGTTCAACATACATTTTTAATGCTTGAAAGTCTTTCCAATTACCACTCAAGAGTTCACTAAATCACAAATGCAATAAATAATTACACCCCAATGTTTACTTTGGAGGTCGTTAAAATGGGAAATTAGTGTAAGCACAGATAAAACTTAATCTGACAAACCCAAAAGGCGGTGTTGTGTGGCATCACTGCACACGCTCAAAGGTGTGCCCTAGTACACAAATAATATACAGCGTCCAAGTAGTGGAAAAGCACAGTCGAGTCAGCATCAGCAAGAACCAAAGTGGTAGTGCGTGGTTAGCTGTAAGGTAATGAACAAAGGACCAAAACTTAAATCCATGGATACCTCCTAGTACCAGCTACTTGACAGCAAGACAGTTGGACGGTGGAAATGTCCCATGATCGATTAATAATGC
This sequence comes from Taenia hydatigena, assembly GCA_036345935.2. Classification (NCBI taxonomy): domain Eukaryota; kingdom Metazoa; phylum Platyhelminthes; class Cestoda; order Cyclophyllidea; family Taeniidae; genus Taenia; species Taenia hydatigena. The sequence continues at coordinate 759,281 of JADWOT020000001.1, read as the reverse complement.
AGCAGTAAGCAACCCATTCAATACGACCCATGGTAGAATCACGCCTAAGACCAGCTTTCCTATAGTGCACTCCAGGTGCACCGCTAATTTTACTTCAGGGATCACCAAAACCAACCGTTCCAGTACTACTTGAAAAGCATCCACTGAGAATAGACCTTCACTCTTGCTAGATCAACCAACAACTCACCAGTCCTGGTGAAGTCGGTCTTGAGGGCGGGAGTGCCAGAGTACTGGAGGGAGATCATGTCAGCATGGTCGGCCCAGAGCTCCCTAAACGCCGTCTTGAAGCCGGGCCACAACTCGACTTCCTCCACCGATGCGGTAGTGGTGGGGATGTTGGCGTCACGCATTGCAGCGATGAGAGCACGTTGTGCCACCACTGATTGGAGCACGTTGGTGCGGTCGAGGCAGTCGATGCAGTTGGTGCGGAGGACGCCACTCTGCCGGGCCAACACAATTGCGTCTTGTAGGCTCTCTCGCCCGCTCGGAGCCGACAACCTCAACTGACTGACAACGAGTAATTGGGAGCAAATTGAAGACCCAGTAAGATATCGAGGTGGGATCAAGGAGTTGGGTACATTGTTTTACATTCTGTGGTGTCCTATTCTAGTTTTGTGGGTGCTTTTGAAAGCTCGCTATTAGGAGGTGTGTTTATATACGATCCTTAATAGGTTTCCTTTCCTTCAGCTAATCATGAACAAAGCCACTTCTAGATTCGTGCACGCCTGACGTTTTTTTCTCTTTCAAAGATTGTAACAAGGAAGCTCTACAATTAAACTGGTCAGCAGATGTATACTGAAGATGAGAATACTTGATGCGTTCATTGAAACCTGTGATAGAAGAGAACAGAGAGACTAGAATCGGATTAACTAATCACTCCGACTCAGTTTAGCAGTAGTTTAAGACGTTCAAAGATGACAGTGAATAAGTAGAACATGAAGGTGTTATTTACTCGCCCGCAAAAGTTATGAAAACAATCTCCACTTGCGAGTGAGAAAGGATTGAGAAACATAGGGGAAGAAAATCAGGGCGTAGCCCCGAGGAGCGACTTGTATTTTGCACCTCACTTAATCGCTTTTGTATTTGAGCATGTTTTAAGTTCGGACCCACAGTTAGCCAACATCTAGTGACTTCATTCTTGTACTGTATCTCGTAAGCAAAGCTCGAACGATGGACCCATCAAATTCCACGAGACAAAAATGAATTTTCGCTCGAAAACATCCCCATCCTAACGCCGCAGGAAATTTGCGTAAGTGCGGCTGTTGTGACCCACACAAAAGTGATTGCTGCCAAAGCTTTGCATAACCTACGACGACCTCAGGGATGACTGCAACGCCATAACATTACTACTGCCTCAACAATGTAATTCAAATGAAGACTCGCTGTGCAGTTGGACTGAAATAGGGTAAAACCAAAGAATTCCACTGGAATCGATGAAATGGGTGGGTGCTACAGGAATCTCACTATTCTTCAATGAATCACACAATCTCTACAATCACCTATTCAAAAGCATATAACAACTAATCGCACCGGAAACGACTGTTACCCAGTAACTTTTGCTTTGTTAAGGATTTACTTTTCAGGCCCCCGTCATTAAAGCAAATCACATAAAGTAAGCTGACTCTTGGAAAGTAAACACGAAAACAGCAACCCATAAAAACGACCGGGAATTATTAAAATGAGTTCATACTGCCTGCCAAGAAGTTCACTTCAGAAGACTTTGTTAGTCCAATGATATCAACTGTTACTAAACTTGTGAGCAGCAACACATACGCCACTTCGTATACAACCATGGCAAATTAAACAGTATTCAATTAAAGATGCATTGTTTGAAAGATGAAACAATAATAGATAACAACAAACATACGAATTCGAAGCATAACCCACCCAATAGCAGCAAGTTCTGGTTCCAATCGGTCGATAAAGGCATGTACCCGGTTCCATCTAAGCCCTCGACATTCTCTGTGGAAATCAAAGGCCTCGTATCTACCGGAATGCAAAAAAAGAAGCGTCAAGCATCCGGCCAACCAATCATAGTCAAGAGCTGGCGCCACCAGCACACACACTTCAACTCCTCTGAATCAACTGCCAGAGAAGCCAAGGTATACATTCGACAGAGAGGACGTTCCATACCAGTCTGGTCTAACAAATTCACCGCGACCACCCTTCCATAGCGAAGAGGGTAGCAGATTTCATGGAAGTGGCGTTGAATAATCTCTCTCTGAATCGGTTCCACGTCCGCCAATGACTGCGGCTCGTAATCGGAGTTGGACAACGAGCTAGCAAGTCCAGTGCGCCCCAGCTTGATTGTTGGCTTGTACTCTAGTGTTGGACGTTGGCTCCAGTAGAGTGGGACACTTCCACGAATCTGCACGAAGGAGTAGATGTGATTAGGTGGGAGGTAGACTAGCTGCTCGGTCTCCACGAAATTTGCCGAATATGCGTTGGAATCAAGACCACGGGCAAAATAACGGGTTCCAGCCCGTTTTGTGGCTCGACGCGAGATAACAGCGTAGCTGGTAATGCGACCGACAGATTCAGGGGAGCTCGAAGCTTTTAGTATTCCAACAAAGCCAAGAATGACTGGAGTAAGGTAGTTGGAGATGTTAAATGGCAGTCCACTACTTTCCCCAGCCGCTTGAAGCACTCGAGACCAGTCCTCCAATTGAACGTTGTTCCACAAAAAGTTTTTATCAGCCTATAAAGCGATTAAATCGGTTGATTAAACGGTATCCAACAGACATAAAAAAATTACAGCTAATGCGTGTTCTCACCCGTTCGAAGAGGCTCATATTCCTACATTCCGGGCCAAATTCAGAAAGACGTTGCTGAGAGACAGTCAGGTCGTAAGTGTTGGAGAAGTACATTCCCTTCATTTGCAGCATAAATGTGAGCATACTGATATAAGCAATTTCAGCTTCCATCTAAAATTTAACATGGTCCATGGGAATGAATAACTCACTTACCTCAGCAGCACTGAGGTGACTCATTGAATTAGCGAACGGGTGAAGAGATGCAGAGGTTATTTGAAAAATTTGATGACCAAATATATTCCCCACAAGTTCGCACCTATCCACTGTCAATAGGAAGCGACCGGAGAGAAGATGCATGGTTCCTAAGATACCATACACCCTCATTGGCCTCGGCATGACACCTTCATAATGGGATACATCATATCCTAAGTATGGGAAGAGAAGCGAAACGAATGTTACCTGATATGGAAACGGTTTTCGTTACGCGATCGATCACAATCGGTCTTTCCTTAGCTGTAGAGCTTGCATTATATAAAACATATTGATCAGGCCCAATAAAACTAAAGCATAAGAAGATCAAAACAAATTATACAGATCGTAAGAACGAGGCGAATCCATTGCCAGCACCTCTCGATAGTGTGAGAAGAATTCGAAAATTCCGGTCTCTGCGCGGCTTATATAAGATTCAAGGCATTTTTCATGTACATTCAATTTATGTATTTTCTACATCCGGCACATCAAAATAAAAGTTTAGGGTGGCCTTTTTCACTATTCTATAAGCAGTTAGGGAAAAGCTTAAGAGTTGAAGGTTAAACAGATAAGAGCCTGTTGAATTAGACAAAATTCTAGGATACATCGAGGAACACGTAGCTTAGATTGATGAACAAGTAGCAGGAATGGTTCACTTTTAAAGATATGGCTTAATGGTCATTGCAATACTTTGGTTGTCTGAGCAACCGGTTTTGGTCAGGGTCACAGAGGTGGACATATTGCGCTAGCTGCGTGGGCTGGCACCCCGGCCATGGCAGCAGCTCACATCCTCTGCTTGTTGACTATATATCTATACTCTGCCCTAGTATTCTGCCTTCTTTTGTTTAAAGAGGGCCTTGAGACGCTACAGTTTTCATAACCGGTTTACTGATAACGCTAATTTTTCCTGCGTAGTCAGCTGGGAGGAAGAGCAGCAAAATCAATTCATGGGTAGCTAAATCATTCTCAAGAAAGTCTGCACTTTCATAGGTTGCACTTTGTTGATTGATAACCAAAGATAAGTGCAATTCTTGTTAGTGCCTTTTGGTGGTTTTATCTTCTTCCAGCGATTACTGATGTTGCGTGCAAAGATTAAGACTAAGTTACTCTAATTATATTAGTTAAGCATTGAAAATTTATTTCGACTAGCTTTAAAATGACTGTTGTGGCTTCACAGTTAATTAAGACGGCTTAAGATTTCAATTCGTTATAACGCAGTGGCGCGTTTCAAATTCTGGTTATGTCGCATTGCTCAAGGGGTTTTGTTCTATGTAAGTGGAACCATTTAAATTATTTGAGTTGTTTTAAAGCCAAAAATCTGTGTAGGCTTTGCGCCATACCAGGAACTACGATTTCGCGGTTCGCTACTGCGGCTTCTGAGAGTCCCAAAGTGGTTGAAACACCAAGCGATAAGAACTTTGCAATTACCGAGAAGGCCATCAAGGACGCTGAGGAATTGGCTCACAAATATCACAAGGTTCTTTATTTCTTACTTAATTGTACCTGTATAGCATGTTTCTGATGCTATTGTTCGGTGGGAAAAATGCAATGAAATCTACTACGGCAAGGAGCGTGATATGGTAAATTATCCAACGATAAAAATAGCTGAACGGCACCCAAAAGTGCGTCTGGGATTTATCCCTGATGCGTGGTTCCAACTTCTCTATTCTCGTACCGGTGTCACAGGTCCGTATCTCTTCCTCGCCGGCACTACCGCCTTTCTTCTGAGCAAGGAGTATTGGGTTGTTGACCCTCATTTCGTGGAAATCATCCCTTTTGTTATCATCATGACCTGGGGCATCAAGAAATTTGGCCCCTGGTGCTCTAATTATATTGGCAAAATAACTCAGGTGGGGGTATTTACCAATCACTTATAGCTTAACTTTTTCAGCAAAGGATTGATAACTTTTACAACAAACCGATGAGAAACACCATCGCCAACTTGGATAGAACTATTAAGTCAGCAGATGAGGAAATAACACGTGCTGCTTTCTTCCCCAATCTCGTCGCTGCAAAGAAGGAGAATATTGATTTGCAATTGGAAGCAGCGTACCGCGAACGTCTCCAAAATATCTACAAGGCTATTACACGTCGTCTGGTAAGTCCGGTTAGATGGTTTTTGCTGACCGAGAGGTTTAGTATATTGATCCAACGTTTCATTCATGTTTTCTCTCAATTCTCAGGACTACCATGTGGAACGAGAGAATGTGCGTCGTCGTTTCCAACAGCAACACATGGCCAATTGGATTACCTCCGCAGTGGTGGCGGGCATCACCCCAACCCAGGAGAAGGAGACTTTGCGGAAGTGCATTGAGGATTTAAAAGCGCTAGCTGCAACACAGTCCGCCGCAAGAACGGCTTAAGTGATCCTCTCCCACCCTTCTGAACATGCTTCTAGCCTTAGAAGACGGGATTTTAGTCATTGTATCCATGTCGATTCGGATTGTTTTGATGTGTTGCTTTGTCGATAATTTAGACTTACATGGATGCCCGTGCGTTTATTTGTAAATTGATCTACGTCCGAGTATCCATGTGGTGAGTAGTTATAGATTTTCACTGTGTGCGTGGTTCTCCGCTTTTTATTCCAGTTTCACGGAGCCTTCTTGAAACCTTCTACTTGCGACCTGCTAGTAGAGTAGTGGTAGGTGCCGAAGTTACTAGCCATTTTGATTAGATGGCATCCATGATGCGCTTCTGGCACAGTTGATTGCTGCATGTGAAGGATAGAGCTATCAGAACCAATGTGGCAAAAAGTGTGAATTCTAGCTCATACTATTTTCTCCGAAAAGCTGTGTTAACGCCGACAAAGGGCTTTACTAGTAGGCAATGCCAGTTCTCGATCAAGGCTCCGCAATGCGGATCATTTAAGTCCATTTCGATACCGTTGTCCGGCTAATTGACCTTGTCAGACCGATACTTTGCCCTCCTACCAGCCTCGGTGGTTGGGTGATTATTTGGAGTTGATGCAGTCCTCGCTGGATCTTTCTGTCGTGAACTGGTAAGTCTTGGTATCTATCGTCGAAACACACAATGTGCCATTCAGGTTTTATGCGCTGGTTTGAGGAGGAAAGCTGCTGCAACATCCATAGTTAAATAATCTTGTGATTGAAATTGTTCATTAACGGCTGTATTTACCACTACCAATGATTCTCACACACGACGAAGTAAACCTCGATCAGGCGACCGGAACCTGGCGTTTCACTTTCCTGCCGAATGCTGCTTGACAGGAATGAATAAGTTTCGGAAGACGAACAACCTAGGTTAGGATTGTTCGTGGAAAACGTACGATCGGCCGCCTTTTAGGCGTTTACGCCATTCTGACGACCGATTGACCGATTGGTCGATCTACGCTGTGCGTGCCGCCTATTAGTAGCCGACGCAAAAGTCATGCCATAGCAGCTTACTTTCTTATATTCACAAAGAGGTGCTTAAATTTGTAGTGTGCCGCTTATTTTACGCCCACAGCCAGGTGTGCAATACCTCGCAGGCGGAGTGCTAACTGATCCGACCGCCCGTGTGTCAAGTTCTCGATAATTTACTTGCACGATCGTTTACGATGAATGCTTCTTAAGATTTGTTGGAAGCACACGTTAGGATGAGGGCCTTATTTGCGTGAATGTCGTCCCTCGATTTTGCGCTGCGCTTCTCTCCGCATGAATAACTCCGCTTGTATACTAATGGACATTATTCTCCTCTACTTCTCCACTTTCCACCGCGTCAAGATCACCGGCATCACCGAATTCGAAGTCAAAGTAGCACCACATGGATGGATGCTGCTTCGTGCATTAATCATGACTGACCAAAATGATTCAAAATGGCACACCTCTTGGAAATCGTGAGCCTATGGTTGCCAAACTTCCGGAATGTGATATGTTAAGTAACGTTACAAAGCAGTTCAAACTCAAGTGTTTCCAATTCCTAGCTTTTATCGCTGATTTCTGCGGCTGCTGTTGTCCCGCTTTCCCAACCTTCTTGGCTGTCTACCGTGGGATGACGATTTTAATCGCGTCAGCATCAACGAAGCAGCATTGTCACTTGCTTTCGCAGTGCAGGTCAGAGTCAAAATAAAGAAAGATTAACATAACTGCGATTTTGGAAGAATCCGACCTACAGCAATGGAGAGGCATGAGCAGGTGTTAAAATCACCTGTGGAAAATATTTACTCGGTCTTAAGAAAAAAACGGCCACACAAATACGAGCATCCTACGCCACTTACCATCTTACCAAACACTCAAACAACCGTCAAGTGCCAGCCAGTCTGTCGCGGCCACCGGGTATGTGGCCACCTGCAGTGCACACTCCCTTCGACCACGCCCACAGGCAGCCTGAATTTCGCGCGTCCAAAGAGACTTAATCGAACGCAACCTGCGCAACAGACATGGAACCATTCAGTTCCCACTTCGATTTGCCGCGCATTTCATCAAGCCGAGCGAACTTCACTGAAAAATCCTTCCACCAAGTGACGTGGTACGATGAAATTGGGACCTTATAAACGTCTTGATGGTCGTCAGTTTTGCCTACACCTTCGCCTTAACACGAGAGGACCCTAGAAATTGCGATGGCATGATGCCTGAAGGCTGAGGAGACCGACAGTACAGAGTGGCAACCACACAACAAATCCACAATGGACTTGTTCATGGCATATTCGTATACAGTGCTACGTGAAGGAAATGCATGGTTTGCGACTAAAGCAGGTACCATAGCATCGACGATGAGCAAAAACAACGTTCTTTCTGCAAAAAGTGGTAAGTATGAAGTAAAGACGTGCTAAAGCAACTGCAGATCTCAGCCAACGCGCCTATGTGCTTTCGAGCTATTCTCGTGGGCAGTGATAATTTCAGTACTGCACAAGAACCTACAGAAAAGTTGGGTTTAGTTGTGGTAAACCAAAGTAGAGCAACAGATCTGGAGCCCGGAAAGGGAACCAGGTGGTTGAAGGAATGGCGGCTAAAGGAATTGGATGCGGGGGAGGTGTGAGTGAAGCAGGATTTATCTTAACGAAGGTGAGCTCTACTGCCTGGAAATCGGAGCAGACGTCCAATGCTGTCATGATCGAAACACAGAGGTGAGGCGACTATGGACACAACACCACAGCCGCGCCTCCCGGATGGAAGTGCCCATCGCAAAGACAAGTGCTGACAACGGTGAGAGGATGCCGACGTGCATCATGGTGGAGATGCAGTTCTTTCCAGTGCCCTTCTCGCAAGTTTGCTTTCTAGCCACACTGCAGTTGTGAAGCCTGTGCTCAAAAGATTAAAGGCATTAACAAACTGCGAAGCAAGGCTTCAGGGAATGTGTGAGTAAGGGAGATGAACTGTTTCAACGGCATCCGCTCGCCATCGTTCGCTTGCTTGTGAGTCCATCCGCGTGCCATGTCTCATTGTTGGGCGGCTGCCCTCGGTCCCACTTTACAGTTTACTCGAGGGCCTCTCAACAGCGGTCACGACAGGAGGATGCGGTTTCACACAGCAATGTCTGTTCCGAAGCAGGGCAGAAGTTTGTAAAATAGTTTTGACAAAGTATTGATGGTGTGTACTGCTCGCCCTTTTTATCAAAAAACCCAAACTTTGAAACAACCAAAACACAGGAAGCAGCGAAAGGGTGTCAGATGTTGGCATTAAAAATCTAGGCATCGAATTTCGTTCCAGGCTAGCAATTTTGTAGACAAACAATGGCATCAGTCAAGGCGGGGAACCGATCATGAGTGTAACTAGAGGGAGTGGCACTGTCAGCTGTGGACAGCCAACCCAAGAGCTGAACCCACTTCGTTGCATGCATTTGTGCGATTCAATCTAGACAGCCAAGCATGAGGTTGATGGCGATGCTTCCTCCTACGCAGTTGGCTCGTGAGGTTTTGTCAGTTAGGTCAACCTCACTCCCGTTTTGGTGGAGGTGCTTCAACCCACGTGCATTTGGACATGAGTAAAGCTGCTCTTAATCAAATTTCTCGTCATATCTTCCACAAAACGCACCAAAGCAATTTACAGAACCGCTTCGGTATGCCTGCACATCGAAGGGCTTCATCGATCTCCTTCCATTATGCTGATTGCGTGGATTGCATAAAACTTTGAAATTAATGCCCAAGAAAGGGAACAGTTTGCCCAATTCTATCGTGCTTTAGCCAAGTAGGCGATAAAAGATGAAAATTCGTTAGCTATCTACCGATTGAATTAAGTACACGAGGATTAGGAGTCGAGTAAGCAATTGTTAGGGAATGCGGAAGGACGCGCTGCATCGAGCCCTGTTTTGGAAGCGACTGTCACAGGAATACATCCCCAATAAACATTTCCCACTCAACCCTTACACAACGGTACATCAAGTTGATGCCGGTAGTCACTTAGCCCTTGAAAATGCCGATGTGCTGAGGACGTGGAAGAGAGCTGATAATCCACAAGTGTTGGAGGGAGGACGTACTGCCGTACTTACAGACTACGAAGGCCAAAGCTGTACTTGGACGCACAATTTTCGGCGTTTCTTTTGGTCGGTTCTCCCAGTGAGCAAAATTTGCAAGACACTTCCTCTTTCTGTTCGCATCATCAAAATACTTGTTTCAAGTTGATGAACAGCATTTTAGCAAGTAATTCAATTCAACGCCATCTAGTCCAAGCCCAATTAAAAGAGACTCATTTGTTTGTTTATAAGACCTCACGAAAAGGTGCATTTTTAGAAGTTCATTTGAACCGATTGTGTATTCGTGATGAGAATGGTAAAAGGAGGTAGGAAAACCGCAAGGGCGTGTAAAGTTAGAGCGCCTGAACAGAGCTAGTATAAGTGGTGCATGAGGTAGACAGCAGGCATTGAGGTGATGCCATAGCTGACCTCATTTTGGAGCAGACACCGCTGCGTAAACTCGTGTCGTCGACGAGGGCAGATTTTCACTTCTGTCCTGACTGCTGATGAAGTGCCCTCGAATCGGGGCTATAAAGTGGGAAGGACTGAGAGCGGCTGCCTGACTCTGAGGGAAGGCGCACGAGCGACAACGTGAGCGAGGTGTAGCTCTTCAGTGCGAAGGAATGCATTACTTGTACCTGGTAGGATGTGACGGTTGCTTTGGTGTTGCGAATGATTGTGCACACATGGCTTGAAGTAAAACAGCCAACTTGTGGTCAGTTTGCACCTCATCTAGAGTGTTTGAATCACGAAACATTGTTCCACCCTATGACTGCATTTATTTGCTCTCCGCTTTGCGGATAGTTGTTGAATTAATCGTTTATGCGGATACTCCAACTGCAATGCGGTTGGAAGGCAAGAATTTGCTGTGTAGAAGTAACTTCGGCTATGCGACATGCAGAAATCACACTAAATTAACTACATCCCAGCTATAGTGCAGTTTGATGTATATCATCATTGCTATGCTATTCAGAGAGATCAAAACGCCTCCGTTTTAATGATTATTCGTTTAGTACTTAGCAGACAAACGTGCAGTCTAGACACATTCTATGATGCGCTCTTCCATCTCGGAGATCTGCCTACCTCAATCATCCCCACAGTCATCTCACTGATGGGCTTCGGTTGTGACTACCGCGGTTGTCGCTCCGATTTGCAGGAGCAGAGTTTACTTGCAACAAAATGCTTCTATAACTACCACTTTACCCTTGTCTATTTCCTGTTGCCACAACTGTTTCTGCTGGTTTCGAATCAGACGTCTCATTATGGTCTGTTGTATCCAACTCCAACCTTTCCGTCGGTTCGAGCCCAGTGTACGTAAGCGCACTATTTGAACATTGATGAGATCAACCTGAAATGTGCAATGAAACCCAAAGTTGCATTCGCACATCGTTTCTTTTCCCTTACTGCCCTCTCCAGGCCCTGCTTTATCGAAAATACTTGATTCCCTATAGACTCAATGGTGCTTATTCATGTCACGAGTCTCGTGCATCCCATTTGCATTGTACCGTTCACAGGTGTCCTGTAGCAAATGAATGTGTCTCAGCAAGTCTAACAGTTGTTGTGCAGGGCTAGATAAATTGCGACTTCGTCATCCCTTTACTCTAGCAGCCTTACCACTCTCCTAGCCTTGTGCTAAAGGTAGGTTTAGTCATAAACAAAGACCCTCAAGCTGACTGCATTATCCAGACATTGTCTGCCCATCTCACTCGTTGTAAGCTTACAGGTCGAACGAGTGTTAATAAAGTCTAGTCGCCATTTTGGAAAAATGATTTGAACCCCCGACAATGCAAACCAGACTTTGAGTGGTTGCACAATTGCGTCATGGGTTAGGTTTGGTTATTTTTGTTAGTCTAGTGAAAGTTGACCTTTTCATGGGCTCTCTCACACAAAACACCTCGGCTGGTGCGAAACTGGTAGAGTGAATCCACATTTGAGTGTTCGATTGGATGGCTTGTGGTGTGAGGTGCTTGGATGTTGTGCAGCCGTTTGCTCTTTTTACCCACAGATGATTGGCACATCTGTGCGTACCTCTCCAAGGCTGCGAGTTAAGTTCTTCCAACAGCAATGCTGTGTCGTTAGTGCTGATGTGGGAAGAATCTTTGTAAGGCTCTTACGAAGCTTCAGGCAGACGAGGAGGAGGAAGTGGTGGTGCGATATGAGGTAAAGATGTGCTGCATAAGGAGCCATCAGCTTGCAGAGATTTCAGCTTGCTCATTATTATTGGCAGTCATATTTAGCACTGGTTATTGTTCCTCTACCTTGCATTTCCACTCTGATTCGCTTACCTTAGTGCGCTACACTTGTTTAATTTCGCATTCACTTGCATTCTTCATTAATGGAGGTGCAATGCTGATTTATTGTCTTGTTGGAGCGCGATGGATGCATCTCAAGCTTGGTTGGATTTAAAGCGGTCCAGAAAGATGTATTTGTGGGAGTTGCGTCGTATGGAAGATTAAGTTGATTAATATTTGTAGAAGTGCGGAAGTGTCTGGTCACAGCTATTTCGAGCAAATGTGAATGTCCACTTTAGTGGACCGCATTTGAGCAGTGGCATTCAACTCACTGCATTTATCCTGCTCAAGACTGCACGATGCACCTCGTTGATTGCCATGCATAGAGCAGTCAGTGTTGGTGGCCACACAAGCTCAAAAGAAAGACCTCCAAATGCGCTACCCGCCCCTTTTTTCCAGCCTGCAGTCTAAGTATTGGTCTGTTGCTAATAGCGTGTAAAATTTGTATCCTAATTACAATACTGCTTGCAAATTCAAGTGAATGCCGCGAGTGTTTATGCTTCTTCGATGATGAGCAGGTGGTTCAGGTGATTAAGGTGGTTGGAAAGATATGGGCAAGAGCGGGTTGCATCTGTGTCTATTCCGAATTGACTTCCTCTTGCAACACCACGATTCCATTGACGAGTTTCAGGACTTGGCAAAGTTAATCCCCTCACTTCTCATTTTCCACTAAATATGGTGTGCCTCGCTGAAGGCATTTGGGAAACGCTGTGAAGCACAGTGATGAGAAAGACGACATTTATTTGTCTCATTGATGACCTGCGGATGAGAGAATAGGTGGATGAATTTATGAAAATGTGGGCGGAGGAAAGACAAATAAACGAGCAGTGCTGCATTGAAAATGTGCTCCAGAACTAACTCGCGACCTGTGCACAGGCGACATGACACAGCCTGCATGAAGACGTCGACATTCTCTCGATAATGTGCATGCAGTTCGTTGACTTGGATCACTTTCTTGTACAAACGCATGCTTGCACACTATTTCTCCCTTTTGTACTCTACTTACCAACAAAATAGTTGGTGTTCGCAGCTTTGCAGCACAATCCTTAAAAGTTAGCTCATCAAATTTATTTCCGCGAAACTTATTTTCGGAAGTGAAATGAACGTCATTAACAAAGAATGGAGCTCAGGAATTTGTGAAGGTCCAGTTTAGTCTCCTGCGTAGCCCAACTCTTCTTGTCAGTGTTATTCTTGTCGTTTTCAGTGCTTTGACCACTGCGCGCGCTTAACGAAGGACGAATACGACACGCCAAACTTCGCAGAGCAGAGCGACTGATGTTCTTCATTGGCGATGCACAAGGAAGGCCTGATCGACGAGCCGCCAAAATATGGCATTGATTTGAATGTTCTCAATTGAGACAGAACGATGCTTTACTGCTGAAGTATGCTGCACACATGCTTTTTCTTTCAAGGGGACCTTAATCTCTTTGGAAATCATTTCACGCTCCATTGGCTGATTGACGATACGCTTTATGCGAAAATCGCAGTCAATTTGGAAACGGCGATGAGACTCTTCATGTTAGATGTTATATTTTTGTGTATTTTACCAAAACATTCAACGAACGACGGCATGACGTTTCTTCCTCCATTTAGTTCCCACCTCGCATGCCGTAGTAGAAGGGGCTCCTGATCTAGCGAAGAAACTGCTTCCACATCGCTCAGTATTAAGATTGCGTTGGTGCCCATTTTGAAATCCATCACCGACCAGACATCGATGTGTGATTGTGCGGACTGCAGTGAACTAATAATAAAATAAAGCGGAGACGAGCAACTGCAAGAAAACTGGTAAGCACTCGAATGTAAATTATAAGCATAAAGGAAGAATAGCGCTGTCAACCGATCACTCTCGTCACCACTGACTCGAAAAAGAGACTTAAACTTAGACTCCGACTCTGGCACGGATTCGTGTTCACACTCAGACAGACCTCATGCACATAAAGCGCTCCGTAAAATATGCGCCAACGAGCTCATCATCTTCAACTTCTTTAGCACACTTTGCAGTAGACCAGAAGATCAGATCGCTCTACATAGTTGTCCAAAATATCCTACGTTTAACCCAACGACAAAGTAGCATAGCTGGTGAGGTTAAGACTTTGGCCAGCACACTATTTTATCACAGATGTCACTGAGACGTTGCCGTTGCCAGAACAGGAAAAGAAACGAAATTGGAGGAAATAACCATTGGAAAGTAAAAGTGATGAAGGGATGGTTGGAGCCCAAACACCATTAAGCAGCTTCTCCTCCACCTTCCATCTTCAATTCGTGGATGATTTTGCCTTCTCTTACCACTACGTGTCTAATCGAAGCACATTAAATAGGGTCATCAATCTCATCATCGTTTCTGCGGCCAGTTGACTCCGATATGCGGTTATTTACTGTCGATCGGAAAAGTGGCCCGTGCTCACAACTAGAGAGGAAGCAAGCAGCAGGACATCACCACCGAAGTATCATGGGCGCAATCTTCGATGCATTTTAAGGTTGAGGAAACGCTATCGCTTTTCCATTTGGCATCCCCCTTATATGTAAGTCTACAAACGTAGTTGTTCCTCAGCTTCAAGCACAGTAGAAGCAGCCATGTTAGCCTTGCCGATCAGTGGACCTGTGTTGCGCACATTGTAGAATTTGCCCTAAACCGCGAAATGCGTCCACGTTCAGTGGACTGAGAAGGAGCTGCTCTCGAGTTGCAAGTTTGTGGGCATTCAAGTCACCTAGGATTGTCCATGAGGAAGTAACCGAAGGTGCCACCATAGTTTGCCAACGGTGGGAAAACTTCCAAATGCCAGGACGTGTTTTCCAGGTGACTTCCACGACCACGCTTGGCGTATGAAAGTTTCTCAAACGCTGATGCGACTATGTTGTTCTTTTCAGATTCGTCCATTCATGGCAGAGTCCCCACGTCTGCAGTGAGCAGTCCACAAATTCAAGAACGCCACCTCTCTTATGACCACCAAATGAAGCTGTCAGCTACGCGTAATTAGAGGTGAAGGCTACCGCACTACAGTCTATGAACAAAGCTGATGGAATCAAAGCACACTTCACTCACTCATCCTCTCTCTTCTCGTACAGGTTTCGATGTCCATCTAAGGTATTTGTGCTCAAACCATCTGTGTTACCACATAAGGAGCTGCCACAGAGCATGAGCGACAATTCCTTTCTCTCGTTGAACCCCGATTGCTCAACTGTCACTGCTGCTGCAGCCTCTACGAAGCCTGTACCACTGACTTGACAAATCCCATTAAATGCTACTCATTTTTAAAGTTTTGTCATGTTCTTTTAAATTAGGCTAAAGCCAGCACAAATGCGGTATTTGTTGTTAGAAGACAACTGTGGAGGAGTAAACGCAAAGTGTCCACTGACACCACTCGGAAAGGGGCAAGAGAGACATAAAATGAATGAAGTAGGTAAAGGCAGACAGCGCACCGTCGCTGCACATGCATGAAATTACTGAGGATTGGAGACTGCCGCCTCTATGTTTGTATGTGATGTCGAATAAAGGCTTCCTGGAAGTAAGCCAAGCAGCTGAAGTGACTGGTCTTGATTGACGGCAGTTCGCTCATCTCCTGCCACTTCGCCTTTGACACCGAGGTCGAAAACATCTAAAACAAAAAAGATTTCCAGGAATACGAGCAACATTGATCTTGCCTGATTATAAGTCGACCAATCTCGTTGGGCAATGAGACGGTAGTGGTGCTATTTTTGCGTAACATTCGGAGCTTCTAAATTAATTGACTAGTCTGCAGCCATTTGATTGGTTAACCAGTTCCAGTATAGTGGTGGGAATCCCCACTGAGGGTGCACTTGTGGAGATGAAACCTGTGGAATGAGTTCCCAGAACCGGAAAGTTGATGGGATACGAACGCTGATAGCCGTAACATCGATCCACGCGTTGTCACTGTTGATCCAGTCCTCCAGCTCTCCCATGTGGCACTAAATGCAACAATTTTTACAATCACAATCGTTTCACTCATTCCTACCAGCTGAATATTAGCTTCACATGCGAAATCGAGGCTGTTGCACTTACCAAACGAAGCGGGCATTTATTGAGATCTTCAACAATCAGTCGGTAAATGAGAGCTTGACTTGAATTGACTTTAGAGGCTTCCTTCGCCATCGCGTGCAGATAGGCGATCAGTAGGCTCTGCATGCACTCCACTTGGTTGCATTCTCTCGTGTGTTTGCATAAAAACTGGCACAAGTGGAAGAGAATGCGGAGTGAGGGGCGAAATTCAATAGCTTTACTTGGGTTAAAGTAAAGTGATCTATGCTAAATGGGACCCGCCATACCCAGGGCAGCTGATACTTGCGTTGAGGACAACTTCTCAAGAGGACCCTTCTAAGTACTTCCTCCTCCATCTCCGGTGCATGGTTATGGCGGTTCTCCTCCAAGATTAGCACCACTACTACAGCGGGATTGGCGCCAAAGGCGGGTAGGATACCCCTACCCGCTATGCCTGTCCTGCCTGTTGGATTACGCGCCACAGCACCTGCACCTCTCCATTTGCACATTCCCTCCTCCTTCTCTTCCTCACTCCAATCTGGCAAGACGCGTTCCACGCAGTCCAGCACCTTCGGCTCGTAGTTTAGAAGCTCCTCCTGAGGTAAGCAGACAAATGGATCACAACGTTTGCCGCCAAACTCACTCACTCAGTACGTGGCTCTATCACGTTCAAAATAACACCCACTCACTGCTTGTAAGAAGTAGGGCAGGTAGGTTAACAGACAATAACAATTAGTAGGGCACTTCAAGTTGCAATAAAAGAAATGTGGCAGGAAGATACCGTCCACGGAACAAATCGCGTGAGAGAGCGCGGCATAATGTCGTCTTGCGGGTTGTGGAAGTAGGCCACGCTATGACGATCGTAGGTGAAGTCGGAGACTGCCTTCATATCCGCCTCGGAATCAGTGAATTGGGACATATGGATGGAATCTAAGACAGACGACTTCAAATGCAGTCTTCCACTCATGCTCGCCATTCGTCATGTGCGTAAGAGTAGTAAAAAGCCTTCTCTTGCTAACAGTTGTCCCATTTCCTTGTGGAATGCAACGGCCTAATCTACAGTTTATTTCGTTGGTATACTCGGTTACGCAAAGCGTGTGAATACAGCCATATTTTAGCTGAAAGTTAGAAGATGACGTGACTTACCGAACAGTTTGCTTTGCGAACGACTGACGACTTTTCCATCTTCTTCAAGAACCGCAATTTTGGGACCCTAGATTTAAATTAACTATTAACCGAGCGAAGACCTTTTCAAAGCGTATATCAAGCTCATTCCAAACACAGATTGTGACTCCCTACACCTTTACGATTTGTTGTGCTTGCAATCCTTAGCATTAGAAATGTTTATGCAGAACCCGAAAACGACTTACAACGTCACGTGATTCATTGTCCGGCTGAAATGCCAAAACAGAGGTGGTGAGACCGATTTTGGTCGAGTCTCGATCAGAGAGTTATGAAACAAATGCACCGAAAACGAACAGTCTCCGCCCATCGAAAGTTCTAGGCAAAATTGATACACTTACCAAAGTGGCCTTTCGATCACCATTTAGCGCGCCAGAGGCAGCAGCTGACAGACGCATCTCTATTGCCTGCAGACGGTCCTCCACCAATTCTGTGGCTATTCGAGCACAAATTGTGGTGATTTGTGATTCTTCGCATTCTTTCCCTTCTACGTCTGACCACCACATCTTCTTGTGTAACTTGCCATAGCGAGCCTGCGTTTTCAGTCGTTGGAACGCATTCGGATGGCGGTGTTGGTAGTCCAGACTGCGAAATTTGGCCCAATTTATGATTTGACCCTGTCGGCTCTCGTCCACCTCAAAGCCTATTTAGGCAAATGCTTAGTAAACAAGTGCTTTAGAGGCACGGTACTACAACAGACCCAAATACAAATTACTGTTGTGAAATGCGAGTGAGCAACCGTGAAACACATCATTCGATTGAGGTGCATTTATCTCAATTCAATAACCGTTCCGAAGATGGTAATATTTTAAACGTCTAGGGATCCACTAACAAACACCAGACTCCAAACAACCAGTAAGTGACAAATGAGCGGAGAGCACTTAGTCCATCCAAGTCACAGCATTACAGGCACTTAGATTTGAACGTACAAAAGGGCGTATCATCGGTTGGCTGATGTTGAAAGAGTCGACAGCAGAGTCGCAACGCTGAGACGAAGGGCCAAATAATCACATAGGGGAAGGGCAGTGGAGGTGCATTGGCAAATGATTTGACCAGTCCAAATTTTTGCATCGCCCACAGCTGCTTCGACATATGCTCCATCTTGTCGTAGCGTTCTCTGCATCGCATAGGAAATAACCACTTACACTGCACTATATGCAAGCAGACCAGGGGATCAGAGGCGCTCCCACCAACTTACGTGAACATAGCAATGAGTAGATTGATGAGCAAGACGTGAGTCAGTAGTACATAGACCATCATAATGATGGGGTAGATGGAGTGAGCCCCAGGGTATGTGCATTCACCAAAATGGACACACTCCTCCCCTTCCGTGGCTAAAATTGAAAGGCCACTAGTTAGTTCCTCAACCAAGTGAGTCCTACCGATGTCGACGACATTGTCAGCGATGTCAAATTCGCCGAACATGGAGAAGAAGTTGTTACGAACAACGTGGAGGATTTCGTACAAATGTTGCCCCATGTTCTCCGGACCATGGGGCTTGTAGATCATTGCCACAGTGAAGAGACTGAATGTCAGCCAGAAGACACTGATTATCGCCAAGAATGGTAGCATATCGCACTTCACCTGGACGACAGTAAATTGAACATTTGTTGGGCCAACATTCCTCCAAAGTCACTTTCTACAAGCCAATCCCGACACCTCGCATTTGAAAGGCTACCAGTCTGGTGCGAAGCCGTCAGGTGATACTCGCTTTCGCTGCTGCTGCCAACAAATGTTTCCAAACTGGAAGTGACATTTTAGGCAAGATGGTGATAGTTTGCAAAAACAGTCAGTCGTTTTGCGAATGACTGTTAGGCCTGACTGGTTGAGTAGTTGGTGGAAGTCACTTGGGATTACGAAGTCCAATGACAAATGTCGAAGTTGCCTACCAACTCACCATGGTGATGATCATCATCAACTTCGGTCCAATGTATGGACTAAGCACTAAGTAGTGGAGGATGAGGACACATGCGCAGAGGAGGCAAGAGGAGAGAAAGAGGCGCGCCAGACCCACGAGTACATCAAAGCCCTTGATACGAGGGTCCACGTAGTGCAGGTTTCCACTCACGTAGAAGAGGAGGGCAAGCAAAACCAGCCGGTTCCAGGTGTTTCTGAAGTATTGTCTCACTGATTTGTGAGTCTCGATTGCCTGAAGCGTAGAAACAATCAACTTGCAGAAAAAGGGTGAGCTTCGATGTGAATTCTCCTGTATTATATTCCCTTTTGGACACGTAGTCTGTTGATGATAGCTCGCGATTTTGAAATCGCACTACAAGGCAATCTATTGTAAGGCATCAAAACAGTTTGTTTACTGCTTCTCGAAAAGCAGAACGCAAAACACGCACGTTGCAGGAATGTTGGAAGACGGCGAGAACGAGGGAGACCTGGAGGACAATTTCCCATGGATGCACGACAGCATCAGATCTCACAGCCAACAGAACCACAGAGTAGAGAATCAGCAGCAAAACACTGTAAAACTAGGGGAAGAATCGGTTGAAGACGGCATTCCCAAAGAGACTTGGGCTGAAATGAACTGGTTATCAAGTGACTTACGGCACTATAGGCGAATCGAACACATGGGGCTCTGTAGAAATCCACAATGCGTCGTTTGTAGGTAGCCGTGGAGTCCTTCTTCTCCATTTCATTGCCCTGGTGCAGCCGGAAAGGTAAGAGTACCAGGTTGGATAAGTGCATGTCCACTCAAGCAAACCCCCTTCCCTTTATCACAGCTTTGACCATGAGGGATATTTTGTACTTAGAGGAGAGCATTCATCGCGGTCTCACCTGCACATCGTCCTGTCTTTTGATGTGTTTACAACAGGAGTAGTCATATTCCGCCAAGAGAGGTACCAGAGGGGGCAAAACTACCCCAGCCACCAGGCTCATTATGTACTAAAATGCATTAAAGTGAGTCGAAAGTACATTCGACCGGTACACACCCACATTTAAATCCAACTAACGAACTAACATACCGGAAGAGGCCGTGTGTTGGCGCTCAAATTTTGATTCCACATAGTATCCACGCAGGTTTGGCAAGCCTGGTGCTCAATGAAGTGCACTGAGTGACCGCCTTCTGCTAGCAGAAGTTGGGAGAGGCTGCCATAGAGCGGTCTCTTCATGCAAAGCATGGTCAGAGTGGACTGCAAATCTGTAACATGGCATTCCTCCAATATCCCTACTGCACTCCTCTCGTAAAATCTACAAACCATCAGCGCATCAGCTTTAGCAATCAAGTTTGTCAGTGAAACAGAGGTGTGCTAACACCCACTCAGCCATGGCTTCGAGTTCGTTCACCTCTCTGAGTGACTGCTGCTGAGTGCGCATCCTTCGTGCTATGAAAGCCAAGATTAGGGCGGCTGGGATGGAGTCCTTCATGAGGGTCCAAATGAGGTGAGACAACTCGAACCGTCGAGAAAGAAATGACCAGATGAGAAGCTGTAGCAAACTCTCTTCACCCTTCTTGCTCTCCCCTTGAGTTTCTACGAAGTTAGCAACAGATAGAGCACTCTATAGGGATATGCGTCCTCCCAACATCAGAGCGGTAGACATGTGTGCAAGAGGACAATTTAGTCATAATAAAGGGAAAGCGGAAGTCCTGTGGTGAACAGATAAACAGGCAAGGGTGACATATCCTTGCCGTCCTACCTGCCACACCCCACCTTCCGTCCACGTTGTGTGATGCAGGCGACCTCGACCTCTTATCCCGTCTTTGCTTGCCCAGTTTGAAACCGACAATACTGCTAACCAAATGATCAATTTGCCACCAATTAATCATTTGTGCAACCTAAAACACCAGTGTTACACAGTATTGCAACGGAATGTGCCAATTTTTACAAACTACTTTCTACTCACCGGTATTGAAGTGGACGCATAATTTCTGAATAGTTGTACCCTCGGATCCTGCAAACAATGCATTATTCTATCACATGACAGCTTTATTGCTAACGTATTTGGAATGAAACCACCACCTTGATTGACTAATTGAGACTAGCATGCGCATTTGACAAGTGATGCTTCACAATCATGACGTACACTGCTGTCGAAATCGGTCCTGTACAGCTTGACCAACAAAGACTCGTCGATGTATTCGTGGAGCGGAAACCCCGAATCCACAAGAAGGTGGATGAAATTGGCATTGTTTTCCATGAGGCATTTGGTCAGCACTTCCTTCATTCCCTTCTTCTCCTACATTGAGCAAGGGTTACACTGTCAGGCGCGACATCATAGTCTTCTCAGTCGGCAAATTTATGCCTCATAGAGTTCAACTACTTCCTTCCCCTTTCATAATAGTGCAGTGTTCAGCTATTCTGCCGCACACGTGTTTGCATTGACAGGAAGTGCAAATTGGGCGAAGTGTGACACTTAAGCTTACCTGCCAATGGACACGGGAAAACATGTTTTCGGGCAGAAAATCCGTTCGATTGAGGGAGAGAGCGATGCGGATTTTGTAGTCCCAGCTATCCTCCTCATCGATACCCTCGAAGAGCTCTTAACAATTCATGCAAACGCTCATTAGATGCCTAGCACCCAGATGGGTGGACCGATGCATGACGGATAGATGAATAGATGGATAAATGGGTGAAGGATGGATTCGTAAAGGACTTGTTGGTAGACAGATGGCGGGAAGCGTAGATGAGTGGCTGGATGGATGGCCGGGTGAGTGGGTGGGTGGGTGGACAAAGGGATTGAACAATGCTGAATGAGACAGCCTCATGATGAAAGAGACTTGCCTGGCTTAATAAGGGATTGAAGAATACGCGCATCCATTTCATAGGCGCTCTCAGATGTGGATTTTATGAATTCCAACAGGTAGGCACGGTCCAATATATTCCTCAGATGTACTTCATCACTGCTCTCAAATTCCGCTACACCCTTGGCACGTTTAATCAGACTAGTGAACAAACAGTGCAACCTGGTCAACATCGTCAACTGAGGTCACATTTCCCTCCTCCTTCCTTATTTACACGACTCACCTGCTTAAGCTGTACTTGCAGTTGCTCCACCTCAGGTGAAATGCACTAGGATTTTCGGCCTGCATAAGCTGTTTCATAAAATCCACGAAAATCTTCAAGGCTTTAGCCAGACCACCCGTATCCTGCCGGAAAAATTAGGCCAGTAATTGGCAAAGAAGCGAGTAATTTGGGAGAAATGGAGAAGAGTTTCTTACGAAAATGACGATGAAGGGGATATTTTGCCTCAGGGCGGAGGAAAGTCCCAGTAGGTGTGACCGGTCGCCTTCAATTAGAACACCACAGACCGGTATGCGATTGACTGCAGATAAGGTGAAGAGGATAGAAAGAGATGGATCGTCTGATGCTTTTCATTTTTGCGCCACAAAATGGACATGCAAGAAGGGGGAGGAGGGGGCAACACCTCACCGGTTAATCTGCTAGGCGTTCGAAGTCTCGAATTCAGACGCTTGGGGGCTCCAGAATGAGGTCGGCGTCGGTATTTTGGGGTCCTACCATCTGCTTCTCCGCTCACTTGGCAGACAGAAAGGGTCGCCGTCAAAACAGTCAAATAAGAACTTGGGAATACTTTTGCTCCTTACTCACCCTCGTTTGTTAGGTCATTCAGATGACCGACATAGGCTTCAAATTGACTTCTGCACAGAGTTAGGTCCTTCGATTTGTCCACAGAGTCGATGAAGATGTAGTGCGTGTGGTTCTCTGCCAACTGGATTCTGTCGTCGTTTCCTGGTGGTTTCTTCGGAAAAGCCATCTGTGTAACCCCCTGATATGAGAGAAAATACCTTTTGTTCACCATGCAGCACAGTTTTTACGTCTTAGAGGATTAGGAAAGCAGCATTATTAAAGTATTAAAGCACTTCTAGTGGGTGGATGGATTGATGGATGCGAGGTGACTCTCCTACCAAATAATCGTCACATCGAAGGAGATGGGAGTCGTAAAGTCGGCGCCAAGGTACCAAGCCAATGACTTGAAGCTGTTGCATTCCATACGCTTCCGCATAGCCCCTCACAGCCTTTGAAATCACGTCTCCCACACACTTCTCCCCTCCATCCGTCAGAATCCACGTTCCTGTCGGCAGTATTTGGAAGCGTTTCCACTTATTGCAATAAGACACCCTCATATTCCCACACCTAGCAATGTTGATGCTCTTTCTAACCTTATCAGCCACTGAGTGAGCAACCCTCTGCTGCGTTGCTACATCAAACCTTCAATTCTACTTACTGGTGGCATCCATCCGAAAGATTTATGCCTTCCCAAGCAAGCCGAAGTGAAACGGAATCATCAGACTCACTCGTCTGCCTGGTAACTCTTGTCAGACTCTTTTGTAGCAGTTGCTGAAGGCATGGAGACAGGGGATCGGAGCCGTAGAAGGTTAACACCAAACCAGGCTTGGGCATTTGCCACAAATCGAAGAGGAGGGTTTGCAGTTGTTCACTTGATGTGGTGTCGGTTATTCGCATAAACTGCAATAAAGTATGGCAAAATTCACCTCCCATTCCCTCTCTTTAACTGCATCAATTAAAAGTTTGCTTCATGCGGGCATAATATCGAAAGGTCCTATTTCATGTTTGCAGAACAAACCAACTAGCAGAGATGTTGTGGTAGACATAGCCTCACAGAAATCCTTAGCAATGAAATCCATCTCAAACCTTCTGTTCCGACACAGTAATGGAGCAATCTCTGTATTAATCTCTTCGAAGCTATCCACAGAAGCAGGAGTGAGAAATGGATCGGTGGATGTTGCTGAAGAACGCTACTGACCTCGCCTACGAACACGAGCACATGTGTGACACCTTTATCACCTGCACATTTGCTTCATTTCGGGTGTGTAGTGGATTGGGTTAAACGCACTCTCCAACTCCGCATGCAGAGGCAGGATTTGCTGTTACTCATTACAAAGTGAAGAGACAAAAGCAAGTGCTCCAATGAGTCGAGTGACTCACTTGACTGACAATGGGTGAGAAGGTCTTTTCAAATTGTCCGAAGGCGTTGGTCGGCCTCCTGACGTAACCTAATTCACGAGAGGCAATCACCTTCATGAATTGCGCATTTCCTGAAAACTTCTCATGGTTGTAGCCTCTGGTATTGCATTTCTCGCAAATACTATCCCTTTGAACATGCGAGAAGGAGAGAAAGAAGGCATTTTATATCCATCACTTATTTATACATCACTGCACCATTTGGACTTACTGTCGCGACGGGAGGAAGGTGCAGACGTAGGAGTCCAGAATCAGCGGTGCCTCAATTAAGCGCCTCAAATTAACGGCCTAGAAACAGATATTGGTAGAGGTGGACATCAGAGTGATTGACGCAAACATGCTGGGTAAGGAGAAATAGACCTTTTTGTCTCCACTGTTTGACGTCTGCCCACCACCCTCGCCTGCGTTGTAGAGTTCGGTGTGGAATTCCAGGAAGTGATACATTGACAGCTTGTGTTCGTGTTGAATGAACTGCAGCGGCGTGTGGTCATCCTAGGTTAGCAGTGTGTGAGGTGAAGCCAGAGTAGATGAGTGCATAATTTGATTGAGGGGTTTGACCTCATGGCTAGCAAGGAGTTGCAGAGATAGGAAAAGGGGAAGGTGGGTGGGATGGGTCCAACATGGGCGCTAGATGGACAGAACATGCAAATGCGCGAGTGAAAGCATAGGTTTCCTCAGAATTGAATGGGGGGATGATGTTGATGAACTTAGGCTAGGTGGTTAAAGGACGAACGTGCGAGTGAGTCATAGGTGTGCAAAAGGTTCAAGCATCGATGGAAGCCCAATATGAGAAGGGTGAGTGAATGGGTGATTGTGGTTGAGTCAACCTTGACCTAAAAAACGTGTGCATGCATGCGAGAATCCGAAGCGCCGATGTAAACAAACTGGTGAAAGTGGAGTGTTCACGTGAATTCAAGGCAAAAGGGAGGGCGTGATCAAATGATACGGATTCGTTAGTTCAGGCTAGAATGATCTACCACCTAACATAGAGATGGATGGATGCGGGATGGACGAATGGCTGTCTGGATGGTTGAGTGACTAAAAAGATGGAAGGTTAAGGAATGGAAGAATTGATCACATCACACATAATTTATTGCCTCTAGAGGAAATAAGGAAATTAATAAATTAGCTGAATCTAAACTCACACAATCGAGGCAATTGAGAAGGCCTTTGCTGCATGCCAGGAGGGTGATCACCGATTCAATGTTTGTCTCCGCGGCGTAGTGTAGAGCGGTACGCTTCGACTGAACGATACGTATCAGTGGTATGTCAATCTTCAGGCCTTTCTTGCACAACTTACACACACGTGGATACTAGATGGTACTGCTTTCACTGCCTAATAAGCAATAAGCTTCCAAGTCACGATGACTTAAACCTGATTAGAAGACACACAGGTAGTCTGTTTGGTATCGAGTGGATTGCCTACCTTATCCACATTGCCAATAGGTGCATCCTTGCATTGCAGAAGCATACGCAGTGCCAAGTAGTCTCCAACAGCAGCTGCGGTATGGATCGCATTGACGCCCTCCTAAATCGAAGGCAAATAAATCACCACAACCATCCGATTGGCGCAGATCCTACCTCCCCCCTGCGACAAGGCATTCGGATCTTGCTGAGACTGTTTAAACCCTTGCGTACACTAGTAACAGAGGTCCCGTTCCACTGCCTTGGCTTATCACGCCTGCAGCGTGGAAACAGGACCTGTCACGGACAGCTTGAATTCAATCAGAAGACAATTTATCCCTTTTAACCAACCTCGTTTAAGTAAAGATCAAGCATGCAAATTATAGCTTCCTACGGGTTCGTTGTTTGATACCATAAAAGACTTTTGTAGTTGAGCAAGACCAACTCCAAATTCACCTGTGTAACACTCCAAATTTTGGTTGGTGGAAAGTCGTTCAAAATGCATTGAAGAATGCGATGAGCCGAAAGCAACGTTACGAGGTGCACAACACCGGCTTTTTGGAGGATACTTGGGAATTCCCGAGCTCTATAAGATCCCAGGTACTGAAAAAAAATCATTTCACATCATTATAATCCATCTTACACTTCTTTGATCATTAGGTGGTTGAAACAAATGATTTGCGATCACATGTCATCTCCACTGATTGCTGAATGCCAAATAGCAGGAGCTTAATTTTAACAATTGCCTCATTCGAATAGAGCACCATTTAAGGTTAGCTCAAAGGTGCCCATCAACATTGTGTCAGGTTTCTATCACATTTGAGGAAAGGCTGACGTCACTCTGGAGGACAGCCTAACGGATGGATGACAAGCTTGATTGGTGTGAAGTCCATTTCTTCCATCTCGCCATGGCCGCCAATTATTTTCTGACCACAAATCCTGCCGATGAAGTGCGAAATTCAAGATTTATGACAGTTAGTAGAGAAGGCTTTTGTCTCTTGCTATTTAACCAGCACTTCAAGCTTCCAAATGGGCCCAGGTACTAATATATGCGCATATAATTCGATCACTCGCCTGTAGGTCATTGACAATGATGCTCTTTTCGAAAAACTGCGACGTCTCATAACACGACCGCACAAATACCTCAGCATTGTCCTCCATCACGCATTGGACGATCCTTCGCTCCCAGTCGTCCAACTCGGGCATGAAGGCCCGATAGGAGACCGCGCCAAAGACGCTCTCCTCTTCCCTCCGTGCCTGTGAACATCTGGAAGCGGTGCTTGATGTCGACATCTATTCGCAAATGCGCACAATTTTCACGCGTGTGTATTTAAATGATCACCCGTGCCCTGTGCATTGGAGCGAGAAGGAGAGAGAAAGCAGCAACCTGCATCTTTTGTTGAGGACACCTGGTCACTTCTCACGCTTCTATTCCTCGAGCATGGGTGTGTTGAGATTCGAGTGCAAGGTAAGTTGCACATTCCGTTTTCTTTGCGGACTGAGCATCACCGATTGCCAGTAAGGAGGGATGGCTAGCGTGGAACAACTTTTGCTTTGAACAAGGCAACCTGTTGGTTTCTGCAGTGGCAATCCAGAACGATGGATGCAAATGCTTTTATAACTTGTACCTCACATCTGAAATTGCCTCATCCTATCATGCTTGAATTTGTGCACGGAGGAAGCCACTTTGTGAGGAGCGTTGGACAGGCAGCATGACAACATTGAATGAGCAACAGTGCACTGGTATCATCTCCATGGGCATCATCTCTATGCTTAAACTAAGTTAATGCAGTTTTGAGAATAAATTTTACAGCTGCATACAAGGAGACGAAACATTAGCCAGAAAATGCTCATTTACTCCCCGCCTTTGGTGATCAGTCAATTCTTTCTCATTGCACTTCCTTGTCTTCACAAATTTTAGCTTTTGCTAATTATCCACGTGCCTTACTTCCACATTTGTGTTAATGGTGTCCTGTGAGAGGGCTTGTCGATGTCAGCCAGAAATGAAAGGCGTCCGACTTCACCACTGACTAACTCTTAATCGTGGTTCTCAGCAAGCTCAACCTAATTTGGCATTTAAGCGGCCAACTGCATTTGCGTTATTTCTGATGTCACTTATGAGGAGAAGTCACTCAACACAGGCCAACACCACATTAACAACTGAAGAGGATGTTTTATGCCCTTTTTGCAACTCAAATCAGAGGAGGCATTTTAAATGGCACTACCATCCTGCGCAACACCTGCACCCCACAGTAACTCCGACTTATTGTTTCTTTCTTTGAAGGGTGTGCGGCTGCTCTTGGAAATGACTTTTAGCTCTATAATCAAGAGCACACATTGTTACTTTGCAGGGACTGCTCTCTAAACCACTCGTCCAAACCACTTATTGCATGGTGTTAAATGAATACAACGGCCATGCATGTCGTGATGAATATCGAAACTCAAACCGTTGCGCCAACTTTTGCCGGCAGTTGAGGTTAATGCGATGCGCTCTGCCACCTGCCAAAGCCCAAGCGCAGTGAGTGGTCAGGCCGTGCAATGAATGCAGTGCAATTAGGCAGTAGCCGAACATCCTGTCGCCCAATTTTGCCAAGCTGAAGCATCACATAATTTGGTGCAGAACTATTCTGTAGAAGTATAAAACAGGAATCCGCACCTAATCGAAGTTCATACAGAGGATATTTGGTAGAATTGACGCAATTCACTCAAATATTTCCATTCCACCTCTCCAACAGTCGTCAATATCACGCTTCGGAGGCAAATTCAAGTCCATATTTCTGATTCACGCCAACTACACCACGAGGTTAATCAATGACGAGTGTTTACTGTTCCGCCTTGATGTATAGTACGTCACGACATCTCATGCCATCAAATGGCAGCACTATGATTTGCAAAGAGAGGCACGAGCATTTCAGGCAGTTATTTGCTTTTACTAAAAGACTACTAACCATTCAATCAAATGCTTAAGCATGCCTCCACCCTACCATCCAGTGCCAGCCAGCTTGTTAAAATCACCTACCATAGCGACAGTTTCAGTGCCCATTCGGTTCTACGGGAATAAGTGTTTACTTGGAAGGGCTGCGAAGTATTTGAGGACTTTTCTTTCAATTGGGAACTGGTGACGTCTGGTCAGCTACGAGCCTGGCACAATCTTCTTGCGACTACCAACTGGATGCCGACTAATGTGCATATGAGGGCTAGGAGCCTACTTACGTAAGTCGAAAGTCATGTCGCAGAGTGGAAGTACGAGCTGTAGAATACAAGATGTAGGCGCGTCTAAGGACACGGTTGGACAGTCTCTCCGATCGCTACGCAATTCTGTCGTGTGGTTAAAATTGGTATCATCATCCGCTAATCAAATCCTAACCCAAACATCAGTGAGATATCATTCGAATTCGCTTAACTTAACGGCGTGCTAGGCCTCATGTTGTAACATTACAGCTTTTTGCCACACTTCCTAATACACAACCACAATAATTTGTGCAATCACCAATCCTGCAGCTAAAGGTGCAACCACGAACTGTTCACTTCACCGTTAGCATCAGTCTGCTAAAACTTGGGAGGCTTAAAAAGGATGCGCCGTATTCTACGATTCTCCAATTTAGTTTGCTCTTCGCAAATGATCGACTTCATTTAACTGTAAATCTCACCAATGACAGACACATCGTGGATCCGCCTTTTGCAAAGAAATGCAATGAGATTGTGCTGCCGATTCCTCAAAACTTTCAACTAAAGTCCGCGATTGTCCAATTACTCTGACTGCCAGAATATCACTGGTGACCAGAAAGGCATTAGACGGGGAAGTTTGCCTAGTTGAGACATGAATACTGTCTCATGGAGATGGTTCCAGTGCACTGTTGCTCATTCAATGTTGTCATGCTGCCTATCCAACGCTCCTCACAAAGTGGCTTCCTCCGTGCACAAATTCAAGCATGATAGGATGAGGCAATTTCAGATGTGAGGTACAAGTTATAAAAGCATTTGCATCCATCGTTCTGGATTGCCACTGCAGAAACCAACAGGTTGCCTTGTTCAAAGCAAAAGTTGTTCCACGCTAGCCATCCCTCCTTACTGGCAATCGGTGATGCTCAGTCCGCAAAGAAAACGGAATGTGCAACTTACCTTGCACTCGAATCTCAACACACCCATGCTCGAGGAATAGAAGCGTGAGAAGTGACCAGGTGTCCTCAACAAAAGATGCAGGTTGCTGCTTTCTCTCTCCTTCTCGCTCCAATGCACAGGGCACGGGTGATCATTTAAATACACACGCGTGAAAATTGTGCGCATTTGCGAATAGATGTCGACATCAAGCACCGCTTCCAGATGTTCACAGGCACGGAGGGAAGAGGAGAGCGTCTTTGGCGCGGTCTCCTATCGGGCCTTCATGCCCGAGTTGGACGACTGGGAGCGAAGGATCGTCCAATGCGTGATGGAGGACAATGCTGAGGTATTTGTGCGGTCGTGTTATGAGACGTCGCAGTTTTTCGAAAAGAGCATCATTGTCAATGACCTACAGGCGAGTGATCGAATTATATGCGCATATATTAGTACCTGGGCCCATTTGGAAGCTTGAAGTGCTGGTTAAATAGCAAGAGACAAAAGCCTTCTCTACTAACTGTCATAAATCTTGAATTTCGCACTTCATCGGCAGGATTTGTGGTCAGAAAATAATTGGCGGCCATGGCGAGATGGAAGAAATGGACTTCACACCAATCAAGCTTGTCATCCATCCGTTAGGCTGTCCTCCAGAGTGACGTCAGCCTTTCCTCAAATGTGATAGAAACCTGACACAATGTTGATGGGCACCTTTGAGCTAACCTTAAATGGTGCTCTATTCGAATGAGGCAATTGTTAAAATTAAGCTCCTGCTATTTGGCATTCAGCAATCAGTGGAGATGACATGTGATCGCAAATCATTTGTTTCAACCACCTAATGATCAAAGAAGTGTAAGATGGATTATAATGATGTGAAATGATTTTTTTTCAGTACCTGGGATCTTATAGAGCTCGGGAATTCCCAAGTATCCTCCAAAAAGCCGGTGTTGTGCACCTCGTAACGTTGCTTTCGGCTCATCGCATTCTTCAATGCATTTTGAACGACTTTCCACCAACCAAAATTTGGAGTGTTACACAGGTGAATTTGGAGTTGGTCTTGCTCAACTACAAAAGTCTTTTATGGTATCAAACAACGAACCCGTAGGAAGCTATAATTTGCATGCTTGATCTTTACTTAAACGAGGTTGGTTAAAAGGGATAAATTGTCTTCTGATTGAATTCAAGCTGTCCGTGACAGGTCCTGTTTCCACGCTGCAGGCGTGATAAGCCAAGGCAGTGGAACGGGACCTCTGTTACTAGTGTACGCAAGGGTTTAAACAGTCTCAGCAAGATCCGAATGCCTTGTCGCAGGGGGGAGGTAGGATCTGCGCCAATCGGATGGTTGTGGTGATTTATTTGCCTTCGATTTAGGAGGGCGTCAATGCGATCCATACCGCAGCTGCTGTTGGAGACTACTTGGCACTGCGTATGCTTCTGCAATGCAAGGATGCACCTATTGGCAATGTGGATAAGGTAGGCAATCCACTCGATACCAAACAGACTACCTGTGTGTCTTCTAATCAGGTTTAAGTCATCGTGACTTGGAAGCTTATTGCTTATTAGGCAGTGAAAGCAGTACCATCTAGTATCCACGTGTGTGTAAGTTGTGCAAGAAAGGCCTGAAGATTGACATACCACTGATACGTATCGTTCAGTCGAAGCGTACCGCTCTACACTACGCCGCGGAGACAAACATTGAATCGGTGATCACCCTCCTGGCATGCAGCAAAGGCCTTCTCAATTGCCTCGATTGTGTGAGTTTAGATTCAGCTAATTTATTAATTTCCTTATTTCCTCTAGAGGCAATAAATTATGTGTGATGTGATCAATTCTTCCATTCCTTAACCTTCCATCTTTTTAGTCACTCAACCATCCAGACAGCCATTCGTCCATCCCGCATCCATCCATCTCTATGTTAGGTGGTAGATCATTCTAGCCTGAACTAACGAATCCGTATCATTTGATCACGCCCTCCCTTTTGCCTTGAATTCACGTGAACACTCCACTTTCACCAGTTTGTTTACATCGGCGCTTCGGATTCTCGCATGCATGCACACGTTTTTTAGGTCAAGGTTGACTCAACCACAATCACCCATTCACTCACCCTTCTCATATTGGGCTTCCATCGATGCTTGAACCTTTTGCACACCTATGACTCACTCGCACGTTCGTCCTTTAACCACCTAGCCTAAGTTCATCAACATCATCCCCCCATTCAATTCTGAGGAAACCTATGCTTTCACTCGCGCATTTGCATGTTCTGTCCATCTAGCGCCCATGTTGGACCCATCCCACCCACCTTCCCCTTTTCCTATCTCTGCAACTCCTTGCTAGCCATGAGGTCAAACCCCTCAATCAAATTATGCACTCATCTACTCTGGCTTCACCTCACACACTGCTAACCTAGGATGACCACACGCCGCTGCAGTTCATTCAACACGAACACAAGCTGTCAATGTATCACTTCCTGGAATTCCACACCGAACTCTACAACGCAGGCGAGGGTGGTGGGCAGACGTCAAACAGTGGAGACAAAAAGGTCTATTTCTCCTTACCCAGCATGTTTGCGTCAATCACTCTGATGTCCACCTCTACCAATATCTGTTTCTAGGCCGTTAATTTGAGGCGCTTAATTGAGGCACCGCTGATTCTGGACTCCTACGTCTGCACCTTCCTCCCGTCGCGACAGTAAGTCCAAATGGTGCAGTGATGTATAAATAAGTGATGGATATAAAATGCCTTCTTTCTCTCCTTCTCGCATGTTCAAAGGGATAGTATTTGCGAGAAATGCAATACCAGAGGCTACAACCATGAGAAGTTTTCAGGAAATGCGCAATTCATGAAGGTGATTGCCTCTCGTGAATTAGGTTACGTCAGGAGGCCGACCAACGCCTTCGGACAATTTGAAAAGACCTTCTCACCCATTGTCAGTCAAGTGAGTCACTCGACTCATTGGAGCACTTGCTTTTGTCTCTTCACTTTGTAATGAGTAACAGCAAATCCTGCCTCTGCATGCGGAGTTGGAGAGTGCGTTTAACCCAATCCACTACACACCCGAAATGAAGCAAATGTGCAGGTGATAAAGGTGTCACACATGTGCTCGTGTTCGTAGGCGAGGTCAGTAGCGTTCTTCAGCAACATCCACCGATCCATTTCTCACTCCTGCTTCTGTGGATAGCTTCGAAGAGATTAATACAGAGATTGCTCCATTACTGTGTCGGAACAGAAGGTTTGAGATGGATTTCATTGCTAAGGATTTCTGTGAGGCTATGTCTACCACAACATCTCTGCTAGTTGGTTTGTTCTGCAAACATGAAATAGGACCTTTCGATATTATGCCCGCATGAAGCAAACTTTTAATTGATGCAGTTAAAGAGAGGGAATGGGAGGTGAATTTTGCCATACTTTATTGCAGTTTATGCGAATAACCGACACCACATCAAGTGAACAACTGCAAACCCTCCTCTTCGATTTGTGGCAAATGCCCAAGCCTGGTTTGGTGTTAACCTTCTACGGCTCCGATCCCCTGTCTCCATGCCTTCAGCAACTGCTACAAAAGAGTCTGACAAGAGTTACCAGGCAGACGAGTGAGTCTGATGATTCCGTTTCACTTCGGCTTGCTTGGGAAGGCATAAATCTTTCGGATGGATGCCACCAGTAAGTAGAATTGAAGGTTTGATGTAGCAACGCAGCAGAGGGTTGCTCACTCAGTGGCTGATAAGGTTAGAAAGAGCATCAACATTGCTAGGTGTGGGAATATGAGGGTGTCTTATTGCAATAAGTGGAAACGCTTCCAAATACTGCCGACAGGAACGTGGATTCTGACGGATGGAGGGGAGAAGTGTGTGGGAGACGTGATTTCAAAGGCTGTGAGGGGCTATGCGGAAGCGTATGGAATGCAACAGCTTCAAGTCATTGGCTTGGTACCTTGGCGCCGACTTTACGACTCCCATCTCCTTCGATGTGACGATTATTTGGTAGGAGAGTCACCTCGCATCCATCAATCCATCCACCCACTAGAAGTGCTTTAATACTTTAATAATGCTGCTTTCCTAATCCTCTAAGACGTAAAAACTGTGCTGCATGGTGAACAAAAGGTATTTTCTCTCATATCAGGGGGTTACACAGATGGCTTTTCCGAAGAAACCACCAGGAAACGACGACAGAATCCAGTTGGCAGAGAACCACACGCACTACATCTTCATCGACTCTGTGGACAAATCGAAGGACCTAACTCTGTGCAGAAGTCAATTTGAAGCCTATGTCGGTCATCTGAATGACCTAACAAACGAGGGTGAGTAAGGAGCAAAAGTATTCCCAAGTTCTTATTTGACTGTTTTGACGGCGACCCTTTCTGTCTGCCAAGTGAG
Organism: Taenia hydatigena; assembly: GCA_036345935.2. Taxonomy (NCBI): domain Eukaryota; kingdom Metazoa; phylum Platyhelminthes; class Cestoda; order Cyclophyllidea; family Taeniidae; genus Taenia; species Taenia hydatigena. Next base: position 725,600 of record JADWOT020000001.1, on the reverse strand, counting down.
CGGAGAAGCAGATGGTAGGACCCCAAAATACCGACGCCGACCTCATTCTGGAGCCCCCAAGCGTCTGAATTCGAGACTTCGAACGCCTAGCAGATTAACCGGTGAGGTGTTGCCCCCTCCTCCCCCTTCTTGCATGTCCATTTTGTGGCGCAAAAATGAAAAGCATCAGACGATCCATCTCTTTCTATCCTCTTCACCTTATCTGCAGTCAATCGCATACCGGTCTGTGGTGTTCTAATTGAAGGCGACCGGTCACACCTACTGGGACTTTCCTCCGCCCTGAGGCAAAATATCCCCTTCATCGTCATTTTCGTAAGAAACTCTTCTCCATTTCTCCCAAATTACTCGCTTCTTTGCCAATTACTGGCCTAATTTTTCCGGCAGGATACGGGTGGTCTGGCTAAAGCCTTGAAGATTTTCGTGGATTTTATGAAACAGCTTATGCAGGCCGAAAATCCTAGTGCATTTCACCTGAGGTGGAGCAACTGCAAGTACAGCTTAAGCAGGTGAGTCGTGTAAATAAGGAAGGAGGAGGGAAATGTGACCTCAGTTGACGATGTTGACCAGGTTGCACTGTTTGTTCACTAGTCTGATTAAACGTGCCAAGGGTGTAGCGGAATTTGAGAGCAGTGATGAAGTACATCTGAGGAATATATTGGACCGTGCCTACCTGTTGGAATTCATAAAATCCACATCTGAGAGCGCCTATGAAATGGATGCGCGTATTCTTCAATCCCTTATTAAGCCAGGCAAGTCTCTTTCATCATGAGGCTGTCTCATTCAGCATTGTTCAATCCCTTTGTCCACCCACCCACCCACTCACCCGGCCATCCATCCAGCCACTCATCTACGCTTCCCGCCATCTGTCTACCAACAAGTCCTTTACGAATCCATCCTTCACCCATTTATCCATCTATTCATCTATCCGTCATGCATCGGTCCACCCATCTGGGTGCTAGGCATCTAATGAGCGTTTGCATGAATTGTTAAGAGCTCTTCGAGGGTATCGATGAGGAGGATAGCTGGGACTACAAAATCCGCATCGCTCTCTCCCTCAATCGAACGGATTTTCTGCCCGAAAACATGTTTTCCCGTGTCCATTGGCAGGTAAGCTTAAGTGTCACACTTCGCCCAATTTGCACTTCCTGTCAATGCAAACACGTGTGCGGCAGAATAGCTGAACACTGCACTATTATGAAAGGGGAAGGAAGTAGTTGAACTCTATGAGGCATAAATTTGCCGACTGAGAAGACTATGATGTCGCGCCTGACAGTGTAACCCTTGCTCAATGTAGGAGAAGAAGGGAATGAAGGAAGTGCTGACCAAATGCCTCATGGAAAACAATGCCAATTTCATCCACCTTCTTGTGGATTCGGGGTTTCCGCTCCACGAATACATCGACGAGTCTTTGTTGGTCAAGCTGTACAGGACCGATTTCGACAGCAGTGTACGTCATGATTGTGAAGCATCACTTGTCAAATGCGCATGCTAGTCTCAATTAGTCAATCAAGGTGGTGGTTTCATTCCAAATACGTTAGCAATAAAGCTGTCATGTGATAGAATAATGCATTGTTTGCAGGATCCGAGGGTACAACTATTCAGAAATTATGCGTCCACTTCAATACCGGTGAGTAGAAAGTAGTTTGTAAAAATTGGCACATTCCGTTGCAATACTGTGTAACACTGGTGTTTTAGGTTGCACAAATGATTAATTGGTGGCAAATTGATCATTTGGTTAGCAGTATTGTCGGTTTCAAACTGGGCAAGCAAAGACGGGATAAGAGGTCGAGGTCGCCTGCATCACACAACGTGGACGGAAGGTGGGGTGTGGCAGGTAGGACGGCAAGGATATGTCACCCTTGCCTGTTTATCTGTTCACCACAGGACTTCCGCTTTCCCTTTATTATGACTAAATTGTCCTCTTGCACACATGTCTACCGCTCTGATGTTGGGAGGACGCATATCCCTATAGAGTGCTCTATCTGTTGCTAACTTCGTAGAAACTCAAGGGGAGAGCAAGAAGGGTGAAGAGAGTTTGCTACAGCTTCTCATCTGGTCATTTCTTTCTCGACGGTTCGAGTTGTCTCACCTCATTTGGACCCTCATGAAGGACTCCATCCCAGCCGCCCTAATCTTGGCTTTCATAGCACGAAGGATGCGCACTCAGCAGCAGTCACTCAGAGAGGTGAACGAACTCGAAGCCATGGCTGAGTGGGTGTTAGCACACCTCTGTTTCACTGACAAACTTGATTGCTAAAGCTGATGCGCTGATGGTTTGTAGATTTTACGAGAGGAGTGCAGTAGGGATATTGGAGGAATGCCATGTTACAGATTTGCAGTCCACTCTGACCATGCTTTGCATGAAGAGACCGCTCTATGGCAGCCTCTCCCAACTTCTGCTAGCAGAAGGCGGTCACTCAGTGCACTTCATTGAGCACCAGGCTTGCCAAACCTGCGTGGATACTATGTGGAATCAAAATTTGAGCGCCAACACACGGCCTCTTCCGGTATGTTAGTTCGTTAGTTGGATTTAAATGTGGGTGTGTACCGGTCGAATGTACTTTCGACTCACTTTAATGCATTTTAGTACATAATGAGCCTGGTGGCTGGGGTAGTTTTGCCCCCTCTGGTACCTCTCTTGGCGGAATATGACTACTCCTGTTGTAAACACATCAAAAGACAGGACGATGTGCAGGTGAGACCGCGATGAATGCTCTCCTCTAAGTACAAAATATCCCTCATGGTCAAAGCTGTGATAAAGGGAAGGGGGTTTGCTTGAGTGGACATGCACTTATCCAACCTGGTACTCTTACCTTTCCGGCTGCACCAGGGCAATGAAATGGAGAAGAAGGACTCCACGGCTACCTACAAACGACGCATTGTGGATTTCTACAGAGCCCCATGTGTTCGATTCGCCTATAGTGCCGTAAGTCACTTGATAACCAGTTCATTTCAGCCCAAGTCTCTTTGGGAATGCCGTCTTCAACCGATTCTTCCCCTAGTTTTACAGTGTTTTGCTGCTGATTCTCTACTCTGTGGTTCTGTTGGCTGTGAGATCTGATGCTGTCGTGCATCCATGGGAAATTGTCCTCCAGGTCTCCCTCGTTCTCGCCGTCTTCCAACATTCCTGCAACGTGCGTGTTTTGCGTTCTGCTTTTCGAGAAGCAGTAAACAAACTGTTTTGATGCCTTACAATAGATTGCCTTGTAGTGCGATTTCAAAATCGCGAGCTATCATCAACAGACTACGTGTCCAAAAGGGAATATAATACAGGAGAATTCACATCGAAGCTCACCCTTTTTCTGCAAGTTGATTGTTTCTACGCTTCAGGCAATCGAGACTCACAAATCAGTGAGACAATACTTCAGAAACACCTGGAACCGGCTGGTTTTGCTTGCCCTCCTCTTCTACGTGAGTGGAAACCTGCACTACGTGGACCCTCGTATCAAGGGCTTTGATGTACTCGTGGGTCTGGCGCGCCTCTTTCTCTCCTCTTGCCTCCTCTGCGCATGTGTCCTCATCCTCCACTACTTAGTGCTTAGTCCATACATTGGACCGAAGTTGATGATGATCATCACCATGGTGAGTTGGTAGGCAACTTCGACATTTGTCATTGGACTTCGTAATCCCAAGTGACTTCCACCAACTACTCAACCAGTCAGGCCTAACAGTCATTCGCAAAACGACTGACTGTTTTTGCAAACTATCACCATCTTGCCTAAAATGTCACTTCCAGTTTGGAAACATTTGTTGGCAGCAGCAGCGAAAGCGAGTATCACCTGACGGCTTCGCACCAGACTGGTAGCCTTTCAAATGCGAGGTGTCGGGATTGGCTTGTAGAAAGTGACTTTGGAGGAATGTTGGCCCAACAAATGTTCAATTTACTGTCGTCCAGGTGAAGTGCGATATGCTACCATTCTTGGCGATAATCAGTGTCTTCTGGCTGACATTCAGTCTCTTCACTGTGGCAATGATCTACAAGCCCCATGGTCCGGAGAACATGGGGCAACATTTGTACGAAATCCTCCACGTTGTTCGTAACAACTTCTTCTCCATGTTCGGCGAATTTGACATCGCTGACAATGTCGTCGACATCGGTAGGACTCACTTGGTTGAGGAACTAACTAGTGGCCTTTCAATTTTAGCCACGGAAGGGGAGGAGTGTGTCCATTTTGGTGAATGCACATACCCTGGGGCTCACTCCATCTACCCCATCATTATGATGGTCTATGTACTACTGACTCACGTCTTGCTCATCAATCTACTCATTGCTATGTTCACGTAAGTTGGTGGGAGCGCCTCTGATCCCCTGGTCTGCTTGCATATAGTGCAGTGTAAGTGGTTATTTCCTATGCGATGCAGAGAACGCTACGACAAGATGGAGCATATGTCGAAGCAGCTGTGGGCGATGCAAAAATTTGGACTGGTCAAATCATTTGCCAATGCACCTCCACTGCCCTTCCCCTATGTGATTATTTGGCCCTTCGTCTCAGCGTTGCGACTCTGCTGTCGACTCTTTCAACATCAGCCAACCGATGATACGCCCTTTTGTACGTTCAAATCTAAGTGCCTGTAATGCTGTGACTTGGATGGACTAAGTGCTCTCCGCTCATTTGTCACTTACTGGTTGTTTGGAGTCTGGTGTTTGTTAGTGGATCCCTAGACGTTTAAAATATTACCATCTTCGGAACGGTTATTGAATTGAGATAAATGCACCTCAATCGAATGATGTGTTTCACGGTTGCTCACTCGCATTTCACAACAGTAATTTGTATTTGGGTCTGTTGTAGTACCGTGCCTCTAAAGCACTTGTTTACTAAGCATTTGCCTAAATAGGCTTTGAGGTGGACGAGAGCCGACAGGGTCAAATCATAAATTGGGCCAAATTTCGCAGTCTGGACTACCAACACCGCCATCCGAATGCGTTCCAACGACTGAAAACGCAGGCTCGCTATGGCAAGTTACACAAGAAGATGTGGTGGTCAGACGTAGAAGGGAAAGAATGCGAAGAATCACAAATCACCACAATTTGTGCTCGAATAGCCACAGAATTGGTGGAGGACCGTCTGCAGGCAATAGAGATGCGTCTGTCAGCTGCTGCCTCTGGCGCGCTAAATGGTGATCGAAAGGCCACTTTGGTAAGTGTATCAATTTTGCCTAGAACTTTCGATGGGCGGAGACTGTTCGTTTTCGGTGCATTTGTTTCATAACTCTCTGATCGAGACTCGACCAAAATCGGTCTCACCACCTCTGTTTTGGCATTTCAGCCGGACAATGAATCACGTGACGTTGTAAGTCGTTTTCGGGTTCTGCATAAACATTTCTAATGCTAAGGATTGCAAGCACAACAAATCGTAAAGGTGTAGGGAGTCACAATCTGTGTTTGGAATGAGCTTGATATACGCTTTGAAAAGGTCTTCGCTCGGTTAATAGTTAATTTAAATCTAGGGTCCCAAAATTGCGGTTCTTGAAGAAGATGGAAAAGTCGTCAGTCGTTCGCAAAGCAAACTGTTCGGTAAGTCACGTCATCTTCTAACTTTCAGCTAAAATATGGCTGTATTCACACGCTTTGCGTAACCGAGTATACCAACGAAATAAACTGTAGATTAGGCCGTTGCATTCCACAAGGAAATGGGACAACTGTTAGCAAGAGAAGGCTTTTTACTACTCTTACGCACATGACGAATGGCGAGCATGAGTGGAAGACTGCATTTGAAGTCGTCTGTCTTAGATTCCATCCATATGTCCCAATTCACTGATTCCGAGGCGGATATGAAGGCAGTCTCCGACTTCACCTACGATCGTCATAGCGTGGCCTACTTCCACAACCCGCAAGACGACATTATGCCGCGCTCTCTCACGCGATTTGTTCCGTGGACGGTATCTTCCTGCCACATTTCTTTTATTGCAACTTGAAGTGCCCTACTAATTGTTATTGTCTGTTAACCTACCTGCCCTACTTCTTACAAGCAGTGAGTGGGTGTTATTTTGAACGTGATAGAGCCACGTACTGAGTGAGTGAGTTTGGCGGCAAACGTTGTGATCCATTTGTCTGCTTACCTCAGGAGGAGCTTCTAAACTACGAGCCGAAGGTGCTGGACTGCGTGGAACGCGTCTTGCCAGATTGGAGTGAGGAAGAGAAGGAGGAGGGAATGTGCAAATGGAGAGGTGCAGGTGCTGTGGCGCGTAATCCAACAGGCAGGACAGGCATAGCGGGTAGGGGTATCCTACCCGCCTTTGGCGCCAATCCCGCTGTAGTAGTGGTGCTAATCTTGGAGGAGAACCGCCATAACCATGCACCGGAGATGGAGGAGGAAGTACTTAGAAGGGTCCTCTTGAGAAGTTGTCCTCAACGCAAGTATCAGCTGCCCTGGGTATGGCGGGTCCCATTTAGCATAGATCACTTTACTTTAACCCAAGTAAAGCTATTGAATTTCGCCCCTCACTCCGCATTCTCTTCCACTTGTGCCAGTTTTTATGCAAACACACGAGAGAATGCAACCAAGTGGAGTGCATGCAGAGCCTACTGATCGCCTATCTGCACGCGATGGCGAAGGAAGCCTCTAAAGTCAATTCAAGTCAAGCTCTCATTTACCGACTGATTGTTGAAGATCTCAATAAATGCCCGCTTCGTTTGGTAAGTGCAACAGCCTCGATTTCGCATGTGAAGCTAATATTCAGCTGGTAGGAATGAGTGAAACGATTGTGATTGTAAAAATTGTTGCATTTAGTGCCACATGGGAGAGCTGGAGGACTGGATCAACAGTGACAACGCGTGGATCGATGTTACGGCTATCAGCGTTCGTATCCCATCAACTTTCCGGTTCTGGGAACTCATTCCACAGGTTTCATCTCCACAAGTGCACCCTCAGTGGGGATTCCCACCACTATACTGGAACTGGTTAACCAATCAAATGGCTGCAGACTAGTCAATTAATTTAGAAGCTCCGAATGTTACGCAAAAATAGCACCACTACCGTCTCATTGCCCAACGAGATTGGTCGACTTATAATCAGGCAAGATCAATGTTGCTCGTATTCCTGGAAATCTTTTTTGTTTTAGATGTTTTCGACCTCGGTGTCAAAGGCGAAGTGGCAGGAGATGAGCGAACTGCCGTCAATCAAGACCAGTCACTTCAGCTGCTTGGCTTACTTCCAGGAAGCCTTTATTCGACATCACATACAAACATAGAGGCGGCAGTCTCCAATCCTCAGTAATTTCATGCATGTGCAGCGACGGTGCGCTGTCTGCCTTTACCTACTTCATTCATTTTATGTCTCTCTTGCCCCTTTCCGAGTGGTGTCAGTGGACACTTTGCGTTTACTCCTCCACAGTTGTCTTCTAACAACAAATACCGCATTTGTGCTGGCTTTAGCCTAATTTAAAAGAACATGACAAAACTTTAAAAATGAGTAGCATTTAATGGGATTTGTCAAGTCAGTGGTACAGGCTTCGTAGAGGCTGCAGCAGCAGTGACAGTTGAGCAATCGGGGTTCAACGAGAGAAAGGAATTGTCGCTCATGCTCTGTGGCAGCTCCTTATGTGGTAACACAGATGGTTTGAGCACAAATACCTTAGATGGACATCGAAACCTGTACGAGAAGAGGGAGGATGAGTGAGTGAAGTGTGCTTTGATTCCATCAGCTTTGTTCATAGACTGTAGTGCGGTAGCCTTCACCTCTAATTACGCGTAGCTGACAGCTTCATTTGGTGGTCATAAGAGAGGTGGCGTTCTTGAATTTGTGGACTGCTCACTGCAGACGTGGGGACTCTGCCATGAATGGACGAATCTGAAAAGAACAACATAGTCGCATCAGCGTTTGAGAAACTTTCATACGCCAAGCGTGGTCGTGGAAGTCACCTGGAAAACACGTCCTGGCATTTGGAAGTTTTCCCACCGTTGGCAAACTATGGTGGCACCTTCGGTTACTTCCTCATGGACAATCCTAGGTGACTTGAATGCCCACAAACTTGCAACTCGAGAGCAGCTCCTTCTCAGTCCACTGAACGTGGACGCATTTCGCGGTTTAGGGCAAATTCTACAATGTGCGCAACACAGGTCCACTGATCGGCAAGGCTAACATGGCTGCTTCTGCTGTGCTTGAAGCTGAGGAACAACTACGTTTGTAGACTTACATATAAGGGGGATGCCAAATGGAAAAGCGATAGCGTTTCCTCAACCTTAAAATGCATCGAAGATTGCGCCCATGATACTTCGGTGGTGATGTCCTGCTGCTTGCTTCCTCTCTAGTTGTGAGCACGGGCCACTTTTCCGATCGACAGTAAATAACCGCATCTCGGAGTCAACTGGCCGCAGAAACGATGATGAGATTGATGACCCTATTTAATGTGCTTCGATTAGACACGTAGTGGTAAGAGAAGGCAAAATCATCCACGAATTGAAGATGGAAGGTGGAGGAGAAGCTGCTTAATGGTGTTTGGGCTCCAACCATCCCTTCATTACTTTTACTTTCCAATGGTTATTTCCTCCAATTTCGTTTCTTTTCCTGTTCTGGCAACGGCAACGTCTCAGTGACATCTGTGATAAAATAGTGTGCTGGCCAAAGTCTTAACCTCACCAGCTATGCTACTTTGTCGTTGGGTTAAACGTAGGATATTTTGGACAACTATGTAGAGCGATCTGATCTTCTGGTCTACTGCAAAGTGTGCTAAAGAAGTTGAAGATGATGAGCTCGTTGGCGCATATTTTACGGAGCGCTTTATGTGCATGAGGTCTGTCTGAGTGTGAACACGAATCCGTGCCAGAGTCGGAGTCTAAGTTTAAGTCTCTTTTTCGAGTCAGTGGTGACGAGAGTGATCGGTTGACAGCGCTATTCTTCCTTTATGCTTATAATTTACATTCGAGTGCTTACCAGTTTTCTTGCAGTTGCTCGTCTCCGCTTTATTTTATTATTAGTTCACTGCAGTCCGCACAATCACACATCGATGTCTGGTCGGTGATGGATTTCAAAATGGGCACCAACGCAATCTTAATACTGAGCGATGTGGAAGCAGTTTCTTCGCTAGATCAGGAGCCCCTTCTACTACGGCATGCGAGGTGGGAACTAAATGGAGGAAGAAACGTCATGCCGTCGTTCGTTGAATGTTTTGGTAAAATACACAAAAATATAACATCTAACGTGAAGAGTCTCATCGCCGTTTCCAAATTGACTGCGATTTTCGCATAAAGCGTATCGTCAATCAGCCAATGGAGCGTGAAATGATTTCCAAAGAGATTAAGGTCCCCTTGAAAGAAAAAGCATGTGTGCAGCATACTTCAGCAGTAAAGCATCGTTCTGTCTCAATTGAGAACATTCAAATCAATGCCATATTTTGGCGGTTCGTCGATCAGGCCTTCCTTGTGCATCGCCAATGAAGAACATCAGTCGCTCTGCTCTGCGAAGTTTGGCGTGTCGTATTCGTCCTTCGTTAAGCGCGCGCAGTGGTCAAAGCACTGAAAACGACAAGAATAACACTGACAAGAAGAGTTGGGCTACGCAGAAGACTAAACTGGACCTTCACAAATTCCTGAGCTCCATTCTTTGTTAATGACGTTCATTTCACTTCCGAAAATAAGTTTCGCGGAAATAAATTTGATGAGCTAACTTTTAAGGATTGTGCTGCAAAGCTGCGAACACCAACTATTTTGTTGGTAAGTAGAGTACAAAAGGGAGAAATAGTGTGCAAGCATGCGTTTGTACAAGAAAGTGATCCAAGTCAACGAACTGCATGCACATTATCGAGAGAATGTCGACGTCTTCATGCAGGCTGTGTCATGTCGCCTGTGCACAGGTCGCGAGTTAGTTCTGGAGCACATTTTCAATGCAGCACTGCTCGTTTATTTGTCTTTCCTCCGCCCACATTTTCATAAATTCATCCACCTATTCTCTCATCCGCAGGTCATCAATGAGACAAATAAATGTCGTCTTTCTCATCACTGTGCTTCACAGCGTTTCCCAAATGCCTTCAGCGAGGCACACCATATTTAGTGGAAAATGAGAAGTGAGGGGATTAACTTTGCCAAGTCCTGAAACTCGTCAATGGAATCGTGGTGTTGCAAGAGGAAGTCAATTCGGAATAGACACAGATTCAACCCGCTCTTGCCCATATCTTTCCAACCACCTTAATCACCTGAACCACCTGCTCATCATCGAAGAAGCATAAACACTCGCGGTATTCACTTGAATTTGCAAGCAGTATTGTAATTAGGATACAAATTTTACACGCTATTAGCAACAGACCAATACTTAGACTGCAGGCTGGAAAAAAGGGGCGGGTAGCGCATTTGGAGGTCTTTCTTTTGAGCTTGTGTGGCCACCAACACTGACTGCTCTATGCGTGGCAATCAACGAGGTGCATCGTGCAGTCTTGAGCAGGATGAATGCAGTGAGTTGAATGCCACTGCTCAAATGTGGTCCACTAAAGTGGACATTCACATTTGCTCGAAATAGCTGTGACCAGACACTTCCGCACTTCTACAAATATTAATCAACTTAATCTTCCATGCGACGCAACTCCCACAAATACATCTTTCTGGACCGCTTTAAATCCAACCAAGCTTGAGATGCGTCTATCGCGCTCCAACAAGACAATAAATCAGCATTGCACCTCCATTAATGAAGAATGCAAGTGAATGCGAAATTAAACAAGTGTAGCGCACTAAGGTAAGCGAATCAGAGTGGAAATGCAAGGTAGAGGAACAATAACCAGTGCTAAATATGACTGCCGATAATAATGAGCAAGCTGAAATCTCTGCAAGCTGATGGCTCCTTATGCAGCACATCTTCACCTCATATCGCACCACCACTTCCTCCTCCTCGTCTGCCTGAAGCTTCGTAAGAGCCTTGCAAAGATTCTTCCCACATCAGCACTAACGACACAGCATTGCTGTTGGAAGAACTTAACTCGCAGCCTTGGAGAGGTACGCACAGATGTGCCAATCATCTGTGGGTAAAAAGAGCAAACGGCTGCACAACATCCAAGCACCTCACACCACAAGCCATCCAATCGAACACTCAAATGTGGATTCACTCTACCAGTTTCGCACCAGCCGAGGTGTTTTGTGTGAGAGAGCCCATGAAAAGGTCAACTTTCACTAGACTAACAAAAATAACCAAACCTAACCCATGACGCAATTGTGCAACCACTCAAAGTCTGGTTTGCATTGTCGGTGATTCAAATCATTTTTCCAAAATGGCGACTAGACTTTATTAACACTCGTTCGACCTGTAAGCTTACAACGAGTGAGATGGGCAGACAATGTCTGGATAATGCAGTCAGCTTGAGGGTCTTTGTTTATGACTAAACCTACCTTTAGCACAAGGCTAGGAGAGTGGTAAGGCTGCTAGAGTAAAGGGATGACGAAGTCGCAATTTATCTAGCCCTGCACAACAACTGTTAGACTTGCTGAGACACATTCATTTGCTACAGGACACCTGTGAACGGTACAATGCAAATGGGATGCACGAGACTCGTGACATGAATAAGCACCATTGAGTCTATAGGGAATCAAGTATTTTCGATAAAGCAGGGCCTGGAGAGGGCAGTAAGGGAAAAGAAACGATGTGCGAATGCAACTTTGGGTTTCATTGCACATTTCAGGTTGATCTCATCAATGTTCAAATAGTGCGCTTACGTACACTGGGCTCGAACCGACGGAAAGGTTGGAGTTGGATACAACAGACCATAATGAGACGTCTGATTCGAAACCAGCAGAAACAGTAAGGTGGTTGTTGCAGTTGTGGCAACAGGAAATAGACAAGGGTAAAGTGGTAGTTATAGAAGCATTTTGTTGCAAGTAAACTCTGCTCCTGCAAATCGGAGCGACAACCGCGGTAGTCACAACCGAAGCCCATCAGTGAGATGACTGTGGGGATGATTGAGGTAGGCAGATCTCCGAGATGGAAGAGCGCATCATAGAATGTGTCTAGACTGCACGTTTGTCTGCTAAGTACTAAACGAATAATCATTAAAACGGAGGCGTTTTGATCTCTCTGAATAGCATAGCAATGATGATATACATCAAACTGCACTATAGCTGGGATGTAGTTAATTTAGTGTGATTTCTGCATGTCGCATAGCCGAAGTTACTTCTACACAGCAAATTCTTGCCTTCCAACCGCATTGCAGTTGGAGTATCCGCATAAACGATTAATTCAACAACTATCCGCAAAGCGGAGAGCAAATAAATGCAGTCATAGGGTGGAACAATGTTTCGTGATTCAAACACTCTAGATGAGGTGCAAACTGACCACAAGTTGGCTGTTTTACTTCAAGCCATGTGTGCACAATCATTCGCAACACCAAAGCAACCGTCACATCCTACCAGGTACAAGTAATGCATTCCTTCGCACTGAAGAGCTACACCTCGCTCACGTTGTCGCTCGTGCGCCTTCCCTCAGAGTCAGGCAGCCGCTCTCAGTCCTTCCCACTTTATAGCCCCGATTCGAGGGCACTTCATCAGCAGTCAGGACAGAAGTGAAAATCTGCCCTCGTCGACGACACGAGTTTACGCAGCGGTGTCTGCTCCAAAATGAGGTCAGCTATGGCATCACCTCAATGCCTGCTGTCTACCTCATGCACCACTTATACTAGCTCTGTTCAGGCGCTCTAACTTTACACGCCCTTGCGGTTTTCCTACCTCCTTTTACCATTCTCATCACGAATACACAATCGGTTCAAATGAACTTCTAAAAATGCACCTTTTCGTGAGGTCTTATAAACAAATGGAGTCGGGTTAGATGGCATGAATGCAGCAGCCACCTATGTACATTTGCTTTCTTGTGTTGGCACACAACGCGAGCACAATGAATGAAACGGTCCTACATTCCGCTATTTGATTCTCCACCCCAGACCTTCATCACTTGAATCTTTGCAGCCTCGTCCACATTGAGAAGGCATTTGCTCCTAAGACATTGGCGCAATCCTCCAGGTAGCCACAATTCCAACTCCCCATGGAACCCTCACCAACTGCATAAATCCTTTCTCTTAAGCACTTCAGTCCGTCCTACATCAGTTTCCTGCAAATTCCTGTTTTAGATCCGATGCTCTAACACCGAGAATGATTAGTTTGGCGGTCAGAAGTGTCAGTCAGAACTGTTTATGAACAGAGGCCTCTATTCAACGAATTCATCCAGTGATGCTGAAGTCGTGAAGCCGATTTGGTAGAGCTGCCTGAGATTCCATCGGACGTGCCGCAAGAAGGAATGCTTTCATGTTGAAGTTAGTGTTTGGGATCCCGTTATATTCCACATCCAGAATTCTACGTTGCGTTGAATTGAATTACTTGCTAAAATGCTGTTCATCAACTTTAAAGAAGCATTTTGCTGATGCGAACAGAAAGAGGAAATGTCTTACAAATTTTGCCCGCTGGGAGAACCGACCAAAAGAAACGCCGAAAATTGTGCGTCCAAGTACAGCTTTGGCCTTCGTAGTCTGTAAGTACGGCAGTACGTCCTCCCTTCAACACTTGTGGAGTACCAGCTCTCTTCCACATCTTTAGCACATTGGCATTTTCAAGGGCTAAGTGACTACCGGCATCAACTTGATGTACCGTTGTGTAAGGGTTGAGTGGGAAATGTTTATTGGGGATGTATTCCTGTGACAGTCGCTTCCAAAACAAGGCTCGATGCAGCGCGTCCTTCCACATTCCCTAACAATTGCTGACTCGACTTCTAATCCTCGTGTACTTAATTCAATCGGTAGATAGCTGCCAAATTTTCATCTTTTATCGCCTACTTGGCTAAAGCACGATAGAATTGGGCAAATTATTCTCTTTCTTGGCATTAATTTCAAAGTTTTATGCAATCCACGCAATCAGCATAATGGAAGGAGATCGATGAAGCCCTTCGATGTGCAGGCATACCGAAGCGGTTCTGTAAATTGCTTTGGTGCGTTTTGTGGAAGGCATGATGAGAAATTTGATTAAGAGCAGCTTTACTCATGTCCAAATGCACGTGGGTTGAAGCACCTTCACCAAAACGGGAGTGAGGTTGACCTAACTGACAAAACCTCACGAGCCAACTGCGTAGGAGGAAGCATCGCCATCAACCTCATGCTTGGCTGTCTAGATTGAATCGCACAAATGCATGCAACGAAGTGGGTTCAGCTCTTGGGTTGGCTGTCCACAGCTGACAGTGCCACTCCCTCTAGTTACACTCATGATCGGTTCCCCGCCTTGACTGATGCCATTGTTTGTCTACAAAATTGCTAGCCTGGAACGAAATTCGATGCTTAGATTTTTAATGCCAACATCTGACACCCTTTCGCTGCTTCCTGTGTTTTGGTTGTTTCAAAGTTTTGGTTTTTTGATAAAAAGGGCGAGCAGTACACACCATCAATACTTTGTCAAAACTATTTTACAAACTTCTGCCCTGCTTCGGAACAGACATTGCTGTGTGAAACCGCATCCTCCTGTCGTGACCGCTGTTGAGAGGCCCTCGAGTAAACTGTAAAGTGGGACCGAGGGCAGCCGCCCAACAGTGAGACACGGCACGTGGATGGACTCGCAAGCAAGCGAACGATGGCGAGTGGATGCCGTTGAAACAGTTCATCTCCCTTACTCACACATTCTCTGAAGCCTTGCTTCGCAGTTTTTTAATGTCTTTAATCTTTTAAGCATGTGCTTCACAACTGTAGTGTGGCTAGAAAGCAAACTTGCGAGAAGGGCACTGGAAAGAACTGCATCTCCACCATGATGCACGTCGACATCCTCTCACCTTATTCGGCACTTGTCTTGTTTAGCACTTGTCGAATTCACAAGCAGACGAGATATACTTTGCGATGGGCACAATTTATAGCCTCGCTTTGAGTACACTCGAACAGCAGTCACGGCAGGAGTGGACATCTCGCTTCAGCAACGATGCAATTTCACTCAGAGACATCTGCTCCATTTCGACTGGTGTTTTGCTTTCTAGCACCTCAATTTGAAGCAAAATGCTAAGGAGACGCTATAATAGTAAACTACAAACATTGTTTGCTAAAAGGAATCCATTTATTTGCACCATCTCACAATTTATCTAGCTGATTTTGCCAAAAAACCGAAAAAGAAGTCAGTGTTGTAAAGATTTATTTATTTGATTTTTAGAAGTCAAAATCTCGGTGTTATGGATCGTGGTGTCTGATATCTATTAAGTCTGTTCAATTTGTTGACTAAGTGTGGAATCAGTCAAGGTAGAGAAAGTGACCATGAGCCTTACATCAAGGGTTGGATCTATCAGCTACAGATGGTTATGTGAATCAGCATTTTGACGCAGGGTCAACTCAATCACTGCATCTGCTTCGTCGCTTGCATATTTGAGGCGAACTGTGGGTGGACGAATTGGAGGCCAACTGCAACGCTTCCCTGAACAGCATTGTGTTGGCATATCCCGTTAAATCAGATCAATGATAATCTTATGACAACTTCAATCTCACTTCGATTGATATGCTTTAGACTAATGAATCGGCACTTAAGCGCTTGCAAACTACGTGCTCTTCGACGTAAGTGAAGGCGCTGTCCACTGACATTCCTTGCACGCATTTAAGTTGCCAGGATTCCCTCGGGTTGAGCAATCCAGACTGGTGCTCCAGGCCACCAAAATATTCGTCTCTAGATTCGAATCGTTCAATTGAAGAGAGAATGTGGCAAAAGCGGAGATGAGACAGAATGAGAATTTCAAGCAAAGGGATTTATGCAGGTGGTAGGGCTTACGTAACGATTGGGATTGCTCCGATGCCTATGGAGTAAATGTCTTTCCATTGCGAACAAAGTTACGCTGATACAAGCAACTGATGTCTGAGGTACAGATTTTGAATACCTGAGTGCGGGTTTGTTCCATTATTTATTCTCTCACTACGTGCCAACAATTATTTTGCATTCACTTGCACCTATAAACACAAGCTTTTCAATTTACTGTTGGCTGTTTCACTCCTGTTGTGTATGAACGAATTTTGCCGTTTTCCACCTTCCAAAATACGCACTTGTCCTTCAGACCAAATAACTTTTCTTTGAAAATTGGTAACCTGATCGTGCATCCGGCCTAAAATGAATAAATGCTGCATTAGCATTGGCGAGTGGTAGAATGAGGTAAGGAAAGAGCGAAGGTGCAAATCAGTAGGGCATATGAGCGAGGAGGCCTCGACAGATGCATGGAGTAGGCAGCAGAATTCAAGCGCTGGCTAAACTGACTTCACTTCGGAGCATTCGCCGTTGCATAACCCCTCATAGTCCCTGAGGCGAGATTTTCACTCCTGTCGTGACTTCTGTTGAAGTGGACTCGAAGCCAGGCTATGGATTGGGACTGAGATCTGCCCCTTGACAGTGAGGGAGGAAGAGTGAGTGAGCATACGAAGATGCGTTGATGCAGATGAGTCCGTTGGCACGTTTCCTCCTTGTTAAAGTAGATAATGCGTGGTGCGGATGCTCTAACCTCGATATGGCGAAGAAGTGAGACATTGTCATGTGGGAATAACTTTAGTCATGGCGTATGCAGGAGACGGCAATGTAAAGATCTGCGCCTCAGTTGTGATGCAGCACGGTGCTCATCACTATACTTCACCTCATCGACGACGTCAAAGCGCTTGGATTCTTTTGCGTTTGGTGAGTGCAAGTGCATGCACAACGTACTGTGTGATTGGCATTTCCAGCTTAAAGGCGCGGCTTTGCGGTTATGTCCATAGTTTCGTCTTCTACGAGTCTCGGTTAAGGCAACCCCGATTGATCGTCCGCATCTGCAAGAAATGCCCTCTAACTCCCACCTTCTTTCTGCGAAATCCCTATTGCTACAAATCGGACGATTGCTTAATTGATTTAGCCAATTTTGCATCGTACGCCTCATTATAACGCATCACAACTAAATTTAACCCTTCGTTGGCGAGAGCACAGTGCACGCATGTGCTCTGTTAAAAAGCCGACGAAAACAAGCGCCAATGTCCATAAACGTATGCCAAGAGAGTCGTTTATGTGCATTCATACATCCTCACTTTGCCAACATTGTTTTATCCAGGGAGAGTCTTGCAGACATTGCATTAATCACCATAGACGGAACTTCACTTGCTTACGTCGCAAAACGTGCATTTCAGTCCCGGAGCACCATCCACAGGTGTATCATGGACACTGAATATGCGGCAGTGAGTCTAACAGTGGATGTGTGAGGTGGGAGAAATTGACCTCTTCCTACATAGTCGCCATCCTGTACTACCTGCCTGGTTAGTCTCCAAATAGCACGCCGTTGAACTCGTCATCTCAGTTTTGCATTCTGAGTTTGATGTGGGTGTAGCCAAATGCGAAGACCGTCAACAATCTATGTGACACTAACGCCTTCTGTTCATGCTACTTGTTCATTTTATAAAATACATTTGAAATCCACGGCAGTAGGGATGCTGGTATCGATGATTTCATTTCGCTTAATTCTGCCAGCATTTTGTGTGACAGAGGATAATCCTTTTCCGGCTCGTTGTATTGCGCTTGAAACCTTGTGGGTGTGACTGGGTTCGGGGTGTTTCAAGCAAGTCTATTCATCTGCGTCACTAGCATCTTGCATGTACGACTCAGTTGGTTGGAGAAACGCCCTTGAGAACACAAATGTGAGGTGCTGCTCTACCCTCACCTCAACATTTATGCTGGGAATGCAGCAGGAGGGAATCTTTGTCATCTTAGGAGCAGGCGAGGGATGGTAGGGTGGACTCCCAGCGAACTGTTGCATACAAGCCTCTATTGACTTGTGAAATGTTGAGATGTTGGAGCAAGGATGGATAGCTGAAGCGAGATCTGTGGTAAATTGGAGAAAAGCAAGACGAGACAGTTCATGAGTTGGTTGTGGTCTGGTGTGATCAACGAACAGATCGTATTAGAGCGATGAGCAGAATGATGACAAGTTGGTCTAGGGGAATAGGCTGGTCTTAATCGGATGCCAACTTGCTGAGAGAGGCAGAAGATGGTGGTGGTTTGGCTTCATATGTTTGTCATTGAGGTAATGTCTCGTAATGCGATCTTCATGCTGTAAGAATAATGAGGCACAGTTGTGCCATCTTTGGCAGGGCATAAAATGTGGGCGTAATGCATTCAGTGCACATCGTACGATAAAAGGCTAGGCTTTGTTTGACATCAAAATCTTTCTAGACGATTTCGCTTTGCCAATGAAGTAGCATCTAAAATGATGCGGTATGAAGTCAGCATTTTGACATGAATTGTGATACAGACAGTCTAGTCTAGTCTAGGCTAGTCTAGTCTACCCTTGTCCATCCTTCTACAGTGCTTCGGTGATGCGCCTATGACGATGCGCAAGTAATTACGGTTTGGATTGTTTTACCACCATCGTGATGATTTTGATTTGAAATTGCATGACTAAGAGGCATGAAGATGAATGGGTTGTCATGATAAAGATTCAACTTGTGAATGTGTCCTATGGATGACACTACTGGCTACGATATTGAGTGAGTGACGCACTCAAGTAAGGAGAGGAGACAGGGAGGAAAGAAAGGCATGAAAAAGGGAAAAGGAGGGAGGTCGTGTAAATTGTCCTTCATCTTAACATTAGTTATACACGTTTTGCATCCTCCGGTCAATTGCACTGCTTGGAATGGAGGAGGAAGAAGCGATAAAGTGCACAAAAGGAAGAAACAGGTTGAGGGTGAAATGAGCTACAAGAAGGACGGTAGCGAAAAGGAATGTCACCGTTGCCAGATGATGATGCTCACCACTAACGAGCATGTATCAGGCCTCTTTGATTGATGCCAGGTGACACGCAACACTCGAAGCGTGGTTCGCGGTGTGTGCCACGTGGTTTGCTGTAGTGTCGTGTTTAGTATGGCTAGCAAGCGGCATCAGGAATCACTTGCCATTATGCCTCTTCATCCCTTCTGAACGCTGGACAACTTCAAAACATGACATTCTTTGCCAAATGCACTAATGTCCTTTGCTAATGTAAATTATAACTAGCATAGAGTGGGATGCTAAAGATCGTCAAACCACACGCTGTCGGATTTGGCTTTGATGTTTGTGGCATTTTAGCATAGATTTGAGGTATCAGTGATGTTGGACTTCAGCTTCAACCACGGCAATGCACACACTCATAGCCATTAACACAGGCGAAGCCAGAGCCTCGCAGTCCCTCATGGCGTCAAATGGAAGGCGCCATTCGTACTGCTATGCCCCACAACCTTTACCACGACGGCACCGCTGAGTACATTGAAGTAGGCTAGAAACCGAAAGTGGGAGGAGGTGCTAGCGATGCAAAATATCAACCATGTCAAGCATACGGATTTAATATTGGCCTTAAACGAATCCCCGCTGAAGAGGCATGGAGGCAACGCACTCCTCTCCGCATCCTCCTGATTCTTTTATCACAAAAGTCAGTGGTAACGTGAGCAACCGCAATATTACTTCAATGACGCATGCGTTTGAAAGGTTAAAAGCAACCTCATTTCAGCTGCCGTCAATTGATTAAAATCCAGGCTGCAGTTTGAGTAGCATCAAGAACCACACACATTGCCACGAAGAGACGGATCGAGTGCTTGAAAGCCTTCATTTTGGGAGTATGTGCCCACGGACCGTAACTGGCCTACGCTCAGCAATCGTTAAGATGCATCGCGCGCACTTGAGCGAGATTAATGCAGTCAATTGAACACCGAAACCCAAGTGCTGCGACTGAATGGGGCCTAACAGGTGGAAGGATTGAAGAGTTCACGCAGTGATGGGCGTTCGCACGCATCGTGGCCGACGATTGATTGAGGGTTGGAGAACTGTTGTGTTTATATTGATAGAGAGCATGCCAGTGTAAACAGACTCCAGTTAGGGCTTGGCATCGTCAATGTAATCCATTTAAAGTGTATATGAACTTTCAATGCGATCATTCCTTAACTCTCTTATTCACTCTCAGTGCATGGTGAGCCACGTTCTATCCGTCGCCCAATTCTGTGAGCCAGGATGCTCACGCGCCTGACTGAATCTACACTGCCACAGTCTGCATCAAATGCCTTTACCAAGAAGAGGGGCGCAGGGCTTTGGCTAAAGCCTTTTGAACAAATCTACCGCTTCATACGTTGTTCTTATATTGCCCTACCACTCCGTGCAGAATAAGACCAATCTGCTTAACAATGCGTAGGTTGGTTTGCGTAGCATCAGTTGGAATGCACATCGATCTGAACACAAGGAAGGTTGTGAGGTGAAAGAGAGGAAGGAAGGAAGGAAGGAAGGAAGGAAGGAAGGAAGGAAGGAAGGAAGGAAGGAAGGAATGTGCATGTGCCAAATGACGTGGTGCAGCTGAGAGAAACGAGCTATGAGTTGAGAAGAAAGAGGTGCAGTAGGTCAATACCTAGACATGCACCAATTTTCCGCCTCTCAGTCATCCGCTCGCTTACTTACGCACCTACCCATCTTCCTATCTCTCCATCCGCACGTCCATGTTGACAGCATCTGGCACGGACCCATCGGAAGCCTACGACTCCACGACGAACTACTATCCATACCTCGGCACTCGAAGGATCTCTCAATAAACAGCCTTATGAGACACTACTACTGTTCTTGCGAGACCAATAATTAAGCCCATTGTGCATGACACTGATCACCTAACGCCACACACGAAATCGAATCAGTAACATTCCACCTGGTGGCAATCTAATAGTCTCCACTGCTGTAGCCTCAAGAATGCGATTTTAAAACCATAATCCTTTTGAAAAGATACTGGCTACATCATCGTGCTGGAGGAGAGATAAGTCATTTTGACTCTTCTTCCTCCTTATGCAGTATTCACTTGCCAACAACCCTTCCCCAGTGAATGTAAAATTAGTTGCTGACTCCGCCAACCAACTACTACTTTACATTAATTCAGTAGTGAGAACATCCCAATTCCGAATCCAGTAGTAAGACCGTCAACAGCATTGATGCCGTGGTAGGAGCTGTACATGGAATGCACGCTGCCCGTTAATCGAAATTAACCCTCTTATATTGGTCATGGCGATGATGGTATTGATGGACAAATGTGCATTTTTAGTCAAGTTGTCCGTGGATGTAATCAATCATAACAGAAGGCAGTGCACAGCCGGAGAAGAGGAGAACAAATTGATGCTAAGTTCGAAGTAGGTGAAGGCGAGAGAAGCGTGGGGGGTCCAGAGAAGCAAGACGTTGTCGCATCACTAAAATGGAAAATGAAGGCAAGGAAATGCAATGTGGGGAGTACTCACTCCTCATTCTTCGGCTAAGTTGAATGCATGGAGCACACACGGTGGGACATGGTGCAAGGCGTAATGCTTGAGAGCCTATTGAGCGTAATAGGAGGGGAAGGAAACACTCACCAAAAATGCGTCATAGTAAGGCATTAGGAAGGAGAAGAAATGTAGAGGGCTCTTCTCCACCCATTTCGAGGACGTCATCACGCCTACTTCTTGTGTGTGCAACTAAATCCTTAATATCTACGAGAAAGAATGGGACAGCCTCGTTTCACAAGACATGGACATGCGTTGAGTTGATTGAGCGGGCCAATTTAGTGTTGGCAATGACTTGAACGGTAACGTATAAGGCACCTCTGAGGATGAGGCGTGCACGCTAGATCAGATAACCCTGTCCACCTCCTTACGCCTCTCATGATCAACCCAGATAGACAATCTTGCCTGTTGTGATCCAGTCCAATCTACTTAGATCTAGTCAAACCCATTCATACGAATCGTGCTACAGTGCTCATAGAGAGGGGCATGAATATTTGGCAAGTTGTTGCACACCAGCGTGTCTCCTGGTGCCGATGATTAATTACTGATTGTAGATACATGTAAGAAGGAAGAAAAGTGAGTGCAGCACAGTAAGCGTAGTGCAGAGTATGATTTGATTAAGGGAATAGACGACTTACGCCCTTAAGCCTATGCATCGGTGGAGCGTTGCCTTGCACTACGGAGACAATAGTGGTGCAAGTGCTTCTTCGGTGGAAATGAAGTGACATGGATGTTCGGCTGAAAGCGAAAAAGGAATGAGTGAGGTAGCGACACAGGGAGGAAAAGCCATGAAAATGGAATGAGGGAGGAATAAGTGTTGGAAATGGACATCATAAGATGTGGCCACGCAGTGCTGTAGTGCAGCGTGTCTTATTTTCCTTCGCCTACCCTTTCGTTAGCCGATTTACTTACCTACTCATCTGGCCTTGGAAATTAGTAAAATATGAAGTAATCGACGCAATAAAAGAAATTCGAATTTGTTATAAATGCTACACTTGAAGAGACTAATTATGGTTTCCCTTTTCTACGTGATATACGCTGGACACCAGATGTGAGACCATCAAAATGACGCATCCAAATGTGGCAAGGGAAATGGAAAAGTAACAAAGGAAGACGAGAGAGAGAGAGGGGCTCGGTAGCATAACTTGCCCTTATTTTTTATAATATCTATCTGCCTTGGCCTTCTGACGTCTCTGGAACGGCGAATTGAGAAGGTGGGACTAAAGAGGAGTAGGAGACGACCGAAGTGGTGTATGAAGAGAAGACTGGAGTCGAAGGGGACAGGAAACGGAAGTGAGGCACTGACAAATGACCAAAGTAGGCTCTATGACAAAAGACGACTCAAGGCGTAGAAAAGCATGTCTGGCGATTTGATGTGCGGTTGAACTCTTCGAAACTGACACGTGTAAATCGGTTGCTAGCACGTGTCGTGTGGTGTCTCTCAACGCCGTCTGGTGTCGGTGTGGGTGGCTTTGTGAGAACAGGCATAAAGTGCGTTTGTTCATTTCTACATTGAGCGAACTTCGTGCATCATTGTGCATGCAAAGGAGGCGTAAGAGAATGAAAGGGACCAATTACACTACTGTACTTTAAATTGGATGCATTGCCTTGTCGAGACTGCTTGTTCTTGACCATTTTACCCCTGATGTTCCCTTTTGGAAGAACACTTTTAGAGAAGTTTCGGACAGTAGTGGCAATGTGAGGTATGATTTAAGTGAGAAAATTGGCAACTCCCTCCTGACAATTGTTATGGAGCTAAAAAAGGAGCATTTTGGTTGAATTGTTAATTGGCGCTGACCGCAGCTCCCCAGCAAGGAGGAGGCGCCAGGCTTGTTCAACTAAATGAGATGAAGGAATAGTTGGGTGAAAGGCAGAGTCGGGACCTTTACGGAAGGGAAGTGGAGGGAGGGATGGGAACTGGTCATCGTCAGATGTGTCTACACAGTGCTGTGGCACCGCGTCCCTCACTCCCTTCCCTCTTTCCTCCGTGTGTTCCTAAATTCCTTCGCTTGCTCATTTGCCCATCGATGCATTCGAGCGTAGTATGCATGAGACGACTTTGTGGAAGGAATCAGGGTTTCCATCAAATGGCACACTCGGAGACACAACCCATAGTTTTGTTGTGGTAAGTGACATCGCTGAGTCCACGCATGCGACTTCTTTATTTTGGCTCCCTTACGGCTTTGGAATAGCAAAGTTGGAGGTTAGGAAAGCTATTGAGAGATCGAGAGGGAGGAGATAGAAGTGATAGAGGAGAAGTAGATCGAGGTTGAGTACAATCCAGCCGTGTATCACTTCAAACAGCGACTGACAAGTCCTGCACTCAAATGAATGACTTTTGCTACCCTGTTCGCATGTCCGCTAAAACCAATCCCTCATCCACCTGCAAAAATGCCTTCCTTATTGCCTGCTAAGCATGATTTTATTTGTGCTGGCACTGCACCCGCCAATTCAGCAGCAACTGGCTGCAAGAGGCTGGAGGAATGCAAGACATGGAGTGAACAAAAGCACATAGCCTCAAGGTTGACAAAAGTGGTGCGAAGTGTGCTCAGCATGTCAAGCAACGCTGGTGTTACCAACTGCTTCCCATCTTATCAAAATACACCATTTTGTTATTTCCAATGGTCTTTTGATGTGTGCGAATGGCGCTACTGATGTATTCAAGCCTTGCAGCAGATTTGAGAAGAGGAGAGGTGTGAGCAAAATAAGAGAAGCGTGCTTAGACCGGGTGTCGTGGCGATGAGGGACTCACTGTGGTATCGTCTGATGCAATGAAATGCCATGTGTTGTCATATATGTAAGGCACAGCAGTAAACATCCGTCACCTTTGACCATCTATGCTGGTAATTGATGGGGGGAGGTGAAAATGGGAATGCTAGAGTAGATCACTCGCTTCTGCCCTGCGCCCTCTCAATGACCTTCTTTTAGGTGCGAAGCCCTGCTAGTTAGCTCAGCAAAGAACTTGAAGCAAATTGCTTGAATGCCCACAGATGGAAACGTTTGACTGGCTCACATTGAGTGACACAATGCTTAGCCGCCTTCTTTTGTCATGTGAACTTAAATGGTCAGACGAAACGCAACTTCTCACGCTTCTGAAGTGAAAGTGCTGGTAAGTGTCGAAATCGTGTGGAGCAATCATTTAGAGAGCCCATTATAAGCAGTTTCGAAGACATGTCGTGCTACTTCCACGTATACGACTACACTCATTTAAACGAACAGACGGTGCTATGAGGACTTCTCAGCGATCTTCGTTTTGACTTCATCTATCGTACTCCATCCACAGCAAGAAGTCGTTAGAAGCTGCAAGGGTAAACTGGTGGGAGGCTGGTGGAACTAGCAGTGTCGGATGGCGACCATGTCAAAACTTCTTTCATTTCACAACTCTCCAGCTGGACATCCTTGAGCACTACCACGTGACTAAAATGCGCAGTTCGTAACGTGAGCATCAAAACGGCGTCTATGGCGACCGTGGCTAGTTGGATTGTACCATGCCTGAAGAGAGCGGTAAGGAAAAGGGGAGGATGTACGAATGCAGCTTTTGTCATCATTCACACTTCACCTGTTCGGTTTTCCCAAAGTGCGTACACCTGCACTGCGCACGAGCCGACGCAAAAGACCTATTTATTTGCAGCAATTTATAACTAGACATGAGTTGGATCCAAAGTTAGTGACGGCTATGGAATGCATGTTGTTTTATATAAATTCTATCCCTTGGATAAAGTACTATTGTAAAGAAAAGATGTACAAAAGCAACTGTGAGTCATAAAAGACCCAGTCATGTGCATTCACGCCTAATCTTGTCGGTGTATTAGCAGTAATCAAACCCTTGCTGCTGAGCAACCGACGAAATTAAGACTAAAGCTATCAATACTAGCGAAAGCTTGAACAGAGAAACCAGAGATGAGATCAGGCTGTTGTTAAATTGGAGACATCATGAGCCTTACGCAAATCATGAGAATGCCGCGGCATATTTAGCTATAGGCTGCTGCGCTGCCCAAAGGTGGGAGCATTCGACAGCGATTACCACACCGAAATACTTAGGTAAGGGGGTCACGGGAATGACACATAACCACGCCTCCTAGGCGGAAGTTAACGCCACAGAATAGGTCACGTCTGCGTTTCTAATCAAATGCATCAAATCACTCGTAGCAAGGAATGAACCTGCCAACACACTGATTCGAATCTCCGCATCGCCCATCCATCTCCTACCCGTTCGCCCTTATTCACTGTCTAGCGGTACTACTCGGTCCCAATTTATAGCCTCGCTTTGAGCACACTCGAACAGCAGTCAGGGCAGGAGTGAACATCTCAAATCAGCGACGATGCAAGTTCACACGGCGACGTCTGCTCCAAACTCATCTTCGTTTAACACCATTCTGACTAGTGTTTTTGCTTTCTGGCGCCCAAGTTTTACGCGAAATTTTGGCGAAGCGCTAGTTAAGCAGACTACCAACATTGTTTGCTAGAAATAACTTGAATGCTCGCAACATCCTATAAGGGATATAGTAGACTTTGCCAATAACTGAATAGGCAGTAAGAGTTGTCAAGATTTATTGACTTGACTAGTGCAAGTCAGATGATGACGCTGTGCATCGTGGTGTTTGGAATTAATCAAGTCTGCTTAATTCGTTGGCAAATGGTGGAGTGAATCAAGGTTGAGGAAGTGACCGTACGCCGTACACCAAGGCGTGGAACTATTAGCCACAGGTGGTTATGTGAATCAGCATTTCGGCGCAGGGTGAACTCAATCACCGCATCTGGTTTGTCGCATGCGAATGTAAGGTAAACTGCAAATAAAAAATTAAGAGGTCAGCTGCAAAGCTTCCATGAAAAAATTGTTTTGGAAAATTCTAGTGAATCAGATCAGTGATAATCATGACAACTTCAATCTCACTTCGATTGATATGCTTTAGATTAATGATTTAGCGCTTAGACGCTTGCAAACTACGCGCTCTTGGACGTAAGTAAAGGCGCTGTCCACTGACATTCCTTGCACACCTGCAGATCACACCAAAGGGAACTGACTTCTGCGCACTAAAGTTGCCAGGATTCTCTCGGCTTGTGCATATTCAAATCAATTTACATGCTTCGAGTGCCAGTTGCACAATCTTTTAAAATGAATTCCTTGCTAAGATACTTAACCACTAACATCTGAGGCAAAGCAAATAACCTCACTATTTTTCGCAGACTAAGACAACCATAGGCGGCAGGAACAGGAGGCGGTTTAATGGGACTGAGTTGGCAACCAATGAGAGATGTGAGAGTGACGCGCCACACTGAGCTCCGCATTGATACCGAATACATCCAAACACAGCACTATTGACTGTATCACACCAGTTCCGTCCCTTCCCACTTTGTCAAAGACGCATTTGTTTCAAGACTAATTGCTATCATTTCCAATTAGACGACGGAATTGAGCAGCCAGAGCAAGAATGAACAAATGCTGCATTAGCATTGGAGAGTGGTGGAATGCGGCAAGGAAACAGCGAAGGTGCAGATCAGTAGAGCACATGGACGAGGATGCTTGGCCGGTGTATGAAGTAGGCAGCAGACAGTCGAGTGTTGGCTGAGCTGACTTCATCTCGGAGCAGACGTCGCTGCATAACCTCAACTCGTTCGTGAGGCGAGATTTTCACTCCCATCGTGACTGCTGTTCAAGTGAACACGGGGACGTCATGAGGAAGGTCTGCGCCTCAGTTGTGATGCGGCACGGTGCTCACCACTGTGCTTCACCTCATCCAGGTCGTCGAAACTCCTGGGTTCTTTGCAATTCGGTGAGTGCAACGAGAGAGAGCTGCATTGCGTCTATAGTGGTTAATGCAAGGTCTGCAAGACCTTCCCTGAATAAAGTAATGCTGACAAAGTAAAGATGTACAAATGCACATAAATTGCTCCACTGGCATGCACCTATGTGCATTCGCGATTATCTTCGTCAGGCTTTTAACAGAGCACATACGTGCACTGTACTCTCGCCGACGGAAAGCTGAACTTAATTACAACCCATTATACTATGGTGTCAGATGCCTAATTGACGGAAACAGCTAAGCAATTCTCAGAATTGTAGTAACAGGAATTACATGCGTAGGAAGTGGCAGATACAGGAAACACTTTGCTGCAGGCGACTGATCGAGGCTGCCGTGAGCGAAAATCGCAAATGAGGATTCGATGGGCATAACCGCAAAGTCACGCCTTTAAGATGGAAGTGTCAATCACACAGTACGTCGTGCATGTACATGCACTCAGCAAATGCCAAAGAAGCCGGGTGTTTCGACGTCCCTGATAAGGCGAAGCATGGTGATGAGCACCGTGCTACACCACAAAGAAGGCCCGGATCTTTCCCATGCCGTCCTCGCATGCGCCATGAACAAAGTCATTTCGCATGACATTGCCTCACTTCTTCGCCACATCGAGGTTCGAGCATCCGCACCACGCATTATCTACTTCAACTATCTACAAAGCAAAGGGCAAAGGAACATGTCGCCAGAAGGAAACGAAATGCACTACATCAAGTACTGAGAATCAGATACTAACTGACCAATTGATATTGATGCATAGAAGATAGGAAGGAAGATGCGTACGAAAACATTACCTCCCTCCCACTCACTCATCTCTCGCATCCGACGGTGAGACAGGAGCCCTCAGTCCTAATTTATAGACTGACTTCGAGTGCACTTTAACAGCATTCACGATGGGAGTGAAAATCTCGCCTCACGAACGAGTTGAGGTTATGCAGTGACGTCTGCTCCGAGATGAAATCAGCTCAGCCAACACTCGACTGTCTGCTGCCTACTTCATACACCGGCCAAGCATCCTCGTCCATGTGCTCTACTGATTTGCACCTTCGCTGTTTCCTTACCGCATTCCACCACTCTCCAATGCTAATGCAGCATTTGTTCATCCTTACTCTGACTGCTCAATTCCGTCGTCTAATTTGAAGTGGTGGTAATTAATCTTGAAAACAGATGCGTCTTTGACAAAGTGGGAAGGGACGGGATTGGTGAACACCCACCAGGTGTAAAACGACCAATATTAGATTTATAATTTCGTGTTGATAGAAGCGAGTGAGTGCAAAATAGGAGTTAGCACGTAGTGAGAGCACAAAGAATGGAGCGATCCCACACTCAGGTCCTTTAACTCTGCACCTATGACATGCGTTAATTCAGTCTTGGTGACTTCGTACACATTGACTGGGTATTCACCCCAAAGACATTGGATCGATCCCAACCACCATGTGAATCCCACTAATCGTATAAAACCCTTCCCTCAAAGGCTCATTCTGTCTCATCTCCGATTTGAACACATTCCCTCCTCGATTCGATAGTCTGAATCTAGTGAAGAATATTTTGGTGGTGTGAAGCATTGGCCGGGATTACTCGTGAGCAGGGTTTAGCCATCATATAAATGTGGTGGTGGTGGTGGTGGTGGTGGTGGTGGTGGTGGTGGTGGTGGTGGTGGTGGTGGTGGTGGTGGTGGTGGTGGTGGTGGTGGTGGTGGTGGTGGTGGTGGTGGTGGTGGTGGTGGTGGGTGGTGGTGGGGTGGTGGTGGTGGTGGTGGTGGTGGTGGTGGTGGTGTGGTGGTGGTGGTGGTGGTGGTGGTGTGGTGGTGGTGGTGGTGGTGGTGGTGGTGGTGGTGGTGGTGGTGGTGGTTCTAATAGGATGCGTGAGACTGCATCGGGAACGCTGCAACGAGAATTCGCTCGTGCTACACCAGCGCTCAATACCTCATCAGTCTTCACATCCACAAATCCTCCTTGTTATGAATTAATTTAACCATACAACGCTTCTCACCGCGTTAAAATATTTAGAAATTCGACTGCAGAGAGCTTCGTGATGGTGCAAGCATATTGTTGGACACACCTTATGAAGTGTGGTCGCGTTGCAGAGGACGCTATACAGGCTATTTCTAGCAAGCAACGTTGCAAGTGCACTATATTAGCGATTCGTTCAAAGTTCCCCTAGTATTTAGGTGTCTATAAGCCAAAACGCAAGTAAAATGGTGTTAAATGAAGATGATTTTGGAACAGACATCTCTGTGCGAAACTACATCGTTGGTGAATTGAGATGTTTACTCCTGTCGTGACTGCTGTTAATGTTTACTCAAAGCGAGGCTATAAATTGGAACCCAGTGGTGCTGCTGGACAGTGAATGAGGACGGACGGGTGGGAGATGGACAGATGGTTAGGTGATTCAAATTAATGCATTGGTAGGTTCGCTAATTGCTGCGTGTGATTTGAAATGTTTGGTTAGGAACGCAGACCTGACGTACTCTGTGGCGTGTGCTTTCGCCTGGGAGGCGTGGCTGCGTGTGGTGCTTATGATCCTCTTACCTACGTGGTTCGGTATGGTGATCTCCCTCGAATGCTTACACCTTTGGGAGGCACAGTAAGCTTTAGCAAGTTTCATCACGGCATTTGCATCTTTTGCATAAAGCTCATGATGGCTTTTATTTAACGGCGACATGCTCGCATCTCTGTTTATGCATTCAGTCTCTCGTTTAAAGGATTTCATTTTTATTTTAATTTTGTTGGTGCCTCTGCTGTAACGTTTTGATTACTGCAGGGGAACCGACAAGATAAAGCGTGAATGTACATGATTGGGTCTTCGATGACTTACAGTTGCTTTCGCAGACCTTTCTTATATCAAGGGCGCCTAATCCAAGGGGCAGCATTCACATGCAACAGCATGCAACTACATATACCTCTTGCGTCGGCCTGTACACAGTGCTGGTGCGAGCACTGTAGGTAAGCCGACCAGATGAAGTGTGAATGCACATAAGTGGGTCTGCTATGACTCGCAGCTGCGTTTGTACATCTTTACTTTGCAGTGGTACTTTCTCCAAGGGATAGAATCCACATGGAGCAGAATGCATTCCATAACCGTCACTTCCTTCGGATTCGGTTTCTTTCGGCACAACCCCAGATGTCACCTGACTGTTCTCCTGCATTTTACAACTCATGCACAGTTATGATTCGTTGTGACTAAATATGTCTTATCTGTCGGCTCTCACACAGTGCAGATGTGAGTACTGTAGGTACGCCGACCAGATGAAGCATGAATGCGCAATGAAGGTAGAAGCTGCATTCGTACATCCTCCCGTTTTCCTTACCTCTCTCTCCAGACGTAACCCAATAGACTTGCCTACAATCACCATTGATACGATTTTCAATTTTCGCGTCAGGCCACTTGATCGCATCTCCGCTTTGATCGTTCAGTCTGTCGTTCAAATTATTTTATCTAGATTTCGTCGATTCCTCTGCAGCAACGTTTTGATTGCTGCAACTAAACCGACAAGGTTAAGCGTGAATGCACATGAGTGGGTCTGCTATGACTCTCAGCTGCGTTCGTACACCTTTCCTTTGCAGTGGTACTTTCTCCAAGGGATAGAATCTGCATGGAGCAGCATGCAGCCGTCACTTCCTTTGAATCCGGTTTCCTTCGGCACGACCCCAAATACCACCTGACTGTTCTCCTGGACCTCGCAACTCGTGCACAGTTATGATTCGTTACGACTGTGCATATCTTGCCTGTCGGCTCCCCTTGCCACTCTCTGCACACGTGGTCCAGTCGACTTGTCCACAATCGCCATAGATGCCATCTTTAATGTTTGAGTCCCGAGTTGTGCATTTTAGTCACGTGGCAGTGCTTACGGAAGTCCAGCTGTAGGGTCGTGAAATGTAAGTTGTGACTTGGTCGCCATCCTTTACTGCTAGTCCCACCAGCCTGCCATCAGTTTACCGTTGCGGCTTCTAGTCACTTCTTGGGTTGGGTAGATTACGGGGGGTGAAGCCAAAACAAGGACCGCCAGGAAGGCCATATAACTTAACCCTGGATTCGGCTTTGGAAGTGAGCGTTTGGTCCTTCTGCTTGGGCGGCGTCACAGCAATGCCAATTCTACGAAAAGTTTTACTGGCGATCATTATCCGAAAGGTGTCGAATTTCTGCGTGAATGCACAAACAGCAATCATAGACATCCAAAATGCCTGTTTGAGACTGATAAAGTAAACTTTACCAATTTTTGCTTTACGACGATTGCGTTAGTGCAAAAGCTCTATCACATGGTTCGACGCTGCGAATTTTCTGTAACAAGTGGTCTCCTACCTACAACCTTGAACATGTCTCAGTCTGACAAGCACTTTGTGCCTATTTCCACAGTCGTGACTACTGCACTTCAAGCAGATCCACCAATGCAAAATGCAGCAAATCGTTAATGCACATGAATCCTCCTTAAAAGCCACAAACCGGTCATGTTTATACCTACAGTACATTCCTCAGTAGCATGCACTCGTTACTCTTGTTCTTTTTGGAACCGCACTATGTGGCCTTGAGGTATTCAAACAGAGCTCAAACGAATCACCCCACTCGTCGATTAGCAGGTTCGCTGCACTTAATACAAAGTCGTCGAGGCTGTGTCAATGCAAGTTTGCAAGTTACCAGCTGAAAGATTCCTTCCATGTTCCTTCCGTAAAAGACGTCCGATGGAAAGAATTGCAATATGGGTGCATTTGTAGATGCAAGATCTTTGGTTATCATAGAGCGGTGGATATTTGTGCAGCATTGGAGTAGGGTCGTCCAAAATTATGTCAAATGCCTGTCCTACTGTGCATTCCTCATCGTCAGTATGTAGTCACTGTAGCTACAAAAATTGCATTATCACTTTGGAGGCATCGACGCAACTTTTCACATTTCTGAAGTGAAAGTGCTGGTAAGGGTCGAAATCACGTGGAGCGATCATTAGGAGAGCGCATTGTAAGCAGTTCTAAAAGCATGTCGTGCTGATGTTTGAATTTATCGATGCGTTGAATCGGCACATGTATCAGTGATTAGGATCAAGCGTGAAGCTAAGGAGGGTCTGTGGCTGCTTAAACGATGCAGCAGTTGTACGTGATGTCGGGTGCGGCCGAGCTATCAGTCATGTAACCTGACTTAAACTGCTCTTATGGTGGTCCTGCGTATCCCTTCTCCACACCACTTAGGCGCAAAATGCTTTCTTCCTACAACAAGATAATTACCTACTTATTAGTTATTTCTTGCATTGGAGGTAAATACGAATGCGACTACGACGACACTTTGTGTTCTGAGTTGGATAGACCAATCTTGACCACGGCTGGTGTGAGGAGAGTAGCTTGGTGATCGCGACCCATTGCTCGGGCGTGAGATACTCGTATGTTGTGCAGCCAGATGTGGTTTTTACTAGGTGGGTACTGCACACAGATGAATGACACACTTGCAATAGGCTGCAAGTCAAATTCTTCCAGGGACTGATTTGTACCACTCCTTGTTGCAACTCAGAACTACATTTTGGATGCGAGTGGAAATGCTGTCGTTTGTGCCAATGTGACGAAAGTCGTAGTACGAGTGCCTGAAAGCTCCAGGTGGAGGGAGAGGAGGAAGTGATGGTACGAAATGAAGTACGACGAGATGCCGTGTGATATGGTATCCGCATAGAAATTCGCGTGCCTCCAATTCAACTGTCGCACCAATCATCATCAGTTTTTCTGGCCTGGTGCCCTTCCCTTTTTGTACCGCAGTTTTTGGATTGTATCTTTACTTGCGTTCTTCGTTAGTGGAGATGTAATGCAGCTTTAGGATGGACACTTTGTCTACATAGATGGGATTAGAATGGTTCAGACAGTTACACGCGTGGGAGCCACTCGACGTGTTGCATCGGTTAAGCAGCCAGAGACCCTCCTTAGCTTCACGCTTGATCCCAATCACTGATAAGTTCAAACACCAGCACGACATGTTTTCGAAACTGCTTATAATGGGCTCTCTAAATGATTGCTCCACACGATTTCGACACTTACCAGCACTTTCACTTCAGAAGCGTGAGAAGTTGCGTTTCGTCTGACCATTTAAATTCACATGACAAAAGAAGGCGGCTAAGCATTGTGTCACTCAATGTGAGCCAGTCAAACGTTTCCATCTGTGGGCATTCAAGCAATTTGCTTCAAGTTCTTTGCTGAGCTAACTAGCAGGGCTTCGCACCTAAAAGAAGGTCATTGAGAGGGCGCAGGGCAGAAGCGAGTGATCTACTCTAGCATTCCCATTTTCACCTCCCCCCATCAATTACCAGCATAGATGGTCAAAGGTGACGGATGTTTACTGCTGTGCCTTACATATATGACAACACATGGCATCTCATTGCATCAGACGATACCACAGTGAGTCCCTCATCGCCACGACACCCGGTCTAAGCACGCTTCTCTTATTTTGCTCACACCTCTCCTCTTCTCAAATCTGCTGCAAGGCTTGAATACATCAGTAGCGCCATTCGCACACATCAAAAGACCATTGGAAATAACAAAATGGTGTATTTTGATAAGATGGGAAGCAGTTTGTAACACCAGCGTTGCTTGACATGCTGAGCACACTTCGCACCACTTTTGTCAACCTTGAGGCTATGTGCTTTTGTTCACTCCATGTCTTGCATTCCTTCAGCCTCTTGCAGCCAGTTGCTGCTGAATTGGCGGGTGCAGTGCCAGCACAAATAAAATCATGCTTAGCAGGCAATAAGGAAGGCATTTTTGCAGGTGGATGAGGGATTGGTTTTAGCGGACATGCGAACAGGGTAGCAAAAGTCATTCATTTGAGTGCAGGACTTGTCAGTCGCTGTTTGAAGTGATACACGGCTGGATTGTACTCAACCTCGATCTACTTCTCCTCTATCACTTCTATCTCCTCCCTCTCGATCTCTCAATAACTTTCCTAACCTCCAACTTTGCTATTCCAAAGCCGTAAGGGAGCCAAAATAAAGAAGTCGCATGCGTGGACTCAGCGATGTCACTTACCACAACAAAACTATGGGTTGTGTCTCCGAGTGTGCCATTTGATGGAAACCCTGATTCCTTCCACAAAGTCGTCTCATGCATACTACGCTCGAATGCATCGATGGGCAAATGAGCAAGCGAAGGAATTTAGGAACACACGGAGGAAAGAGGGAAGGGAGTGAGGGACGCGGTGCCACAGCACTGTGTAGACACATCTGACGATGACCAGTTCCCATCCCTCCCTCCACTTCCCTTCCGTAAAGGTCCCGACTCTGCCTTTCACCCAACTATTCCTTCATCTCATTTAGTTGAACAAGCCTGGCGCCTCCTCCTTGCTGGGGAGCTGCGGTCAGCGCCAATTAACAATTCAACCAAAATGCTCCTTTTTTAGCTCCATAACAATTGTCAGGAGGGAGTTGCCAATTTTCTCACTTAAATCATACCTCACATTGCC
Source organism: Taenia hydatigena (assembly GCA_036345935.2). Classification (NCBI taxonomy): domain Eukaryota; kingdom Metazoa; phylum Platyhelminthes; class Cestoda; order Cyclophyllidea; family Taeniidae; genus Taenia; species Taenia hydatigena. The sequence goes on along the minus strand of JADWOT020000001.1, from coordinate 691,197 downwards.
ACTACTGTCCGAAACTTCTCTAAAAGTGTTCTTCCAAAAGGGAACATCAGGGGTAAAATGGTCAAGAACAAGCAGTCTCGACAAGGCAATGCATCCAATTTAAAGTACAGTAGTGTAATTGGTCCCTTTCATTCTCTTACGCCTCCTTTGCATGCACAATGATGCACGAAGTTCGCTCAATGTAGAAATGAACAAACGCACTTTATGCCTGTTCTCACAAAGCCACCCACACCGACACCAGACGGCGTTGAGAGACACCACACGACACGTGCTAGCAACCGATTTACACGTGTCAGTTTCGAAGAGTTCAACCGCACATCAAATCGCCAGACATGCTTTTCTACGCCTTGAGTCGTCTTTTGTCATAGAGCCTACTTTGGTCATTTGTCAGTGCCTCACTTCCGTTTCCTGTCCCCTTCGACTCCAGTCTTCTCTTCATACACCACTTCGGTCGTCTCCTACTCCTCTTTAGTCCCACCTTCTCAATTCGCCGTTCCAGAGACGTCAGAAGGCCAAGGCAGATAGATATTATAAAAAATAAGGGCAAGTTATGCTACCGAGCCCCTCTCTCTCTCTCGTCTTCCTTTGTTACTTTTCCATTTCCCTTGCCACATTTGGATGCGTCATTTTGATGGTCTCACATCTGGTGTCCAGCGTATATCACGTAGAAAAGGGAAACCATAATTAGTCTCTTCAAGTGTAGCATTTATAACAAATTCGAATTTCTTTTATTGCGTCGATTACTTCATATTTTACTAATTTCCAAGGCCAGATGAGTAGGTAAGTAAATCGGCTAACGAAAGGGTAGGCGAAGGAAAATAAGACACGCTGCACTACAGCACTGCGTGGCCACATCTTATGATGTCCATTTCCAACACTTATTCCTCCCTCATTCCATTTTCATGGCTTTTCCTCCCTGTGTCGCTACCTCACTCATTCCTTTTTCGCTTTCAGCCGAACATCCATGTCACTTCATTTCCACCGAAGAAGCACTTGCACCACTATTGTCTCCGTAGTGCAAGGCAACGCTCCACCGATGCATAGGCTTAAGGGCGTAAGTCGTCTATTCCCTTAATCAAATCATACTCTGCACTACGCTTACTGTGCTGCACTCACTTTTCTTCCTTCTTACATGTATCTACAATCAGTAATTAATCATCGGCACCAGGAGACACGCTGGTGTGCAACAACTTGCCAAATATTCATGCCCCTCTCTATGAGCACTGTAGCACGATTCGTATGAATGGGTTTGACTAGATCTAAGTAGATTGGACTGGATCACAACAGGCAAGATTGTCTATCTGGGTTGATCATGAGAGGCGTAAGGAGGTGGACAGGGCTATCTGATCTAGCGTGCACGCCTCATCCTCAGAGGTGCCTTATACGTTACCGTTCAAGTCATTGCCAACACTAAATTGGCCCGCTCAATCAACTCAACGCATGTCCATGTCTTGTGAAACGAGGCTGTCCCATTCTTTCTCGTAGATATTAAGGATTTAGTTGCACACACAAGAAGTAGGCGTGATGACGTCCTCGAAATGGGTGGAGAAGAGCCCTCTACATTTCTTCTCCTTCCTAATGCCCCACTATAACGCATTTTTGGTGAGTGTTTCCTTCCCCTCCTATTACGCTCAATAGGCTCTCAAGCATTACGCCTTGCACCATGTCCCACCGTGTGTGCTCCATGCATTCAACTTAGCCGAAGAATGAGGAGTGAGTACTCCCCACATTGCATTTCCTTGCCTTCATTTTCCATTTTAGTGATGCGACAACGTCTTGCTTCTCTGGACCCCCCACGCTTCTCTCGCCTTCACCTACTTCGAACTTAGCATCAATTTGTTCTCCTCTTCTCCGGCTGTGCACTGCCTTCTGTTATGATTGATTACATCCACGGACAACTTGACTAAAAATGCACATTTGCCCATCAATACCATCATCGCCATGACCAATATAAGAGGGTTAATTTCGATTAACGGGCAGCGTGCATTCCATGTACAGCTCCTACCACGGCATCAATGCTGTTGACGGTCTTACTACTGGATTCGGAATTGGGATGTTCTCACTACTGAATTAGTGTAAAGTAGTAGTTGGTTGGCGGAGTCAGCAACTAATTTTACATTCACTGGGGAAGGGTTGTTGGCAAGTGAATACTGCATAAGGAGGAGGAAGAGTCAAAATGACTTATCTCTCCTCCAGCACGATGATGTAGCCAGTATCTTTTCAAAAGGATTATGGTTTTAAAATCGCATTCTTGAGGCTACAGCAGTGGAGACCATTAGATTGCCACCAGGTGGAATGTTACTGATTCGATTTCGTGTGTGGCGTTAGGTGATCAGTGTCATGCACAATGGGCTTAATTATTGGTCTCGCAAGAACAGTAGTAGTGTCTCATAAGGCTGTTGATTGAGAGATCCTTCGAGTGCCGAGGTATGGATAGTAGTTCGTCGTGGAGTCGTAGGCTTCCGATGGGTCCGTGCCAGATGCTGTCAACATGGACGTGCGGATGGAGAGATAGGAAGATGGGTAGGTGCGTAAGTAAGCGAGCGGATGACTGAGAGGCGGAAAATTGGTGCATGTCTAGGTATTGACCTACTGCACCTCTTTCTTCTCAACTCATAGCTCGTTTCTCTCAGCTGCACCACGTCATTTGGCACATGCACCTTCCTTCCTTCCTTCCTTCCTTCCTTCCTTCCTTCCTTCCTTCCTTCCTTCCTTCCTTCCTCTCTTTCACCTCACAACCTTCCTTGTGTTCAGATCGATGTGCATTCCAACTGATGCTACGCAAACCAACCTACGCATTGTTAAGCAGATTGGTCTTATTCTGCACGGAGTGGTAGGGCAATATAAGAACAACGTATGAAGCGGTAGATTTGTTCAAAAGGCTTTAGCTTAAGCCCTGCGCCCCTCTCCTTGGTAAAGGCATTTGATGCAGACTGTGGCAGTGTAGATTCAGTCAGGCGCGTGAGCATCCTGGCTCACAGAATTGGACGACGGATAGAACGTGGCTCACCATGCACTGAGAGTGAATAAGAGAGTTAAGGAATGATCGCATTGAAAGTTCATATACACTTTAAATGGATTACATTGACGATGCCAAGCCCTAACTGGAGTCTGTTTACACTGGCATGCTCTCTATCAATATAAACACAACAGTTCTCCAACCCTCAATCAATCGTCGGCCACGATGCGTGCGAACGCCCATCACTGCGTGAACTCTTCAATCCTTCCACCTGTTAGGCCCCATTCAGTCGCAGCACTTGGGTTTCGGTGTTCAATTGACTGCATTAATCTCGCTCAAGTGCGCGCGATGCATCTTAACGATTGCTGAGCGTAGGCCAGTTACAGTCCGTGGGCACATACTCCCAAAATGAAGGCTTTCAAGCACTCGATCCGTCTCTTCGTGGCAATGTGTGTGGTTCTTGATGCTACTCAAACTGCAGCCTGGATTTTAATCAATTGACGGCAGCTGAAATGAGGTTGCTTTTAACCTTTCAAACGCATGCGTCATTGAAGTAATATTGCGGTTGCTCACGTTACCACTGACTTTCGCGATAAAAGAATCAGGAGGATGCGGAGAGGAGTGCGTTGCCTCCATGCCTCTTCAGCGGGGATTCGTTTAAGGTCAATATTAAATCCGTATGCTTGACATGGTTGATATTTTGCATCGCTAGCACCTCCTCCCACTTTCGGTTTCTAGCCTACTTCAATGTACTCAGCGGTGCCGTCGTGGTAAAGGTTGTGGGGCATAGCAGTACGAATGGCGCCTTCCATTTGACGCCATGAGGGACTGCGAGGCTCTGGCTTCGCCTGTGTTAATGGCTATGAGTGTGTGCATTGCCGTGGTTGAAGCTGAAGTCCAACATCACTGATACCTCAAATCTATGCTAAAATGCCACAAACATCAAAGCCAAATCCGACAGCGTGTGGTTTGACGATCTTTAGCATCCCACTCTATGCTAGTTATAATTTACATTAGCAAAGGACATTAGTGCATTTGGCAAAGAATGTCATGTTTTGAAGTTGTCCAGCGTTCAGAAGGGATGAAGAGGCATAATGGCAAGTGATTCCTGATGCCGCTTGCTAGCCATACTAAACACGACACTACAGCAAACCACGTGGCACACACCGCGAACCACGCTTCGAGTGTTGCGTGTCACCTGGCATCAATCAAAGAGGCCTGATACATGCTCGTTAGTGGTGAGCATCATCATCCGGCAACGGTGACATTCCTTTTCGCTACCGTCCTTCTTGCAGCTCATTTCACCCTCAACCTGTTTCTTCCTTTTGTGCACTTTATCGCTTCTTCCTCCTCCATTCCAAGCAGTGCAATTGACCGGAGGATGCAAAACGTGCATAACTAATGTTAAGATGAAGGACAATTTACACGACCTCCCTCCTTTTCCCTTTTTCATGCCTTTCTTTCCTCCCTGTCTCCTCTCCTTACTTGAGTGCGTCACTCACTCAATATCGTAGCCAGTAGTGTCATCCATAGGACACATTCACAAGTTGAATCTTTATCATGACAACCCATTCATCTTCATGCCTCTTAGTCATGCAATTTCAAATCAAAATCATCACGATGGTGGTAAAACAATCCAAACCGTAATTACTTGCGCATCGTCATAGGCGCATCACCGAAGCACTGTAGAAGGATGGACAAGGGTAGACTAGACTAGACTAGACTAGCCTAGACTAGACTAGACTGTCTGTATCACAATTCATGTCAAAATGCTGACTTCATACCGCATCATTTTAGATGCTACTTCATTGGCAAAGCGAAATCGTCTAGAAAGATTTTGATGTCAAACAATGCCTAGCCTTTTATCGTACGATGTGCACTGAATGCATTACGCCCACATTTTATGCCCTGCCAAAGATGGCACAACTGTGCCTCATTATTCTTACAGCATGAAGATCGCATTACGAGACATTACCTCAATGACAAACATATGAAGCCAAACCACCACCATCTTCTGCCTCTCTCAGCAAGTTGGCATCCGATTAAGACCAGCCTATTCCCCTAGACCAACTTGTCATCATTCTGCTCATCGCTCTAATACGATCTGTTCGTTGACCACACCAGACCACAACCAACTCATGAACTGTCTCGTCTTGCTTTTCTCCAATTTACCACAGATCTCGCTTCAGCTATCCATCCTTGCTCCAACATCTCAACATTTCACAAGTCAATAGAGGCTTGTATGCAACAGTTCGCTGGGAGTCCACCCTACCATCCCTCGCCTGCTCCTAAGATGACAAAGATTCCCTCCTGCTGCATTCCCAGCATAAATGTTGAGGTGAGGGTAGAGCAGCACCTCACATTTGTGTTCTCAAGGGCGTTTCTCCAACCAACTGAGTCGTACATGCAAGATGCTAGTGACGCAGATGAATAGACTTGCTTGAAACACCCCGAACCCAGTCACACCCACAAGGTTTCAAGCGCAATACAACGAGCCGGAAAAGGATTATCCTCTGTCACACAAAATGCTGGCAGAATTAAGCGAAACGAAATCATCGATACCAGCATCCCTACTGCCGTGGATTTCAAATGTATTTTATAAAATGAACAAGTAGCATGAACAGAAGGCGTTAGTGTCACATAGATTGTTGACGGTCTTCGCATTTGGCTACACCCACATCAAACTCAGAATGCAAAACTGAGATGACGAGTTCAACGGCGTGCTATTTGGAGACTAACCAGGCAGGTAGTACAGGATGGCGACTATGTAGGAAGAGGTCAATTTCTCCCACCTCACACATCCACTGTTAGACTCACTGCCGCATATTCAGAGTAAAACTGATGAGAAGCGTACTTTGATCAAGTGTCTGCCGTCATGACGTGTCGTGAATTGTCATGCATGTAACTCACAGTAGTAAACATTTGTTACCTCCTATCAAATGTACGGGCAAACGATGGAGAGATGGAAATGAGAATGCTTAGGTAGATCCCTCACTTCTACTCCTTGCCCTCTTTATTACCTTCTTTTGCGTGCAAAGCTCTGGCAATCACCTCTGCGAGGGACTTCAAGCAAATTTTTGCAAATACTTACAGTTGGAGGAGCTCAAATTAGGCGGCAAGATGTGCAGTCGCCTTCTACCTGTCATGTAAATTCAAATGGCCAGATGAAATACAAATTTCCACATTTCTTGAGTGAAGGTGCTGGTGAGGCTTGAGACCGTGAGGAACAACCAATTGGGGCACATGGTGTTGGTGTTCCAATTCCTCCATGCTTTGAATCGACACATGTATCAGTGATTAGGACAGAGTGTGAAACTAAGAAGGGTCTCTGGCTACTTAACCGGTGCAGCACTTTCTACAAGATGTTAATCACGGCCAGGCATCAAACTACTTGAGGGTTGATCCAGCAAATGCTTCCCTCTTACAATATGGGTGCAAAATGCTTCCTTCGTACAACAAGATAATTACTTACTTACCAGTTATGTTTTGCATTGGAAGTAAATGTGAATGCGACTACGACGACACTTTGTGTTCTGAGTTGGATGAACCAATCTTGGCTACAGCTGGTGTGAGGAGAGTAGCTTGGTGATCGCGACCCATTGCTCGGGCGTGAGATACTCGTATGTTGTGCAGCCAGATGTGGTTTTTACTAGGTGGGTACTGCACACAGATGAATGACACACTTGCAATAGGCTGCAAGTCAAATTCTTCCAGGGACTGATTTGTACCACTCCTTGTTGCGACTCAAAACTACATTTTGGAGGCGAACGGAGATGCTGTCGTTTGTGCCAATGTGACGAAAGTCGTAGTAAGAGTGTCTAAAAGCTCAAACTGGAGGAAGAGGAGAAAGCGATGGTACGAAATGAAGTGCGACGTGATGCTGTGTGATATAGTAGCTGCATAGGAATTTGCATGGCACAAATTCAACTGCCACGCTAATTTCCGCGGTTGATTTAATGCGCGATCCTCTGATCCATCACTCGTTTCTGGCTTAGTGCGCTTCCCTACGTGCACTGCAGTTTTTCGATTACGTCTTTGCTTGCGCTCTTCGTTAGTGGAGATGTAATGCAGCTTTAGGATGGACACTTTGTAAACATAGTTGGGCTTGGAGTGGTCCGAACAATTGCACGCGTGGATGTCACACGACACGCAAAAGGTTTTCGTCCGCACCACTCGACGTCTTGCATTATTGACTCACTTGGTTGAAAGGTTGCGAATGGACAGATGAATGCAATTTGCAGACTTCCTCCGACCCCATTATACTGGCTGGGAATTCGAAAAGAAGTGGGTGACAAGCATGAGTGAGTTGGAGCGAACCATTAACTACAAATCATAATTAGCCCTTCAAAGTTAGAGCTGGAAGAGTGAGCATGGAGAAGTCAAGTAGGAGTTGAGTTAATTTAAAACCACAATGAAAAGCACGAAGGCTGACTAATACGAGGAAAGATGAGGCCTCGCACGAAGTGATTCGAATCGCGAGATGTGATTCACACCACTTCAAATAATGCAGTGAGATAAAAGCACGAGTGAACAGAGTTGTGCTAATGGAAACCACCGAAAGCGAATTAACTGGTTCTAAGTATCGGCTGCCATCTTGAGGGAAGCTAAGAATAGGCAAGAGATGGAGAGATTTCCCGTTTAATGCGTGTAAGATGGTTGGAGTTAATAGTGCGGCATGGTTAAACACAAGTTAATGTTGAGTATATTTGAACGCAAACACTGTGATGAGAATGGGACACTCACAAGTGCGTCCTTTTGAGACCCTCGGGAAATTGGATGCAGAAGATGATTCCACTTCTCTCATTCAAAGGCATCACAGAAATATCTTTCCTTTGAAAATTGCAAGAAATTCCTATTCGATTCACTTAAAGCTAAACTTATGTTTGGAACTGAGTATGTTTGAAGAAAAGATGCATGAAATTGTAAGGACTAAGCATAGGCGAGGCACCGAAGCGGCAAACGGCAAGTCTACCTCACGCTACTGGGTCCCTTAGCGGGCACACGATACATAAGCAAAAGGCTTATCATAATTAGAGGCTAATTTGTTTTGGAAATGCTTCCCATAAAGCAGCCAAGTGGCATTGGCTAGATGACCGTAACTTGCCATGTCTGACAGTTGAGGGAAGTTTGGTGTTAAGTTTGCACTTCGAGGATCAGAGCGCTGATCCCTCAACCTCTCCAGTAAAGGTAAAGAAACAAGATCATTTTATTGAAGGAGACTAGACAGTGGTGTGAATTAGAAGGAAATGGGAAGTATAAGATAGAAAGGTGGAATAGGTCAGACTGGAAGGTCTGTGCAAGAGTGCTATGTTACTCTAGGGGGCACAAACACTGTCTCCTATATTCTTCTGTCTATGCAACTATCCACCCATTAGCCTGTCCAAACAATCCCTCAGTCACTCCTTCTCTTACAGCTGGACAGCCATTATTTATTGCGGAGAGCGAAGGACGCCAATTTCGGTCCTCGCTTCTAGGTGCTTTACCCTCCAGCATTTTGTGGCACATTTTGTGGAAGTAAATTTTGCACTTTCCTACACTTTACATATTCGTCATTGTACACTGAATCTCTCTTTTTTAATGAGTGGTGTTTAAGTGCAGTGACTTGTGGTGAAGTGTTGTGTCAGATCGCGTTACAGCGTCAAGTCACTGGCAGTTGACACAACCACTGCTTCTTAGTCATTACATACCCCACAAGGAAAGCATCCTCTATACTGTCAGGTGCTGTCAAACCTGCCGAAGCTACTCGAACACTACCAATTCACTGCAACAGAAGCACAGCGATGTTTTCCAAATAAGCGTTTGTTCCAATCCTCTACTAAGTCATTAAACTTGAGGCCTTCGATTCTCTTATTTTTACCTTGGAGAGTGTGTTTTGCCGCCAAAGCGCTTGTGGAAGTCCTTGATTCATCGGGCTTAGTGTTGAATGGTTCACACGCGTCAGGCATCTGACCACAATTGCAAACGTTACTTTACCGTAAAAGGGCTTGTGAAGGGCTAGAAGCCAATTATAACAAGAGGTTTTACCAAACTTCTGACCACTCGAGTGCATTTACGAGGGTATTTAGGCCTATTCCGTCACTCTGTTTAACATTCATGGCGCTGGCACCGCAGCGATGTTTACCCGTCATCGATGCTTAACTGTTTCCATCGATTGCTTTTCGCCATTCTGAGCAACATTTGCACAATTTTTAGATGTAATGCGAAACCATATGCTCCGTTTGAGCGTTGTTGGGTTTGTAAAAGTTCCAACTTCGTAATGATCGCAAGGTAATACAGTGGATTGTATGGTAATGGCAACGTTGTTGAATTCGTCAGAGTGATCCATGCTTAGAACGCCACAGCAAAATACCTTCATCTCCCGTGGCGACACGTTTGAAGTATACAACCACAGTTCTCCTCTCCAATCTGTAGGACGTAGAATTTATCTGCAGGAAAATGTTCCCTACAACCGCTACTCCCTACGCATCTGTTTTCTGTTGCCATAAATGCAATAGCCGTTTCTGCTAGCCCACTAGAACTTAACGGTGAAAATTCAAAGTTGCATTCCAGCTTCCTTTCACTGTCACTTGCTGCTCTCTCCAGACATTGTCCCATACCCGCGATATTGCACACTCACGTTACGAGCCGTGCAATCAACTCTCGTGCCTCAAGGTTAAATATATCTAATACTCTTTAACCTTATTTAAAGAGGCATAAATCTCTTTAAAACATTGTCGATAAATTGACCAGATTAGGCATGAGTGCACACGCGAATCTGCATTCGAACATCTTTTCTCTTATATCACCACTTGGGTCTTAGTCTAGTAGCGCCGTTCACAGTTGTGCTATGGACACTGAACACGCGGCAGAGAGTGCAACAGTGGATGTGTCAGGTGAGATAAATCGAGCGACAGTGTATACAGTAGGTGCAGCCAAAACGAAGACTACGGTGAAGAGTCCACGCAACATCGACTTCAACCACTTTTATCAACAACAACGATGTGCTGGCACCGAAAAAGCGCTAATTAATGTTACAGGTTACTGTGTCGTCTAAAGCTGGTAGCATTCGAAAGAGATAACCATACCGAACCACGTAGGTAAGAGGATCATAGGCACCACACGCAGCCACGCCTCCCAGGCGAAAGCACACGCCACAGAGTACGTCAGGTCTGCGTTCCTAACCAAACATTTCAAATCACACGCAGCAATTACGAACCTACCAATGCATTAATTTGAATCACCTAACCATCTGTCCATCTCCCACCCGTCCGTCCTCATTCACTGTCCAGCAGCACCACTGGGTTCCAATTTATAGCCTCGCTTTGAGTAAACATTAACAGCAGTCACGACAGGAGTAAACATCTCAATTCACCAACGATGTAGTTTCGCACAGAGATGTCTGTTCCAAAATCATCTTCATTTAACACCATTTTACTTGCGTTTTGGCTTATAGACACCTAAATACTAGGGGAACTTTGAACGAATCGCTAATATAGTGCACTTGCAACGTTGCTTGCTAGAAATAGCCTGTATAGCGTCCTCTGCAACGCGACCACACTTCATAAGGTGTGTCCAACAATATGCTTGCACCATCACGAAGCTCTCTGCAGTCGAATTTCTAAATATTTTAACGCGGTGAGAAGCGTTGTATGGTTAAATTAATTCATAACAAGGAGGATTTGTGGATGTGAAGACTGATGAGGTATTGAGCGCTGGTGTAGCACGAGCGAATTCTCGTTGCAGCGTTCCCGATGCAGTCTCACGCATCCTATTAGAACCACCACCACCACCACCACCACCACCACCCACCACCACCACCTACCACCAACCCCAACCACCACCAACCACCACCACCACCCCACCACCAAACACCACCACCACCCACCAAAACAACCACCACACCACCACACCACCACCACCACACACCACCACCACCGACCACCACCACCAACCACCACCACCACCACCACCACCACACCACCACACCACCACCACCACCACCACCACACCAACCACCACCACCACCACCACCCCACCACCACCACCACCACCTAACCACCACCACCACCACCAACCACCACCACCACCCACCACCACCACCACCACCACCACCACCACCACCACCACCACCACCACCACCACCACCACCACCACCACCACCACCACCACCACCACCACCACCACCACCACCACCACCACCACCACCACACTTATATGATGGCCAAACCCTGCTCACGAGTAATCCCGACCAATGCTTCACACCACCAAAATATTCTTCACTAGATTCAGACTATCGAATCGAGGAGGGAATGTGTTCAAATCGGAGATGAGACAGAATGAGCCTTTGAGGGAAGGGTTTTATACGATTAGTGGGATTCACATGGTGGTTGGGATCGATCCAATGTCTTTGAGGTGAATACCCAGTCAATGTGTACGAAGTCACCAAGACTGAATTAACGCATGTCATAGGTGCAGAGTTAAAGGACCTGAGTGTGGGATCGCTCCATTCTTTGTGCTCTCACTACGTGCTAACTCCTATTTTGCACTCACTCGCTTCTATCAACACGAAATTATAAATCTAATATTGGTCGTTTTACACCTGGTGGGTGTTCACCAATCCCGTCCCTTCCCACTTTGTCAAAGACGCATCTGTTTTCAAGATTAATTACCACCACTTCAAATTAGACGACGGAATTGAGCAGTCAGAGTAAGAATGAACAAATGCTGCATTAGCATTGGAGAGTGGTGGAATGCGGTAAGGAAACAGCGAAGGTGCAAATCAGTAGAGCACATGGACGAGGATGCTTGGCCGGTGTATGAAGTAGGCAGCAGACAGTCGAGTGTTGGCTGAGCTGATTTCATCTCGGAGCAGACGTCACTGCATAACCTCAACTCGTTCGTGAGGCGAGATTTTCACTCCCATCGTGAATGCTGTTAAAGTGCACTCGAAGTCAGTCTATAAATTAGGACTGAGGGCTCCTGTCTCACCGTCGGATGCGAGAGATGAGTGAGTGGGAGGGAGGTAATGTTTTCGTACGCATCTTCCTTCCTATCTTCTATGCATCAATATCAATTGGTCAGTTAGTATCTGATTCTCAGTACTTGATGTAGTGCATTTCGTTTCCTTCTGGCGACATCTTCCTTTGCCCTTTGCTTTGTAGATAGTTGAAGTAGATAATGCGTGGTGCGGATGCTCGAACCTCGATGTGGCGAAGAAGTGAGGCAATGTCATGCGAAATGACTTTGTTCATGGCGCATGCGAGGACGGCATGGGAAAGATCCGGGCCTTCTTTGTGGTGTAGCACGGTGCTCATCACCATGCTTCGCCTTATCAGGGACGTCGAAACACCCGGCTTCTTTGGCATTTGCTGAGTGCATGTACATGCACGACGTACTGTGTGATTGACACTTCCATCTTAAAGGCGTGACTTTGCGGTTATGCCCATCGAATCCTCATTTGCGATTTTCGCTCACGGCAGCCTCGATCAGTCGCATGCAGCAAAGTGTTTCCTGTATCTGCCACTTCCTACGTATGTAATTCCTATTGCTGCAATTCTGAGAATTGCTTAGCTGTTTCCGTCAATTAGGCATCTGACACCATAGTATAATGGGTTGTAATTAAGTTCAGCTTTCCGTCGGCGAGAGTACAGTGCACGTATGTGCTCTGTTAAAAGCCTGACGAAGATAATCGCGAATGCACATAGGTGCATGCCAGTGGAGCAATTTATGTGCATTTGTACATCTTTACTTTGTCAGCATTACTTTATTCAGGGAAGGTCTTGCAGACCTTGCATTAACCACTATAGACGCAATGCAGCTCGCTCTCGTTGCACTCACCGAATTGCAAAGAACCCAGGAGTTTCGACGACCTGGATGAGGTGAAGCACAGTGGTGAGCACCGTGCCGCATCACAACTGAGGCGCAGACCTTCCTCATGACGTCCCCGTGTTCACTTGAAGAGCAGTCACGATGGGAGTGAAAATCTCGCCTCACGAACGAGTTGAGGTTATGCAGCGACGTCTGCTCCGAGATGAAATCAGCTCAGCCAACACTCGACTGTCTGCTGCCTACTTCATACACCGGCCAAGCATCCTCGTCCATGTGCTCTACTGATCTGCACCTTCGCTGTTTCCTTGCCGCATTCCACCACTCTCCAATGCTAATGCAGCATTTGTTCATCCTTACTCTGGCTGCTCAATTCCTTCGTCTAATTGTTAATGATAGTATTTAGTGTTGAAACAAATGCGTCTTTGACAAAGTGGGAAGGGACGGAATTGGTGAACGCCTGCCAGGTGTGAAACACTCAATAGTGCTGTGTTTGGATGTATTCGCTTTCAATGCGGAGCTCAGATGTATTCGCTTTCAATGCGGAGCTCAGTGTGGCGCGTCCCTCTCACATCTCTCATTGGTTGCCAACTCAGTCCCATTAAACAGCTTCCTGTTCCTACCGCCTATGGTTGTCTTAGTCTGCGAAAATATAGAGTGAGATAATTTTCTTTGCACTTGCAAGGAATTCATCTCAAAAATTTATGTCATTGGTACCTGCAGCATGTTTACCAAAGACTGTGAAACAACTTGAACATACTCAAATAGGTTGGTTCCATCGATTTCACTGCACGGAAATTAGTTTCGTTTGGTGTAATTTGCAAAAGTGTGCAAGGAATTTCAGTCGACAGTACCCTTGTTTACGTCCAAGTGCCGATTCATTAATCTAAAGCATATCAATCGAAGTGGGATTTAAGTTGTCATGTGATTATCACTGATCTAATTTAGCGGAACATTTCAACTCGATGCTGTTTAAGGAAGTGTTGCAGTTGGCCTTCCAATTTGTTTATTCGCAGTTCACCTTTACATGCTTACGTTAAACATTGCGCATCAAACAAAAGCAAAGTAAGAGCGTTTTTAAAAAAATTGAACCGAAAGTAACCCACCAGTTTTGATGTAGCACTGCAACCTCAGGGCAATGTTTTACTAAGTTTAATATTCCACACACCTCTACTTTTCCTTTCTCAAACTCTCTAGTATCCATTGAGTGTTCTTACCACATCGACAATGAGACTAAAGCCAAGCCGATTCGTCTGAATGCGGGAGAATGGAACCACCTCCACTACCTTTCCACTAGTCACGTAGGCGCTTAGGTACCTGGCGTGTCGTAGGCCCAGTTTTACTTGTCAACAAATCAAGACTTTCGTTTTGGATTCTTGGATCCCTAACTACCCCGATTGAAACCTTGATGGTAATCGTGCGCACAACCATATTCAGCAGCTCGAAACAATAATACAAAAGTGCATTTCTTATATTAAAAGTCGAGGGTTCTTTCGCTTGAAACACCACAGTAGTAAACGAATAGGCTTTAGCCTTCGGTGAGAGGTTAATTGGGAACAAACCGGATGAAAGACAGTTGCAGTGAATGACTGGAACTACGAGACTCTGAGTGAAGGGGCGACGAAGCGATCTTCACTGCTAATAGTGCCGCAATTATCCAACTCTGCTATATGGTCATCAAAGAATGAAGGAGAACAGATCGGAACAAGCTGATAATATGTACAGAGTCGTCAGCACAAGTTGTAAGAAGATATGCGACTTTTAATTTTGATGTACATCTGGTTAGGGTGTAAAAACTAAAAAGAACCTAGAGAGGCAACATTACCTACTTGAAATAGCAATAACTAAAAGAAATCTGCCAGCGATGGGTTGCACTCATCAAAATCTTTATTCCTTGTGCCTAAAAATGATGCTAGAAATGGTCTAAAAGTTGTGCTCCCTATGACTGTCTTGCGATCAACCTCTGCTTTGGAATACTTGCAAGTCAGCATTTCCCGATATCAGGTGAGCGCATAACCTTATAGGCTAAGAAACCATGAAATTACGAAGGCGTACTCTGTTAGCATAAGGGTATTTTATTAAACTACTTCTGTGTACACTTGGTTCACGCCAAAATGACGATTCGTCTTTGTATCAACATTAACCGGTAAGTCAGTCGCATAGCAAAAGCACTTCACTTGTTGCACTCCGTTTTCATCTACTTACTCGTTTTTATCCTTTGTTGTGTAGATTGTTAAAGTGGATAATGCGTGGTGCGGATGCTCTAACCTCGATATGGCGAAGAAGTGAGACATTGTCATGTGGGAATAACTTTAGTCATGGCGTATGCAGGAGACGGCAATGTAAAGATCTGCGCCTCAGTTGTGATGCAGCACGGTGCTCATCACTATACTTCACCTCATCGACGACGTCAAAGCGCTTGGATTCTTTTGCGTTTGGTGAGTGCAAGTGCATGCACAACGTACTGTGTGATTGGCATTTCCAGCTTAAAGGCGCGGCTTTGCGGTTATGTCCATAGTTTCGTCTTCTACGAGTCTCGGTTAAGGCAACCCCGATTGATCGTCCGCATCTGCAAGAAATGCCCTCTAACTCCCACCTTCTTTCTGCGAAATCCCTATTGCTACAAATCGGACGATTGCTTAATTGATTTAGCCAATTTTGCATCGTACGCCTCATTATAACGCATCACAACTAAATTTAACCCTTCGTTGGCGAGAGCACAGTGCACGCATGTGCTCTGTTAAAAAGCCGACGAAAACAAGCGCCAATGTCCATAAACGTATGCCAAGAGAGTCGTTTATGTGCATTCATACATCCTCACTTTGCCAACATTGTTTTATCCAGGGAGAGTCTTGCAGACATTGCATTAATCACCATAGACGGAACTTCACTTGCTTACGTCGCAAAACGTGCATTTCAGTCCCGGAGCACCATCCACAGGTGTATCATGGACACTGAATATGCGGCAGTGAGTCTAACAGTGGATGTGTGAGGTGGGAGAAATTGACCTCTTCCTACATAGTCGCCATCCTGTACTACCTGCCTGGTTAGTCTCCAAATAGCACGCCGTTGAACTCGTCATCTCAGTTTTGCATTCTGAGTTTGATGTGGGTGTAGCCAAATGCGAAGACCGTCAACAATCTATGTGACACTAACGCCTTCTGTTCATGCTACTTGTTCATTTTATAAAATACATTTGAAATCCACGGCAGTAGGGATGCTGGTATCGATGATTTCATTTCGCTTAATTCTGCCAGCATTTTGTGTGACAGAGGATAATCCTTTTCCGGCTCGTTGTATTGCGCTTGAAACCTTGTGGGTGTGACTGGGTTCGGGGTGTTTCAAGCAAGTCTATTCATCTGCGTCACTAGCATCTTGCATGTACGACTCAGTTGGTTGGAGAAACGCCCTTGAGAACACAAATGTGAGGTGCTGCTCTACCCTCACCTCAACATTTATGCTGGGAATGCAGCAGGAGGGAATCTTTGTCATCTTAGGAGCAGGCGAGGGATGGTAGGGTGGACTCCCAGCGAACTGTTGCATACAAGCCTCTATTGACTTGTGAAATGTTGAGATGTTGGAGCAAGGATGGATAGCTGAAGCGAGATCTGTGGTAAATTGGAGAAAAGCAAGACGAGACAGTTCATGAGTTGGTTGTGGTCTGGTGTGGTCAACGAACAGATCGTATTAGAGCGATGAGCAGAATGATGACAAGTTGGTCTAGGGGAATAGGCTGGTCTTAATCGGATGCCAACTTGCTGAGAGAGGCAGAAGATGGTGGTGGTTTGGCTTCCTATGTTTGTCATTGAGGTAATGGAGGCTTTTTGCCTCACGCGAACACCCATTTCCTTTAGTCATAGCACCACGTCTTAGACTAATGAAATAGTCACTGGTTATGCAAGATAGTTTGAGCAGTTTGCAGAACAAAACCGCTTTAGAGATTAGTTTCAAAGCTCACAAATTTATCAAGCATGAGAATTAATGCTGACTTCCAAGGGAAGAGCTAATATTAATATCCATCCTCGGCAACTACTACGGTTCAGCGGCCCGCAAGAAATTTACCAACAAGTGAAGTCAGATCACCCTTGATTCATCCATTTCAGTTAGCTATTGAGTTTTCTACACTAACTGTTTTGAAAATCATTTATGCAAAACACGCGAAATCCCTTCCCCTCCTCACTGTCTGGATGGTAATCCAGTTGGCATGGCTGAGCAGCACTAGAATAAGACAGATGTAACAAAAGGAACAGGGGTAAAACCTGATTCCCACTATCTACTTCCAAAAATTAGTTTTTCGTTATTCTCCACCGCTTTTGGACTAGTGCTCCAATGAACAATGACAGAAAAGTGTCACTTATTCTTAGTGTGGTTCCTCTACAGGACGAAACTCCAGACCCACTATTACTTCCTAAGACAATGAGGTCAAGTGTGCTCTCAGTTATTGATCGCGTAACACTCATTTTGAAGATTGGTGTCAAAGCATCCAATTTACTGAGTGGCCAAAGTCATTTGGAACGCAGGATCCCCATGCACCTAAAATTAACATCATAAAGTCAAGCGCATGGCACCTCTTGAAAAATCTGCGGTCAAGTTCTACTATTTTTTTAAGAAACATTTCCGCAAAAAAGTGTAGTGAAATGCATTTGCGTAAACGCGGTCAACTCATCATGTCTTGTTTTGCGAATCATTTGCTAAAAATGCATAAAAATGTCTTGAATAACTATTGTGCAACATAATACTATCCCCATGTAAACTGATTTGTGAAATTTGTAGGGCAAGAGCTCCTGAATTGATGCCCTCATTTCAGCCTGTAGAAAAGAGCAATTCTGCTCTGTTTGGGTGGAAAGCGGGTAATAGTCGCTAACCTCGTGACGGGCTGACCACCATCAGCCCTCAGAAGGCAACGAGTCCTAAACACGCTAATTTGTGATGCTTCTGAATCCACTTATTTATCACTGATCAGTAAAGATAGTCTCCTTCCATCTCGTCTACATCTTCCGAGAGTACTAATGCTAGGATGGAAGGGTGAACCGCTGATCGCTTTGCACAAATTTGAGATTTCATTAATTCAACCGATTTAAAGCGTCACGTCGGACTTAACTACGCAAAATATAATGCTTTGTACTTAACACAGAGAATCGACGCATTTGTCAATGTCAGATATGTCCATGACTAAGGTGTGACTTGGGCCTATAATTCAAAATTCTTTTTAGATCCTAGCGCTTTCTGTTTGTGAGCAAGAAGCTCTTTAAGAGCAATATGTGGTAAATCAAAATAAAATGTTGCTTTTATAAATTTTGGTTTTCTCTTTGTAGATGTTTGAAATTTCTGAAATGACGGAACAATAAGTGTATTTCAATCAGAGAAGGCATCTCGACCTCAGCTGGGTTCGCATTTTTGCTTAAGAACTGAATAGTGATTTTCCCTATCCATGGAAATGGGATGGTTTGAAATTATAGGTGAATTTGAACTGGACACAAAATGTTCGCTTCCCGTGCGAAATATGTGAAATTGTCTACTAATAGTTGTCGGCTTACCCAGGGGCATAAATTTTGAGCTTGGCATGACCGACATCGCTATTGCAGAGCGACAGGGTCTTTTCTAGTACAGTATTTGGGCAGCAGTGGCAGTAGCTTCTAAAGCACTTCTGAAAGTTGCATTATGCATTGTACAATTCTAACTGAGAGAAAATTGAAGGCTTTTGTTGTGCTTAGGGTGATTTTAAACAAAAGGAACGGCCATGAGGGCACTGAAAATATAAAGAAATCAGATAAAGTTCTGTCTAAAATGGACATTTAAATTGAAAAATAATTGTCGAATATACTATCTTTTCGCAGATGTAGATTAAACGCTTTACAACGTTGAGATTGCTAACAATTTCTTCCACAGAGTAACATCAAGTATGATAATAATCACTCGTGAATGTATCCATTTCGTGCTTCTGACTAGCGCAGATGCATCGGTAAGCAGCCGCGGGCGTATTATCCTGCACCGAGGTCTTCGATCCATGAGAAACTGAATATGGAAATCGGCAGGACTCACTCTTATGCAACCACCCACTGGCTCGTAATGGGTAAGGATCCAGACCACGCGAATGCATAATTATCAGAGCATTGGCAGAATTTTCCAAATCTGTTGCCACCACCTTCAGGTATTCCAGCGCCTTTTAAATTTTTATCAGCCGCAGTTGTGCCCATTTTAACTTTTTTTCTAAATCTTAGCTTCAAAGTAAAACTATTAATGTCCAGCCATCCAGAACTGCGTCAAATCCCTTCATCATGCCATCAGAGCAAAGTATAAATTAATTTACTATGTAGCTACCAGTCAAATTATGCTACCTACTCTTGCGATTCGGTAGTTGAGGAGAGGATCTGCTATCTGTATTAGATGATTTTCATTTGAATCTCAAGTAGGCAGAGAATGGATCTTATAAATTGTTAGGAGGCATGTAACGTTGTAATATTTTAAATGACTGCGGAGATCCTTGTCATGCTGAATTACTTGCACTCGAGTAAAGTGAGGTATTGATGGGACAAATCCATTTTAGCTTTTCCACCCATGTCATATTGGCGTAATTGTAGTACTACCTTCGGAACTATATAAGTGGTCTTCGAAGTCGCGTCAACGACGGCATTAAGGCTACTTGGCACACCGTTGCCATTCTATCGACGGGAACATCAGCAATACCAGGGGCAATGCACTCCAAGTAGAGCGAGGTGAGTGTTTAGGGCGTCCAATATCCGGCGAGCCAGGCGGCAATACAGACAAGAATGCGTTGAGTACATCGGGTGAGCACTTTCAGTGTTTCAAAATCATCTCCACTAGGAAGCGAATCACTGCTCTACAATTCAAACATGACAGCTATAAATATACTGATATGTCGCGTCGAAATAATCAGACAGTCGCTTCATCAGTCGCAGGTTGTTCAATGACCTGCCACTTCGGTTAGTGCGTTGTTGATAGCTAACAAATCAAAGTTTTAAATGACATCCGACTGGTTTTGAAAGTAGGAAGAATGCATTTTCGAAAAGCTGAAACTCCGACATGCTTAACATGGAGAATAGACGCTTCACTTTGTGATGGGAGACAGATAGATGCCATTGCAGCGAACGGAATAAATCCATGCTTCCTAAATGAATGCAAAGATGCAAATAGCGAAGAGAAACTTATTAATGCTTCGATAATCGCAGGCTTGGAAATTCTTCCTCGTCGTGATTTTCTGGAGGCTCCTTTTTTCCACCCTCGGGCATTCAAGAAATCTGTGGTCCCATTCACTCAGTTACGATCTAGTCAATGCCATGCACGCAGAAGACTACTTAAATGCCAAAAGTGCATGAGGCTGCAGTTATCCTGCGTCAATCACAGAGATGTCCAAGTCTAAGTGGACTTTTCCGCATTTTTAGCTACAGGAAATTGACCACTTAATTAAACACTGTAAAGGCTTAAAACTTATCAGGAAGCGTTAAATTCTGTGAACGGTCATTGCTAAACTCGAAAATATTTGCGTGATTAGTGTAGAAAGGATTGGATTTTAAGCAAAATAAGAAGGAAAAACATTAGATGCCCTTTTCCTCGCTATTAAACGGGGCAATTTCGGCGTTTGATTAGCATTAAAAGATTTAAAGCCTCTTGGAGATTAGAAAGGGGTTGAGCATTTCTGACACATACCTTGAAATTCTATTTTAACCAGAGTGAGGTCAACCGATTTCCACATAGCAAAACTTGGCTGTTTGAAAAGACGATTAAGGAAGGAGAGTGATTGAAAATAACTATTTTTACGTACGCCTTTGTACTACCAAAGTGGTTGAGGAAGTATTATATTAATTTCCAATGTAACAGCTGGCCTTTAATCCATGTTTAGCAAGAATAAGTAGCAAATGAAAGAACGCTTTCCTTTACTTTGACAGTAATCCAGTACCTTTATGCACTTTTAAATGACAGGTTTCAAGTACTACGGAGCAATATTTTAAAAAAGACGCCTGACAAGATGTGAGTACTATTTAAACGGTAAATAAAGTTTGAAAAATCTGGAACGTCGCAGTCTCACTCGTTTTTCTCTGTATGGCCAATGCCACGTCATGGCCATAAGCCGAGAGTCTTGGCGTAAGAAGGCCGATTAAATGCTGTCATCGTGCGCCTTCAGTAGTCTAGAGCCAAGCCTTGTCAGAGATGTTCCTGACTAAATGGACTCACCCATGATGGACTGCTGGGGAGTGGCTGCCTAGCAGATTAGTGTGAAGGCCCAAACTGTACTATGAGCAAAGGCTTTTAGAAGTAAGATTCCGATCAGCAAAAAGGCACAAAATATCATTTGGACTTAAAGTATTTTGATCAGTTTTTTATAAGAAGTCAGAATATATAACAATTCTACTTCGTGTATTTCCACAAAAATCCTGTCCAAAAAGAGTAGTCAGAAAACCGAATGGTCTATTTTTATTGCTTGAGGTTGTACGAGGTGCTTTTGAATTCGGTTTGCATTAAATTAAAGTCTTTTGGATAAGTTAAAATAGGATTTCTGCAATTCCAGCATAATCCTTAAAGCTTTAGTTTTACCAGATTAACTCCAACTGGTTTCTGCATGGCAAAATCCAAGTGCACAAAAGGAAAATCCTGAATTCATGTTGTTAAAATTAGCTGTATTCATTTATATCCTTTTACTATTTCGATTAACTTTTGACACAGCAGACTGTCTTCATTTCCTGCATAGCAATAATCATGAGTAAAAGATGAAATGTACTCCCTCAGGCAATGGTTCTGAACCTCTAGTGCACTTCTTTTCGGTGGAGAATTACGAGTGCCATCGAGAGAGTTTTAAGTAAATGCTAATAAATTCTTTAAGAACTGCAACGGGCAAGCAGCACTTCTTACTTAAAACAGTAAACAAATATGACCACCCAGAATTTGTCATTTTTTGGCTCTGCTTTCCAAGCTCTCATGATTGGTGGCCAAATTAAAATTTATGAGCGAATATTGAGGCCCCTGCGATAACATGGCGAGAAAAGCCATGAATTATGAATGGGCAAGGCGCGCCGAAAGAGAAAACGGTTTATGAGGGGCAAAACATTTTAGCAAGAGGAATTAAGAAGCATTCTTGCTAGTGATACTTTAGGCATTGTAGAAGCAGGAAAGACGGGTTATGTGCATCGAAGGTAAAGCCAGTAAAAAGTGAATAGTGTTTCGGTTCATTTCGTTATAGGCAGATCATCTTCAACAGTAAGACCAGCATGACGCTTAAATTGATTCCTCGCGTCTTTGAAAAATTTGCATTGCTTTTGGTCACTTCTTACCTTAATTTACTTCCTAAACCCATTTGAAACACCCAATTATTTCCCTTCACTGAAATTAATCAATCTTTATGTTACATGACTAAGGCGATCCACTTGCAACATTTAGTCAGGCCGCTGAGTGCGCCGAAACCTCACTCCTAACTCTTTGAATTGGTCTTGTCAAATGTCCTCCGTTAACCAAGTATTCTAATCAAAAAGTGCAGTCACGTTTAATATAAGTCAAGCTCTAACGAAAGTGACTATTTGCTTTCCTTTTAAAACGCTGAAAAACGTTTTGGTGCTTAGATACTCACTGATATGTTTTGTCGAATTAGCTCAACTATGTCAAAGTGGATAGTAAGAAATGAAAAATGGAAGTGTCTCTTGAATGTTAGCTTACAAAAGTAGACGATTATTTCATGCAAAGAAATATATTCTTCTAGCAACCTGTCATCCGCGTTGAACTCACCTTTGTGCTCACCAAAATAAAGGCAAACTGTCCTTTGAAATGCCAACTGAGTGTCACAGATAGCAGCGCTTTGTTTATTTTTTAAGTCAAGCTCACAAAATTGACTGATTGCAGTCAAACCTCAACTATAAAATCCCATTTCTGAAATGTCGAATGCTAGTACAATCAAAGCTTCTATTTTAATCACTGTGGTTCATTCAATTTAATTTTCTTACTGATGTGTCTCTTGCATGCCCCAGTTGCATAAATACGAAAGCTTTTACTGTTTCACCCTTCTTCAAACAATTTATCTGGAACACAAGGTAGCTACTGCACGATGTGAGTTGATCAACCAAAAATATGCTTCTGCCCCATGCAACTCCTTTAGTACCGTTGGTTAATATGCATAAAATTCACGTTATGCGTAGCAACGATGACGCTATTAACTATAAGTGGACATCCCCACAGAGCGGTCTTTGCAAGTATCAAAGGCATTCATTTTTGAAACTAAAGGGAAAATAGTTCTCTGAAACAGATAGAGCAGGAGGAGAACATGCCGTCAAATCAAAAGCTTGGAAAATATGTGGTGTTAAGGTTGCATTGGAATGGATCATAAAGGCTGAGTGTAGAACTTTGCAAATCAAATAAATGTGTATAACGAGGGATTTGCAGAGGCTTACATTAAAATATGAATAGCTTGGGATGAGTGTGTTTAACATTGCGAATTGATACGAGATTCAAGAATCACAGGCCAAACCCCAAGACTGTCGAGGACGCGGCATTTTCAACCATTTGTGCTAGCACATCTTTTCGGTTTGTGATAACGCCATGAACTCAATGGTGAGTTGAGAAAACACTACAGATAAACAGTATTCCTTTGCCTCAGGTGTTTAAGTTTCAGCCCTTGACCTGTATATCATATCCTTAGTGGATTGTAGTGGCTAGTCGTTTATTTGTGCTACAACAGTTACACAAAGCCGTCGATATTCTACGAGACAAATAACTGATTGGGCACAACTGTAGATTCATGAAAGTCCAAGCGGCAAAACCAATGTCTTGAAGAGCAATGATTTCTCAAACTGATTAAAAGTAGTTTTACTACATGAGTGCGCTGCGATAGCCGCTGGGAGAGACGGATCACTGAAGGTACCAAAGCCAACCACCAAAATCAAGGGCAGCTGCTCAGTGTTGTGAAATTGTCAGACGAGATGAAACATTTTGTTTGATTATGTCTGGCCAACTTTGACAATGGCACTTTTGGAGTCTAAAATTTCCAAATCAGTACTGATTTACTCAAATGTCTTCCCCGCTATTGTCTAAGTAGTATTGCACTGCCTTGAATGAATGTGAGGACTGCTGAGTTCAGGCAAACAATCGCTCCCCTTCATTTCCTTAATATTCGAACATTTCGCCAGGGTATTTGTTTGAACAAATAGTAATTGATGGATTGGTAGTGTCGATTTATTATTTCTTAAGTCTATTTTCATTTCGCGAAACTTCAATGCATCTCATGTGAGTCAATTCACGGTAGATCTAAAATTGCTAGGAGAGTAAATGCGAGAATGGAAGGCACTGCATTCCAATGGCGATGTGATTAGGATCTTAGAAGCCCAAAGCAGTGAATTCTCGTTTGCTCGAGGATTCTAGAAGCTCAAAAGCTATTCCTTAACACAAGTCAGTGAGTCAATTAGTCTGATAACACGAGATATGCAGTCATTAGAGGAGTAGAAGAGTTCAATTGCTTTCACTTACACCGGTTTTCCTCCCCCGGCTGATTATTTCATCACCCACATTATTCATGAGTTAGTGTTACCAATGATCATACGCCACCTTCCAGCATGATGAGACTGGGAGTGACGTCTTTCCATCACGTGATATGCTGGCCCTCCTTTCGGGTGGTGCATTCTGCTTTCTGACCTTCCGCATTGCTCGAAGAGGACAAGTTGACAAGAGACTCTAAAACATCGGTCGATTTTGAATTCAGGATAAAATTTGGTCGTGGAAGCTCAGCGACTGATATCACAATCATAAGGCTTAATCTGCCCCAGAAATGCAGACGACTGCAGGGAGAGAAGAGAAACAGGCCCTGAAGTGATGGGATGAGGCGCATTTATGCCTCAAGTAGCAACGGAGGTATACGAGTTGCCGCTGTGATGAGCAGTGAGCCATAACCGCACAAGTCTTTAGTCCCTTCTTCTAAACAAGTTTTATGTGTACAAGTATTTTAGATTCCATTCTCATTAATCTTTAGCGGAACGAATGAAATAGCGTCATTTAAGGTGGCTCTTGCCTAGCCAAGTACAAAAGGTGGTTTGCTATTTGTGACTACGTTATTTTACCAAAAAAGCAGCCCTGTTGCCTCTTGCTTATGGCTCAAGAAGTATCCCACTTTCTTCTTAATAATGGTCTCACCGCCTTAATGACTTTGGGTTTTTGATGCATGGGACCAAATTTTACATTTTGCAATCAAAATTAATGTTGTGTTTGCCTTTACTTGATTATAATCAAAAGATACAGCACGAATTAACGAGCGGAACAAATAAAACTTCTGCACTTGACATAAAAGTACCTTCTGTGGCAAGGAAGTTAAATATACAAAGTACATCGCCTTGCAGGGCCGGGCTATTTTTAATTGACCTTAAAGCATGTCGCCATGTAGAAATAAAACTTAAATTAAACGTAGAACCGTGAATATCCAAGCGGATAAAGCAAGTTGCGATGATCGACGCACACATCGTGGGTCTGCTTGGGCAAAACTGATCAAGGTGAAAGGTGGTAGGTGCTAACACATCACACATGGAAGTGTGGGTGGTGAGGAATGACGTTTTGTGCCAAAGAAGGCGCTACGTCCTTAATTTTGGATGCCTTCAGGTTTCGTGTACAAAAGCACGTGGTGATAATGTGGTCAGTCACACAAGACATTTGATCAGTGAAAATTCGCTGCCACTTGGCTGTCAATAAAGATCTTAGCCGTAGTGATTCCATTCCTAACTCAAAGCCTTAAGGTTATTCCTTCGTCGAGTGAATACGCTAGTACTTGCCATTTGCCATCTAGATCAGATGTGTCTGAACTGGACTGGACTGACCCATGGTAAGTGCGCCGGTTATTGATAGTATTTACAATCAAACGTAACGATCATGCAACACCGTCCGATGTGCCTCCACAGTAGAGATCCTTTTAGCAAAGTATTACTTAAAGTTCTTGTTTGATCTAAAAGGCCTTCTTGGTTGGAGGAATCCATCAGCCATTGGTGAAATGAAGCGAACTCTCAACTGCCAAATTTCGAAATGATGATCACGGTATCGCCATTATTGTCTTTGAAAATCGCTTGCCTTCATCCCTTACTAAAAAAATACTTTGCATCTCCCACAACCTCAAAGTGTGTGAGCAAAGGGCGATTTGCCGTGGTTACTCATTCGGTGTCTGCTTGCAGTCTTATCAGGCATTAATTATCCTCGGTATTAATTAATCAGTGGATGTGTTCGGGCAATGAGCAAACTTACATTGACTAACTAAAAAGAATTTTTTCCCCTGCTTGAGTGAAAAACGTCTAAAGGACCTATACGCAATTTGTCATTTTTTAAACAAATAGGGACACATTAGAATGCCAAGCCCGACAAATCGGGAAGTTGGCTGCGGGATCGCTAACAAAATAGGATCCAATGAATATTCGTGAATAAGGTAATTTTTCCAATGTTTCTAAGAGCAGAGATGAACATTACTTGGAACGCTGAAGCTTTGGTATGCTTAGTAGGGAGAAAATGCGCTCTTGAGATGGATTGATAGATGTCTCTTCAAATAGAACAATTGCTTTGTGTCTGAAGCATGAAGAACAAATTTATGCTACACACGTGAATACAAATGCAACCTAAAATGAAGGGAACATTAATGCTGTGGATATAGGTTATCCTGGAAAAATTTTCTTCCTTTTTAATGACCTGCACTGGAGTATTCTAGAACGTTGCAGTCTCACTGAGTCCACACATGCATAGCCGAAGTCGTTGGCAGCTCCGTGCCTCCAGCGGTCTACAGGTACTTGCTTTTAGGATGGGTGCTACGAGACTGGGCTGCTGGAAAGTAATTGCTTAAGTAAATCCTGTAAAACCCCAAAATAAATTTACCAGTGAGGACTTTTAGGATGAAGTCGACAAGATTCCATTCTTGCTGTAGGAGAGCAAGTTAATCAATTTCATAACGGTAGAGATCTTGTCGCTTACAACGACGTCTGAGGAATAAGAGGTGTGAAATGGAAAATGTCGGCGGACCTTTTAACTAACAAGCTTGTCTTTGGTCCACACTTGAGAAATAGGGAATGAAGACGGAAATATCCTTCTTAATTCGGGCATTATTTTGTAATCGACCATAAACCTTTTTTGGGTGACAGATTTTATGTGCTTCTCATTAATCCTTACGAGACTAGAAAAGCCACATTGAAAAGATGACTTGAAAGAGGTGATTAATAATTGATCCAATAAACGGATGTAGTCACATAAAACTTGTTCTTTTTCTTTACTGCGCAATTTTACATGCAGCATGACATGATTAGAGACCAAGCGAAAATTTATGAGGATATTCTGTCTCTGCGATAGAACTGAGATGAATACCAGGCATTATGAATAGGCATAGCTTCACCTCTGCGAAGGACAAAATTTTATCCTAAAATCCCCTATTTTGCTCGCATGGTGGGTATTTGGGTTAACTTGCACTAGAGTTCAAGCAATTTAATTTAAACCTAGAGCACAGGTCGTTGGAAATGCAGATGAAAGATGAAGAAAGGAAACTGCGTTTAGCTTCATTTATTTCTAATGAAACGGTTTTAGCAGTGGAATTATCATGACACTCACGTTAATTGCTTTCGCCTCCCATTAAGTTCTTTTTGCGGAGATTAATCAACCCATTTTTTCGCCATGCCATGGCGACTCACTCGCAATATTCAAATTGGACCGCCACGTGCTTCATACTGTCACTGTTCACCCAAACGAGGTGCCCTCTTAAATGCAACCTTTTTAATTAAGCATTTTAATTACAAGGGCGACTTTTTAATTTTTCATTTCAAAACACAATGTTTTCTGGTTTAAGAATTCTCTCGACTCCATTTGTTTGGATTCAGTGTTATAAAGAAATCGAAAGTTAAAAATGAGAGCAAACCTGCTTCGGATTCAGTTATTTCCTTACATGAGTCAATCCATCTCAACAAGCAGCTAAAAAAATTTAAGGAAAAGTCCTTTTCAAGGGGGCAAAAGCACGATTTTACGCCCGCCAAACCAAAGAGGGATAAAGCTTTTTCTCTCTAAAACCACAGACTAAATCATCAGTTCGTGTCATTTTAAGAGAATTCAAAGGTGTCGAAAATGGATAACACTCCATTTCTATTTCAAAGAAATACGAAGGATCGAAAAGTAACCGCCAAAATTTTGAACCGCATCCCCTTTTACTCCCTGAAATGAAGAGGATATAGGAGGAACTTGAAATGTTTACATGTTTGAACAAATTCCCAAGTCACCTACTTAGGTCGCTAAATTGCTGAGTTCCTTTCGTGTTAAAAGGGATAGTACTTTTACAATCCACTGTTGACTTACAGAGAAGTCACCATCATGATTAGTTTGGCACTTGCACCTTTAAGCAGTTTAAAGCCAGAAACATTGCCTGACGCATATTAAGAGACTTTTGGTATTTATGTTTTAAAACGGCATTCTGTTGAATTGTTCAGGATTTCTGCTGCAAATACTGCTTTGGGATTTACAATTAAACCATGTAGACTGAAAGTGCCTATATCAGGTTAAACACCGCGCATCAAACGTGAAGTGAAGCAAAGGAACTTGCAAAGCTTAAATCAGAATCAGCAAACAAATTCTGTGGTAGCATTCACGCTTAGGCCTTTCTTGAAAGTTCTGAGAACACATCCAACCGGCACTCCCCTGAACGGCCACTGTGACGTGAACGAAGCCAATGAGTGTACACAAAATATGAAATACTGGAACCACCTTCACCTCACCCACTGCTCTCTCAGCGTACTTACATTTATTGACGAATCAAGACATCCGTACTACCCCGATTGGGGACTTGGCACTATCCATGTTCGCAATCACATCACTAATGCAAAGAAATGCATCCATGGTTTATTTTTATAGGACTCATGTCACTCAAAGCAGTGCAGACTTCTTTCTGCCGCAGTTATCATTCGCTGAACGTTGTCCACTACTGGTAGTGTCACCCCTTTAAGGTACTTCCATGCGTCCCCCAAGGAATGAAGAACCACCAGATCAAACAAGCGACAAGCACCCAACATGGAGCTGTATGCATCATTTTCCCGGAGAATCTTGAATCGCCTGCCTGTACGGCTCGAATACACTGAATTATAACATGGAGAATGGCTAGTCAGCGCCAGTCTCCTGATGTTACTTTTTGCGGAGGGTTTTATAATGCTTTTAAGTTTTTTTAGCTGACACAAGAACTTTGCTTGTTGGGGAGTAAAACCTATCCCATGCAGCATAAAGCCGGTTAATATCCAAGAAGCGACTAACAGGGAGGTGGTAAATGTAGTAGCCTTAAGGTCACCAAAGTCAGCTAATACTTATTGATGTTCTTTAAGGATAAGCCGCGCTTCTGCCTTGCTACGACACATAAACAACGGGATGCGTTGCGGTTGCTACTGAGGAAAGCTAACCACAGAGGATGGCAAATGCCAGCGGGATTAATTTGTGGTCGCTGTGTGCTCAACCACTAAATTGATGGCACGGATTCTTTGTTGTTTCGTTTTTAGCTGGCAGCTTGAAATTCCTAATGACATTTTCTATTTTAAAACTCAGCAAATAAAGTTAACTACCAAAGGAACGTTTGGGCTAAAAGAAGTAATGCAGAAAAAACCTTTATTTGGTGCCGGTTCAGGAAGTGCAATTAAAGCGATTTTAAGTTTTTTTTGCTCACTAATAGTGAGTGCAAGTTGAGTCCGACATCCGACACTCAAAACCCACGTGCACAGCTTCCACCACTGCATTCTTTTTCCCAGTTATTAGGGATGTAAGCCCATCGTTCCATCAAATCTAAACAATTTCGGCACCACTTTTCTAACCTCGATCAGCTCTATTTATTGTCATTTCAAAACTAGTTTAGCGATTTGAGTCCAGCTCATAAAATAATTGAAATAACTTGGAAACAGATTGGCTTACATGAACAAGGAGAAACTTATCATGACTTGATTTAAGATCATTGCATTTAAACTGTGGCGGGAAATTTAGAAAAAGTTTGCAAAATAAGTAACTAATTTTGCTCTCACAAAGTTTAATACTTCCAGGCAAGTAATTTCCGCAGTGAGATCCTCATTTCAGCCGCAGACGACGAGGAATTACGCCTGACTAGCTGCAATACACGAGTGTTTAAATGCGCATTTAAGGTGAGAGGCGGTCTTTGGGTACGAGCCTCGTGACGGACTGGCCGAATTCACTTAATCGCAGTGCCTTTGTACTCTTTATCCAATGCCACCCATTGCTCCTCATTACTTTTACAAATAAGGCGTGATGAAAAGCTAAAAATAATTTGGAAGAAATTTTAAGATGCCCTTCCAATTTTTGGGAGATTAAGAATAATGTAACGAAACAACGACAGAAAGGATTTTACAACAAATATGCGAGATTCATAGGTACATTTATCTAAAATAGGGAGTTGCTGATGGAAAAGAAAATTCACCGCCTAACGGTGTAGCCTTAATTTCTTCGGAAAGTGTGCTTAAATGATCATTCAAAGGCATCTTTTTAAGGAAAGTGGCATTTTCAGAGAGAAGGAAATATGCAGTATCCCGAAAAAATGCTCGTCTAGAACATGCATTTGAGAGTCACGTGCTGCTTTTAGAAAAAGGGAAAAAATAATGAGAAGTAAATGCAGACATGTTAAGGTCTTTAATGGACCTACCTCTAACACTTTAGTGACTTATTTTAAAATGTCACGAGAAAAAGCTTTAATTTCTATAAACGACGAAAGTCAGCAATGGCCGTTCAAAAGCAACTGTTTTAAGAAGCGCTGCAAGGGCGGACGGTACTTTACCCGCTGGCTGCCACCCACTAGCACGATCAACCTCTACCGGCTGCATAAAAATAATCTCTTGCATTCCTACGTGAAGAGGTGGGTACTTTGGAGTGCTTTGACTTGAAGTTGCAAAACCAACTTCGAAGACCTTAGCAACGAGTCAGTCTGGACCATTTGGAAAGGAAGCAGACGTTTATAAATGTTTGATATGTGATGGTTTGAGAGAGGAAGTTTGGAGTGAAAGCGTGCATTCAGATTTCTCTAGTGTCAGGAGTGACATAGCAAGCGTATTCCACCACTGACTTCAGTTGTCACGGCTACTAGAAGTCTAGAAAATTCTGATAACCAACGAACGACTTAGAGAAGCTTGACCTCCTTTATCTGTCAGAGTCTACAAAATAAAAGGCAAGGACTTTTCGTACGATAGTCATGATCGCTCTACAAATGCTCCAAACAAAAATCCAATCTCAAGTTTGATGTGTAATCGCCCTACAATCTGATTGCATGGTGGAACTGAGTGGGTTATAATGGCAAGTCATTTCAATAAGGAAGTTTCACCCACGTTCATTTAAACCATCTTTATTTTTAACCCTTTGTTCCTAATTGCTTGAAAGATTTCTAAATGCTGCTCACATGATTTTCAGCGGCTTCGTGTTCAATTGGAGCTCTCATCTCTCTCTGCTTTTGAAATGCTGATGATTAAATGAAGTACATGTTAGCTTTAGCAATACTTAGTAGGGGAAATGAGACCATTTTGCGAATTCTCCTCTTTCCAATCTCCTTGCAACCGCCAAAGTCTGCAGGATTACACATCCAATTGGCTTTCTGTTACTATGAAATGATCTGATTTTTAAATTGCGTCAGAAAGCGTTTTTTCTTTAACTGACTATGGTGTTGAAAGGAACTTCAAATGAACGCTATTTTAGTGCGTCGAGTAATTTTGGCAATTTTGCGGCATTCTTCATCTTTTGCATGAATTTTAGAGTTCAATAAATTGATCTTCTGAGCAAATGGTTCATTAAGAAGATTCTCTAGTACCATTTTGACGATTGTGTACGATGAGAATAGGGTTAGTGAGGCAAGGTAAGTGTCCCCCGCTTACAACAAGAAGACCTCTCAATGAAGCAGCCTCTAAAAATAATGTTTGTAATGAATTTAGAAAACTATCAAACCCTTCTTTCCGGCGCACTTTCTCCTTAAGGCAGAAATTTCTGCGGATTTCCAAATAACCCAGCGCTCCTTCTCTAAGAGCAATTAATTAATTTGCAGCTCCTGTTATACAGTAGCACACGGGAATAAAGAAGTAGGACGATCCCACAACTGACTGATTTGTCAAAGCTGAGTGTCTTCGAAGAAACATTTTTCTTATGCAACTTCAAGTATACATGTTCTTACTAGGCAGGTAGCTCACAGTCCATAGTTAAAAATGTGTCTGCAAAACTGTAGCGCATGCTAGAATTTCCCCTTTTGGCAGACAGACGGGCGGATCACAATAACCTCGTGGCTGAGCGATGGCACTGGTTTTCAAAGGAGAGTTGGATGCCGATCCATGCATAGAATCTTGATAATTAGTTAACTCTTATGCTTCGCACTTTAAGATGTCTTCGTTTACCTATCCCTCTAATCACAATGATCTAAATAGTTGGAGATGGAAGGGTTAAAAGAAAATATTTCTTATCATTTATTGCATGCCTCAGGTTATAGATGTAATGCTAAGAGCAAACGTCAAAATCCTACATCTCTTTGGTCTAAATTTAATGTTCCAGTGGAATATAGCAAGCCCATTTGTTACTTACCAGCGCGGATACCTGACAAGCTAATGACAGGGGCGTATTTACGAAAAATGGAAACAAACTTGTTTATTGTGAAAGCAATGATTATGTAACTACAATAAGCCTTATGTACTTGTCGAAGTAGATGCGAAAGAATGCGTTTGATTTAAATCCTCTTTTGTCTTTGCCTTTGACCTCAGTTCAAAACCTTTCTTTAATCAAGAAAATGCTGGCCGTTCTAGTAAAACTAACTCAAAAATAGGTATTTCTTGGGATCGCTTTACCTTAAGTGCTGTCGAATACTCTGTGATTAAAATTTGACAGGGAGCGTAAGCCCCTATTACCACTTATCTACGTTTTGCGACCACGCTTCACCCATGAAAATGGAAAAAAAGTTGTTCGAGTCAGCACTCACTATGAACTCTATTCTGCTTGGTTTTATTTAACGGCAGCAAGACGCGAAATGTAGCCTAACTTCATCATTTTGCTTCTTTTATTAGTAAGCCAGAGGATCTTAGCAGTGACGTTTTCGAAGTACTTTCCCGCATCTTCGTTTTGCTTTAGTTTTCATAAGGTAACAGTAAATGTAGAGCTTTATAAGAGTGCGCTCTAAATGGTAGGTAATTAAGTAGCATCTTTGACATGCAAGTCGGCTGCCCGAGAAAGCATGCTTCTCCCGGTTCAATGGGAAATTT
The DNA here is from genome assembly GCA_036345935.2 of Taenia hydatigena. Lineage (NCBI taxonomy): Eukaryota > Metazoa > Platyhelminthes > Cestoda > Cyclophyllidea > Taeniidae > Taenia > Taenia hydatigena. The sequence continues at coordinate 658,230 of JADWOT020000001.1, read as the reverse complement.
CCACACATTTTAGAACAGCACGCTCCCTCTCAGTTCCCCTTATTTGAATTATATCACCTACAGATTGACCGCAATTGTATTAATAGCTGTAAGAAGGTCAAGGCCAATCCAGTGTTACCAGAACACAAGGCTGCTAACACTTCGTTCGTTTAGTTAAATCCACAAGACGGCTACTAGTCCTTGTTCATGCTAACAGTATCTAGGCTCGCAATAGGTAAAAATTAGCCTGACCAGGTTTCTCACTTCTAAATAATCAAGTGAACCCAATGGAATGTCCGATTTAGCTAGACCTTCACTTATTAAAACGAAAAATTAGTAAGGAAAAATGCAACTATGTAGCGGGCACTACAAGGAAAAAAGACGCGACAAGAGGTCATTCACGGGGAGCATAGCAACAAATTACAGCCTCCAAGTCATGACTTCCGGCGCTGAGCTTTAAGCGGTTTTTGAGTATATCCTATGGAATTGACCCTGGAAACAAACACAGTTGTGGCCCAGTCCCGACAGACCCCATGCGAGTCTCCTGTGGAAAGTTTGAAGCTAACTCAATTTTGAGCATAACCTTTGTAAGATAGGCACAAACCTCTTGTAATGTGATTTGAAAATATTATTTGGAAACTCACCTTTACTATGCCTACACACTGGATAAACTTTCGAAACAAGATGCGAGCTTTAGTAAATGCTGCTCATAAAGCAAAAATTTGATGGGATATAAAGTTGCAGATATCGAACGAGAATTGAACTCTTCGTTTAAATGAGAGACCTTACTTGGATAAAGAGTTAAAAACACTTTGAGAAAGGCGGTAGTTACTGAGAGAAGACAACATTAAACATCTCAATATTTGAAAGTACGAAGAAATTATAAAAATTCTTTATAAAAATCCACCCTATAAAGTTTATTAGAAGGAAAAATAATAAGAAATGTAAGCGAGCGTGCGTTGCTATTTCGTAAGCCTACCTTTAAATTTTTGGAATCTGCTCTTTTATGTTACGAATAGAAAAATCAGATTTCCAAAGAGGAACTGGTCTTAAAATTTACCACTTAAAAGGGCTTCACTAAGAAGCGCTGGTTAAGATGGAGGATACTCTGCCATCTGGACATCACCTACCTTCGAAATAAGCCTTTGGTCGTTCTATTCAAGGGGGTGTTTAATAACTTAACTGTAGGAATTGGCCTTGGAAGGCTTTGTATACAAATAGCAGCCTTATCTCTCACATGCCCGTCTGATTCCCTTGGAAAGGTGAAACCCATAACAACAGCAAACATGTGTGCGCTTGTCGTATGGAGGCTAAGGGGAGCTAGAAAAACACATTTGATTGTCCCAGTGTACTGCTTCAGTGGCTGTAAAATAAGCATGCCAACCCGTTTTTGCTAATGATTTTAGCTTTCGTCGCAGTGAGGAGTCTAGTAAGCTTTGATAAACTACAAACGATTTAAAGAAGCTTGACTTCCTTTGTCTGTCAAAGTATACAAAGTAAAAGTTAAGAAAATTCATCCTACTAATAAATGCCCTGGATCTACTATCACACCTTAAATTCCCTGCATCAAACACCTTTTCTCGATTCTTGATGCAGATTCTCTTTAAGTATCTGAAAGTAAAATGTTCTTTTAGGCGAAAAAGTAGTATGTTATTTCAGCGAGCAAGTTTTAGCTCATGCTCTTTTAGTTGAAATCGTGCAAGGAAGGTAGTGATGAATAAAAAGGCGAGCATAATTTGAAGACCCAAGTTTGGTCCAACCCATTGCCGCTGGAAGAAGGCAGACTAGGATCGGGGCTGACCTTTTATCCCACGCAAATCGTCTCTGCTTCTGTCCTCTTTTTGTTTTCGATTCGCCCAATCTAGTGAATGTCAGCTGCTAAGAATAGCTTCTAATTATGACTTAGGCACGCAAACTTGGTGAGTAAGGAGGTGGAAAATGATGAACAGATTGCATCTTTATCCCCTCCCCACGATCACGTCAAACTATGCTCAAGCATAAATCCCACAATCAAGTGGTGCTGAATGAAGCAAGAGGGGGTGAATTTCGATTGACTTTCTAGGGCAAAAGAAAAACAGAACACGGGACTTTCTTGCCGTTGACTTATCTCTCATTGTTCAAGCCTTCAGCGGGTACCTTATCGAGTGGGTAGGTGGCAGGCTATGTCGGTTCCTGTTCTTTACTATTTGGGCAGTTGTATTCACAGTCCAATCTCATACACACACACACACACACAAGATTGGAAGACACTGCATTCTGATGGTGATGTGGTTGGGGTCTTAGAAGTCTAAAGTAGTGAATCCTCGTTTGCTCAATGATCCTAGGAGCACTAAAGCTATTCCTCAACACAAATCTGTGGGTCAGTCAGGCAGAATAATCAACTTGTGTTTGCTTTTCTTTCCCGGCTGATGCGCCTGCAAGCCAATTGTTCCATCACCCACCTTATGAGTTAGTGTTATTAATGATCACACGCTACTCTTCAGCATGATGGAACTGGGAGTAGCTTTCGACATCACATGATGTTCCAGCCCTCCTCTTAAGTGTTGCATTCTGCTTTCCGACCTTCTGCAATGCTTAAGTAGGCGAGTAAATTAGAAACTCTAAAGCATCGACTGATTATGATGTAAGGAAGAAATTTGATCGTAGAGGCCCAGCGGCCAAATCACATTCATTAGGCTTTATCAGCCTCAGAAACGCTAGTGACTGCAGAGAGAAAAGAGAGTTAGCGGGCAAAAGATAGGCACTGAAGTGAGGGAATTAGGCGTATTGACGCCTCACAAAGCGACGGAGACAAATACAAGTGACCACTGCGTTTAGTGGTGAGCGATAGCCGCAAAAAACCTTCAGTTCCTTTTTATTAGCAAGTGCTAGGTGTATAAGTTTTGAGATTCCACTCTCATTGTCTTTTAACATAACGGCTAAAGCGGCGCCATTTTAGGTGGTTACTTTCTAGCCAATAACAAAAAAGTGCTTTTGCTCTTTATGATTGCGTTTTACACCAGTAAAAGCAATACTGTTGCTGCATGCTTAATGACTCGATAAGTATTCCTCTCTCTTTTCATTAATGGTCTCGCCACCTTAACGACTTTTGTTTTTGATGTATGGGACTAAATTTACACTTCACAATAAATTTAAAGGCCTCGTTGGCCTTCAATTGGTTGCTATCAAAAATAGCATGAATTTAAAATTGGGCAAATGAAACTTCTGCACTAGATGCAAAGGAAGTTGGCAACCTAACAAACCACCTATGACTAGACTGCAGTTTGCTGAAGATAGGTGCCAGAGCTGCTATTACATCGATTGGAAACGCAAATCCTATCGCGCTTGCAGTACTGGGTTACATTTTAAATAATCTTGAAGCATGTCACCACATAGAAATAAAGCTAAAGTTAAATGTGGGGCAGTGAATACTCAAGCTAAGAGAACAACCCCAATGATCGACGCACGTATCGCGGGTCTGCTGAGGTGAAACTGATCAAGGTGATAGGTGGTAGGTGCTAACACATCACACATAGAAGAGCGGGTGGTGAGAAACGACATTTTCCTTCAAAGAAGACCCTAGAAGGTTTCGTGGAAAACAGTGCGGGGTGATGATGCGCTTAGTCACACAAGGCGTTTGACTAGTGCCATTTCGCTGAGTGTTAATAAGGTTCCTAGCCGTAGTGGCTCTCTTCTTAACCCAAAGCTTGAGTTATTTAAGATTCCTGCTGTGAATGGTAGTTAAGTTTTTTACTATTAAACTGCAAAGATTAATGGTGCTTATGCTAAGTTGAGCCCCGCGCATCAAGTGGCAATTATAAGGCAATTATAAAGGCAATTATAAATCTTAATCAGAATTAACCAGCGAATTCTGCGATAGAATTCTGGTTTCAACATAGTGCAGCTTTACAATTTATGCATTTTTTGAATGCTCTAAGTAGATAGTAAATCGGTGCTCTCCTGAACGACCACTGTGACGTGAACAAAACCGATAAACGTGGCAAAACACGAAATATTGGAACCACCCTTACCTTTCCGCTGGTTGCGCACACACCCGCCGATACCTTGGCCTACTTACATTTACTGACCGCAACTCCGGCCGCTAATGCGAAGCTATGCTCTCATGGTTTACTTTTGTGTGACTTCTGTCAATTGAAGTGGCGCAAACATCTTTCTGCTGTTATTGTCTTCTTTTTAGTGGTACTTTGAGATATCAAACCCTCTACAATCGTTGTGCGAGAATTTTTGACTGGCAGGTTTGTACATTCGAATAATCAAGGTGAGAATAAAGTGCGAATGTCAAATTCCAGCACCTGGGACCACGTCTAGCCCGTTTAATCAGCCTCACGGGTGCGAGTGACCCAGTGTGATGGGAGGGACGGCAATAGCAAAACAGGCACCGCAATGGCAGACTGGAAAGTGTCAATGCCATTGTTACAGATGTTTAGTCTCTCCATACTTATTTAACATTTGTAAAACTGTATTGATGCACTAGAATTTAAATTCATGTGCTACTGCGAAACGCCGAGTGCATGAGTTCATAAACACCTGCGAATTTCCTACTAAATGATGCGATCCTGCTGCCATTTGATAAACTATTGCAGCATGGTCTTCTGCCCTTCTCGACCTCATTGGATCCTTTCCTTATTTTTAAAGGTTGCGCTGATGTAAAGCATTATGCTCGCTCTTCTTTGCTGTGTTTTTATTAACTGAAATAGTAGTAGCCTACACCTGAACAAATTGACTCTCCCAAGTTAGGTGGTGCAGGCATCAGTTAAACGGATGACTAAAAATTTCTCACTTAGTGCAGCCGTGCCTTCGCAGTGTAGAGACCATACGACTCAATAAATTAGATTTGAGTGGTGTGTATTTCTGAGGCCTGATGACAAAGCTGGTTAGTTCTGTGCTTTGCCGTCGCCCTAATCTCAAACACTAATTGTATCAACTCCCAGGGCTAAACCATATTTCAAAATCATCCTTACCAAGAATGAATTCCTTACTCTACTTTTAAACTAGATGACTGGGAGCAAACAGGCATGCCGAGTCCATCTAATCAGAGAGTTGCCTGATTTGTTTTAGGCTATTCGCTGGCCTATTACACCAGTTGGCACGTTGGAGACGCCAAAACAAGGGAATAGGATTACTTCGCATTCTGCTTAGTGGATGTTAGACACAAGGTAAAAATTTTGATTCCTTGCGTTTCTTTGTAAAGCTCAAATGCTGGCATCCCCAGCATAGAGCAAATACGCTTTAATTATTCGGCAAAGAGACAGATAGATATTATTGCAAGGAGTAAAATAAATTCAAGCAAAAGGAAACACATTAATGTTGCTGTGCATGCGAGCTTAGAAAACCCCTCCCTTAATGTCATTTCCATGACATACCATCGGGCATTCAAGAACGCCGCAATCGCATTCACTAATTTCATGTCTAGCCAACGTCATACGCACAACAGCTTTACGTGTTAAGGCCAATCAAATGCCATGAGTGCACGAGACTGCAGTCACCCGCGCGCTCCTAGCAGCCTCCCCTCAGCCATTCGCAGAGATAGTCCAGGCTACAAAATTTTATTTAGATTCAAAATTATCTGTCCCATTTGATTTAAACTGAACCAGATTTAGAGACGGAATAGGCAGAGAAGCATTAAACGCCTTATTTTATTTTACCTTCGAACATAAGATTCAAAGTCTCTCACAGAAGTTCAGGGAAGGACTTGCGTTTTTAACTTACACCGTAAAATTCCATTTCAATCAAAATAAGGCCAATAGATATCTGAACAGCAGAAACTTAGCTGCTTGGGATGATAATTAAGAAGGAAGGGGGTGATTTAAAGTAGCAATTTTTACTTACCTCTATACTACTTAAATTAGTCTAGCAAATCGCATGTTAATTTGTAATGTAGTAGCTTAAGTTTAAGCAAAATTGCAAAAATGAGTTACGAAAGTAGGAAAACTACCCTTAGTTGGGTAACGTTTTAGCACCTTCCATACACTTGCCACAGGCGACAGATTTTAACTACTACTCCGCAATTTTTAAGTGACTGCTGACATACTCTTAAGGAAAGGCGCCTCGCATGAAACGATTGTCAATCAAAGCAATAAACAAATGTGACCACAAAAATAAAATGGCAAAATATCCCTTAACATAAGAGATGATAATGCCACAGATGAATATGCGCTGTGTCTAATTGCGTCAAGTCCACGAATGTAACAAATTGAAGACAGACCGTGGAATTCCAAGTCACGGCATTTTCCCCTCATGTGTCTTAGGAATGCATTTTATGCAACCTTTTCAAATTCAACTTTTAAGTGAGTACATGAAGAATAGATTGCTAATGCAGCTAAAATTTCCCTCTCAATCGCTCAAGCTCTTTTTTCAGATTTTGATTTAAAAGCGCAAAATAGACAGTACTGATGGAAGAGGCAAAGGAAAAAATTTACTTGCGGATCAGGAGCTTCATCGTTTTTAAAGCAAAGACAGTATTCTGTCTGCACTTGTATAAGCCTGACTTAATCAGCACAATTTTACACATGCTAAAGCTAATAAAATTAAGAGAAGAGTTGTACACCTCTGAAATAGTAACTCGTTTTCTCTCTACCAAACCCTCATTGCTTACATGTAAAAGACTTTTCCTCTACAAAATAAGGTAGCTACAAAATTAATGTTGCTACCTTAGCCTTCTAGGTGAGTGTTGCTGATACATGGGGCAAATACGTAAAATGAGCAAAAGAAACCAAAACTCTATTGCTCCCACAAATGAAATTTAGCCTATATGGGGTGATCTCGGCTCAAGTCACAATCCGTACTGCTGTTTAAGTTAAAACCCTTTTTAATATCAAACTCTTTGCATTTTCAAGTCTATAAAACCATTGACTGCTCTTAGACGAGCAGAGCAGCAGAAGAACGTCTTCTACTGCAAGGCGTGAGAAATTGTGGGGTGTTAGAATGACGTTAAAGCAGATCATGAAATCTGGTTATAGACTATGGAGACTATGCCTGGGGATTCCCAAAATAATATACTGAAGCAAAACGCCCTGGATGAGGATGCCGTTCATTGTAAAAGCCTAACTCGACTCAGAATTCGCTGAATAAACCTCAAGGCTACCGAGCATTCGCCATTTCCGGCAACTGGCACAAATGCCTCTTGCCTATTCGTAATAACCCGTTGCAATTAGTCAGATTAATCACATCTAAAAACCAAGATTTAAAAAGCAAGTCACATCATTTGCAGATTGTAAGGACAACTTTTTCTTCATACTTATTTCCTCATAAAAACGGGAGGATAATGGAAGATCTCGATAATTTGTCACACAACAGTTGTCTTACAACAGATTTCTCAAAGTTGCTGCTGTTCTGTATCGTATTCTGGTACTCACGTAACTCATGACATTAATATCTGCCACTTTGGCTGATTAATGAAAAGTAGTGAAGTATAGTACCAATTCCCATAGTTGTGTATATTATCACGGAGCTCCAAGTCAAATTGTCAGGTCATTCTTGCGAAAACGGATGCTGCTTTTGAAATCACTTACTGGCAAAGCAAGAAGACGTCCTCATTATTTGTTTGTTTCTTGCACTTGTAAGCAGTTAAAAGGCGAAAGACCTAACAGATAAGGAAAAATTTTGGTAATTCTTTAGATTTCTAATTAAAAGTTTGCTTGGACCTTTGCTTATTCATCAGAGGAGTTGAAGGTGCTTATATTAATTTAGCTTCAGCACATCGAACGAAAATTAAAGTAAACGGAAAAAAAGTTCAAATCAGAATTACTTAACGGATTCTGCCTAGTGCTCTTGGCGACACTGCATTTTAACTGCCATGTCCTTAAAATTTTCATATTTATGCCTTTCTTGAAAGTTTTACAGTGCTAACAGCTTTTATCAGCACTCTCTTTGTCTTTTCGCTCGATCAGTCATTGCGACCTGCAGAGGCTTTGATTGTACTGCAATTAGCAGCGCGGCCGAAGTCGATGCAAGTCCTCTGAATGCAGTAGAATGAAGCCACCTCCACCACCTCTTCACTAGTACGCAGGCACGAGCTTGAGGTTCCTTCAACTTACTTATCCCCATCGACAGCCTGGGACCTCCGTATAAAGTGTTCGTTTCTTGACTACCCACGTTGAGACCTCGATGGTGATTGTGGTCATCACTACAAGCAGCAGCTCAAAACACTAACATAAGGGTGTACTTGCAGCACCTTGATTTGCTTCCTTTTTATGCACTAACTTTTAAATTCGAGGTTTGCTAGCATTACAAATGAATTTCCTGTCCATTCTTTACTTGTTGCTAACATTCAAAGCTCTATTACTCTCCTAGTTGATGTGAGCGTTGACCATGCCTGGAACTCCCTGACACGGTGGTCCCCATTTTTTAAGCCACGTGCTTAGCAAGGAACTTCCACAACCTTTAAGCTAAATTAAGCTTGATTTTTATTGAAGACATACAAGCTTAGAACGGCAGAAAAATGATGGAAAACGCATTGAGAGGATTTTCTACTGATAGACTGATGCATGTCTGCAAGAGCACTTTGCATGTTCGCACTAGCAAAAAGGATCATAGCAGTGTGCCACATTGAAAATCGTTTGGCAGATTCTGGTCATCATGTGCACCTCTGCTATAACAGCTTTTCTCAACCGTAAGCATTTTAGGAAGTAAGTACTAGAACAATTGAATTTGGAACGGTGGAATTTGATGCAGAAAAGTAATCAGCATCATCAACAAACCGGCAAGTAAATGATCATATCTCAATTCACTTCGTGATTTTCCAGATTCTGCAAGATCGTCTTACTCGCCTTTACGAATCGCGTGGTCAGGACAGTGTTCTCGAACCCAGGTGGTGATGGAAGAGATGAAAAGCCTAAAACATCACGCAGAACCTCTTACAGAGTTTCAAAGCAAGTTACACCCTATCGCGCATAAGGCGTCAAACCCTCTGCAACTATGGTGATTTCTTTTGGTGTGGGGACGTATTATCAGTAAACTTTGATTTGGAGCGTCATCGAATGATACGCCTGATGTTACGAGGTAGTAATTGGCATAACTAGATTGCCTTGCTTTTCTGTGGGTATTCATTTTCGTGAATTTCCTTTATGGGTTGTTAGGATTAGAATGCGCTATGTTTCCCTTGCCTTTGCTTTCTTACTCAGCAAAATACTACGATTCTCGTTGCACTGAATCGTCATTGCTTTTACTCAATCCTTTCATGTCTACTATTTAGGAGGAATAATTATCTTGCAGAGTCGTCTTTGATCAGATGAAAAATATTTGTAAAAGACAGAGCCCATCAAACGTCTAGTTAAACACAATCACATCTACACCAGAGGTGGGATCAATTCATGATGGTAGCCGGAATACTGAATACAGGCGTCAGATCTTTTTCCGACTCAAATCGCGACAAGTTAAAAATTTTCTCTACGAGTTTAAGCTCTCAGCCTCATCACTTAAATGTTCTGTCCAAGAGAAAAGTGACAATTTCTTCTACTAGACTTTCAGAGATTTTGCAATTATAGAGCTTACATCTGTGTGTATCCAATTTATCAGTGGTTAAAATAGATAGGAATCACGGTGTTGAAAATGCAATCCGTATTAATGTCGATGCTGTGTTTGCTCGACCACAACAATCGTCCTCGAAATCCGCTAAAATTGAAGAATGGCTGCCCAACTTCGTAACGCTATTTTCAAACTACTTAACAGAGCATGTAAAGAGGTGAAATTTTTGTTCCACTTCACCGGCTATCTTTGCAAACGCCTTCTAAAGACAAAGAAAATTCCACTTTATTTCTTCGTTGTATAAGTAAGAAAAGGGACCATTTACCTAAGAACATGCGCATTCAGAGATATATGGAAGAATAATGTTTTGCACTTATTCCATCTTCTGACCTTCCCTTCCAACGAATGTCTTGCTCCAAGAAGTTTTAAGAAGTATGTACTTCAAATATACCAGCACTGACAGACGAATATTAGTAAGTTTGTGAAGACAAGCAGCAAAGTTTCGAATAGAATGCAAACATTTTGGTCAGTTAGAATGTTCGAGATGAAGAACACGCAGTTCTGGGGAGCGTTTACAAATTATATGCTTTGGATAGCTTGCAGAGGGTGTTTGCGCCAAGGTCGAGTTGCCTTCCTTTCAAATTGTAAACTAGAAAAACACAGTACCTTCCACAGCAACAAATTTGCTACGTTTTTAGTTCAAAAGTCTCGTGCATCTAATAGAACGAAAACGAGACAAATGGATGCGAAGATGAAGGGGATTGAGGAGGGCTAATACCATGGGCTTACAGTTGAGTGGTACACTGAAGTAGCTTGCGGGCGATTTTTTAGGAATAAATGTAGCCAAACGATGTCAAAATACTGTTTTGCTTGACGATTACATATCAGGTACGCAGAACTTCTTATATTTAAGCACCGGTAAATCTGTTACACTGGAATTTATGACTTACTCAAGCAGCACCCAACCTTTTATCTTCGTGGGGGAAGTACCCAATCATAATCACTACGGCCATGCAGCCAGTTCGTTGTTTGAGCAGCAGAGAGCTGAATATAATCAGACTAAACGCACTTGGAACGTCGAGTGCATTAACCTGGTAGGTCAGTACATTGCCTTCTCAATATAACCATTAGTCTTGATCGCCTTCGCTCTAAAATGAGTAAGATCAGGAGGCGAGCAGTCGAGGATTTAAGTATTTTGCCTTCACTTCACATGAGCATTGTATATTCACCTTTTGAATAGATAAAAGGTAAAAGGCGCACAAAGGTAAGGAGAATAGACAAACAGGGTTCGTAGGATGTTCATAACCTTGTTCACCTCAAAATTTGTCTCCGCAACGAAGAGGCTGTCACTTGATCTCTCGATGGTCTAAAATTGAGAGAAATAGGAGATGTTTAGTTAGTAGGTGGCAGAGGAGGTCTAATTTGTCCATGGCATACATTCAAAAACTTGTAATGCTGAGTTAGCATTCCTATTGTGTCTGGTGGGAATTCAATTTTTCTCGGTCAATGATTGATTAGAAAAATTGTTAAATTTCTTAGATTTTGCATTGAATCTATTCAAAAATGCTTTCCAACCTTGTAGACGAAAGAGTTTTATTTCTTTTTATTTATGCAATTTTTTCTAATCCCTTCACCCACTTTTGCCACTCGTACCCTTCAAATCGCACTCAGACATCGCAGCACTATTTGAAGGCAATAGGGCTGATAACGCTCTATAAATAAGGAAGGCATTGGTCTATGTGTCATGTGGAACAGTTACAAAAATAACTCCTTCAAGTTGGCGTCTGAAAGTCACATCAAGTTTAGCATTTTCCACAAGTTCCATTATCTTTCTGCGAAAAAACAGATAAAACTAACCCTCAGTGTAGAAGTGCAAAAGGCTGTCATTCAATAGTCCGACAGTGCTGAATTATCTTTTCATGTCAAAACTACTCTCTGGGCACTTGTCAGACGCTGCCATTTATGTGAAAGGCAGGTGGAGGACATACCGGCAACTCTAAATTCAACAACAATTCTTAATTATTTTATTCACTTTGTGAATATTCTGGAGCCTATCGGGATTTGCAATGGCGTTCGGTCCTCCTTAATAGCCAATATCATTTGTAGTTGAATCCTAAATGTGCTCGGAATAGCAAGACAATCACGACCCTGCTTGCACACGAATCCATCGGTCGGCAAGTAGCAATGTATGCAATGTATACAAAGTAAAGAAGTCCTTCATGATGCTGCTGCTACTTTGATTTTCGTCAGAAAAGCGATAAAATTCAGGGTGGAGCAAAAATAACTTTAGCATTATAACTAGTATTGGCGCATAGTTTGTAATAGAAGACGCATGTAGACCTTACGATTTTGCATCCTCAATTAACTTGACTAGGATAATAAAATGGTAAACATTTTGAAGTAGACGAGTATTTGGTTCGAAAACTGAATCGATTTACTGATGATGTGAGGACTATTTCAAAGTCACTGAAGGTCAACTAATGAAGTAACTATTTAGGGCAATGAGAAACCAAAAAACGGCTGTTACACATTAATGTAAAATGGACATTCGTGGTGACATAGCAAGGGTAAACAAACTTTCAAGATATCAGGAAAACAAAAATTTTTATGCAAAGAGGCATGACCAACCTGGATTTTAAACTACCGTCTGCCCAGTGGTTGGAGAATCTGATAGAGAAAAAGGTGTCATTTAATGCGTTTAGATGGATTGTGGCCTTACTGCGGACAGCAGCATACCTCGATCGGCACCAAATAAATATTGAGGAAACAGGGAGTGGGAAACAGCTAATAGAAAACCCTTAGGACGTTATGGAAGACCAAAGAAGAACCACTGCTATGGTGAACATAGAAACGTTTATTGAAAAATGCATCGTCTGACTGCTAATGCACGTGGAGAGCGTTGCACTTTTACACCAAACAGTGACAGACTTCCGCATTTTCGAGGACATCAGGGTGACAAGGATAAGTGAAAAGGAGATTATTCCTGTTTGAATGAGATAAAGTAGGATCTTTTGATTTCTTACCCCAATACGCCGCCTTGTATATCCAAAAGCAATTCAGTAATAAATAGCATTTCGTCGTGAAAAAAGCAGATGGGTTTGGCATCCAATTTATGTGGAATGATATGGGGTCGAAATTTAATCAAAAAACTCCTCTTTTTTTGTAAAATTCTTAAATGTATCTAACTGATAAGAGGCTGTGTGGTTGATCGTTGCAATGGTAAGAAAAGCGCTTAAGAGAGTAAGTTGGACCAACTCTATGCTCATCTAGTTGACCTCGATAGCTGCAGAGGAGGACGCGTAGAAAATAGAAATATTTTAATCTCTGTACGTCTTCCGCTGATTAAATTCAATTCAGTTCAATTCAATGGCTTAAAACTATAAGAGAGAGGAAGCCTTAAGAAACGCAAAATAAATCGTTGTTTGCTGTTAATGACGCCATTCAACCAGTGCTATTGCTGTGTCGAAGGAGTCTTTTTGGAAAGAATGGCGCAGTAATTATCTGCAAAGAACCTGGATTGGTTTGGACAGGCTTATAAAAACGTTGCTAGAGGGAACGAAATATTTTATCCTGTGCACAGAAGATAGTGTAGTATAGGATGGACATGATGGTTGCATTGGCCACCGGGGTAACATGAACAGAACAGCAGTTGAGGCGCTTTTTTACAGTCATCCGCATTACTCTTTATAAGTTTTTATGGAAGATAAAGGCTACTGAACTAGGACAAATCTTACAAACTTTGCAAATAGTGCTAGTGTGATTCCTAGCACTACTTGACCTAAATTATGGGTCTTGGGATGTGGTTCCTTCCCCATGGATTGGCAGGATTTCAACCATTCAATATTAAATGCATTAGTATTTCCCTCTACCCTTTCATCGCGATGATAGCAGCTCTTTATTTTACCCTCTAATTCCTATTCTTTTGGTTTACTTACCACTCTTCAACATAACACAGCAGACAGAAGGGGCGATATAGTCGGCTTTGGGTTGTAGCAGGTAGAATCATCAGTGCGCATTAGCAGTTATTTCGCACTAGGCCATCTGGCACACCAAGTAACCAGCTCGCATCCCATGCGAATGTAATTGACAGCCCAGTGCAATGGCCACTTGCATGTAACATGAACTGTTGGAATTTATACAGTCGTTTTTATTGTCGCCATTTTGTGCGGGAGCCACGCTCATTCCATTGTCAACACTCACATTCATGAGGCCAACCAAGTCTAATGGATGCGATTGCAGTTAGTAGACTTTCTTGCTCGCAGTCTGTCCATAAATTTGGTTGCTTGATGGCTAGTCCAGGTCCCCTCTTTGTCTACGGAAGTGCAGTGTCGTACAATCGTCAAAGGCTAATCTTTGAAATGAAGGCCATTACGACGAATTGTTCACATTTAGTAGGTTTAAGTCAAGTGCTTAAATTATTCATGAGCCACTTTGTGTGCCGTCACCACTTTTATCGAATGAACTGATACTAGATGAAAAATTTTTCGGCTATTAGACGAGTGGGCAAATGTCTGCGAATTGGACTGACAAGCTGTCTTTATCTCCTTAGTTCAGTCGTTCTTCCCTCTGTTCCCGCACGAAATGTCCTTCCATTTAATATTCTTGTGCTAACTAACGACCAAATAAACCCACCTCATAGGCAGTAATCCAGTTAATATATGCAGATGGGCTCGGGTTCTGTCGAGTTCTTAAGCAGCACACTCAATAGGAGCCATTATTTTCGACATGTTGTATGCTAAGTAATGAGGGATGAGAAGACGAGTCTGCTCGCTGGGTAACAGAGAGCTGCCCTCCCTAACCACGCGAATCTATGGTTTGATGCCGGCTAATCAGAGCGCACTTAGGTGAGGTACAAGTTTTGAGACGTTCCGAAATGGTAGAGAATTGGATACGAGGAATAAATTGCCTAAAATCAAAGCAGGAACGGCTTTTAAATTTTAAATTTACTATTGCAGTTTTGCCAGTCTATTCGATTATTCGCCTTTTGGCATTTTTTTATTCGAAGTGAATTCATTTCTTTCGAATTCTTCAGTCGGTTAATTATAATCCATTTTTAGACAATAGCTTTGCTAACAAATCTAATCACCCCATATTAATCCATTTACCCAAAATCCCACCTTTTTGATCCATCAAGTCATCCATCTCTTTGCCCAGTCGTTTACCTACCTCCAGTGTTCTTTTTGTAAATTAATGTTTTTGGTCCAAAAATGGAAAGAAGTTGCGCTTTGCAGATGTTTAACTTAGACAAAGTAAATGACAGGTTGGTTGCAGCTATTCGTAAATGGTCCTACTACTTTCCTATATCCAGAAACACTTATTTCCATACATTGCAACAAAGATCTTGCCAATGGGGTTTTATAGGTGGCCTTGTCTGTGGACTGCGAGGACTTCTCCATGCACAATCCTGTCCATCAAATGATGAACTTATGAGCATTATTGTTCAGCAAGTCATTGAGGGAGGGATTTGTGCTTGTTGAAATTAGCGCGAACAGCTACAATATAAATTGTGCTATTATGAAACCAAAAGACTGCAAAATACATCATTGGAAGTCAATGCCAACACTTTTGTCAAAATTGTATTTCAAATGTAAATGCGCAGACAGCAAAGTAAAACGAAGAATCTTAATGTTACAGCTGTGGTGGAGGTGCCAAAAGCATTGGTGGTTGGGTGTTGGGCACCTGATTGCAGAGACTTCTGAATGAATTACAGGCAAAACACAACACTACTGATAGGAACGAATGCATAAATCTGAGTATAATCCCTAGTTAAACAAAAGGTAAGTTGTCTTCTGATCTTGGCGCACAGATTAGCGTTCCTTTGTACGAACACTAATTATGTGGTGCGCCCTACCCTGATGATTGGCTTACCATGAAACCATCTTCCCCTGCATTTGTGGATGCGAGACGAGTTGCTTTTGTTTAGTAGTGACCGACAGGGTTACTGTTTTGTGTCCTAGGTCGCTCAGCTTAATGGTGCACGTATTTGGAGAGTACGTGGTCCCACAAGCATGTAAACAGCTTAAAGAATAGCAATTCTCACTAAAAAGAGACAACAAACGTTACCTGCACTGTGTTCTATCTATTATTTATGGCAGTTTTCCGAGGTATCTACTAATTACTTAAGGCTTCATGTGCAGTTCGTTCAGCGAAATCACTAAAGAAATGAGCCCCAAAGCTCACGACTTTATCAAAAGGGAAATTTGAGATAACTATTAACAGAAGGGCTGAACACGACATCCGTCTTTGACGAATATTCTAGTTGTGTGATCTGAGAAAAGTTATTAACAAGTGGGGTGTCAGCAGTCTTGATTCAGGTAATAAAATTCGTCAATGAGCTCTCTGCGTCACATAAAAGAGGCAATTGTTAATGAGGATTAGTGATACCTCCTTCACTTCTCTGCAATCTGGATGGTAATCTCGTGAATATGACTGGATGGCATGATATGAGAAATCCGTAGCAAGGAGGAACGGTGACATAATCCTATTCCTTCTGAACTCAAGCAAAATCTCCACTTTCTGTTTTGACTGCAGCTCGGGTTAGTGCTTCCGGGACCAGCAGCGGTCAGGCATGATGGCCATGGCATTTACCTGTCCTCAATCCAGTTCCCATGCAGAACGAACCCTTACATATACTAGGATCACTAAAAGAGACCAGTAGCGTTCAGACCAAGTACCTTCCCAGTTACTGATTACGAGAGTGGCATTTCAGCGATTAGTGCAAGGCACCCAAATTATTGAACATTTCATGTAAACCAAAAGCGCGGATATCTGCGCTCATTCAATGCACAGAATAAGGTCAAGCGCAAAACGTTTTTGACGAATTGTAGCATTTTATAGCCACACTCACTCACTTTCCCGTTTTTAATATACCGTCTTAAACTTGTCCATCAAAAGAGAAGGCCAAGTCTATGGGCTTAAAATTCCCCAAAGGCGAGCGTTTATTCCGAAAGGGGAAGTTGTACTTTTATTTGTTCTACCGACTGCACGAAATTCTACGAAAACTTAAAACTGCCAACCTATTTGTGAAAGACTTAAATGACGCCAAAAGGGGCCATCGAAAATGAAATTCGGAAAATTTACTGATTGTAACCCAAACAAATTCGCCTTTCCTTATTCTGTCAATTCAAACCATGTCGCATAAATCGTCGACAGACGGTTATAAGGCAGCCAATTTTCTAGAACCACTAAAGTAGCCAGAGCATTTGAACACTGAGCTCATAGTATTCATTCATTTGTGAAACAAATTTTGTCCATCAGTGACTTCTCGACAAAACAACTGTTCGAGCCATGTATTTTAACGTTTCTGCTACTCAAACTGGTAAAATCAATCATTTTAAACAGATTTTTGATCACAAGAAATGTGTACTCGGTGCTACAAATGCTCATCGAACGCCTTGCAAAACCAAGTGTATATAAGCCTGATTATCTAGTAAATTCTAGTGCAGTAAAAAGTAAAATGCGAGGTAGGCAGTTAAGTGGGGAAAGGTGAGCCCAATTGAGAGACACTAGTTTGGTGCAATGCTTTGCCTCTGAAAGGGAGCAGACCAAGACCACGACCAATCCTTTATCCCATCCAAAGTGATATCCGTTCCCATCATATTTTAAACCCGAATTGTCTAGCCATTATTGTATTTAAAAAGCATTTGTCAACTGCCAAGACTAGCTTATAATCATGAAACAAGTACACAAAGCAGGGGAGCAAGGAGTTAAGGAGTTACTCAAGCATACATCCCACAGCTGGGTAGTGCTGAATGGATTAGGAGAAAGTGCGATTTGATTTACTTCTTGGGGAAAAAGGGAAAAGAAAGCAGGGCTTTCCTATTATTAACTGGCACCCATCGTGTAAGCCTTCTAGAGGTACCGTTTCTAGTGGAGAGGTCTAGGGCTTCGTTGCTTCTTGTTGTTTAATATTTGGGAAATTGCATCCCCAATTCATCCCGAACATGCACACACACGAGAGAAAGGCATAGCCTCCTGGTGGAGGGATGGTTGGAGTTTCAGAAGTTCAAAGAAATTAATTCTTCATTGCTCGTGGATATTAGGAACAAAAAAAAAACCGTTCCTTACTGCAAGTTAGTCAGTCGGTTAATAAGCACGGTGTGGCCAGTTTTCATATCATTCGAGGAGTCAAAGAATTCACGAGTGGTCGTTGACGCCTATCAGCATCAACCATTAAATCAGGCATGAAACCTCAAACTCAGCTTCCCTTTAATAATTGTTGTGGATGTTAGCCAATTATTTTCTCACTCGCATTATTCATGAGTTATTTTTACCGGTGAGTAGAGCAAGGATTTTTCAGCTCGCTTAGTTATGCGCGAAGAAATCTGGGTGCATCGTTTTACTCTGTAAGTAAAAATTTCGTTACTGTAGCAGAAGCATAAATGGATAAAAGCTTCAACATAAAAGAAAGTGAAGGAAATCATTCTAGGATCGTTCAGTCCTACTGAAACTCCACTAAAACCAGCCTAAGGTTTATCTGTGTTCGAGAGTAACTGCCTTCTATAACTGACACATCGCTAGCGCTTAAAGCAACGGCGTCGGGAGACGAGGTGATGGAAGGAGGGAGTGAGACATTACGATCGTCGGAGAAGGGCTAGGGTGAGACCTGCCAAAAATCAGTGAAGCAGGCCAAGGTGAAAGCAGCGAGAATGCTTAAAAGGACGCCGAGGAAAACAAGGAAGAGTGTAGTGACCGAGCGCAGCAAACTAACGGCGATGCTACTCTCACCGCTACCGGTGGATGAGACACTAGTAACAGCAGATAAGCAAAGACGGTGGGAAATCGGACGCTGCGATAGTGTTTGATGGCGATGAGGAGATAAAGGATACAAGGAATGTGTGTCGGCGCTCCCAAACTAACGAAGAACCAACACGTCGATGCTGCCATCTCGATTGACTCGCCCAATTCATTGTAGAGCTGTAAACGGTAAAATATACGGTTGGGAAAGAAGTCGGACTTCTTTAAGCAAGGGACTAACTTTGCAGTCTGTGTGACAATGTAAGTGTAAAATAAAAAAAAACGTAAGTGGGTGTTCAGAATAAAAGTCGACAAATTAGTGGGACCTTCCGCAATATTTGCGAGAGCTTTCCAGCGCTTATTCTTAACCGGAAAATCAGTCACTTTTACATGCTGTTAGCATGTGGGAGGCATTGTAAAATAATCAGCTTCTGCATTAACTTAAATTTACGAGATAGGCGCAGCGCTGCCGCAGAAATACTCACCACCTTTCCTACCTTTAAAACAGGTTGTATATGTAGCAATCAGGTGTGCTAGCTTAACGTCGACAGATGTGAATCCCAGGCCTCGGAGCGGGAAGAAAGTCTCAATGTCAGGGATCTTTAGTGACAGACACACATAATTGATTCGGTACTATTTACCTTACGTAAACGTAATTTAAATTAACGTTCTCTTTATCCTCTTTTTTTCCTTTTTAAGAATCACTTATTTTCTGCTCTTGTTTAAAGATGTCTGATCTTCTGTACCCTAAATGTGTGGGAGAAGAAACCAATTTTGTTTCACTTCCTTATAATATGTCTGCTTTCCCATTTGCCAGGTACTATTTACCCTCAGTAATGATAAGTAGGTAGATACATATGTTTGGTCGGTAAGGGAATTTAATATGATCAGCTGAAGGACAGATTTTTCTTTTCGTCCGATCTGACTACCAATAAACGGCTGAAAAGCAAATTATCACTCTTAGCCAAACAGCTAGGAACACACCTGCATTTTACATCCAACTAATCAGACAAATGCTCGAACAGGTGCAGATTGTTGATAGTTCTAACGTTTCAATTAGCGCGTTGCTGCTGAATGTATTTAAATGGTTTGGTAGCGTATGCTAGTGACCGAGGGAGCCATTTAATGATACGCCATTAAAGAATTTTAAAAATGCATTTTGGAAAAGCTAGAACTTTGTCATACATAGTAGGCAGCAAACATGCTACAATGTTTCGGTTTGAGATAGCCTGATACCGTCTAAAGGAGAAAATTTACTTCCAACCCGAAAATGCAGGAGAAGAAATTCATACCTTTAAATATGAGCATTAAGACCTAAACAGAAAAAGAAAAACATTATTGTCATTGATGCGGGTGATCTCATACTGCTGTACTGTCCCTGATGTTAAACCGTTCTTGATCATTATAGAACGCTGCAGTCCCTTTCAGTCCATGCTTGTACGATCACTATTGCGTCGAGAGGGTCGATGAGCATAAAAGTTAGTCAAATTCCAGCTAATTACAAGTCTGGATATGTTTCGTCCCTTCAACAACCTCCAATTAATCGTCCCAGTGTACCTCACAGTAACTGGATGATACGAGACAGGACTGCTGGAAGGCGATCGCCTATACAAATGCCATTTAAGCTTAAAAGTTACTGCAGAAACAAAATTTTAGTATGACTAATAATGAGATTATTCCGTGTTTGAGGTATGATGCTTTGAAAAGGTCAATTTTACTAGAACAAGTTGAGTGGTTTCTATTTGGTAAAAATATTGCTATTTGCAAAAACATTTAGGGATAAAATGATATATAATAGTACTTTTTAGTTATTTATCTTGCTAGGAAATTCACGCGAATCATCTAAACACAATTTTTTGGCACCTTAACCCACCCAAGATTGTGGCATCTTTTGCATACCTGCTTTAGGTGACGGCTTTTAAGCTCTCCTTCGGAATCTACAAGAGACTGGTAATGTCGGCTTAAGAAGACCACCGACACGGGGTGATTTTTAACTCAAAACACCAAAGGAAGCCAGTACCACGAAATTTGACCTTCATGTTTGTTTGGTTTACATTTATTCATGTTATATACCTCACTCGTTGACTAATTTAAAATTTATGAGGAGGAACTGTCCAAATGAATTGGGTTACCTAGATGATGGCACGGGGATAAGGAACGTGCATTATAAACGGACACAGGACGCCCAACGAGGGAATAAAACTCGCAGATGGAGAAGCCCTGACTCTGCGAGAGCCGAAGAGGATTAAATGCCAACATATGATCCCAAACGACTTCCATTTTCTTGCTAATGAAATAGACATTCGGATTAGCTTCTTCTAGGCGTCCATCATTAATGCTAAAATCTGCAGAATAGATTCAAAAAAAATCATGTAGAACAACCAAGAAAGTGAAGCACGTTAGGCTTTATTTGCTTTCTTTGAAACGGACTCAGCAACGGAGCATTATGACACCCAAATTATTTTCTTTTATCTCCGACGGACCTAATTTGCCTTCGGAAACTCCTTTTCTAACTTTGCTTTTAAAATCCTTTTAAGACACCCGTGAATTATCTTGTCTTTTAAACGCATTTAAATCAATTAAATACTTTAAATAAACACAAATCGCTTCTGCATTTACGAACATAAAGCTGAGCTACCCTCCATTTATTTCCTTCAAACAACTGCCATCTGCATTGAATTGTTACCCTCTACGAGGAGAAGGAACATATCCTCTAGGCTTTCTGAAAGTTGCAATGATTTTGTACATTTTACCGAAACCTGTATAAGAATGTCAGGTCATTTGGTAGCTGACTTACTTCCGCGTTGAGGAAAACAGTGCTTTTTGCCACTGCCTATTGACATAATGAGAACTGTTTTATAACTCTATTCGAATTGTTATTAGGAATTCTGCTAATTAAACCCAGGAGGACACAATGAATTTAGCTTGACTTTTCAGGAAATATTGCAACCTCACAGTAATCATGTCCAAGTTTCGGCATGATGGACGTTTGCATAATTCTACCTTCCATAAATATTTGAAGTTGAGGATACCTTGAATGGCCACTGGGGTGTGGAGGTGCATCAAGTGTACCGCCATCCACAATGCAATCGAATCCACTGTCTACACGCATACGCTTAGGCAGAATTGCTGGCCTATCTGTGCTATCAAATCCTGTGGCTTGCACAAGCGATTTGCTTGGTGGTGGGCAAAATCTCTTACTATGGCACAAAGGCAGTAAGTTTCTACGACGTGGTTATCAGGGAGGAATTGTGTGTAGTAGCTTCAGGTCTCCAAGGTACGATAATGGTGCTTGAAGTTTTGTACGGATAATCTTTTCTCTGCTCTGTTAGCAGCCTTTAAGCAACTAAATACACTACAATAATTATTCGAGAAGAGGATGTTAATAGAGATGCTTAAAAGAAGGTGAAGGCTGCACAGTGGGACCTCAGTATATCAACAGCTATTTTTGGTATCACAGATATCCTTCCGTTTCTTTGCAACTAACAGGTCAAAGGACTATTAAAACATCGGTATTCAAGTTGCATTCGGATGCGTATCTCTAAAGTTAAGGAGGTCATTAACAGAATATGAAAGAAATGGTGTTTTCTTTTATAACTAACCATGTAAAGTTGAATAATAAAGGATCACGATGAGCCATATACGAAGCCATGCAAGAAAGGTCTTTTGCTTGTAGTAGGATGTTACAAAAAGTCTGGGAAGGAGATCCCATAACAACGGGATTTAGTGGCGATTGCTAAGCTGCGATAAGGTTTTGTTTTGCCTAGCTTTCGACTAAAATCATTTTAGATTCGAATATACTCAAGTAAATAACCTTACTGCTAAGGATCCATAAGTCTTAAAGAGTTAACAGAAAATTGTCTTATTTTGTAGCCACAAATTAGGAAACTTTAAACGGTAAGAGTTCTCAGGTGCCTGCCTTGTTTTGCTATTGGGACGTAGAAGCAAACAATTTTCACCACTAGTGCGTGGTGTACGTTGATGGACTCCGTCCCTCTGATGCCATATTGGCTTGTTGATAACATCAATATTAGTACAAAACGGAATGAAGAAGGGATGAAGAAATAAAAACAACATATTCATTTGCGCGTATTTTGTTTTTTTTTTTTGCTGAAAGGAGAGCGTGATGCGGACGCAAAGAACGATATTTGCACAAATTAACTGTTCATTCGGAACGAAGGCGGGCACATTTGATAGCTGCCTCACCTCAATTAGAACCCTTTCAGTGCAAAATCACTTAATGCTACTTTTAGTAAGCCTTAAGAGCATTCATTTTAAAGTGACTAACTTTGAGAGGAAATACAGCAATGACCTGGCCGATAAAAGCCTATCTAACTGCTCCATCTGTGAGCCGTTGCTTACCTAATTCCAGGGGGAAAATTAACAACACACTACGAACTGAGACAACTTAAATTGGCTTTGTGAGAAATGATTTCACCATGACAATGTCGCACTCACTATTGACTGCGTCTCATGTCCTGATCAAGTACGGGTACTAAAAAAATGGTACGCATGCTGCCATTTGGCTGGCTGGTGGGTAGGTTCGCCGTTCAAATGCGGTTACTCAGGACGGTAGGTAGCAATCGTGTTGAATGAGTGCGAGACGCAAGGCGTGGTGTGGATAACAATTCCATAATTTTAATAGAGACGGCATGCTGCTTCACGATGAGGCGTCAAGTTCTTAAGCATTTTTAAAGAAGAGCGGTTCTACACATGTCGGAAACGATCCCGATGGCAATGTTTGGACTAGTGGTCCACAGATTTGCTAGTCATCCTATTCATTAAAAACTCTACTTCCTAAAAGCATATACTACGTAAAATCGTGCATAAGGTTAATGTTTTCTTTCTGAGATTTGCCTACGCAGGTGTTTTTCAAAAACATTTAATTCCTAAAAATTGAGGTAGATTGTCTTTTAAGACTGCATTTCGATTTCGACGCTTGCAGGTGGATGAAATGATGTGCGGTGATATGGGTGTGAATCGGTCGTCCAAAATGCCATGTTCAATGGTTTCAGCTTTTAGTCAAAACAAACTCCTGGGACTGACTGGTTAGATGGCAAAAAAACAAGAAAAATCACATTTGGTTTTAAACATGCAATTTCGTTTACCTGGAAGCAGTGCACAGTTTAGACAGCCTCGATATCAGCAGAATGCATCTCTCATGTCGCATTTCCAATTAAGCTCATAGAAAGAACAATTAAGCAGAGAACTGAACTCCTCATTTGTTACTTTAGTAGTAATGGGGGGCTTTAACTTTAATTTGCATCAAGTAGGTGCAGGTTCGCCATACTCTGCTAAGTTTCATTTTTCTAAAACGAACGCAATTTATTTCGAACTGAAGAAGAATATTTTTGTGCGAAACAAACTCTGGCAAGGTATTTACTTCGAAAATAACATCTTTAAGTCGGATTTCTTGGTATTCCAGCATAGCTTTGGCTGCATCAAGGAGCTTTGCGAGTTAAGAATGAAATGCCCTCTTTTATTTGGACACAGTTCACCCGACGCAAAGACGGAAAGTGTATATTGATGAGCTGCAACTCTGTAGTTGGTATAGAAGCAAAATAAATAGCAATTTTTTGTCCGGACGTTTTTAGTCTCCATAAATTTATCATTAATAGCATTCACACTGGTCTGAGTGTAATGCGAGTACTACTTCATGCACTGTTCTACGCAAAAACAGCGATCGTGCTAGTTTTGATTAAGAACTTAAAAGGCAAACTATAAAAAACTCGCATTTAAAAATCTTTCTAAAAAATGTGAAAACAAGGAAACCGAGACACTTAGCATCATAGCTGCTGACCACAGCGTTGTGCGGGCCGCCAGCTAATGCAGGCGTAAAGCATGAGGATGGCGATAAGGAAGAAAGCGCACGAGTTCATTCGTTTTGTGTGACTGTTAAGCTCTTTCATAAATTTTAAATGGGAAGAAAACTTTTTGAGTAGACCTTTCCTCAAAATAAAAAGGTTGTTGATGTTTTTGGTCATGACTACATGCTGTTGGCGTGTATCAGGACCACTCTTTGATGTTGCAAATTCTAACAAATGGAAGTTTCATTAAGTTTAAAAGTGACCTCCACTAGATGCTTATTGATGTAGTGCGTCCATATTTCACCCATAAAAATAAGAGGAAAGCAATTTTGATTCCGTCTTTGGATTTCATTCCTATGCTTATGACTTCAAAGGGCAACCGAAAGTTCTTTTAGCTTTTAGTAGCAGCCAAAATTTTGAGTTCAATAATTTGTGTAACCACTTTAAATTGGGAATTTGTGCACCCTTGTATTGAACAGAAAATCGCCGACCCAATTTCGGTGGCCATAAATGAGGCGAAAATAAGAGTTTGGTGCGCCCACCTTTATATTTTTATCGATTTCAGTTCTTATAACGAATTTTTTGACACCAATTCCATATGACGGAAAAGACATCATGGAGCCGACTCGAAAATACGCCGTATGGTTGATACTAAGAGAGATCAATCCAACCAAGAAACATTTACTGCGTAAACGGATTTGACAAAATATTCCCCTGTAGGTGATTTAAAACACAAATTGAAATGTCCCCAACCAATTACTTGAAGATGTCGTCAGTAAAATCCACCATTTTTCAGTTGATTAGTGTCGCTTATTTAGAAAGAATTTTCGCAAAAGATAGGCCACTGAATTTAAAAAAAGAATGGGAGAAACAATGTTCTCCTGCTTGAAACACTGCGTCTCTTTACTCGTTTACCGAATATTTTCTTTGCTTTCCTGGCCTCCTTCTGACCTTACTTTCCATTATTTGTGAATGGATGTGGACTGATATTTATTCTTCTTTGATATGTCATCGATCTTGAATTGGTCTGCGTTGAATCCTTGAATGCTACATTATTCTGGCACTGTCCATCAGCTAAGGTCATGCCTGTGGCATCCCTAACCGTCCTCACAGTTCAATTGAGTGATTTGTTAGTCCACAAATGAGAGTGGACTCTTTCGATGCATCGCATAAATGACTTGTTTGATCCTTAGCCTGCTATGAATTCAGGTGTGTTATCGAGAGAAAATTATTAAAAAGATCCACTCAAATTAGAATCATCCATTCAACAAATGTTTTGTTAAAAGCCTCATCTTGACTCGTGTGCCAAATCTTATTTAAATCACATCCTAAAACGGTTCTTACTAAAAATGAAGTTGCTGGTCCTTGTTAAAACCAAATCAGATTGGTGTCTGAAAGCTGGTCAGTACTAGGAAGCTCAAATTGTTGCCAGCAATTTGGTGCTATCAACAAAGTTTGCACGATTTTCAGTTTATCACAAATAATTTTGTTTTATTTTTACTCTCAAACATATGAATTACGACCTTTTAATATGAGGCTTTTAATTTGTGACCAGACAGCTTTTGCAACAGACGGAATCTTTTAGTTAGGTTCTTGGCCAAGGAGGTGGAACGATGCTGCCAACCCACTTTTACGTGGCTTGCTCTTTACTAAATTGAAATAAGCAACAGCTGAAGCACCTAAATTTTGAGGCAAAATTTATTTGAGCTTTGCATGTATTACTAAGTCCTTCGTAATTAATGAAATCAGTACCTAGAAAACTGCACTAAATCAGTTAAATCATTGGGTAGAACACGAAGTTGACTAGGCTACTTAGCTGAGCCTAATCAGCAAAGAAATTCGCCTGTAGAGCACAGCAAGCTGAAGCAAGGGAAGTGAGAAAATCAGGAATACAAGTTCTGCACGCTAGCCATCATGGTTTTTGGTACTCTCGAGGGTCCCTAAATAAGAACACAAAGTTTCACCGACGTGTAAGAATGATTGTCAGTCTCAATGATCTCGCTGTTAGAGTCTTCGATAAGGAAGTAAATTAGTTTAGATTTATGGGGAACCAGCACAAGAAAGCCCATGAACCTGTTTTGGGGTGCAAGTCACTGTGGCTCTACCTCGTACTCATTATCAGCAGCCTTCCACTCACTCATTTTTTCCTAAAAATAAATCATGAATAGACGCCAACTCGGAAGAAAGCTCACAAATTGTCCTCAATTTGTAGGCAAGCAAAAAAGGTGACCAAAACAAAAACAGACGAAATTGTGACGAAAGTGACAGTTCAAGGTAGCAGATATCAAAGACCTAAAACGGTGAATAGAATAGAGAAATTCTTCGTAAAACAGCAGGACCTTATTTCCTTCGGAAAGTATGGCTCGATTCACATTTAGAAATACCTTCTAGGGAAGAGAGGTTGGTAGAACGAGAAGGCGAAACGAAACTGGTCTAAAATATGAATTAGAAAAAGTCACAAACTTTCTTAGTAGGAGAAGAGATAGCAAGAAATAAAAGAAATTATGTGGTGCCTTTGGCAACCCGAACCTTGAGATAATGGTTTATAATTTTGAAATGCTACGGGCTAGGAAATTTAAGATCTCATGAGGTGGAAGAGATACTTCACCATCTAGTAATCGAATACCTCTAAAAGCATCCACCACCCACTGCACGCGAATGGCGCTTTTACAAATTTTAAAATGTAGAATAAGGTGTTTTCGAATGCTTTGATCATGCGCTGTAGAAGCCGGTGTAGATTAATTGAGAGAGAGTAACCAAAAAACAAAGGTGAAAATTTGTGCATGACCAACAAGTGATTGATGGGGAAAGATATGAAATTATAAAATCGCATTTTAACTCTCATAGTGTGTCGGAATTGACACGGAAGTCGAATCCAACCAGTGCCTGCGACTGTCATCACCGTTACAAATCAAAAGAATTCTGATAACCTACAAGCAGTATAGAGCATTTCGACTTTCTCCGTCTACAAACATGTGGACTAGGGTTGGGAAAAAATTTTCCTTTAAACAGTTGCACTGAATTCACATTGAATATATAATTCCAACTTGCAATCCTGGGTTTTCCTGAAAAGCTAAAAGCATGCTATACTTGAACTAGGGACAAAGATTAGATGTTTTATTGTACAAGTTCTGGCACACTTTCATTCAGTTTCAATTGGCTTACATTAGGCGTTTCCGGCCGATTGTTAGGTGCTTGCTAAATTTCTGCATACTGCCTGCCCGAATTGATGCGAATTCTCGTCATATTGGTACATTTGTAAGTTAACGAGCAGGAGTTCTCACATCTCTCTTTCCATTCCTAAAGTGCGGGCAAGTACCATCTCATTTAGGAGACAAGTAACCGTTTCGTTTGCATCTTATCAGCATGTCACCTGAATTGACCAAACAACACTTATAGAGCCTTTCTGACTGGGCTAAATGTTTGCATTCAGTGCCACAGAAGCCCATCGCATGCATCACAGAACCAAATGTGTATTCACCAGATTACCCAACATTTCTACCGTAGTAAAGACAAGAAACACGAGGCAGGCGGGTAAGCGGAAGAAGGTGAGTTTATGCGGAAGTCACAAGTTTGCAGCAATGCTTTGCTTTTAAAAGGAAGCAATCGAAGACCGGGCCAAATTTTCCATCCCACCTAAAGCCGTTTTTGCTTATACTCATTCCCACCTCTCACCTTTGCACCAAAATAGTCCAAACATCAAAGCTCATTAACTATTTGAAGTTAGTTGCTGCTAAAATATCCTTTTATGACCAAAAGGACATTAAGGTTTAAGGAACGTTACTCGTAACCTTAGTTCCCAACCATTTACCTCACCAAAGCCTTTTTCTGCACCTATCGCATTTGCTTTTCGAATCGTCTATTCTGAGTGTTATTTATTGAATCCCCAGCAACGCTTGTATAACAGTTTTGCTTGGAAGTTCAGCAGCTTTGAACAACTTGCAGTTAGAAGAATCTGCTGTTGTAAAAGCCCTACAGCTGGGATTACATCAGGTAAGCCGAAATGGCTTCATAGACGGGAATGAGGAAAGTGCTACCGAACGCAAAACAGGCATTGCAC
Organism: Taenia hydatigena; assembly: GCA_036345935.2. Classification (NCBI taxonomy): domain Eukaryota; kingdom Metazoa; phylum Platyhelminthes; class Cestoda; order Cyclophyllidea; family Taeniidae; genus Taenia; species Taenia hydatigena. The sequence continues at coordinate 630,183 of JADWOT020000001.1, read as the reverse complement.
TGACAGGTGTAGTCTTATCACCGATGCCTCAAAACCCTCGAAACAGCCACAGGTTTTAAGCGGCTATTGTGGTGGGCTATAAGCGATGGCTAATCAAAGTGTTCAATCTCTTTCCATGCGTCTAAAACTTAAAACCTTGGCTATGAATCGGAATCTATGTTAAGGTATTACTGTGAAGTGATAAGAGCACGGATTTATAATTTTTCCTTTTGAATTTATCTGAATTAAATGGCAAATTTTTTCATTTAAGGCTCAGATAAATAATTTTAAGTGCTTACTAAGTCTTTTTAATGCAAAAGTAGTCCTTTTGACATCAAGAGTTAGTCGTTTGCAATTGTAATCCTACTTTCCTTCCGAAAGAGGCCGTTCTGTTGTCATTTGTCAAGTAATCAGAGCATGAACTTCTACCCTTCCCAGCGACATACCCGTCACTGCAGCAAGCTTTTTCTCATTAAAATGCGAAAACATATTTTCAAAAACAGATTCAGCAAAACGACTTAATTCATTAATCCTTAAATGGGATGTTATTGACAGTAAAGGTAGTGGCGAACATCTAATTAGAAATTTCTATTTAAGCAAAATACGCGGACATTTAAATGAGAAGAGGTGAGCGTAATAGGAAGGCGCAAGTGAAAGACAAGACTCAAGTCTTCATTTCACTCAAAGTCGTCTCTATTCCTATCACATTTTATGCATTTAACTTCCCAGACCACCTACCCGCGTCCGCATTCAATTAAGCGATCCAAGAGTTGTAAGGTCCTTGGGAAGAAAGCGTTTTGGTAGGTGCTATAGATAAACTCTATACTAAAGACGTCCTTCGATGTTAATTTTCTTGCTCAATCAATATCTACAATTACTACTGTTGCATTTTGAGGGTATGTAGTCGATGTCTTGCATTATCATCTTAGCACATTCCTTTTCTGTCTGCAAATTAGGGAATATGTTCTTATGGAGTCATCTGGGAGCTACATCCATGCTACATGTAGAAAGAAAGCTAGAACTGTTTCTCTATAACTAGAAAATACCCATTTAAAGGTTTCGCCAAATTGTTGAACTCAAGTATATGATCTGTCCATGCCCTGCATCTCGACGTATTAAGAGTTTTCTCTAAGGGCTTTGACTCACGAATTCATCGCTTAAGCGCCCTGTTTAAGAAAAAGTGGCCAGTTCTCCCACTAGATGTGCATCGGTTTTAAATTCATAAAGCTTACATCCATGAGCATTCAGGATTTTCAGTAAAATTGATGATATTGAAGCAGCCTTGGTAGTAATCAGGACCAAGTATGTGACAAATGTCTTCGTGAGTTTAGTTGAAAAGTTACCTAAGTGAACAGGGTCACCATAGTGGTCTTTGCAAGAGCAAATAGCCAATATGTGATAAATGTGGTATTGTCGAAATTGAGGCACTCAATCGTACAGGAGTAGGAAGTGATGAATCTGTGGAGGTGATGCATCCAAAATAGCCAGCGTTCATGTCATGGACCAGTTCTGGCATTACTTGTTAAGATAACAGTCATGGTAGGTGCTCCTCAATCCTGGTGGTACACTTGTTAGGACACATTGACAATGAGTAAATGGTTCAAGGACTTAAATTTACAATAACAAAGTACATTGGAGTTTTGATAGAATTTGATGTTGTAAACTGCTGCATCACTGGTTGCTACAATGTGGTGCTTATTCGTGTATCACCCTAAATTTTATCGACTTTTCGACCAGAGTAATTGAAGAGGCAGTAACTTTATAAAGAATTTATTCACATCCTAGGCCATAAGAACAGTTTGGTAATGGGGCGTGTGCATATGTGACTGTCTGCCGACCGATGAAGACGGGCTAGCTGCACTCTCGCGTGTTGATAGGATTGTAATGGGCTTTCTGCTGTCCCATGGAGATTATTAGTAAATTTACTGCTCACCTGTGAATACTATCGGTCAACGAGTGTAACCGGGTGCTAGTGTTTGTTTCAATACGCGCTAGAATGGTTAGACGGTGGGTAGGATAAGCGGAAGCTTCTGTTGCACTGAATAGCAGCGCTATATTGGAATGTAGACAGGTCCCGTGGTTGCATTCTTACACGCATAACAGTGCTTAACCAATACTAGGAGAACATCTTGGACGTAGAATGCTCATAAAATGCTGCTAACCTGCTGCATGAGAGCCTGTTGCATTGAGTCACTGGTGAAGAATCCACTTAACTTTCCAAGAGAGAGATCATGAAAGTTTTGTTTTAAAACCTGATAAGATCGAGCTAAAACCTAACACTGGCCACAAAGATAAGACTAGTGTGGAATTTTACAGCTTAAAAAGCATGCAAAAAAGCGGGAAATTTTGGATGACCGGGAATGAAAGGATTCCTCAAGAGATCGATCACGATGGATTACGCAACATTCTGAAGTTTTCAGAGTGTATGCCATGAATTAATTAAACACTCATGCCATTTTTGATTACTCAAAGATTAGGCCACAGCTTCTTAATCGTAAAGACAGCTTCTGAGGATGGGATTGGTAAGGGCTTCTTGCAACCTTCATCTTTCAATTCTTCTTGTCTAAGTAAGCATTTTACTACCCAAAAACATAGTGAGTAACATCAGTTCCATGGAGCAATCAACAATGCGTATGTGAGTCAGAGGAGAAGCACACCATTTTCACCATCTTCTTGCCACTTAATTATGCTTATTTTGCAGCAACCTTTAGTTCTGGATTAATGGCTGCAATACGAAAGCGATGTGTTGACCAACCAGGTTGGTGTTTAGTGCTCCGACTTATCTACTTAAACTCAAAATCATGAGTGTGTCCAGTTCATAACCAGTTCCTAGCCATCAGCTTTGGAACCGAGCCTCAACAACCCAAAAGTGTTCATTGTGGAAGCACTGTTAATGAGAAAAACAAATGATGTCGAGTCCACATCTCCCAGCTGTGTCGGATCAGGAAGAAAATATGACAAGAAATAAATGCTAAATACTATTTGTACATGTTTTAATAAATGGGCGAGGTTCTAGGCGAGCAGTCTTTCGAATTGGGACGAGGTCGTGGATACCGACTTCCTGGATTAATGATGCTGGGATCAAAGGTCCCCATCTAAACGCATAATTTCAATGACCCTCCTCCCTGGCCAGCAGACGATCTTTGCCAACTACCAAAAAGGGAGACTGTGAGAAGCATCAAGTACCCATATGGAGAAAACTATTTAATTTATAAGTTCGGCCAGCTGAGAGAGCCTAGTTTATTTCAACGTTAAGCTGTTTATTAACGCAGTCTCTGTATTTTGTTCGACTTATTTAGTGCACTCAATTTCAAATTCATCCACATCGCAGTTTGACGCTGCAAATTTTTGCACGGCGAAAGTGCCCTCGTAACGCTCCAAATTTAGGTGAACTGCCTAACGAGAATAAGTGACGTCACCTAGCAATTTGCCCAAACTGCAAAATTTAATGTGTATGGGCGAATGCGTAATACTTCAGACTCAGTTTCAAGATCGGTTTTATTGCACATAGCAAATGGCAACATAGGAGCTTTGCATTACCACTTAGTAACTTAACGGCAGCCAGTTTGATTATAGGACTCTCCCAAGCCAGTTTAAAGAAAAATCTTAATCTTCTTTAGCCCGGTAGTAATTGAAGTCACTCGTGGTTACAAAGTTATCCACTTTAAATCAACAGAAGAGTAAAATGCCACATAAAACATTTGTCTAGAGCATTAGATAAACAACCTTCTAGTGATTGTTTTTCTAAGTAGCATGGAAATTATCGCTTGTAAAGTAGAATCAACCCTAGCAATGTAAATGCAGGGGATTCTTTAAAGTTTTTAGTGTAAAATAGTTTTCCACTGCTTCTATTAAGTACGCCATGAATGTTCGCTTGGAATCTTAAGTGTTAGGCTTCCAAAGAGGTTGATTTTATAACGCCCTAAAAAGCACTCAGGGTCGGTTCTCTAATTGATCAAGTGTGCGCCCAGCAAAACGACTAGATCTTCCTAATTTAGCACACTGAGACTTTTATAAAGATGGAAGAAAAAAGTGATACTTAAGAGAACATTTAACATCGACGCGCATTAAGGCTCGAGGCTACTTGCATGGCCCGATGATCCCCATTTGGCGATTCTCCAATGTCTGAGCTCCTAGACGGTCCTCAGGATAAAGGTAAAGGTTTCCTTAATAACAACATTTAATGTGAATAGACGTGGCTGTAACCACCTGCTTTTAAACCAAAAGGAAGCAGAACCAGTGGTAACATATACCAGGAGGTGTATTTTTCGGTGAAGAATGCTGCTACTCCTGGAATGTTTTGATTTAAAAGGGCTTCCATCCACAGGACGTAAACTGTCGCATGATGTGAGGACTGTACACACCTCTGGGTGCAAATAAGCCGAGTTCTATCACCGAAAGCATACTTGTTCTTCCAGAACTGCACATGGGGTCGCATTGCCTGCTGCGACACAGTGCGCAGTGCACAGTGGCTCGGTAGGAGAGTAATGAGACGCCCGCGTTGCAGTCCAAGCTTCCTATTAACTAATTTTGACCTGTTTGTGCCCTCAAATGAACAACTCGTGGGTTCGTGGGCCTGGACCAATGGCAAAGAGGAAGCGACTGGCTTGATATTAGATGTATCAGCATTACTGAAGCTCTAGTCTAGCTTAAGTGCCACCTTAGTTTAATAAACTAATCATTCTCTGATCAATATGTTAATTTTTGAAGCAGAAAAGTAGAGGTGGATGTGTGAAGCACTGATTTTGTAATAGTAGAATCCAATTGTCAGTAGTTTCTGTTTAAATCAACTTTGAATCTAAAGAAAATTAGCTTAGTTTCTGAAGAAGATGGCAACGTGTTACGCTCTTACATGACCATAAATTAAGTCGGAAAAGGGAATCAATTGTTAAGGAAAAGACGTCTAAATTCAACGTTAGTAATACGCGCCGTCAATTTTGATCACATCTGGTTCAAGTCTACCCCTGCCGTTCTGGACAACAACAAAAACGGCAACGGAGAAGCTATTTGATATCGGATACATGGTAACTTTACCAGAACAACAATCTGTATTTGTCTTTCTCTACGTTACATTTGCTTAGATGCCTCTCTGGGTTGCACTTTGGCCACATAACTCCCGATGATGCTACCGATCAAATTGGTCACACGAGTTCTTGCTCTAGACACTATCAAAGAACAAGATGTTCAGTTCCTTGCCAAAGATGTACAGATCCACCCCTTACCTTGTGTCTAGGCGACTCAGGCTTAATTTCGTTGACATCGTTCTAGTGTCTCAGTGACTCTTCATAAACGTTATAATACGTGGATCTGAATGAAATCCTACATGGAAACACCTAAAAGCTAGCTGGCTATTAACAAAAAGCGGCGATTAGAACTAATGGCAGTAATGTGATGGATAAAAACGTGAGGTGATACGAGAACTAGCATAAAAACGGGAAAACCTTCTGCAACTTTGATCTAGTAAACTAGTAGTATTTACAAAGCGTGAATGTTTAATCTTATGGACAAACAAAAACTCAAAGACTTTAACAATTCTTGTTGTTATTGACAAAGTTGCTTGTTAATATAAAGACGGTGGTGATAGTTTTCAGATGCTTGGGCTGTCAGGCATCAAATATCCTTGGCAAGCAGATGTATGCGTTTAGCCGGTTAGAAGATTCAGTTTAATGAGCTGAAGAAAAGTTTTTTGCTTTCACCTGATTAGATGACCACTGAAGTACCGAAGGGTGATCCATCACCTTTTCGTAGCAGCTAAGAACATAATGACATGCCACATCCAGCTAATGGAACAGATGTTTGGCCATTAACAACTTGTTGACTGACCTGTCGATTCAATCATCAACGCAGAGTGATAGCCAGCAGAATAGAACATTTTAACATTTTTAGCTAGTGCATATTTTGACCAATAATTTGTGCTTGCTTTTAGAAATTAAGGAAATGTATTTATGGGAGGTGCCGCTTTTTGCGCAGCATAACATAGGCATTGAAATTATTTCTTTCTATAAACACAAAGATCTAGACAAAAAAGGTGAGCATTAATGCCTCAATACAGAACATTCCAGATTGCTTTCTTTCTTTCGATTTAACATGACCTACACTCTTAGTCAGTCTTATTCGTTTCTTGCCTGATTAGTCATTGTCATGGATGGGGAGCCATTAAATTTGGTTGTCAGTCAAATACCAGGAATTTGTTACACTGGAGCCACTCTGTGCCTTGAGCTATCTCCACTCAATTGTTACATAGGGCATCCAAGACTAAATGGATAAGTTCACTTCTCATATTGCAGCTTCACATAAGTTCAGAGAAAGAAGATTCAAGCAGTGTCAAACGCCTTATTTGTTGCTTATGCAGTAACGAGCAATTTTAGATTTAATTGGCAAAACATAGGTTTTTAAAAAGAGACGAAATTTATTTCAATATGGCAAAATCTTGTCATGTGAGACAATATTTTGCAAGATAATTGCCTCAAAATACCAATCTGCATTTGATTTTCTTGACATCCGAGCATACCTTTAGGCTTCGTCTATAGAAATAAGAAGTTGGGTCAAACTATCCTTCACCAGCTGAGAAATATCCTCGGGCTATCATAAATCTATACAAGAATGGAAAAGTTTGCTTAAGGAAACCCAAGACATGAAGCAAGTCTTAACAATACAGTAGACAAAGTTGGTAGCATGAAATTTTCCTTTTTGCTTCTTTTGTCCATTTTTTGTATGTTGCATGCTTCGCCTGTTGATCAAATTAAAATTTGTGGGGGGAATCTGCTCAAACGAAAAGCGTTGCCTCTACGGTAGCACGGGGATAGCGGTCATGCGTTATGATTGGACACAACCCTCCCAACACAGAGGTGGAACAGGCGTGCTGATGAGCTTTAACTCTGTGGGGAGGCGAAGAAGGAGACCGAAAAAAATAATAATTTTACTCCAACACTCCATTTCCTTCTAGCCGGCAAATTAGAAGTGCGAATTAACTTCTATATGATGTTAAACATCCTATTTAATTTTGAAGAACAGATTCAATGTCAACAATAGGAGCATCATGGCATCCGAATTAATTAATTCTTGATTTTACCCGACGAACTTTTGGTTTTGGTTGCTCATTCTCCCAATGCACTTCCAAGACCCTTTTCTGGCATTTGCTAGTTTACTTTTGCAAAGAGCAATCAATCCTCTTTGTCGCAAGACCATGGCAACTGGCTCAAGGCATTTCATTAAGACATTCAAGTGCTCCAAAGCGCCACTGTCCACTCAAACAATTCGTCTTCTTAAGTGCTCATCAATCAATTGAGCGCTTCACTTAAAATTTGCGCTCATGCTCACCCGATAGCAGGCTCTATCTAGAATGTCCTTTCATTTTTTAATTATTTAAACTCCAAAGCCGTTCGCATGATTAAATATCCTCTGGAAGTTTATGCTATTACTTCAACCACGTTATGAATATTGCATGGCCATTGTGCAGAAGGAAAAACCTGTCTCGAATTTTAGACAAGCAAGCCAGAAAATTATTTTATAGCCTTAACTCAAATTTTGTAACCAACTGTCAATCCCGATGAAGTGAATTTTCTTCTCCAAGGAAAAGAACTCGCTTTATGATCAAGTCGTAGGAAAAATTTCGGCTTTATGTCACTTAAAGTAGGAGTCGTGTGTCAGAGAAGTCAACACCTTTTCATTCCTCTTTTTGCTTCGAATTCAAGAATGCGATAAATTACGGGTAGGCCAAAAATTGTGAATAACGTCCGTTAAAAGGATATGGCAAGGATTGCAGTGGCTTTGTACATTTTTGCCGAAATTTGTATCACAACGGTTGTTTATTTATTTGCTGGCTTACCTCCATGTTAAAAGGGACAGTACTATTGGCATCACTTGTTGGCATCAAGTACGCCTTGCACTTTTAAGCAGCTCAAGCGCAGAAATTTTAACTAAAGGATTAGAAAAGTGCGTATTTTTTGCCTTAGAGAAGGACATTACCAACAATAAATTCCTTGTAGATTTCTACTTGAAACACAACGTAAGGTTGTGCCAGTTAAACTGCATGGGTTAGAGTCAGCTACTTTAATTCGAACTCTGTGCATCAAGTGATTAGTAAACAAGGTTACTTACAAATTTTAGAGCGAATTAAAACCAATTGACAAACTCTGCCTAATTTTTAAAAATCATTGCAACCGCATTGCAAAGGCGTTAAGGTTTCGGCGCTCCTTTTGCGCATTCACTTTTCTCCAATTCTTTAAAAACGCTTGCTATAGTATAGAGACATTTCAGGTGTACCACAATCTACATCGTGACCAAAACGATCAGAGCACTTGAAACTTAAAAGATCAAAACCGATTCCTTCTCTCATCCGACCGTACAGACATGTGCTTGATGCAATCCCAGCTTACTTACCCTTGTAGAAAAATTAAAACACTTGTGTTGAGATCTTGTTCTTCCATCTGCCCTTTTAAACCCCAATTGTGACCGTGTGCACAACTACATTTAGAAATCGAGAGCTGTTTCGCTTAAGGCGGCGCGGATTGCTTTTGCTGGTAATTCGACATAACTACAACAAAATGCTCTATCCAACGCTTACCTCCTGCATTGAAGACTTAACTCAGTGAAATGGTGTTCTTCGCTTCATTCTTCCATGCTCCCTATGGATATTTATGCGCTTTTCCTTTTGATAATGGTAATCGGAAGAGGAATTCTGGTGTGTTTAACGGGATGCTGAAAGCAAGCGATCCAGATAGAAAACAGCTGTAGTGGTTGGCTGAAACAGAGACACTTCCGACGGAGGTGCCAATGGGGCGATCCTCGCTACTGACAGCGTCTTTCCTCCTCACCACTGTTGCACGACTACTAAGGGATGAGGAAGCACCAGATTAAAAAGGCTAAAAAAATAAAACATGGCGGTATCTACATCAATATCACGAAGAATTATGAATAGTCAGGTTACATGGAGCTGATTGTAACCAAGATAAATGGCTTAACTGTATTGAGATGACAAGTTGGCAATTGATAATGGCTGCTAGTCTTGTACTTTTTAACTTTTTGCACAAGGATTTCACAATTTTTTAAAATGCTGCTGTTGGCACAAGAAATTACCTCCTTATTGAGCAAAACCTTTGCCAGGAGCACAAAGCCGGTGAGAGCCCACGGCACAACTGGCAGGAAGAAAGCAAATGCAGTATTTTAAAGATCTTTTATAATGTCTCATCTCCAAACCTACACTTCCATCTCACTGAATGCCTTGCGACAGGTATCAGTGCCAATACGTAAAGTGAGATAGTGCTGTTCATTATTCGCTGTTTTTTCAGCTAACAGTTCCATAATGCCTTCAAAGCAATGGGAATAAAGTTATATTTTTACGTATTTCTCTAAAACAAAAGGATCTAAATTTATGTAAACCTATAGTAAAAAGCATGACGAAAGTGAGGTGCGCATTGATAAGATCTATCTTCTGATGCTACGTTGCTTTTTGCTGGCCTTGATTCTGTGGGAACTGAAGAGAGTGAGGGAAGAAGAAAAAATACACATTCGCGTGCGGTGCGGTTATTCTTACGGGGGAAGCTTAATGTGGACAGGAAGGACGACATTTATATAAATCAGCATCTCAACGCAGCTAAAGTAGGTAAATTTGACAGCTGTCTCGTATCAATTAAAAGGCGCATAATATAGAATCGATTTATGCGACTTCTGACAACACATTCAGTGGCTCCAACAAGTCTTATAAGTGTTTATTTTAAAGTGACAGATTATGAGAAAAGGCACAGCGATAGTTAACTGATGAAAGCCAGATTATTGACTGTTTGTATATCTAGTTGGGATGTCATATTTGCAGCACATTACGGATTGGCACAATTCATTTTGCAGCTACGGGAATTGAAGTTGCAGTGACAATACTGCACTCAGTGGTGGTAAACTCGCACACACAGTCTTGTCAATAATCTCGATGGGTGGAAATTTTGCTTAATGGAAGCAAGAAATTCGTGCTTACACAAAAGAGAATCGTCTTTTTCTTTCTAAGAATCACATGCGTGGGTGTGCTCAATTTTTTTCAGATAATTGTCGCATATTGCCTATTATGTCTCTGCAGGCCAGGGACTAGTGGAAGTTCGGACCGTAAAAAGGATTGTTTTGGCAACAAAGGTCAGTGTCTTACAATATTGAAGCAATATGTGTAATGGTTTCACCCTCGCATCCGTAAGACAGTCAAAACCTCGAATGAATGAGGATTTGGTGCCAAGGGTGAATCAAGGCCAGCAGTTTTAGAGTAATCCAGCCGATCAAACAGCTTCCTTAATGAAATGTTGGGTACTAGATTACTGCCAACAGGAATTGCTTTATTTTTCTCTCCCCAAAGTGCATATCTTGCATTTGGAAAATTGTAGGTTCTGACTCTACCTCGGCTTTAAAGAAAGAGCAAAACATTTGCGCATTTTCTATGCTCCATAGTCAGTCTAACCCTTAGTCCTTGAAATTGGCTTCAGAAACAGTGTTAATAAGTCATAACTATGTGCGCTTTCAAATCGAAGTCAACTATCTTACGTACCCTTACTGCTTACGTCCTCGATTATCTACTGTAAGTGGCGCATGAAATTCTACTGCCATTACGTTCCCATCATCAGTAGTCTACCTGCGGCGTGTCGATGGGCAGGCAAGAGTAGTGCTTAGACATTGCACCCGTCGTCTTTTAATTCTAAACCGCCAACCAGTTAATAAAATGGAGTAGTCGGAAATTTGGTGATTAAACAAGTTTGTTGCTGCAACGAATAAAGGCGTCAGAATTCGATATGAATACTTCATTGGGCCTTAAAAGACAAAGTTGCTCGTTCTTAATTGACTGCGAAAAAGGTAGCTTGAGATTGTTAATACTCAGGAGGCAAAAATGATGTTGCGCGCCTAGTAATTAAGAATTTAGGAATCTGCCAAAATTGACACACAAAATGCGTCCTTGTTGGAAAATCGGACTAAATTTTGGCTGCACAAATAAATCTACTGAACGACAGACTTCTGTCTCGTTCCAGTTGCGTGGGAGGCCACTTTTGAGTTCTTGCATTATCTGGGGAGGGTAGTGAGGTGAGTCAAGACGTAACTGCCCAATTTCCTTTACAAGAAGCATGGGAATTATGGGAATGGATTTTAAGTGTCAAAATAGGAACAAAATTAAAGTTTTATCTCAAAATATTTTGCTTCTAACTATTTTCCTTGCATCAGTATATTTTTTACACAGCAAGATGCAGTTTATGCTGGATTAAAATAATGCGTTGTGAGCGGTATTTTGGTTACCAAGAGTCAGACTTAAAATAAAATGTGTGTTTTGTAACACCTATGCCTGCCTAAGGGTGTGAAGGGACCTATTCCACCTCTGAAGTGTCCCATGAAAAATGTATACGATGTGAGCGCTTGAATATAACATTAATTGAGTACAGCCAAATGTCTTAGTAGGTAAGCAAATTAAACTGTTATTTTGGTCGCCTCCTCTTAATTTTAGCTCATTTACCTGCCTTGAACAGTGGAACGTACTCGGTGGTATAATTGCTCAAGCATGGACGGCAGTTTTCCATCCAGGTCAGAAGACATTTGATCCCGACTTCAGCGGTTGGCTTTGTCTTTGCCAATGGACTTAGCTTTAATTATTCTCTTGACAGCGCTGGACTGCACGTGGTAATGGACGTAACACTTAAGAGTGCCTAATCTACTTTAAACCCGCGATCATGATGTTTGCACCTTCCTAGCACAATGTCAGGTGCCTACTCTTAGGTTACTTGACTCCTTTGAACGCAATTGTAAAACTTCGGAATATTTGCAAGTAAAGGCGTTCATGTTGAAGCTCTAGCCTCCCGAATCCGCCAGTTCGGACCTCAGTGTGATCTCATTCACACCTATAAACAACTGTACGGAACACTTAGCGAAGTGGTTTATCTATCTGCCGGTGATTCGAGCAAGATGCTAAGAATATTTTGGTCAATATTGACGAACACATTCGTCTATATCACTCCATTCGTTTTGCAGCAATCACGTCTGCAAATGCTCACGATTACTCAGATTCCCGATCTGGGCGGTAGGGAGGTGCTTTTCCGGTTTTGCTGCTGACGACGGAAATTAGTTCTATTTTAGAAGTTCGTTGAAATAAATCTGCTTTATTAAGGTAGGTGGGTTGTCATCTTAAGGGAGGAAAAAATTTGAAAGTAGGCAAGCATTGTTAACTTCACAACACAAGTTGTAGGTGTTTATTTTGTGCTTGATAGGGAGGAAGGAAGCTGAACGTCCTTGGTCATGTAAAAAGTCAAACGGCTCTAAACTTATTTGCGAGAGGCAGAATGAGGAATTTCAGATACTAGAACTTCTAAAGTGTTGTATTTATTCTGAATGTTTGCTTAATGTGTTAAAGCAATTGCAAAGGGAGTAAACAATCTCTGCAGAGGACTTCATAGTTAAGACAAGAGCATTGCTTTTGAATTATTATTTTAAAATTAACTAGCGAAAGTAAACTTTCATTTCGCTTTTAGGTTGAATCTCAGCTTATCATCTTCGAAAGCATAGACTGACGTATGAATTTAACTCGCGCTCATTGTTTAGCATCTAAAAATTTTCAAGTGTGGATCCTAAACACTTTTAGTGTCCCCTTGCAACCACCATCATACTGCATCGTCAACTCTTTCGGAAGAAATTCAGCATATTTTTCTAGGATTTGAGATATCAAGAGCGTGGTTTGCATTTCTTCATTCTTGTTCTCTTTCTTAGTTCAAGAAGTAGGAGCTTCCAATCCTGCGCAGTAAAGACATGTCAAGTGACGACTAAACTGCACCTATCTTTCCCCCTCAGCAAAAGTGTTATGCTATTGAAGATGTCCTAAAAATTATGCTTGTCGTTCCGTTTTGTTAGCTCTTAAAAATTTATTCTGATCTAATAAGTTATCTAAGAATTAGGTGAGATGCAGACAGTGTATTTACTTAAATGGACCGAAACTAGATGAGTCACTTAATCACACCCAGAACACTTCAAGTTCCAAGAAGATCAGGAAACGTGATACGAGTGGAATTTTTGAAGGTTTCATCGAAATCAAAATGTTGGTTGATTTGTTCAAAAATGTAAAATCTCTAAATAACTTGAAATTCTGCATAGATCAATCAAAATAATATAAGAGAAGAAATTAAAGGACTTGCACTTTGCTCCTGCATATAGTGTTATGAGAAAAATTTCTGAGTGAAAGTCAAGTGGCTTATTGCCAACTAAACATTAATGCGATAACTGGTTTTATGACTCGTATCAAAAAGCTGAGACTTGTTTTTGATAAGCCCAAACGATTCATTCACGAGAAAAAACCTTGTTGTTCAAAACAATATTTGAAAATGAATGGTGAGCTAAAGCATCACGCATTAGTCGCGCCTTTGTGTTTGTTATATTGTTTGAGTAGATCGCATATTAATTTTCCATGGATAAGCACATCCTCGAGTCATGCTTGGGAAGATGAGGAGTAGGAGATGGTATGCTTTTCATTTGTTAGACGCTGTTCCGAAGTCTCTTATGCACCGTATAATTATGGCGGATTTCAAGTGATACCTCGTAATTATCAAGAGCACCGAAATGTCCCCTTAAAGATTGACAGCCGCTAAGGCATGATTGTGCTTAAAGTAGCAGATGACTTTAGCCAGACAGATCTTCCTCCTTGTTCCCTGTTTCGCATTTTGCATGTTGCTTTATTTGCCTGGTGAGTGGAGTAAAAGGTGTAAAAAGAATCAGTCCGAATGCACATGGCTACCTCTACGGCAACACCGGGAAAGCAGCCATGCATTATGAATGAGCACAGGACGTCGAACAAGAAGAGGAAATCTGCAGACCAAAGTGCTCCAACTCAGTATGAGAAGTTGAGCATCGAAAAAAAAGGCAATAATATACGCAAAAGTCATACAAATCCTGTCCGTACAGACCAGCCTTGAAAGAAATATCGTAAACAAAGCAAGGACATTGCATGCGAAATAACTAAAAATGGAAACCTAATTGTTTAATTAATTTTACTGAACATATTGACATCCATATTAACTCCTCTCGGGTCCGACAAGTTTTGAGGCACCTGCCTAGTTCTCTTCGACCAAACTAGTCAGACCCGCTTGCATGCCCGTGGCGACTCAATGGCAACACTTTACGAGGCCGCCAAATGCTCCATCTTACCACTGCTTACTTGAGCAATCTGTTTGCTATAAATGTTTTATGTAATCAAACACTTTAATCAAAATTTCGCAGCTATGCTCACTCTTAAGGAAACGCTACGAAAATGACCTTTTCCTTTTCATTTTAAAACGCAGAAGATACCATTAAGCAAGAATTCCTCTGACTTAATTTGCCGAGTTGGAAAAGCTGCAGTGTAAAGGCAAAGATTAAATTAGGAATAAAAATAAATTTGCTTTTAATTTTAAGATGGCAGGAGTAGAAGACTAATTCATGCTAAGAAGTATTTCCTTTCAGCCAATTACCGTCCACGCCGAAGAGGATTTCCATCCCAGAGGGCAAGGATTCATTTGTGTGCTCAGCAAGATAAATGCAAACTGTCCTTTAGACTTTGCGAATTGCAGAGAGGAACTTAACTTCATTCCAGTTAAAATGTAAACCAAAAGTTTGATGGATAACAACACTTTGTTTCCTTCCTCATGTGAGGGCCAAGAATGCAATGCAATGTAACACTCAGAAATTTAATTCGTTGCGTGGGTAAAAGACTACTAGAAATCATCTGAAACACTTGTCTAGCAAAACCAAAATTTAAGGCCAGCTGCAAAGGTGCTGGAATTCTGTGCATTTTGCAACTCTGGCTTGATTAACTTCCGCTTCCGAATACTTTCAAGTCAGCATAGTCCAATGTGAGGTGAGCGCATAAATTTTAGGTGTCATGGGCATAAGAACATAAAAGGGTGTACTCCATTAGCACAGAGGCATCTTATTCAATTGTCTCAAATCAGAGAGTGACGATTACTAACAGGTCTTCCAAAAATGTCCTCTTTAGCCAATAAGCTGTAAAGATTAATCATTGTCGACTCCCCTGATTGGTTTGCATAGCGAGATTCATTCCTTCGAAAACACAATGACTGGTGGCTCAATGATGTTGACGGCTTCAACATGGCATGAATCGGAGAGGGAGGGAGAAGGAGGAAGGAAGCAGGACATACAATTCTGTGGACAAGATTATTTCTACTGAGAGAGTTGTACAACGCAATCGGAAGGGTGATATCCGCAGGAATCATCGTTCAAACCTAACAAAAGTAGGTGAATTTTATGACTCTCGTATTAATTTTAACGTGCGCAATGCAGCATCACTTACTTAATCTTCTGACACCACCTTTGATCTTTCAAACAAATTTTAGAAGTATTCATTTCTAAGCAACTGACTATGAAAGGAAAAATACAACAGCGTTTGGTAGATCGAAAATAAACATGCAAAACATAAAAAAGTGCGTTGTCTATTTAGGGTGAAGTCTTCATTCCATTAACTGATGGCTTGCAGAGATGGCCACTGTGTTTCAAACTGGGCATCACCACACCTTAACTACCCAATAAAGATGCTGCTTTTGGTCAGACGGTAGTCTGCCGGCCACGACGGTATAGTGTCTTTACACTTAGATTCTTCGACTGCCTCGACCGCATAAACGTGTCTCAACCAGTTCTCACTCAGCGTTCCCTCAGTGCTGCACTGCGCGACTCTGACATCCTCATCGGGATGGAGTTGTGACTCGGCTTCAAAAGGCACCTGCAGAGCTCTGAGTTGACATTGCTTACATGGTCTCTCTCCAGGAATCTGACGCTCTCTTCCCCAGGATAAATTACACCAAAACAGTTTTAAAATGGATTTGCAGGTGCGAAGGCGTGTTTTTAGTGAGTTCTTATAAGTGATCCCATTACGGTTGTTTGTAGTAACCCATGAAGTGCTTTTGTAAGTGTAGCTTTAGTAGAATCACTTTTGTCACGACAAATGTTCGTAACTCCCTGTTTGGGACACCTACAGAAAGTCTGGTCTTCAGCGTACTTTGATCTTGAGACTTATTTCGATTAGGCATGTTTCGCATTGGCTGAATGCTCACAGAGATGATTGCTGTGCTGTGGCCTAAAATCAGCACGAATGTAATAACGCATGGAGCATTTCACCGCTGCGGAGCCATGTCAGCATGGCATACTAGTTCGATTTCGAAAAGAGCGCATCTTCATTATTGGCTTAACCTGAAGATATTTGTTCAAGGCAGAAAGTCGCTCAGAACCGTGTCGGCCACCCTCCATTTTTCAGTGGTCTTGCTAGCCGAGATTAAAATTTATCGTACTGTTAGGAAACTAGAGCTCTAGACAGGAAACATGCATGATCGTACAAGCACAACAACGTACAGATCGCTTGAAACTATCTGCAAATCAGTGTCTATTCTATTTTCATGGATAGGCCACTAGACTTCTTATCCGCATGTTTTATGGCACCCCGGTGTGTAGCTTGGATGTCAAGAAGCAGGATGGACACATGAGTGAATGCCAGATCCCTTTTCTTGCCAAACTATTCACTCTATCTCAGTTCACTTAAACAGGTCGTTTGGGTTATTCCATCAAATTCGAAATCGCTTATGTGCAAGATGACAGCTTGTTGTTTTAAACTCTTTCGTTTGTATGCGTGGATGCAAATCCTGTTGAGTTATCGACTTGGATAAACAAAGGCACAAGGACTTCACTGCAGACTTCCTTACTTGTCGACGTGCATGCGCAAGGTGGGGCCATGGCAGTGTGCGCACTTGACAGTAGCCTAACGATCAAAGCCACAGGATAGCTCTGACCCAACGTATTTCATGCTTTTATTGGCATTGGCCCTACATATTGTGAGCTGGACATTCAAATCCTATGTGTACGTTGCGTTGACCACTAAAAATGAAGCAAATGCTTGAATAATAGGCGCTAATATACAGGTTGTCAGAAAGCTCAAGAAGTCGCGTGTTTTACCAAAAAAATATAGCATCTAAGAAACAACACAAGGTGCTTATCATATTTTTATTGAGCCTTAAAGAAAAAAAGCATCCTGGGTTTCAGCAGCCATGATTAAATGCACAAGACATGTGTTCTGCCACCTGATTATCGTCTCACGCTATCGTTGAGAGGAGGCAAGTTGTTCTTCGATAACGGTGAACATGGTTAATCCATAATACTTCAGTGCGAAAACTGGCATTCTGTCTTAGACATTGTGTGGTCCCGCAAAGACGTCAACAGATTAAAGGACAGAAATGGATTCTCAAAAGAGACAATAGACTTCATTTGCAGTGTTCGGAGGCTTGTTTGCCTTATGGGAATATCTCTTTGCCTTAATGATAGCTTTACACTTTAATTTAGTGAAATAAAAGCCAAAAATGCAAGAGTTCCATAACAATTTGCAGAACAAAACAGCTTTGGAGATTGGTTCAACGCTCACAAATTTCTCAAGTGGGGGGAATTAACGTCTACTTCCAAGAGAAGGGCTGATAATGATATTCACCCTTGAAAACTACCCCGGTTCAGTGGTTTGCAAGAAAGTTACCAACAAGTAAAGTGATATCACCCTTGATCTATCCAATCTAGTTAGTTGCAGAGTTGTCAACACTACCTGTGTGAAAAATCATTTATGCGAAAACACGCGGCATCTGAATGTTAATCCGATTGACATGGCTATGCAACACTGAACTGAAACAGAAGTAACAGGGAGGAATAGAGGTGAATCATGACTCCCACGAACTAATTTTAAATCTTCGTTTTTTGTTATTCTTCACTGCTTTTGGGCCACTGCTCCGAGGAACAGCTATGGAAAAGCGTCGCTTATTCCTAATGTAGTTCCCCTACAGGACAAAACTCCAGATCCACTATTATTTCAAAGATTGATAATTGACGTTGAGATCAAGTGTCTTCTTGGTTTTTGATCTTTTGAGACCCACTTTGGGGATTAGTGTCAAAGCATCCAAACCACTAAGTGTTTCTAGTCAGTTCGAACGCAGGGCTTCCATGCAGCATTTTTAATTAACCCGAGCCAAGCCCACTATTTCTTTTAATTCTAGTTAAAATATACTCAACGTTTCTTGAAATACTCCTGCATTTTGAGTACAGTGCGCAGTAAGTGCACTGAAATGCATTTATGAGGACGTGGATCGGCTCAGCATGGCTTTTTTGAAACCATTTATCCAAAATGCATTTAATCGTTTCGGATAAATATTGCTCAGCATGATTATATTCACATGTGAACAGGTTTGTGCAATTTGTAGGCAAATAGCTCTTGAAAATAAAACCCTTATTTCGGTTACTAAAAAAAGAGGATTTATACGCCTACTCGGTGGAAGGCGGGCAGTAGACGCTAACGTCGTGACGGACTCACTGCTGTCGGCCCTTAGAAGGTGGTGAGTTTCGAACAAGCCTAACCTTAAAGCCATTATACCCCTCTTCGTATCATAACTTCGATGAAGGTAGTTTTGGGCAACTTTTCAGCATCTTCTGAGGATATGAATGCTAAGGCGGAAGAGTAAACCACTGACCTCATCGCACAAATTTTAGGTTCCCCTCTTCAACCGACCAAAAACATCACGTTGGGCTTAACTACACAACGACGCAGTCGGCAATGTCAACTATTTGCATGGCAAAGACGTGACTTCGGACTACACTCCAACATTCTAATCCGATTTCCTCTCCTTCTGTTTGTCGCTAAAAAGCTCTTCAATAGCAATACACGTTGCCCCAGTATAACAAATTACTTTCACAAGTTTTGGTTACCTCTTTCGTAAGAAATCAGTAAGATGCTTAATATTTCTGAAATAACAAAAGAATGACTGCACATTACTTCCGGTTAGTTAGCAGATGTGCTTAAAATCCCACGAATTATTGCCTTTGTATATTAAAATGAGGTAGTTTAAAATCATAGGCAAGCTGGAAATGCGCACAAAAGTTTTATGCCTATGCATGGTACGTGGAATCGCCTCCCAACTACCGCCGACCAACCTAGTGAAATGAACTTTACGCTTAGCGCGACTAACGTCGCTGACACAGAGCGACAAGATCTCTCCTGGCGCATAAATTAAATGCCAATGGCAGTACTTTTAAGATTACTTCCAAAGTTTGGCATTCTGATTTGAATAACCTTAACTGTGTAAAAGAAGTACACAATAGTGAAGGTTCCTGTTGTGTTTAGAGTGATTTTAACCAAGAGGGATAGCGTAGGTCATTTATTGGCTAGTTTTTTTTTCATACGGGATTAAAAATGCAACAAAAGTGGATAGAATTTTGCCCAAAATTGGCACACAAAATGAAAAAAATGATAGTCCAACATGCTGCCTGTTTCGCAGATGTAGTTTAAACGAATTACAAGATTGAGATTGCTGCCAATCTCTTCTACATAGCAATCGCTGAGAGCGGGCTGACATCAAATATGGTAATAATCAATTAAGGCTGATTCGACCCGCGTTTCAGACTGTCGTCGACGAATCGACAAGCGAACATTGGCGTGCCGTCCTGCGTTGAAGTCTTCGTTCCACGACGAGTCGAATATGGGAATTGGCAGGACTCAATCTCTCGTACTTATAAACCGTTTTGCAATGCGCGGGACTAAGACTACTTAAATGCATGGTTGTTTGAATAGAAGTAAGTTTGTCGCTTCTGTTGCCTTGCCCCTCAGAAATCTTTACGCCACTCCAGCTTAGGTCAATTACAGTTACGTCCATCCACGTGTGTGTCAAGTCTCTGGAGTATGCTGTCAAGGCAGAGCATAAATTACCTCATTATTCAACCACCAGTCAAGTTATGCTACTTGCTTTTGCGATCCGACAGACGAGGAGCAGATTTTCCATGTGTGCGAGGTGGTTTCCATTTAAAATGCCAAGTAGGCAGAGAACAGATCTGGTAATTTGTCAAAGGCTATGAAGCGTTGCAACAAAAGATCGACTTTGCTTGCAAGGAGCTTTGTCATACCAAATAACTCGTACGAAAGCAAAACAAATATTGTTGGAAAAATTTCTTCTTAGCCTTACCCTCCTTGTTAAATTGGTGTAATTGGGATGCCACCTTTGTAACTACATTAGTAGTCTTCAAAATTGCGTCCACTTCGACATTTCGGTTACTTGAGTCACCATAGCCATCCCATTGATGGGCTCATCAGCAATAACAAGGGGAGTGCTCAGGGCGTCCAATATCCGACGAAACAGGCGACAATAGCGACAAGAATGCAGTAAGTACATAGGGTGAACACGTCAAGTTGAGCAGCCAGCCTTAAGTGACCAATGCTGAATTTCGCTGGGTGCTGTCAAGTATTGATGTATGAATTATATGAAATAACAATCGATATAATGCTTAGACATGGGCGGGTGGCATTTACTTATGCTAAAATCATCTTCGAATGAAGCGAAACGCAAAAGATGGAAATTCTATCAAATCTAAAATACGGTCAAATGCTTCCGCTTGACATCGCCTACTTCATATGAAATCAATGGAAGAAGTAAAGGACTCGCTGGATGTAGCTAAGGCTAAATTACATTTGCTATTGTACGCGAGACCCGCGTGCTTAGTTCCCACTCTAACTTTCCATTCTTGATTCATGTGGATGCACGTCGATTGTTCCATTACATGTATTAATCACGACTTATTTTAATCAGCGACCACTCATCGTTCTTTATTCATAAAAAAAGAGGAGCAAGGAGCCCCCTCTTTCCTGCTTGATATGCACGGATTATTTTTAGATCTTCTGCACTGGATGCGCAACGAAGATGACTGGTTTGTAGTCCAAACAGCCTAGGATATTACGAGCCTAGCAGTTAGAAATCACGTGCGCTGGATTTAGTCAGAATCATAGAAGTGAGTATCTCTAATGAGAGAAGCGTATTAGCGGGCGATTCAATGTCTCAAGTCAAAATAAACAGTGCATATAACTTATAATTCAAAGGGTTCCATCAGGACTTAGTGCAAAACTCCAGAGATAACCTGAAGGGTCTGGACTAGCATAGTTGTAACGCGTGCTTGAAACTTCTCGGTTGAAGAACAGATGGTCAAATCGCATTAACCTTGTAGCTAAAAAAAGGCAATAGTTACATGGATGAAGATGAACGCCGATTCTTGCATAGAACCTCGATAAATTGTGAGCCGAAATGCCGCGCATTAGGACCCGCCCTCAGATAGCCAACCCTCTAAGCCCTAGGGCCTAAAATGTCGGAGGCGCAAGGGGGAACGAAGGAATTGCTGTCAAACGAAACTTAGTTCTTTACCTAACTGTAAACATTGCTGTTGGTGACGGCAAATTGGTGTAAGCCTTTAGTCACAAATGTAATGCAAGGGGCATTCTTCAATTCCTTTGTCTCTTAATTGTGAGAACTGCTGTTTTCTTGCTTAGCGTCTCATCAAAGCAAAGTATGATAGATTTTTTGAGCCCACTTAGCATCTACAAGTGAGGCTACCTGATAAGATAATGACATGGAAAATACGCATCTGGGCATATTTAGGAAAGCAAAAATAGTCGTACTTATAGCTCCGAACATAGTGCTCAGCATCTTGCTGTTTGAGGTTTGCCTCATCCTTGTGGAAGTAGATGCCAGCGGATGCAATCGCCTTGGATCCTCTTTTACCGCTCCACTCAACTTTAAGTCAGAACTACAGCCTACTTTAGTCAAACAACTCCAGAACTAGTGTTTTTCAGGATTACTTTTCCTATGCTTTTTCATATACCCTGTGCTCAAAATCAGACGAGAGTTGATAGCATCTACCCTCCACTTCCCGACGTAATGCAGCCATAATCCGCACTCCTCGGATAGTTACCTAACTCAAAATTTTAGAGCAGCAAAAGTTTGATGCGGTCTTCGGCTTTCTTCTATTTCTTTTGTTAGTAACCTAGATAGTTTAAAATGAGGCGACTTTAATGCACTTTCCCATCTTTGAAAATCCGTCCCTTAACTGTACATCGTGAAACGTATGAATCCGGGTCTAACATTAACTTTATGTGGTTGAGACAGTTTTCGATTTCGCACAAGCATTCATTTGTCCCGAACAAAAAGTCACACTATTTGCACCTTGGCAATGCATGAACCCAAAACTGGCGACCTATAAGTGAGACAAAAACAGTTTAAAACGTCTAATTCCTCTGCTTGTTTAAACATGTCAAACAAAAAGACACATCTCTAAACGCAAATAGAGATTTTCAAAACGGATTTTATTCGAATGACATCACAGGTTGAGAAACAAGTCATGGAGCTGACTCGAATAAACTTTAAATAGCAATAAGTAGAGATCAAATTTGTCGTCATTGTTGGTCACCTCAGAAATCGTACACCTCTCAGCATTCAAGAGCATCACACTGTCTCCCGTTCACTTGAACTTGGTCAGTATCACTCGCTGATTGACCTTACTCGTACTGATAGCTGCAGGGAGGTCAAGGTGAAGCCGATGTCACAAATGCACATGGCTGCTTGCACTTGGTGCCTCCTCTTGTCTCCACTAAACAGCAAAAGATCACTTCACCCACACCTGCTCATCGATGAATAAGGACATCAGCACTGAAGTCTACGTCTCCGTTCATGCTGATCGGGATAAACCAAATTCTCCGTGGGTTAATTTTAAGCAGAATTAAATTTTCTTGTCAACGCTTGAAGATGTTATAAACAGCAGCCACAAAATCTCAACATTTGCCATCAATTATTTAAAGTGGGATTTAAAAAATGTGGGGAAATAAGGTCTATATTATGTACAGCCCAGAGAAATCACGCGGTCTTCCCAAAATATTTAACTTTTATGCTCTTCAATATCTTATCATTACTAATTTAAAAGGGAATAGGAAAACAGAAGGTTCCTTTCATTGCCAACCTGGGAAACCGTATCGTTCGTTCCTACACAACCCATTTTCCTAATTGTTTCATCCCCTGTTTGTCCCTCTCTTAGTGTGCGCAACGCCGTCTTTTGCCGAATGTTCTTTTTACTACTTATTACTTATGCAATTTTATGTCGAGAGGGTGTGGGCTAAAGACTTGGACGCTACATTATCCTCTTATTGTCTATCTGCAAGGGCTGAGCGGCGCACACAAACAGGTGACAGCCCAGACAGCCCCCATTACCTACTCGAGTGATTTATGAATGCGTGAGAAGGAGACAAAGCAATTCGTGCTAGGGAAGAGGTTTCAAACATTCACGCAGTTTGTGGGGATGCTTCCCATGTTCAGATCTTTCATGAGTATCCAATTCTTTCATGCCCGAAATTACCGGTTAAAGGTTATAGGTTCAACAACATCGTCACGCTTTTGACAACCATGAGCCATTTGCTCCTATTTTTTTCAGATAATTACAAAAAACTTGCGAATTTTTGTGCGGAAGGAGTTGAACTTTTAGATACTTGCCAAAAAGACCTTCTAAACAGGCTCCGCAATCTGCCTTAGCGAACCTTTGCAGAGATTTATGTATCAGCCTTAAGTTGAATCACACACAGCACTGTTTATTTTAGCACAAAGTGAACCAATAGCTGTTTCTAAGAGAATAACGAAATCGGCGCCTAATCGTTGATCAGTTCTAAAAACTTCAGAAGGTTGTCAATAAATCGTGTCATTTCTAGTTGAGTATGATTTCTCTTATTTCCCTTTACATCTGAAAATTAAATGTGTAGGTTTCAAAGATATTAATCAAAAATTTTTGACTAGGAATTATTAATCAATTTTTTTTATTTTTACAAGTTTAGGACCAAAACAAGCAGGAGTTATCTTGATTTGCTAGCCGCTATGTTAGATTTGTTCTAGCCAAGAATATAAATGAAACATACTTTAGCCCGCTTCATACTGCTGAAATCACTCAACTTAATTAAGGCATCCCTTGGAATACTTCAGTAAACAGGTCAAAACGTGAGCTAAAATCTGAAGTTAATTTGGGCATTCGGTTAAATCACATCAACATGGTTCTGGCTAAAAATGGTAGCGTAGACGAAAGCGATTCAAATAATTTTGTATTAAGGTAAATCGCCAAATAAAATGGCACTGTGTTTTAAGCACTTCAAGGAAACAAAACCTTTGCCGGGGAAGTCATTATCAGAGAACCAAGTCCACAAATTCTACATTGTACAGAAGCGCGCAAGCCTAAATCAAGGTGATAGGTAAAATGCTGGCTATATAGGGAAGCTTTACAGGTTTTCTTTACTCTTAAAGAAGACAAGGGACAGAAAGGTGGGGGATTTCGCCTTCATTTTAAAGGCGTAGACATTGAATTGAGGCGAATCCTTTTATAAAGCTGGAAGGCGCTGCATTCTTCTCACCATGTGTTTAGGAAAAAACTAGTTCGAAACATCTTTCTTGGAAAGGTGCTATTTGCAGCGATTGAACTCAACCATGCGGCTGGATTATAGAAGGATTTGCGTACTTCTTTCTGCAGAGAGGTAGAACTAGCAAGAAGTGAATGTGAGCTTGCAGGGTTTTTTTTTGAGGCTAATTCCAGCATTTCGGCAACCTACTCTGAACACTACAGGTGGAAAAATACTTTGAGCATTATGAGAAATCAAACTTTATGGTGATTACCGAAATAGCGCTTGTTTTAAAGAACGCTGAGGCAGCTGTGGGACACTTTGTGTAACATATAAGACGCCTTAAAAGGTTTGGACATAAATAATAGAATTTTTTCCACAAATGTAATCAAGAATCAGCCTACATCCTTTGGAAAAAAGTAACATAAATCGAATGCGAAACTTGCAGACATTTGACTTGCGAAGTTTGGAGAGAGTGTAAAAACCAAAGGCTAGTCATATTCTACCAGTAAACTCGACTACCGCCACTGTCTTCCAAAGCATACAAAATGGAGGGTGAGCAAGCTCATCCCATCAACGGCTACGCCATATTCACTATCACCCCTCAAAAGTTCCGCATCAAACATCTGATCTCACTTCTTAATACACGGGTAAATAAGGTTACGGAGGAGCCTAGGCACAAATCCCGCATCCTCAAAGTCCTAGTTTGCAGAGCTTTGCTTTATGGGGCCTTGAGTGCACCCCTGTGTACCAACTCCGAAGGTAGACACAAGTGTGGCGTATTCTCACTGCATTCTAAGTCGGTGCATAAGGACCTTAGAGATGTGTGGGGCCAATTACGGCTCTCTCTGAGCCCCTACTGTCTGAGTCTACTGCAAGGAGAGCAAACAACTCAGTTAGCGTATAGACTTCTAGCAAGGTGACTTGTGGAAAAATGATTTGGAAATACATTTTATCATACTCATACAGGATGAAACTTTCTCTTGCCACAAAGCATCATAAAAAGACAAATAATTAAGGAGAGCTTAAAAGTTCTCTGCATTTTTTTAAAGGATAGTAAGGCATAAGGGCAATTGAAATAAGAATTTAAAGTGGGTTGTAACCGCCTCAATCAGAAACTCGTATTATACCCCCTAACCGAGTCAAGCTATTTTTTTAACTAACTTTGAGGCTTCATCTCACGTAAAATAAAGCTCACCTTACATTAGGGGCACCGGAACCCAAATGGTTCAAAAACTAAATTAAAAGTTTTCAAGATAGGAGTCATGGCATGATAAAACGAGCGACACCTACACGAGATCTTGAAACTAATAAGGGTTGCTGCCTCAGCAGTACAACAAGCAGCGCTTGATGATTGCTATGTTCTGCTGCAAGAACTGACAATGACCGGCACAGGTAAGATCTAAACAGCAAATTAGAATCACCAGTGCGACAAAAACAACCATTTCAGGCAGCTATTCTTTTTTAAAATTTTTATGATCTACACTCTTATTTGTTCCTCGCCTGTCTTGGCAATACCACAGACAGAGAGATATTAAAGGAAAAGATCAGTTAAATACCAGAATTTCAAGAGATCAAAGCTACTCTGTGCCTTCATCAGTCTACAGGCACTTGTTTCCAGAATGCATGCTGCGAGACTAGACTGTTGGAAGGTGATTGCTTAAGAAATTTCTGTGGAGTCCTAAAGCTGAGTTACGAGAAAAAGTCTTAAGGTGTTTTAGTTATTAAGATGACAAAGTACAGACTTAGCCGGTTGCGACTAAATCTGAGCCTTTAGACTAGTCGTCTTGTCTTTGAACCGTATCTGAGAATACAGGGAGTGTAGCACAGAGTATCTTGGAGTCTCTTGCAAACCCATTTTAGGTGACAGGTTTTAGGTACTCGCTTAGAATCCTTAAGAGACTGGAAGATTCCCCTTACGAAAGACGTATGACAAGACGTGACTGATAAATGCAACAAAAATCGAATCTGTTCATTTAATACTTGCCCTTTTCATTGTCACAAAATTTTGCATGCTGCGTGAAATAGTTGGTGATCAGATCAAAATTTGTGAGGAGATTCCGTCCGAAGGATCAGCTTTGTCGCTACGATTGCACGAAGGTGGGAGCCACGCATTATAAACAGGCGTGACCATCCCAAAGAGGTGCATATTGGGTAGCTTAAACTCTGCGGAGGGCGAAGAGGAGGACTAAATGAAAATTTTCTGCCCTCGAAGTCTTAAACATAAACGGTGGGATCATTGTGACCCCAAACTAATTCCTCTCGTATTCGGCAAATTTATGTGCATATTAATCACTCATTTCCATACTTTACTTTCAGATCTCATTTGAGACGCGCCTTACCTTCTTTATGCGATGATCCACTCGTGATTTGGCAGATGGGTCAGCAAGTGCTATAAAACACCACTTTTAACACAAAAATGGCCTTTTATGCACATTTTTGTAAATTAAATACTTCGATTACAAACTGCAGTTTTCTCAGTTTAAAGCATGCGATATCATAGGCGACGTTTCAATTTCCCTTTAAAATGCCAAACGATGATCTTGACTTTACTAAATCTCTTAAGAATGAAGGGAACTTAAAAAAGGAGGAAATAGTTAATTTCCTCTAACCGACATCCATTTACTTTGAAGTAGATTTCCTTCCCAGAAAACAGAAGCTCGTTTTTATGGTCAACGAAGTAGGAGGAATTTGCATCCCTGGCTCTCCAAAAGTCTTAATAGTTCTACTTTTATACCCTTTAAAATGCGAGTCGAAATTATCAAAGACGAATAACACTCCTTTTTACTTCTGAAAGCTAGACCACCGATGTGATGGATTGCAGGTTAAACGCGAAATTTCAAACCACAATGATTTGCTCCCCGAAAATTAAGAAGAAATAGTAAGAATTTAAACTAGTCGCGCACTTACGTATTTGTCGAAATCTCGGCTCGCTTACACTTGCCAACGAATCAAGACATCTGTATGGAAATTTTGGGCTTCCAACTACTCTGGTTGGTTTTCGAAAATGTACTTTTTCACAACCGTATAACTAATGTGAGTAGATTAGAGTGTAAATGTCTCGAACTCAAGAATAATGGCACTAAATTTACTAAACAGAAGCTTAGAACTCAATTTGAATTGTAACCACGAAACACTAAGAAAACTGATTCAATTAGCAACAGCAAAATTTGAAATGAAATAACCAAAATATGTCTTCGTTGGAAACGCAACCCGCATTGCGGTTAAGTGCAGAATCCTACTGCAGGAAGGAAATCCCTGCCATTGAATTGTTTATTAATATTTGACGGCTGTTTCTTGTATCACTACCCTTACAACAACCCAGCCGGTTCATATTTTATACCATACGAACGCACCCTAAAATGCAGAAAAATTACTGTAGATGATTTTGTCCCCTTCCGCATAAGTTCAGAGCGGTGATGAGCCAGAGGCATACCAATTAGTACTGCACTGCCGTTCTGCTAGGGCATCTACCATATAATGCTTAATGCTTGGAAGCAAGCCACCGTTAGGTATATCTGTGCACATAGGTAACTGCACAATGAATCATGTCGGAAACGGTTAGCGCATTAACAAACACGTTCGCAGCACATTCACCTTGCAGGTCGCCGTTGGGTAGAAGGGTGGCAAAAATGGCAGCATTCTTGACGAACGCGACCACTGCGACAGTGTAGAGCTTGATGATTATGGCCGTGTTAGTGGAATTGCGATGATAAGCAAAGCGTGACAAGAGGAAGTACCCCAGGTCCTGTTTACTCAAGTCCTATTCGCACAGAATAAAATGAAAGCATCGTCTGCAGTTAAGAAGACGAGATCAAAAACCTCACTTGCAACATCCCAACCTGTAACGCGCAGCATTAAAAATGAAGGAGAGCTTTCAAAATTCAAGTAGCCATGTTGTTTTATTAATCTTGTGTGCATATCATGTGTTTAGAAGTCTACTACACCCGTGTTAGTAATGAGACATTAGATAGCAGTACTGCAGCATGAAGCAGTGGGCGAGGATTCACCTAAGAGAAAAATAGAGCCCATGGATAATCACTCTTGTTGAAATGGCTACGTAGCGAATGAACATAAAAACCCAGCCATGATCAAGCACATGAAGGGTTTCAAAGCAGACACTTTAGTTCTCGCTTTGTAATGTCGTTTTCGCAGATGGAAACCTTCTGAGTGGAACACTTGACCTATCATCCCGATGTCGTAAGATTCTATGACATTCGCGGCTAATTGTGAGCATAGAATGGACGCCATCTTAGCTTCTAATGTAAGGAATGCCAGTATTATCTGCTATGATCCTCCTGATAATTGCAAACATGGCCAAATAATCTTATCAAGATTTTAAGGGAATCGGAGACCGACTACCCATTATTGGTATCAATTCACTCTATGATGAAATGGAATAATTTTCCACGCCAAAGCTTAAGTGATTGTGTATGTTTTTGCTGGTTAGTGCCTTTTTTTCTTCCCTCTGCGAGTCCAAATTTTTTCCATTTGACATGAGCGCGCATGGTGATGCCAAGTTTGCCTTCAATAGACCAAGTCAGGTCACCCGTCGTAAGGTATTCAAGCAAACCTGTTATCCTGATCAATAAAGTAAAACTTTGCAAACTTCTTTCAAAATTATAAGTTTTGAGTAATATTTATTGATGCAAAGCTAAGTTCAACTTGCGGAAATCTGAAGGAATGTTACCTTGCTAAATAGAAGAGGCGCCTTTTCTTTCAGCAATGTTGATAAAGCTTAAAATCTGAAGACAATTTAATTCCTGCACTAAGCGTTAGCAACGCTAAATTTTGAAATGAAACAGAGAATTGGAAGACCGTTTCGACGTGATTCAAGCCAATAAAATTATCAACAGAGTTCTATTTGCCCATAAAACCATTTTCTAGTGCAAGGTATAATGCTAAGGCCAGCAGCTTTTGGAATGCATCTAAGACATCGATGTCATCGTCTGGACAAATTTAACTATGAAGGGGAAGCAGTCAAAAGCAGACTTTTAATCCCGAGTAAAACTACATGAAGGGATACCTTGAAAGGCTCATCGATTCACTACCATCCGTAAGTGGCTAAAATAAACTGAACCTACGATGTAAGGGAAGGTAAAAGTTCAACCTGAATCCCAAAATATTTTCTCCATCTAGCTCCTTTCGGTGATGACACTTCTACTTAGCCATTGTGAAGAGCAGACAGACACCAAGCATGACAATGATAATTCCGGGATGAAACTACCCCATACTTTCGACAGTCGTCAATGGATCAACAAGTAGCCATGACGCAAATACAATGCCTCCCTGCACTAAGCTTTGTCCTGTAAGCAACCCGACTCGAAACTCGACAGAATACACCCACGCATCACGATACCATTTTATTACACGTAAGAAGAAAGTAGATCCTTCAAAGCATGGGCACTTGTGTATTTACGACCTCCTCGTTCCAATACCTTTTAATGGGACGCATAACATAAAGGCAGTGCGCAAAAAGCTAAAACAGATCAATTAAAGTCTCTTAAGTCACTTAATTTTGCATTTGTGCAGACAAAAAACGGATTTGTCATCTGTACGTTGTGCTGTTTACTCGAAAAACAAGAAGACATAAGATAGTGTTCGCGATTGGTTAGAGTGTGCAATGTTGCATCAGGTAGTCTTCTTTCACTCTGGAGAGCCTTAGTCTACCAAAGTCGTCAAGGTCATGCCAAACAAGTGTTGATTGAGGGAGTCGGTTTTGGACTCACTATCCATGTCATATTGGAAGATTTGTAGTCGCCAAGCTTGCATCCATAACGGTATGCCGGCTGCCTAGACCCGTCTTAGCCGCCTCATTAGCCGGTATATCAGCGATAGTATAAGCAGTCGAATTCTAAGGAACTGCACACAAAAGTTAGTTACATTGGATACATGAAAGGTGCGCATCTTAGCATTCGTTTTTACGGAATTTAGAAGCTCTTTCCATGAATTTTAGAACCCAATAATTGCTTTTTTAAAAAGACCGACCCTTTGGAATCTCATCGCCAAAATTGGTCAAGGTGTTACCAGATACTGCACAATGTCGCTTTGATAATTATAGTTGGCAGTAATGGAAGTTGCGTTAGATCATGAGTGTGCAGTATTCGCCCATGTCCTTGCGGTTTGGCAACGTATGAGAGTAAGGAATGCGAGAAATTGGAGGTTCCTATTAATAACTGATTTGCTAAGCTAAACTATTTCTCAAAGTGATGTTTTCCTTACTGTTTAAATAATCCCAGCCGCACTCCATTCCGTTCCTTACACACAAGTTCACACACACCTAAATGCCGCTTTGCAGGGTTACCATTCTTTAATTTATGGGCAGTGGGATACATTGGGAGGTTTGTCAGCTCTTATTCCGCCCTTTTTAAATAGGCTAGGCGATCCACTAAGTAGTCAATTCAATGCCCTTTTCCGTCTATGGGAACCATTCATTAAATCGCTTGTATAAAAAGGTGGGGAGGGGAATTTTCCTCCCTAGTAGCAGTAACTGTTACGCTCAATAACTGGTATAATTAACCCAATTTACAAATTTGCGTTCCTTCTTTTACAAGCCTAAAATCACTTATCCAATTGTTGAAGTCATAAACAAAACGAGAAATAGCTCGAAACCTCTTAAAATTTTGCTCCTTTAAGTTTTCGGAAATGGATAGAGACTAATAAAATTCACCAGAATTTCGATTCTAAGTCCAACATGTTGGGCATTGATTTCAATCAGACCTTATTGTTAAATGCCAAGCACACGCATTCATAAATTTTCACATTCATGCTTCTTCAGCACAATGGGAAAAAGCTACCTCAGGCATTGGCTTTTAGCAGGATACAGAATGACAAAAGTAAATGCTCACTAAATCATTTTCGCGCAAAATATATCTCTGCTTGGATCTCAGCTTAGTCGTTTACGATTGTGTGAGTGTGATTCCGCCAGGTGAGGCAATCATGTCACCCCTTGCCAAATGATCGGATCATGGTTTGCTACCACGTCCCTGTCTCTGCAGCAAGTTTTACTTTGTTAAGCATACGACTAAATTCGCACGTTGCACTGGCAACAGAACATTTTTATTTCCATCATGTAAAAAACTGTAACAAAAAATATAATAAAATTGTAAAATTTATTTTAAGTAGAATAAGCATCAGAAAGGCCTAATCCTAACATTGCGGGTGAATGAAACTCCCATACCTAGCCCACCTGTACCTTCTACGGTCAGGGTTCATACAACTTAGGAAGTCAGACTTAAGTAGCATGCATGCTGCTGAAGATTGGCTACATAGCTTCCCACACACTATTCAACCTCCACATGGTGAGCCCTTCACCTAAGACCTAAGCTTTGTCCTCACCCAAATGGCAAATGCTAATTGCATCCTTTCCCGGAGCTACACCATGTTTTAAAATCATCTCCACTAGGAAGCAAATTACTGCACTACATTTAAACAAGGCAGCTATAAACACACTGACGTTTTACATCAAAACAATCAGAGAGCCGCTTGATCAGTCGCAGGTTGTTCAATGACCCACCACTTCAGTTAGTGCATTATTGATAGATGACAAATCAAAGATTTAAATAACATCTGATTGGTTTCGAAAGTAGAAGTAATGCATTTTTGGAAAGCTGGAATCCTGACATGCTCAGCATGGAGCAAAAACACTCCAGTTTTTGTTGGGAGACAGATAGATACCATCACACAAAGGGGAATAAATCCATTCTTCATCAATGAATGCAAAGATATAAATAGCGAAGAGAAATATTTTTTTCTGCAATAATCGCAAGCATGGAATGGTCCCCCTCGTGATTTTCTGGAAGCTTTCTTTCTATGACATCCTCCTTCTCTGTCTAGTCAGTGTCGTGCTCACAGAAGAAGGCCAATCAAATGCTGAAAGTGCGCGAGACTGCAGTCACCCTGCGCCTTCGGCAGTCTCCAGGGTGGCATTCTCGGAGATGTCTTATGCTGAATGGACATTTCCGCGTTTGGCTACTGGAAAATGACTGCTTAACTAAACGTTGCAAAGGTCTAAAACTGGACTGCGAGTGAAGAATTCTAGGAATGATTATTTTATAGACTTGAAAATATTTGTTCAACTAGTTTGATGGGATTGGATTTTTAAGCAAAATAAACATCAAAAGCATTAAACGCCCTATTTATTGCCTATGAAGGGGTTGGTTTTACGTCTAATTAGCATCGAAAGATTCGAGACCTCTTGAAAAGATTAGAATGGGGTTTCGCTTTTCTGACATACATTGAAGTCCTATTTTAACCAGAATATTGCTAACTGTTTTCTGTATAGTATAACTTGGCTGTTTAAATTGAGGATTGAGGAAGGAGAACAATTTAAAATGGCTATTTTTACCAACGTCTTTGCACTACTAAATTGGTTGAGAAAGTCTCATATTAAAGATTAGAATGGGGTTTCGCTTTTCTGACATACATTGAAGTCCTATTTTAACCAGAATATTGCTAACTGTTTTCTGTATAGTATAACTTGGCTGTTTAAATTGAGGATTGAGGAAGGAGAACAATTTAAAATGGCTATTTTTACCAACGTCTTTGCACTACTAAATTGGTTGAGAAAGTCTCATATTAATTTTCAATGCAACAGCTGGCCTTTAGATCATATTTAGCAAGAATGAGTGGCAAAGGCCGGAAAAATTTCCTCTAATGGTACTCTATTACCTCTTATACACATTTTAAATGACAGTTTTAGTGCCACGGAGCAATGCTTAAGAGAGGCACCTGACAGGATGTGATTGCCATTTAAAATGCTAAACAAATTTCGAGAGCTCTAGAACGCCACAGTCTCACTCGTCTCTTCTCCATATGGTCAATGTCATGGTGTTGTCATACTCTGAGAGAGTTTTGACGTGAGAAGGCCAATCAGATGCTGTCATCGTGCGCATTCAGCAGTCTCAAGCCTGACTAAATAGGCTCTTCTCCGATAGACTGCCCAAAAATGAACTGCAAGTGGGACTTTTGGAAATAAGATTTTAACTAGTAGGAAGGCACAAAACATCATTTTAAACCGAAAAATTCTGTATGCTTTGCTTAAAAGGTAAAGTATATAACTCTGTCTTGTGTATTTTTACTAAAGCTTTGTCTAAAAAGAGTAAACAGAAGACCAAATGTTCTGTTTTTATTGCTTAAGATGAAATGAAGTGCTTTTGCATTAAAGTAATTAAAGTCTTTTTGATAAGTTGGAAAAGAACTTCTAGATTTTTAGTACAACCTTTGAAGCCTTACTTTTACAGATTAACTCCAAATGGGTTGCGCATCGTAGAACCCTAGTGTCCGAAGGGGAAATTTGGAATTTAGGATGTTTTAACTTAGCCGTTTTAATTCAAATCTTTTTACTATTTCCATTAACTTTTGGCACACAAGTCTGTCTTAATTTCCTATTCGGCAATAATTATGAGTAGAAGGTAAAATGCAGCCCCTTGGACAATGTTTCTGAGTCTATTGTGTTCTCCTTTTTGGTGGAGAATTTGGAGCGTCGTGGGAAAAGTTTTAAGGGTCTTTTAGTAACCCCTTTAAGAATTGCAAAGGTCAAACAGCACTTCTTACTTAAGACAGTAAGCAAATATGATCACCCTATAGTCATTTTTCTTTAAACCCTGCTTACCATTCTCTCATGCCGCTTGAATGGCTTAATGCCAATATTAAAATTTTTGAGTAGAATCTACTTCAGTGAACAGTGAGGTCCTTGCGATAACATGGCGAGGGGAGCCATGCATTATGAATGGCCAAGGTGCGCCAAAAGAAGAAGTGGCTTATGAAGGATAAATTGTTCTAACAAAAAGCAGGAAAGACAAATTAAGCAAGTCATAGGTTAAATTAGCAAAAAGCAAAAATTGTTTCCGTTCGTTTTGTTATAGGCAGATCATCTTTAACGGTAGGAACAGCATGACATTTACGTTGATTTCTCGCGTCACTGAAGAATTTACTTTGCTCCAATTCACTCCTTCCCTTGATTTGCTTTCTAACCCCATTCGAGACACCATTTCATTTCCCCTCACTGAAGTTGATCAACCTTTATGTTACACGACCGGGACGACCCACTCGCAACATTTAATCAGGCAGCCGAGTGCGCCAAAACCTCACTCCTAACTCTTCGAATCGGTCTTGTCAAAGGTCCTCCGTCTAAGTGAACACTTATTGAAAAGTTGCAGTTAGGTTCACTTAAAGTCAGGCTGTATCGAAAGCGACAATTTACTTTCCTTTTAAAACGCAAGAAGACGTTCATGTGTTTAGATAACCTCCGGCATAATTTGTCGAATCAATTCAACCATGTCAAAACCGATAGTGAGCAATAAAAATGGAAGCATATTTCCTTCGAATTTGAGCTAGTAAAGGTAAACAATTGTTTCATGCCAAGCAGTCGTTCCCTTTAGCCAACTGTCATTCGTGTTAAACTCATCTTCTGTGCTCAACAAAATAAAGGCGAAATGTCTTTTGAAATGCCAACTGAGTGTCACAAATAGCAGCGCTCTGTTTGTTTTTTAAAGTCAAGCTTACAAAAATTGACAGATTGCAGTCAAGCCTCAGATTTTATATCTCGTCCCTAAAATGTAGATCGCTAGTACAGTCAAAACTTTTATTTTAGTCGCTGTCACTCATTTAATTTAATTGAATTTTTCTGCTGGTGTGTCCTTTGCATGCTCTCATTACATAAATCCAAAGGTATTTACTGGTTCACCCTCTGTCAGACAAATTATCGAAAAGAAAAGGTAGCTGCTACACGAAGTGGGTAGGTCAAGCAATAATATACTTGTGCTCTTTACAAATCCTTCTGCATCATTGGTTTGAAACACAAAATTTAACATATGCGTAGCGATAATGTTTTTATTAACCATTCGTAATCTTCTTCACAGCACAGTCCTTGCAAATATTATACGCATTCAAATTTGAGGCCAAAGAACAAATAGATGCCTTTAATCAGATAGAGTAGTAGGAGAGCATTCCATTAGTTTAAATGCTTGAAAAATATTTGGTGTTTGAATGACATTAGAGCAGAACATGAAGGCTAAGTGTAGACCTTTGCAAATTAAATGAATCTGTTTAGCTAGGGATATACAAAGGCTTACACTAAAACATGAATTGCTTGGGATGAGTGCACCATGCATTGCAAAGCGTTGCGAGACTCAGGATCGGCAGATCAGGCCTCAGGACTGTCAAGAGTGCATCATTTTCAATTATTTGTGTGGGCGCCTCTTGTGGGTTCGTGATAACTCGAAGAACTCAATGGTGACTTTCGAGAAAACACTACAGATGAGCAGTATTTCTTGGTCTTAGGTGTTTAAGTTTATTTTGGCTCTTAACCTGCAAATAACATTCTTGGTGGATTTTGGTGACTAATCGCTTATTTATGCCACAACTTAGCTTCCCGAGGCAAATAAGTGAAAGGGTGCCTCTGTAGATTCATGAAAGTCCAGGCAGTAAAACCAATGTCTAAAAGAGCAATGTTTCCTCAAGCTGATTAAAAGTGGTTTTACTACGTGAATGCGCTGCGATGACCGTTGAGGAAGGTTTATCACTGGAGGTACCAAAGCCAACCACCAAAATGAAGGGCAGCTGCTCAGTGTTGTAAATTGCCAGAATATTCGGCGGAGTAATTGAAGGGATGAAACGCTTTATTTGATTACACCTGGCTAACTTTGATAATAATATTTTTAGAGTCTGAAAATTCCGAATCAGCATTGATTCACTCAAATGTCTTCTCCATCACTGTCTAAATAGTAATGCCCCACCTAAATGAATGAGAGGACCGCTGAGTTCAAGCGTCAATCATTCTCCTTTGTTTCCTAAATATTCGAACCTTTTGTTAGGGTATCTGTTCAAACAATTAGTAGTCAGTGGATTGATAGTATTGAATCATTATCTTTTAAGTCTACTTTCATTTCGTAAAGCTCCAACGCATCTCATATGGGTCAATTTTTGGTAGATTTAAAATTGATAGGAGAGTAAATGCATTATCATCGTAAAGAAGGGCTTGTAGCTGTTGACAATGCCTGGGGGCCAGCCATTTTGGCGAAGATGGAACGGCAGAGATCGTCGGTGAGCCCTGTGCCAAAGCCAAGAGATCATGCAAACAGTCAGCGTAGTGCAAAAACAACCTTGATTCGCGAAATCACCACAAGTAATCACATTTTCATCACAGCTCTCAAGATCGGCCTGGTACAGCACAACTTACGCCACCGTTCCTACCACATTAGCTATTAAAATTAAGCATTTTTTTTATTTAGCAAAACCGAAAAGCAATTATATTTCACCGTAACGCACACGATGATACTTTTAGGCGTTGGCTATTACTCTTCCCCATAATCAGCACACCTCTCTACTCCAGGCATCGCTGTTCTTCACATACGTGCGCGTGAGGAGGAGGATGTGGTGCTGAAGAAGCATTAATGCCTTCCGCCTAGTATATTCATCAACATCATCATCCTTTTAAAAGTCAGAAGCTTTAGACCTTGATCTATACATAAGTTTACAAAACTACTGATGCCCTTGCGAAATGCCCTAACCATTTTTGAAATTTAAGACGTTAGGAGCAGACCCAACCACATCCAACCCACTAGTTCGCGTCCAACAATCTGCTAAAACAAACAACTGCAGACATTGACGCACTAACGGCTGTCTGAGCCAGATATAAAGCAGTTTTTAGCAAAAAATGTGCTTCTAGCCCATGCTGGATATAACTTGAAGTGAGTGCCTAATTGGTGGTTAGTTCTAGAAACGTCAGATCATTTTCAGTAATTTGGTGCCACCAACCAAGTTCACCTTATTTCTAGTTCTCTGCGAATTCTTTTATTTCTCTATACATCTATACTTTACGCTTGTGCATTTTACCGATTGAGGTTTGCAATTTGTGACAAAAGAAATGCGAATGATAATGTCAAACCGTTTCTCACTGCCTCGCTATTTTTGATCCTGAATAGGCAAAGTTTTATCTTGATTTGTCAGTCACTAGGCAAAAGTTGAAATATCTAAGAGTATGGACGAAACGCTTTAAAATGAATACATACAACGAAGTGCATTTGGGTCTTGCAATTGTCGCTAACTCCTTGCTAGTCAATTTAAATAGCATCTGGTTAATTGCAATAATTCAGTCAAACAAAAGCATAAATATGAAGTTTAGCAGAATTTTTGACTGAAACACACCATCGTAATTTTGACCAAAAGATGGAATGTGGAATGAGCAATATAAAGCCTTTAGGATAACGTCAAATTGCATACTAAAATGATGCTGTGTAGAGCATATCTTAAAAAACAAAACCCTTTTTACCAATTCTAGCATGTCGAAACTCAGAAATGCCATTACCAGGGAGTCACATAATATTTACGCCCATTTTACTTACTATCTCTTCAATAGCTTCACTGTTTGCATGGCGATGATGTGGGGTATGGTCTAGCACCTCTAAGTCCCTATAATTATGACCTCTTCCTTGGTATTCAGGTAGGTCATGGGCTCTATAACTGGTTTCAGGACCTCCGTAGATGTCAAACAGATGAAAACAAATCAACTGCAAAACAATTTTGACACCGATTTACAAGATATTAGTCAACTTTATTAACATTCTTCACTTATGTTTGATGTTCGTCATTTTAAAACTCTTTTAACGTTTTGAGATTAGCAGACAAAATAATTGAAAGAACTTTGACAAAGATTAAATTACATAACCATGGATCAACTTATTATGACATTCCTTCAATATTATTTCGTTCAAACCGTGCCTTACGATTTAGACAAAAGTTTGTAAAGTAAACGAATCTGTTCTAACGAAGTTTCAATGCATTTAGGCAGGTAATTTCTGAAGTATGGTCCTCATTTCAGCCGCAGATGAAGAGGAATCACGCCCGACTAATTAAATACATGCGTGTTTACATGCGCCTTAGGGGATGACTCCACTCAATTGAAATGCTTTTGCACTCTCCATGTGATGCATCTTGGTACTCCGTCTTATTTAGACAAATAAGACGTGATGAAGAATTACCAATCCAGAAGAAAATTTAGGGTGTTTTTTAGTTCTAGGAAGATTAAGAAAAAGGTGCAACAAAATCAATAGCAGATAGTTTTTTTGCAACTAATAAGAGAGATTCATGGGTGCAATTATCTAGAATAGGAAGTTGTGGATGGAACAGGAAAATATACAGCCAAACGGTTTAGCCCTAGTCCCTTCGGAAAGTGTGCATGGATGAGTATTCTAAGGCATCTTTTTAAGGAAGGTAGCATTTTCAGAGAAAAGGTAATATGCAGTATCTGAAAACACCGCTCGCCCAGAACATGCATTTGAGAGAGTCACGTACTGCTTTCGGAAAAAAAGGAGAAAAGGGATAGTGAGATGTAAATGCAAACATTTTGGTGACTTATTTTAAAATGTCACGGGAAAAAGCTTGAATTCTTTTAAGTAACTAAAGTCAGCATTGGCCGTTCGAAAGCAATCGTTTGAAGAATTGTTGGGAAAGGTGGAAGGTACTTTACTCGCTGGCTGCCACCTATTATTATGATCAGCTTCAATCCGTCGCATACAAAATAATATTTTGCATTCCTACGGGCAGAAATGGGCACTTTGGAGTGATTTGACGATGGGATGCGATATCGACTTCGAAGACAGCAGAGAGTCAGTCTGGATCGTTTGAAAAGAAGAAACCCGAGTCAAAGTAGACGTTTACAAATGCGTGATGTGTGATAGTTTGAGAGAGACGGAGTTTGAAATAAAAGCATGCACCCGGATTCCCCTGGGGTGTCACTTTAGTGGATATCAGGAGGGACATAGCAAGCGTATTCCATTAGTGACTTCAGCTGTCATCACTGCCAGAAACCTAAAAAATTCTGATAACCCACCAACCCCTTGGAGAAGCTTGACTTCCTTCGTCCGCCAAAGCATGCAAAATAAAGAGCAAAGAAGGTTCGTACAATGTTTATTGCCAGTCTACAAATGCTTCATATCAAAATCTGGTCCTAAGTTCGATGTGAGTTCTCCTTAAAAATCTGAATCCATAGTACAACTGAGTGCCGTACAATGGTGCAATGAAGGTTTTACTCACCTTTATTCAAACCACACTCACTTTGAACCACGAATACCTAACTGTTTGGTTAGTTGGTTAAGGCTTCAACGAACGATTTCTAGGTGTTAATTACATGATTTTCGTCTACTTACTGTTTAAATTGTACTCTTACCTCCCGTTGATTTCGGAATGCGGGTAGTTAAATAAGATACAAGTTACTCTTGATGCTAATTAGTCTGTAAGACTATTTAGCAGGTTATTTCCTCCCAAATTTCCGCTGCAGCAGTCAACATCTAGGTGACTGCACACCAAATTGACCGTCTGTTATTGAAATGTTCTGATTTTTAGAACCGCGTCAAAAGCCTTTTTATTTCTTCTTTGTCTATAATGTAAGACTTTGAAGGGACTTTTAAAGAAATGCTATTCTAGCTCGTCGAGTGATATTGTTAAGTTTGCGGTATTCTATGTGAGGTTGCTTGAATTTTAAATTTCATTGAATTACTTGTTTGAGTAAGCAGTCTATTAAGACTACCCTCTAGCACCACTTCGACGAATATGGGCGATGAGAATAGGGCTAGTGAGGCAAGATAAGTGACAGCTTATTACGGGATAACTACCTTCGAATGGAGCGGCCTCTAAAATATAAGGTCTTTGATGAATCTAAAAAGCAGTCAAACCCACAAGGCAAAACATATGTGCGATTTTCAATGTAACTAGGCGCTCTTTCTTCTTAGGCGGTTGATTAAGCCGCAGCTCCTGTGGTGTAGTCACAAATGGGAATAAGGAAAAGACAAGAAGTAGGACGAATCCATCACTGAATGATTTGCCAAGGCTGAGTATTTTTGAAGTAGCATCTTTCTTAAACGGCTTCATATGTATATATATTCTTATTAGACAGGTAGCCCA
Organism: Taenia hydatigena; assembly: GCA_036345935.2. Lineage (NCBI taxonomy): Eukaryota > Metazoa > Platyhelminthes > Cestoda > Cyclophyllidea > Taeniidae > Taenia > Taenia hydatigena. Next base: position 590,099 of record JADWOT020000001.1, on the reverse strand, counting down.
AAGTCCACAAACGTTTGAGTCTATCAAAAATAGTGCATATTTGAACTATCGCTTTTTGCAGACAGACGGGCGGATTACAATAACCTCATGGCTGAGCGATGGCACTGGTTTTCAAGGGAAAGCCTAATGCCGGTCCATGCATAGAATTTTGATAACTTTGTAAGCCCTTATGCTGCGTATTACGGATGTCCTCATTTAGCCATCCCTCCAGTTTCTAAAGCCTAAAATTTGGATACAGAAAGGACAAGGAGAGAAAATATTGCCGAACAAAGGCTACCTTGTTATATAAAGTTAAACATTTGTGTTAGGGTCTACCAATTATTGCATGTCTTAGATTATAAATGTTATGCCAATCTCCTTCACCCTTTAGTCTCAAAATTGGTGTCCTCTTATTTAGCGTCCATTGGGGCAGTGCGATAGTTTCCTCCATGCCCAATTTTTATCTGCCAGTGAGGATAACTGACAAGGTGATGGTATATGAAACATGTGTCCAGATTTATTTACAAGAAAAGAAAACAGCCAGCTTAACTTCAAGTATCATGTTTGCCATCTTGTAATTTAGTGTGAAGGCCATGATTTCGTAACGACAGTAAACCTCATTTACTTATGGGAGTAGAAGTCAAAATCTACAATCGCCCTAAATCTCCTTTTGCCCTTACCTTTAGTTTTGGTTCTGAATCATTGTTTAAGCAAGAATGTGCAGTCTATTGTAGTAAAATAACCCCAAAATAGGTATTTCTTGGGGTTAATTTACCTTAATTGTTGTCGAATACTTTTTATTCACCACTTCTCCACGTTGTACAACCACATTTTACCCATGAAAACAGAAGAACCGTTGCTAAATTCATTAAATATATTGTATAAACATGGTATTTGAGCAAGAAATTTTACTGTAGAACATTCGTCTTACGTAAAACCGACAAAAGAAAAACTTTTGTTTTAGTGATTGTCTTTTTTCTTATTTTAAATGGATAGTAACCGCTGAAGCTGAGCTTTGCACACTAACAAGTAACAAGTCAGACATTCCCCATCATCCACTCAAGTGATTTATTTCTGTTTTAAGCAGCTCATGCAGACGCTTGTCTAACCTGGGACTTACCTTGAACGCAATCCTTTCCGTGCGCTGCCTTATGTCTATCTGCAAAAGATTGCCTAAACGATTCAACACAATCATTAATCCTTTATGAAACTAAAGCCTTGAACTAAGATAATTCTGGTGATTGCAAAACAAACAGAGAATGTTTGGCTGAATGTTGCCGAATTGTTTTAGAAAGTAGTTACATGGACCTTCAAAACAGACCCAATTACACTCATACCTCACTCATGCCGTTCACTTCGCCCTGACACACCAGTGCAGAAATTCGTGTCAATTTTTTGTTTAATAAATCGCTTTAATGATGAAAACTTGCACTGAAGCCTATTTTGGCCCATCACACACTACTAAAATCACCCTACATAATTATGGTACATCTAGATAACTTTAGTAAACCGATTAAAACGAACGCTTAAACGTGAATTCAACTAGAGCGTTTGACAGGACCACATCAATATGATTTTGACTGGAAGATGGCAATGTGAACTGAGCAATTAAAACGCCTTTTGAATCAAGTCAAACGTTTACTTACAATGTAACCATGTGTTAGGCGCTACAAAGAAAATATATGATGCAAAGGGAAGTCATCCAGGGAAGAGCATTAGACAAATTCTACAGTCTCAAAGCTTTGCTTAAAGTGATTTTGTGTGTATCTTAAGAGATCTACCCTGACAGCAAACACATGTGCGGCTAAGCCCTAACAAAATCCATGTGAGCGTCGAAAATCTCATCGATATGTAGGATTAATTAAGTCCCTTTCAAAGTGATAGAATGAAGTGCTTTGTTGCCGCGCAAAGCAAAGTAAACAAATGCAAGCGGTCATTACAGCAAGCAGTAAATAATAACCACGCAATTCCCTAGTTCTTTTTTATTGGCAAGTGTTTAGCATACAAGTTCTTGAAACTTCAACCTCATACCCTTTTAACATAACGACTATAGCGGCTCCAATTTGTGTAGCCATTTTCTAGCCAAGTAATAAAAGCCGACTCTATTCTTTTTGACTGCGCTTTTTAACCAAAGAATGCAACATCATTTTCCCTTGCCCAATTGTTGGGAAAATATTAAATGCTCTTCTCAATTATGACCAAGTCACCTTGTAGTGTCTTTGCTTGTCTTCACTAGTTTGTCATCAAAAGTAACAGTGCTAAATATTAAGTCGCGTTTAAGTAAACAACTTCATTTCTGGTTTCGTGCATTGAGCAAATAAAACTTCTGCACCTGACGCAGAGGCACCTGTGGGGCAACAAACCACCTTTGAGTAGTCTGCGCTTCTCTGTAGACAATTGACAAAGCTGTCATCGTATAAATTAGACAAGTCAATAATATTCTCTCACGGAGCTGAGCTATATTTTAAGAAAGGTTTTACGTGAACAAAGATGCGAATTTCGGAACCGCAGGCGCTTTGCGGATGACATGGCATGGCGATGATATGCTCAGCTGCACAAAGTGATTAATGGTGTCACGGTGCTGCCATGTGTATGTCAATAGGGGTCTTAGACGTTGTGATTCCGTTCCTTAACCCAAAGTCTGGAGATTAAACTTTGTTAGAGTTGATATGGAAGTAATTGTCTTAGCACTCGAATTTGTCATCTTGATCTAATGTGCCTGAATCGGAGTCGAAAATAACGATTACCTAACACCGTTTGATGTACTGCTAGAGTAAAAACCCCTTTATAAAAGTAACAATTAAAATTTTATTCAGCCAAAAAGACCTAGTTTTGGTGTGAGAATTCACCCATCATTGGTGAAATGAGGTTGGCTATCAACTGTCATATTTCAAAATGATGGTCACCTTATCACCATTTTCGTCTTCACTTATCGCTAAAAATACTTCGCGCCTCCCACACATTAAATGTGCGTAAGAAATTAGTGATTTACCTTGATTATTCACCCAATGTCTGCTTGCAGTCTTACTGGGCATTAATTATCCCCGGCATTAATTAATAGGTGGATGCATGTGTTTGAGCAATAAATAAACTCAAGTTGACTAACTGAAGGGAAGATTATTCTCCTTCGGCTTAAGTAAACAACTTCTAAAGACCGAGACGCAAATTGTCATTTATAAACAAGTGTGAACACGCCGGAATGTCAAACCCTACAAATCGAAAAGTTGCTTGATTAATTACGGATTGTTGACTGACCTGTCACTTCAATTAGGGCGTTGTTGATGTTAACACTACATGATCGTTGACAAAATAAAGTTCGGTGAAAATTTGTGACAAAATGAAATGTGTTTTGGTTTTCCATAAAAAGAGGAAGAGCATGGTTTAGAAAACTAAAGCTTTGAGTTGCTTGGTAAGGAGCAAATGCGCATTAATTTTACGTTGTGAGACAGATTGATAGATATCTCTTTAATGGGAATAAGTGCTTCTTGCCCAAAAGCACAAACAATAAGTTTATACTGCACACGCAAATACAAACATTACCCAAAACAAAGGCGCAATTAAGGCTGTGGATAGGGGTCATCCCGAAAACTTCCCTTTTCATGGCCCGCACTAAAATATACGAGAAGGTCTCAACCTCATTGAGCCCACCTTTGCACGGTCGAACTCGGTGGCAGAGAGATATTGAGTGAAAAGGTTAGTTAAATGCCAGAGTTTCACGAGATCGGAGCTATTCTGTGCCTTCACTGGCCTATAGGCACTTGTCTTTAGGACGGTGTTGCGAGACTGGACTACTTGAAAGTGATTGCTTAAGCAATACTTGTTGGGCTCCAAAACTGAGCTACGTGTAGGAACTTCTCAAGGCGGTTCAGTATGAAAACGAGGGAATTCCGTTCCAGTTGTACAAGCGTAAGTACAATAAATTTCAACAAAGCACAGGTCTTGCCGTTTACAACCATGTCTGGGGAGAAAAGAATTTAAAATAGCAAATCTCAGCAAGCCTTCTGACTAACCAGTTTGCCTTTTGGCCATATATGAGGATATAGGAAGTGCAGGGTAAAGTACTTCCTTGGAATCTTTAAAAACCGGGAGATTCTTCTTAAGGACTGCTGACAAGACGCGACTAATAGTTAGGACAATAATCGGACCTGCTAAGTAATATTCGTCCTTCTTTGTTACGCACTTTTACATGCTATATGGCATGATTGGTAGCCAAATTAAAATTTATAAGGGGATTCTGTCCAAGCAAATAGCGTCGCCTCGAGGATGGAGGACACAATACGCCTAAAAAGGGGGAAGCTGGGTAGCAGCAACTCTACCGGAGGCTTAGGAGTGGAACACATGTTAAATTTTATCCTAAAATTTTTTTCGTTCCTGCTAGTAGACCGGATTTTAAGTTAACTTACAGTTAGTGAATAAATCGCGGGAAATGCAGATGAAAGATGAAGAAAGAAAACTATGTTTAGCTTCATTTATTTTTAATGAGACGGTTTTAGCACTGGAAGTAACAAGGCACTCGCTTTAATTGCTTTCGTCTCCCATTAAGTTCTTTTTGCGGAGATTAATTAACCCATTTTTTCGCCATACCATGGCGACTCGCAGCATTCAAATTGGACCGCCACTTGCTCCACACCGCCACTGTTCACCCGAATGAGTTGTCCTCCCAAAAGCAACCTTATTAATTAAGCATTTTAATTACAATTTTAGGTGTGTTCAGACTTGAAAGCAAAGGGCTACTAAAAGCAACTTTTTCATTTTTCATTTCAACACACAATGCTTTCTGGTTTGCTAATTCTCTCGACTCAGTTTGTTTGGATTCAGTGTCATAACGAATTGGGAAGCCAAAAGGCAAAACAAATCTGTTTTGGGTTCAAAGCGGTGGCGCTGAACAGCTATTTCTTTACATGAATCAATCAATCCCAACCAGCAGCTAAAAACTTTACGAATAATTTCCATCCCAGAGAACAAAAACACAATTCTATGATCACTGAAGAAACGACAAAAGATACCTTTGCTCTTTGAAACCACAGTCGAAAATTATTGCTTTATGTCCTTTCATAGGGAATCAAAGGTGCCACAAACACATAATACTCTTTTTCTCTTTTGATTTCAAAGTCACAAATGCGACGAATGCCCGAAACTTTTAGCCTTATTTATTTTCGTACCCAGAAATAAAGAGGATACAGAATGAGTTTCATCGGTTTTGTTTGGTTCAATGGGTTTCCAAGTCACCTCTTGAAACAACTTTGTTGCTGAACTAGTTCCGTGTTAATAGGACTATTTCTTACCGAGAATTCATCCTCACGATTAGTTTGGCGCTTGCGCCTTTAAGCAGCTTAAAGCCAGAAATATTGCCTGACAAAGAGAAAGAGGCTTTGGGTATTGAGATTTCAAAACAGGCATTTTTGACGAGGAATTTGTTAGACTGCTTACGACTTCTGCTGTGATTACTGTAAGTTTTACCACTAAACCGCATGGATTGATGGTGCTTATACTAAGTCAAACACCGCGCATGAAGCGTAGTTAAAGCGAAGGCACATATAAATCATAGATTCGAATCAACCAACGAATTCTGTGGTAGCATTTACGTTTGTGTCTTTCTTGAATGCTCTGGGAACAAATCCAATCGGTGCTCTCCTGAACGACTACTGCGACGCAAACGAAGGCGATGAACGTACACAAAATATAAAATATTGAAACCACCTTCACTTTTCCTCCTGTTATGCACTTACTCACCTACCGGACTCTCAACCTACTTACAAGTATTGACAAATCAAGACATTCCTAATGCTCCGGTTGGGAGCTTGACAATATGCATGTTCCATGGTTTATTTCTATAAGACTTCTGCCGCTTGAAGCAACGCGGACTTCTTTCTCCACCACTGATAGTGTCACCTCCTTAAATTGCTAGTATAGGATTACTAGGGAATGAAGAATCGTTAGATCAGAACAGGCAGCAAACATCCAACATGGAGTTGTATGCATCAGTTCCTCGGAGGCTTTTAAATCACCTACTTGGACGAAATGGAAAATCGTTAGTCAATGCTAGTCTCTTAATGTTACTTTTTGCGGAGGGATTTTGCAGATGCTTTTGAATGTTCCAGCTACCACATAAGCTTTGCTCGATGCCAAGCATAAGCCACCCTCGGCAGCCCAAAGCTAATGAATGTCCACAAAGTAACTAACAGGAAGGAAGTAACTGTAGCTTTCTTAAGGCCATCAAGCTAAGTTGATGGTTCTTGATGTTCTTAACCGATAATCCCTGCTGCTGCCTTGCTAATGAAAACGTAAACAAATAAATGCTTTGTGGTGGCTATTGAGAATTAATTACGGAGAATATGAATATTACGGCTAAAATAGCTAAAGGTTTCTTAGTGAGATTTGCTTGGGATCTCTGTTTATTTAGTTGCTGCCTTAGTGTCACAGATGCATTTTTGTTTAGCTTTTGTCGGACAGTTCTTTCTACAGCTAAGCATAATAAGTCAATTTCTGGAAGAGCAGATTAAGTAAAAACAGAAGCCATGCAAGAAAGACCTTTATTTTGTGTAAGTTTAAGGAATCTAATCAAAGTGACTTCAGGCTTTGTTTACTAACTGCTAATGGGGGCAAGTTGAGGCTCGACATTTGAGACTCGAAACTTATGCAAAAAGCTTTCACCACTGCCTTTTTTTCTCAGTCAGTGTGGTCGCAAGCCAAATGCTTTATTACCCACATTGATCACAAGTTATGATGACCGAGATCTGTTAGGAAATTTATTATAATGGCAGCACTTTTAGCAATCGTTGTGTAAGAATTTTTGATTTGCAACTCCGTGGATTCGACTGATTAAAGTGCGAATGAAATGCGAATGTCAAAGTCCAGCACCTGGAATCACGTCTAGCCCATTTAATCAGCCTCATGGATGTGAGTGGTCCAGTGTGAGGGGAGAGACGGCAATACCAAAACATGCATCACAATGGCAGACTGGGACGCGTCAATGTCATTGTTCCCAATGTTTAGCCTCTCCACACTTATCTAACATTTGTAAAACTGTATTGATGCACCGGAATTTAATGCATGTGTTACTACGAAACGACGAGTGCATGAGTTCATAAATACTTACGAATTTTCCACTAAATGATGCGATCCTGTTGCCATTTGATAGACTATTGCAGCATGGTCCTCTGCCCTTCTCAACCCTATCTGCTGTTCTACGGCATATTTTACCTCATTGGATCCTTTCCTTATTTTTAAAGGTTGCGTTGATGCAAAGCATTATGCTCGCTCTTCTTTGCTCTGTTGTTATTAACTGAAATATTAGTAGTCTAAACCTGGACAAATTGACTCTCCCAAGTTAGGTGGTGCAGGCATCAGTTAAATGGATGACTAAAAATTTCTCACTTAGTGCAGCCGTGCCTTCGCAGTGTAGAGACCATACGACTCAATAAATTAGATTTGAGTGTTGTGTTTTGCTGAAGACTGATGACAAAGCTGACTATGCATCATTCGACTCACAAATGGTATAGTTCCACCAAATTTCTATGCTTTGCCGCCACCTTAATCACAAACGTCAATTATATCTCCCTTCGGAGCTAAGACTACATTTTAAAATCATCTTTATCAAGAGGGAGATTATTATTCTACTTTCAAACAAGGCAGCTGGGAGTTTTCTTATTAGCTTTATGCTATTCACTGGCCCGTCACACCAGTTGGCACGTTTGAGATGCTAAAACAACGGACTAGATAAACTATGAAATTCTTGCTCTCTAGTTCGCTTAGTTAATGGTAAGCACTGAGTAGAAAAATTGTGACTGCTACCATTATTCGCAAAACCTAAAAACCGGCATTTCCAGCATGGGCACAAATGCTTTAATTCTACATTGGGGTGAGATAAATACCCTTCAAGGGGTAAAATAAACTTAGGTTTCAAATTTGAATGCAAGAATTAAGACAGCAAAATGGAGCATATTAATGCTGCTGTACGTGTGAGCTTAGAAAGCCCTTCACTCCTGATTTTATAGAAGCTCTTATTTCCATGTCGTGCCCTCGGGCATTCAAGAACGCCGCAACTGCATTCACCCCTTTTCTGTTTAGCCAATGTCACGCGCACAGCAGCTTGACGTGTGGGGGACAATCAAGTGTCATAAGTGCACTAGACTGCGGTCAACCTGCGCCTTTAGCGGTCCTTGGTTCCCCATTCTCAGAGATATTCTGAACTACAGAATTTCATTTGGGGTTGCAATTATCCGCTTGATTTGTTTTAAATAGGACCGGATTTGTGGGAAAAATATGCATAAGAGCATTGGACTCTCTATTTAGGACTTGAGAAGAGAGCAATTTTATGTTAGGCTTGAACCAAAAGATTTAAAATCTCTCGCATGAGTCAGGGAGGGGCCGTGCCCTTTTGGCCCACACTTTGAAGTTCTATTTTAACCAGAATTAGGCCAAATGATTTCTACACAGCAAAAACTGAGCAGCTTGGAAAGATAATTGAGAAAGGAGGGAGATTTAAAGCAGCTATCTTTAGTTGCCTCCTTGTACTACTTAAATCGCATATTAATTTTCACTGTTGTGGCTTAAATTTTAGCTTAACTCAGGAAAATGAGTTGCAAAATTGGAAGAAAACTAGTCTTAGTTCGGCACTGCTCCAGCGCCTTTTATGCACTCTCCTTGGATGACAGATTTCAACTACGACTTAGCAATTTTTAAGTGACTGCTGACATGCCCTTAAAGGAAGGCGCCTCGCCTGAAGTGATTTTCAATTAAAGCAATAAACAAATACGACCTCATGAAAGGGGAGGCAGACCGCGGAATCCCAAACCATGTCATTTCTACATGTCCATTTCAAATCAAACATTCTTAATTGAACATTAAAAAATAGAACACTGGTGAATTTGGAATTTTCCTCCCAATCGCTAAGCTCATTTTTCCGATTTTAATTTAAAAGCGTAGAGTAAACAGTACTGATGACAGCGTCGAAATGAAAAAAACCTACTTGCAGATCAGTAGCTTCATTCGTCCCCCAAGAATTTAGAGTATTATGCGCACAGTTGTAAAAGCTTGACTAAATCGATCCAAATTTTACACATGCAAAATTTTAGTCGAGTTGAGGGAAGAAGTGGGCGCAACTGAAACAGGGCTCGTTTTTCTCTCAATAAAATCCTCACCACTTGCACTCAAAAAGCACTTAAAATTTACCAAATTAATGTCATTACTTTGGCTTTCTATATGAGTGTTGTCAATACATGAGTTAAAACAGTCAAATGGGCAAAAGAAGTAAAAACTCTCTCGCTTTTAATCATAAAATTTAACTTATATGGAGTATATTTGATTCAAACCCATATCTGTGCTGTTGTTCAAATCAAGGCCTTTCCAAACATCAACTCTTTCTATAATCAAGCGTAGAAAGACGACTGACTGCTCGTGGGTGAGCAGAGTAGTGTAAGAACGTCTTTCTCTACTGCAAGGCGTGAGATCTTGTGAGGTGCTAGAAAGGCATTAAAACAGATCATGAAGTCTGGGTAAGGATCGTGGAGAACGGGGCATAAATTTTTATGACTAGGGATTCGCGAGGTTGCATACTGAAATAAATTGCCCTGGATGAGGGCGTCTTTTATTGCAGAAGCGCAACCCGACTCGGAATTCGCAGAAATAATTTCAAGACTACCAAAAAATTCAGCATTCTCAACTACCATTACGAACGCCCCTTGCCTATTCGCAATAACCCGTTGCAATTAATCAGACTGGTCGCATCTGAAAGGCAAGAATAACACACGGCATTCCTTGATCAAAGAAGTAGGTCACATTACTTGTAGATTGTAGTGGCAATTTTTCTTCGTACTTATTCCCTCATAAAAGCGGAGAGGAGAGCCCTAAGTAGGAAGGAGGATGATAGACCCCGATATTTCGTCACACAACAGTTATCTTACAACAGATTTCGCAAAGTTGCTGCCGTTCTGTATTTTACCCTGACATTCACGTAATCCATGATATCGCTACCTACCACTTTGGATGATTCGTGGCAAAGAAGTGGGATGTAGTGCCGATCGCAATAGTTTTGTGTGTTATCACGCGACTCCAAGTCAAATTGCCAAGTCATTCGTGTCAATAGAGACGCTGCTTTTGCGATCGCTTATCGGCATAACGAGAAAGTTGGTTAGTTTCTTGCATTTTTTAGGCGATTAAAGGACGAAAGGCTCAACAAATGGGAAGGAAGTCTAATATTTTCTTGTGATGAGGACAAAAAAGAAAGTGGAATCTTTGGAAAATTTCTACAACTTCTAACTAGAATGCTGCTTAGGGTTTTGCTAAGTAATCAGAGGAGCTGGAGGTGCTTATGTTAATTTAAATTCTGCACATCAAACAAAAATTAAAGTGGATGGAAAAAGCCCGAATCGGAACTTATAAACAAGTTCTGTCTAACGCCGGGTGTATCACTGCAGTTTGGTTGTTATATTCTGTAAAAGCTCGTATTATTACCTATTTCAAATGCTTAGGAGTACTAACATCGGTTGCCAGCGCTATCATTACTTTTTTGCTAATTGCTCATTGTGTTTTGCAGAGGCTTTAATTTTGCAGCAATTTGCGATGCGACCAAAGCCGGTGCAGTTGCTCTGAATGTGGCAGAATGGAACCAAACCCACCACCTTTTCATTATTATGCGTGCAAGCACCTGCTCTACACTTGGCTCACTTGTCTCTACAGATAAATCAAGATCTCTGCATAAGAGTGTTCGCCTCTTGGCTACGTAGGATGAGACCTCGATGGTGGTCGTGTTCACCACCACAAGCAGCAGCTCAAAACGCTAACACAAGAGGATGCTTTTCACATTAACAAAGGGTTGGCCCTTTTACTTGTTACGCCTTGAGTGGCTTTCTCTTTCGTCTAGTGACATTTCAACTTGAGATCTGCCAGAATTGCAAATGAATTCCCCGCTCATTGCACGTAACTTCATTCCACCCACTTTCTGTGCATGCATAAAAGATCCATGTATCTAAAACATCACAGCACCACATTTTTGAAAGTAGCTGTCAAATCCAATCCAAACTGATTGAGAATTTCAATATCGTTAACTGATGGCCAAACGAGAACAACTTCGAAAAAGGCGACTTGTGGTGGATGACTGAACCTGGAATGCTCTTAACAGAGAGGTCGGTGGAGCAATTTTCCTTGATGGTGGTATCTACTCTCCAGAGTTACTGCATGACCAGTTATTAATGAAGGAAAACCACTAAAAAACAGCCTGAAAATATTATTTGCAACTCTGCCTGAGTTCTAGAAGCTAAGCAGAACGGAGGTATATGGCTCATTGCATTGAAATAACAATGTCGACGCTACCCGTTAGTTTTACAGTCACATTTTATAAGGTTGCTTTTGAAAAGGCATTTAAGTACTGCAGAAGACATAAAGGACGTGCCTAATGTTGAGAAGAGGGTGGCCTGCAGCATCACGAAGCCAAGGAGACCTTACGACCTAAATGACACAGAGGACACAGCTCCACATTTTTGAAACAATGCACTGCATATGAATGGATTTTGAGGTGTAATGTTATCTTATTCCAAAGATAATTTGGTCTGCAAAATTCTGACGCATTGTAATATCAATTAAGCCTCTGTGCATTCCACTACCACCCAAATGCCACGAAGTTTTCCTTTCGTTTTTCACTGGCAGCCTAAAAGTTTCCACCACGATGGGAGAAGAGCTGCATCTAGATGTGCGCTCTTAATAGAAAGCAGCCGATTTCTTGGAGGTATTCAAAGAAAAGTGCAACAGAATGGTGTTTACTTGTTACGGCCAGGATTAGGAGACTAACAAACGTGAGAGTTTCATATATGCGGAAAATGGTAGCTATGCCTTGTGCATATGTTACCATCCATCTCTCTGATGCTACATTGACCTGCGGCTGAGTGGCGGTGATGGGCTCGATACGGCACAAAATTGAGAGAGAGCGAGGGCAGGAAATCAGAAGGTGTAACTGTGTGGAAGAAAGAGTAAAGCAAATCCTGCACACACACCTTCAGCATTCCCAAAAAGCCTTTAAGGCGTTGGTTTTGAAGTAAATGACTACGCATGCAAATTTATCGATGATTAGTTGCTGAGAGATTGACAGAGAGATGATCGGATTACTAGCTGCGAAGCAGTGTAGACATTTTATAACATAAAACAGGCAGCGCACTGTAAACTTTGCTAATTAATTTTGCAGCTATGAGAGGTGAGGTTACAATGCCAATTTTGTGCAGAGTTGAAATTGACTGTTGCACCCATTTCCAAAGACCAGTAGCAAGGAAGATCTAAATGACCCCCAATCAGTTTGATTGGACCGTGCTAAAGGAATAATCTTGTTTTAAACATTCGCCACTGTCGGTCGAATGAATTACCCTCAATCATTTCTTTTAGGCAGGAGTTGCTGCTTAAGTGCTTCTCTGGCAATCAGCACTTTTGTCTGAAGTGAAGGCCTCCTCACTACGACACCCAGCCATTACAGCAGACAATCGGAAAACTAAGTCAAGAACATATTTTACAGAGTTCGATTATTCCCAGCTTGTGTGACAGCCAGTAGGGTTTCCCTTAGCTTGCTTGCGATATTCATTATGACATGACAGCTGTTTGCTCTGCACTTGATCAAGTGGACACATCAGTCTCAGGAGATTGCATTTCCTCTCGACGCCATGGCCTCTCAACCATGATAGTAGCCTCAACTCATCTGTGCACTGGTGGTACACTTTCTGTCATACTTCTATGGCTTCCAGCTACTTCAAACTAGACTCACGATGAGATTCCTGAGTAAATGTAATACATAAGTACTTAGAAACGTCTGTCTACTTTGGTCGTCCCACTGGTGTGAAGACTGAGGTGCAGATGCAAATAACAGATTTGCCACACACGGATAACAACGACAGACCAGTTTTATAATCACAACAGGCTAATAATTATGTACGTTGGAAGCATTTTTGGATTGTGCAAATCCTAAGAAATGAAGGTCTCACCAAATCTATGAAGCAGCCAAGTCATTTTGCCTGGCATCTTAATACGTGAGGTACGAGTGTGTCGAAAATTCTGCTTTAAGGCAATGTTATTTAACTGAAAGCAAGCATCCTGGCCTTAGCACATAAGAATGAGGAAAAGACAAGGAATGGGGCATTTACATCACTGACTTATTCGTCAGCCTTGACACTTCTCTAAGGAAATATTTATCTTATTCAGCCTATTGAGCAGACAGGTGGAAACCGTAGGTGCCGTCTGTTCTTTACCCTTTGAACGATTGTATTTGCAATCCAACCCACTAAATCAGGTGGCTTTAATTTGACCATTTTTCAAGTCTGGCTAGGTAAAACTGAAGGTAGAAGGGACGAGCAAAGGAAACATTGCTCAACAAAGCTTCATTTGGTAACTGAATTTAGCTTTCGCTGTCAGTGACCGCCAAATAGTGCATGGTTCAAGTTATGAACGTAAAGTCAAAAGCTTATATTATCTTCTTATCCCTTCAGTCTAAGATTTGGTATGTTTTGTTGGACATCTTATCAAAGCAAAGCATAATAGCGTTTCCTAAGCTAATTTCTTATTAACATGCGAGTCTATTTTATAAATTACTGGTATGAGAAAAATGAATATCCATGTCTAGTTACGAGGAAGTACATCAGACACACAGCTCCAAATATTACGCTTGTCATCTTGCAGCAAATTACATCTACTTGTTAAAATAGATTCCAAAGAACACAACCGCGTCCTTATCTCCGTTGCGAAACCTTCATGTACGAAACACAGGCCAGCCTGTCAAATCACCAAAAATAAGTGCCCATTGGGTTTTGTTCAGCTTAAGCACTCTAAAATAATCCGTATTCAAAATCGGATGGGAGGCAAAAGCCTCTACTCGTCATTTCTCCATGTGGTGCATCCATATTCTGCTCGCAAACATCGTAGAGAAGCAATCCATGATTTTTGCATACTTGCTACTACCTAATTCGGAAGCATCGAAATGTACGCACGGCCCACTCTTTAATATTTTCTTTGATAGAGAGCTAGAGGAGACTTTTCAGCTCTACGTGGCAGCGCATGCTTTGAAAATCACTAATTAGGAATTCGCACCTGTCTGTTATTCAAGCATGAAACCACCTACCTAACTGCAAAAGTCATAACCTAGACGAGAATCGGTTCAAAGCATTGCTTTTTAGCTTCCATTGACTAGTCCAAACAGAGCTTTGTAAAACGCATTAAACTTCTGTTTTTTAAAGTAATTTTCTCTGACATCGATTCCTCAGCGTAACAATAACGTCATGGAGCTGACTCAAACTTACACCAAATAGCAGGTTATCAATAGTCAAAGCTACTTAGCAATAAGAGATTCTTGTGCCATGGAAAATTCTTGAACAATCCAGAACATTGCTCTTTCTCTTACTTCTTCCTATTTGATCAAATCCACCCCCAGATAGACCTTAATTGTGGCAGTGACCACTAGAAGGTCAAGGTCAATCAGACATTATAAATGTTATGATATCCAAATAGACAGACGTCAATCTCATAAGCACACACTGTAGCACCCTGCTTCCTCCTACTCATCGTTCAATAAGGACGTCTTATATGTGCCTTAAAAGTGTGGGCTGGAAAACGGATGGTTTGTTGGCAAGTCAGGCAGTCAACAAAATGAACAGCAATTTTGTGGCTAGTGGGGAAACGACGAACATATTGGTAGCCAGTAGGGGTTGCTGACACCACTCAAAACTCCATTACCCTCCTAGTCGATGTGAGCGTTGACCATGGTCGGGAACCTCTGACACGGCAATCCTCATTTCCCAAGCCATGTGCTTTGCAAGGAACTTCCGCAACCTTAAAACTAAATTAAGTCTGATTTTTAATGCAGACGCGCAAGCTTAGAACAATAGAAAATTGTGCAGAACGCAGTGAGAGAATAAATCACTGATGGACTGATGCATATCTGCACAAGAACTTTGCATATTCGCACTAGTAAAAAGGGTCATCGCAGTGTACCACATTGAAAATCATTTGACAGTTTCTAGTCGTCATGTGTGCCTCCGCTGTAACAGCTTTTCCTAACTGTAAGCATCTTAGGAAGTAAGGACCAAAACACTTGAATTCGGAAAGGTAGAAATTGGCGCGACTTTTAAACGGATGGCTACGGAAAAATAACTAGCGTCATCTCAAACCGACAAGTAAATGGCCGTTCCATTATGCACTTCGCGATCCTCCAGATTCTGCAAGATAGTCCTGCATGCCTTTACGAATTGTTTGGTCAGGATGGTGCCATCGAACTCAGGCGGTGATGGAGATGATGGAAATCCTCTCACAGAGATTCAGAGTAAGTTGCACTCTCTCGCGTATAAGGCGCCAAAGTCTCCGAAATTTTAACGATCTCTTTTACAATGGGGACGTATTATCAATGAACTTTGCTTTAGAGAAAACATCGACTGACATGCTCGGTGGCATAAAATCGTAGTTGTTCGGTATTTAGGTAGTATTTCTGTTTTCGAGAAAATCCTATAGAGATTGTTAAAGGTAGGACGTGTTGCGGTTTCCCATGCTTTTGATTTCCTACTCAAAAACTTCTGTGACTCTCGTTGCACTGAATGGTCATTGCATTTACCTAATCCTTTCTCGTCTGCTAATTGGGAGAAATGAGGTTCTTACTGAGCCGTCTTTGAGCAGATTAAAATTGCTTGCAACAGGCACAGAACCTATCGGACGTCTGGTCAATTACAGCTGCGTCCACGCCAAAGGTAGGAAGAAAGCTAAAGCAGGATGCTGAATAAAAGTGTCAGATCTGTCCGTGTTTAGTGTCTTGGCGTATTGAGAGTTTTCCTTAAGAGTTTTGGGCCGAGTCCTTATCACTCGTATACTCTGCTTCGATAAAAACTGACCATTTCTGCTACTGATCGCTCATCGGTTGCAAAATTTAAAAAGCTTACACCAATAAGTATTAGCAATAGTTATTGGTTGGTGCAAACAGGAATTATGATGCTAAAAATGCAATTTGTAACAATGCCGCAACTATGCTTGTTCTACCCTCCACTACTCGAGCTACTCAACAGAGCATGCAAAGGACTGAAATTTCCCTTTCATCTGTACAAACCAAATCGAAAAATGTCGTTTTAAGGCCAAGAAAATTTTGGTTGATTCTAATGTTGCCCAAGTGGCATTAGGTTACCTTGTTTCCTCTACGATAAATATGCTGTGAGGTCTGGTGACTTTGCATCAATCATTCCCCTTCCTCTCTTCCCTTCTCTTTGCCTACATAACCAATATATCCTTATAAACGATGCGTAGATGAGGGAATGGTGGCGCCGTATTGTAATCCTCCGAGTATATTTTCAAAAGATAAGCGTAGATGCCTAGTAGAGGGTACATTTTCATGTGAAGAGTCACGGTGAATTTTAACCTTTTAGCATGGTGTCTCTTTCAAGCGAAGGGATAGAACTGTGTAATCCCATAAGTTAAATAGTTAAATTTGTTTGATTAAAACTTTTGCATGCGTACCATCTTTTTATCAGTGTAAAATTCAAGTAATTAATCAGATTTACTTAATCAGGACATAAATTTGACAAGTGGGTACATGGAGTAATTTCGCCTAGAAACCAAAAGCACTTTCCAGAGTCCTTAATAACCATGCTACCAAGATTAGTGATATGGCAGGGCTAATACAGCATCGGTAGAGGGAAAGATCATACCTAAATGATATATTGGCCCTGATTAAGCGTTTCTTAGCTTTCCCCTTTCTCCTGAAATCGAGAAAGACACGCAAGCTCTGCTGCTATTAATAAACTGCTCCACTTTCGCTCATCTGAAAAACCTTAGTTGTATCCAACATCAAGTTAATGAGGAGTGTCTTGGTGTATCTGGTAGGAAATTCACCACGTAACTTACATCTCATAAGGGCCTTTACAAAGGAAAATAATGTTTTTTTTGGCAGTAGGTGCTTCTAAAAGTAGTTAACGCTAACGTAATTAACCGGTTTGGTCATTGTTGAGGTTGTTCTCGTCCCTGTTGGAAAAAGTTTTAAGAGTTGCCGATGTCAAGGTAAATGGGATGGTGGACTGGCTCACTTCCCAAACTTGGCCTACAATAATAACAGGCTAGTCAAGTCAAACGAGGATTCGAAATTATAAGATTTATGCGCACTGTAATTTCGGTAGACATTTCCACTATTGCCTACCGCACCATCCTATATTTTGTCGTGCTTCTGACTAGAATGACTAAAGCGACAGCAGCTTCATAAAGGAACAGTTTGAGGGCAAGGCATATGCGTATGCTACTACTTGCCCACCGATGGATTCGTGTGCAAGTAGGGTCGTGATTGTTTTGCTATTCCGAGCACATTTAGAGTTCAACTATAAATGATATTGGCTATTAAGGAGAACCAAACGCCAGAGCTAATTCCGATACGCTCCAGAATGTTCGCACAGTAAATAAGGCAAGTAAGAACTGCCGTTGACTTTAGAGTTGCTGGCATGTCCTCCACTTGCCTTTCATATGCATGACAGTATCTGACTAGTGCTTAGAGAGTAGTTTTGACATGGAAAGATCAACCACTGCTGTCAAACCATTGAAACAGCTTGTTTTACTTCCTCACTGGTAGTAAGTTTTATCCATTTTTTTCGCAAAAAGATAATGGAAGTTGTGGGAAATGCTAAACTTGATACGACATTCAGACGCCACCTGAAAAGTTACTTTTGTGACTATTCGATATGACAAATTGACCAGTTCCTTCCTTGTTTTAGAAGGTATTGTCAAGCCAGTTGCTATCAAATAATGCTGCGATGCCTGAGAGCGATTCGCAGAATGCAAGTGGCAAATGTAAGAAGGAGAATGGAGAAGCAAATGAGTGGTGTCACGATTAATGTGGCGATAATACAATTTTCTTGCATTTGCTGTGATAACTTTAGCGGTTAGTGCATGATGGATCTCTCTTCAAATATAACAACTAATTGTTTTGCGCGAAAACGAAACATTCATTTATAAAGTTGGAGGTCATTTTTTGAAGCAAAACTATTTTAAAATTTAAGAAATTTCTTACCGATTAGGGAAGAAATGCTTCTCTAACGGATATAAGAAGAAAGTTTACCAGGCGTTTTGAAGTTTTTGAGTGAATGCCGCGGATAAATTAGGCTTTCTCTGTCACCCAATAATTACTGATCGTTTCTCCTAATTTTTGACCACTAGAAGATCAGACGATAGCCTCGGAGTCCTGGAAACTAATTTTGAGGATAGGAAAGTTATGAACCTTCTACGAACCTTGTTTACTTATTCCTCTTACCTTTGCGCGCCCTTTACTACTCGCAAATGGAGTTAGTAATACCTATTTCATAAATCAATAAACGATGCTTATGTAAGGCGAAGGTAAAATACGCGATTTTCGACTTCCAGCTGTCTATCAATCAAGTCTTTGTATTTTATTTAAGCTATTTTTTGCTACCTAAATGCAAATCAACCCATGCTGTTAAGACCCACATACCCGCATGCAGTTTGACATCAAGAATTCTCCCACTCGTTGAAATAGTCCCTCATAACTTTCTAAATTTAGCTAAATTCCTAAAGGGATGAATTAACATCACATGATGAGCTGCCCAAACTGCGTAATTAAATGTGCGTGGAGGCAATCCGCAACATTGCAGAATCGGTTTTAGGGACGATTCTATTACGTTTAACAACCGACGTAACGAAACATCCTCAACTGATAACTAGAGACCCTTACATTACCTAACAATTCCTTCGTAGCAGTCAGTTTGATTACGGAACTCTACCAAGCTTGTTTAAAGAAGAATATTGATATCTTTTTCCTGTAGTTATCAAAGTTACCATTAAGCAAAAACTACTTACCATAATTTAGCAAATGAGTGAAACGGCAAATGCCAAAGGTCAAAGGATGAAATGCATTGATATGCTGCTCTGAGGGGAACGCATATACAATTGGCAAGGGGTCAGGCTTGGGATCACTGGCATTCCATGGGACACAGGCCGCTCAGCAAAGGCCAGGTGGCAGAGGGCATTGTTTGCCCCGCTAACAAGCTTAACAGCTAAATAAAACCAGTGCATTAAAAAAACACCCCAGTTTCAAAATTTTCTAGCTATTTGTCATGGTTTTGCCACCGCTTTCAAGAGTGGTTTGATAGAGGACAACTTACGATTGCAGTCGCTCAAGGTAAACCAAAGTTTTGATTCCACAGCGGTAATAAGCTATTGTACCGCAGCGATTTTATGCACAATAGCAATTGCCACACATTTCTCATCGCACGTCTTCAGACTCAGCTCTCCACTCCCGACATCGTTGATCTTTGCGACAAGCAAAACATGGGGTTGTGCGTTGGAGTGTGCTGAAGGGAATATGGTGCTAAGGGACGCTACTTGAGCATGGCGTTTCACTCGCGCATGAACCATGGTATAACTGCAAAGGAGACGAGTTTTTCTGCCTAAAGATTGGGTCAGGCTGAGATGACATAGAGTGGTTCAGCAGCACTGGCACCAATTCCTTTGATTTCAAAGGTTTACGGTCACTAAGCAGCCACAGAAATGAAGTCAGACGAAGGAGAGAGTCATGCATAAAAGCAATTGTAGGCATCTAGTCCACATAGCGCGTCATCCATAGCATTTTGGATGCAGTTCGTGATCATCTTCTAGTAATTGTTGAAGGGATAGCGGAATGCGGTTTTTCTGTTGCAGTCATGCCAATGCACCATTGCACTCGAAGGTACCATTGCCAACCTAACTCTGCAGCGATTATGCATGCATCACAAAGCTTGCTGCTTACCCTAATGATAGTTGACTTTCTCATGAATGGAAGACGAAATGTGAGTAAAATGCCGATAAAGTGAAACCAAAGGTAAACTGAAGGAGTGATAGTTTTGTGCATTAAGTTATTTAAGGTAATTTTAAAAAGAAAAACTGGGCCAGTAACATTTAAAAGATGAGTCCCCATGTAACCATTTTCGTGGAGCGTAGGAAGTGCACAAGGAGAAGAGTTAGTTGTGATCTGCTTTTTCTCTAGATCAAATCTCCTGCTAAAAGAATTTTGGCTTTAATCAAAGAGGTTGATGCTGCCAATTAAAGCTGACCTTAAGGTTTGCACAGTTAAGAAGCAAAGCTAATTAATTCAAATACAAAGCAATTTTTCTCGTCAAAATTGCTTTAGATGGCTGTTGATTCACTAACTCAGAAATTGTCGTTTCCATTTTTAAATTAAATTAAACTAAGATCCCAAGAATTCGATGGAAAATAGCTTCTGATTGCATCAACTTGAAAGGTCACTTTGAGTCATAAGCACCAAACTTCCGGAGGTGTTAATTCTGAAATATTCCTCAAATTGCCCTCTTATTGCGTTTTCTTTGCCGAAAAATTTTAATGTGCCAATAATCACTGCAAAGAAGTGAGACTTACCTGAAGACAGAAGAAAGCATGGCACTCAGTTGTGAAATGTATTATTTTCGCACAGATATGCTTGAGGCTACTAGCATGAACCAGAGGCCAACCCACCCGGTGAGGACCAAGCAGCTGTACTCCCAATTGATATTCTTACCAAGACCAAGAGTTAAACAAGCAACCAAAGCATCATGACGCATTAAAAATAACAAAGCATACTCATGAAGGTAATCTAATTAGTTCAACTTTATGAAAATGGTTATATTGGACTCTCGGAATCACACAGGGTCTCAGCAGCCCTACGACATGTATAGCTATAAGTTTGCCTTCAAATTCCGCTTATTTTCATGGAAACCGTTCCTCTTAATAAATGTAGGTTGGTTCGGGCGCCGTCCATTAAAATGGCAAGCAGTGTAAACAATGCCTGTCACTCGAGAATGGCGTATCCTCTTGTAGCGAAATTCAAAATCACAGTACTGTGGACATTACAAAGACGAATACGCGTCTCGAAGTGATGACTTTTTACTCTAGTGAATCTAGATCTAGCCTCAATAGCCAAGCGTCCGGATGGACAACTGATTGTGGACTTCTGATTGATGCGTAACACTTCGAAAAGTCGGTGAGCTCTGGTTATTAAGCCAGAGTTCTGCATCTGACTTTGACGGATGGGTCGAATCGTACTCTGATTCGAAGAGGCACTCTTAGCATGAAGACTGTAATTTTCTGTATCACTTCGTCACATGCGCAAAGGGAGTACAATTGGTTCCCAAACTGCTCACAAAGAGACCACCTACTACACTAAGTGCAATTCACAGCAACTAGACAGGAATGTACTGCAACACCAATCTTGCGACCCAGGCTTTCTAATAAATGATTTCTACATTTTTGGGTCTGCAAAAGCATACCTTTGATCTTGGCATTTCTGAACCGATGATGGAGATGATTAGGCTGTCCGAGCATGAGACATTCTAGCATCGCTGAAGCTCTGGTCCTATATGAGTGCTTCTCTTGCTATTATAAACTTGTCCTAGAGCTTGGGATTTGATTGAGCAGAGATTTTGCCCATAGCACTCTGGGAGACAAAACTTTAACGTAGATATCTGTACGGTTGGAGGGTACACTGGGTGTGAACATGATTGCTGGCTGACGGTCGGAGGCAAAATTGGTCACATTATGAGTGGCCTTAGCCTTGCAATGATTATTGGAACACTTGAATTCCTGCTGGATGTATCATTAGCCAACCAGAAGAATGAACCAGAGTGTCATATTTGAGACGTTCTAAAATGCTAAGGAACTAAATTTGCGGGCGCACTCAGCACTTTTTCACTAAAGTAATTGGTGGTAGGATACGGCAGACTTAAAGCTGACTGTCGCGGTACCTGGGTCACCTAGTAAAGGCGGATTGACCTCAACTATTCCATGCCACCTATTGCGAATTGGGTCCCAGAAAGTTTAACGCCTTTCTGAAAGCCATCAATTTTATGGTCTGCTTTAGTCAATTTTTTAAGAAACACCCAAAATTTGTGCCCTCAAAGCCTTGAATAGTCGGGATTCCTGTCCCTAAATTAAACAGCTGTACTTGTATTAGCAACAATTTATTGAAGAGTCACTAAATTTTCTCGTGATCTGCTTGTAGGACACACGCAAAAACTCACAACTTTAGCACGCACGCACCTGTTTTTTATGCCAAACTGGGTGTCAAGATGAATGGGAATTGCTATTGCACTTTTGTGTTATTTGTAAGCACTCCACCTTCATGCGGACCGTGAAGCCAACTGTTGCTATCATTGTTAGTCAAGTTAAAAGTGACTCAAAAATATAGTAGAGAAATGCAGAAATTTTTTCTCATGATATGCATGGCTGTGGCTAAACATCGAATTACCTGTTATTTCGCTGCTTTTGATCGACATGCAGCTTAAGGCATTCATTTGAGCATTTTAAGTATTATTCTAAAATATGGATAAACAGTTCAAAGCATGGCTCGACAAAGTAAAAAAAACGTGAAGAAAAATGTAACAATCGTGGTAATGGTGAAGACTCCTTACGGTGTCTGTCTTTGTCTGTGATCTTCACGATGGTTCTAGCACGCACTGTCACGCCTTCAGAGACCCCTGTATCAATGGTGGAAGTAGACGACTTCATTTTAAGGGAACAACAGCCTGGCGCTACTAGTTAAGTAGCATCTACTATGGAAAATCGGGTCATCAGTTCCCAGGACCACTCTAATCTTTGGAAAGCTGCCATATTGAAGTCATGAACAAAATCAGCTAGTAAAATGGAGAAGATGTTTCGAAAAAATTGCAATCACCTTGAAGGAAGGAGGTTGTATAATGGTGAACATGCATGTAGCACAGGCTCGTGGTAAAAAATCATCCAGTCTTTATAAGAATCACCCGGTTCAGCCTCGTAGTATTGATCGCCACTGAATGGTACCATTCTCTCCAGCCTTCGAATAAGGCGCATCTGTTTCATCGCTGTCTGAAGACATATCATCACAAAAGCACGGGAGCGCCAACAACAATTTTGAAGGGGAGTACTGAGCTACGCAATGGACCAACAACGAACTAACTTGCTTGGTAGCACTAAGTGTCCTATCTTTGCCGCATTTACATTCATCCTTGTGGCGTAAGGTTTCACTTGTACCCACAGTCTTCCAACTTTTCCCCACAATGGCATAACCTTTTACCTCTTCTTAAAAATGGGTAAGATGAGACCAACGCCGGACAAAACAGGGAACAGTTGATGCGTATGTGAATTGCGTTATGATGTTTGCGTTTTCAACATGACTTACCCATCTAAGATGAGCAAAATAAAACGTAAAATATTTCGGGTGAAATATTTAAGATAATCTAACTGACCGTCCCAAATTTCTTGGCAAAAATTTAATTTAAATGTTGATTGCAATTATTTGAGGCGAAACACATAAAAAGCCGAAAGATCGACTTATTACTAGACTTTCAAGACTTTCATAGTGACGTGAATTGAAATATGCTTGAGTTTGATGCCGCTTGTATGCTTTGGGAACTAGGCCACTAGGTGAATGTACAATGGCGGAGAGCCCAATTCCGAGCGTTAAGCAAACAGATAATGCAATGCACTTCTTCTAGCAAAAAGGCAATCAAGATCTCGTTACAACTACGGACCGAGTTTAAGACACTGGTGCTCCTCCTCCTTCACAAAGCAAGCAATATAAAAAAGATAACTTAAGGAATGTTTCAGAGTGTCAACACCCTTTAAGGACGCGTAACTACCCATTTGTCACCTTCTTTTAAGGAGCGGGTGCCACCTCATCACTTCCACATCCTCACAAGAAGAACCATCGTGAGAAATGAGTGACGGCATCACCCGTGCAGATTAGGCATGTCCTAAGCTCTGTCAGATAGCCACTACATTCTAGGTTTTAAATGGCCATTAAACTACAAGCGTCACTCACACTAACCACCCAAACATCAAGTAACCTCTCTTGTCTACCATCCATTTTTGGCAATTTAAGACCTCGTTTTCCATAGTCTTATTTCTTGATTACTCAGCCTAAGGAGCTGAATGTCGCCGTGCTTGCTCCAAAAAAGCCCCTTTGCAAAACAATTTTAAATGTCAAAGTAAAGATAAGGCTATCATCTTCATTTTAAATGGAACATAGGGAATGCTACCGAAGTTTGCTTATTTTTTTGTGATTTTCCAGGCACTCTAACTGCCACAGTTAGATATATTATCTTGATATCTTCGCGTAATTTATAACTGTTTTTCAGGCAAGAGGCGATTGGCATACACCAACCACGGGATCGAGGACGTCCCATTGAACCCCAAAATTCAGATCATTTTTAAACATTTTTGCCCCTACACATCCATCATGTTCCCCAAATAAAATGCATGCTCCTCTGATTACGTCACTTGTTTTGAAAGTAAGGGAAGGAGAAAAGAGGAATGAAGTGCTGAACCCATCACAGTTGCATAATACTGACAGTACTTTCTCTTTAAAATCAGCTGTGAATCAAAAGTATAATGCACCATCAAGATCGAAGACTACATTATGGCGAAAAGGCGTTCAGCTTAATTGTCTGCGATGTACCTAGCCAATTTCGATGTTTTATAATACGATCTACCCTGGCAGTTAAATTATAGATTCCACTTTGTGTGCTGTGTTCTAAGGTCAAATTCTATACCACTCGGTAAAGTAACATTAACAGCTAAGCCATTTGATCCAAGATATAAAGAAACTTCAGCGGATCAAGCATTTGTATTAAGCTATGGCGCTTCTCTATGTATTAACATATCCTTTTATAATTTAGGCGAGCTACGCCTCTAGTCATTTTTACATTAGTTCTTGCTCTAGCCATTAGCAGACGTAATTCGGAATGAAATATTCGATCCCTTACCAAAAATGAACAAAGGCTCTCCCATTAACCCGTTCTGAATATCCACGGATTCATCTACCTCCTCATAACCCTTTGTGCCGGCTAAGCGTTGTGTCTAAACAGATTAGGACTGCAATTTATTTGGATAACGCACATGTTTCACTGTCATCAATCCAGCATTTTGAGGACTCCCTGTAGACATCATCAAGCGTGGGTCTAAGTAAGATCCAACTGCAAAAATACCAGAAAGCTGTTTGGCCATTAACACAAATGGGAAGAATGGATCCATGACGGCGATGTGGCTGTCAAATCCTCTAAAGCAGGGGAACGGGTAAGAATGACAAGAATAATTGCCTGCAATTTTGATGTGACGCACTAGTATTAACTGCAAAAATGGGAAGACTCGTGATTAAAGTCATTCTGCACACATGGATTTAAAAATTTTGTTTTTTTGACAAGCCTGCTAATAAATAAAATGATGATGCTGATGATCCCGTGATGATTTAATAGTTGACCCAAAACCCAGTTTTGTTTTAAAGCAATCAAATGTTGCGTTTTTGTACCTCCTCTGGGCTGCCCTTCTTTTGGGTAGTGCTAATAGCTCCAAATGCCATCGTATTTCAATGCGCAAATTCGCATCACGTACTAGAATGACAGATTCTACCGCCTTTGGGGAGAGCTTGGACCGCTACAATTAAATGAGTGCTTGTCAGAAACAAATTATGGTACCATCATTACCAACGCTTACGTCCCTTCAATCATTTGCAGTAACGTAAGGATTTTTATTTTTGCCCCAAAAAACGGGAATGGTAGGTTAGCTCTACTTATTTACATTTACTCTGAGACACTTTGAAGTCACAAGCATCGCATAACATTTCGCCATAAATACTCATACCGGTTAAAAGTGTCCCAAAACATTTATCGATGGTTTATCTGATGTTACGATCAAACGCGCTCCTCGAAACAAAGTGTCTCTCCTGTTTCATAAGTATTCGTAGACTTACCCACCCTGATCCCAAAACCGAATTTTGGATTCGTGGCATGTTTATCACTTGTGGCTTGTTTAATTCGCTTTCCCATGGAAAGCAAAGGCGAAAAGAGAAATCAAAAAGCAATTTATAAAACTACGATAAAGATGGATCCATTGCCTTAAATTTCCGGATAAATGCCCTTTGTTTTTAAGCGTAAGCCCATTTGGGACAATAAATGGAATCAATGGCAATGATTATACGAAGGAGTCTGATAATTTTTAACAATATCCTAAAAAAAACATTTTGCGCACGATATTGAGAGGGAATTTACGTTATCAAAATATTCCACCAATGGAGTGCGTCTAGTTAAGATGATACTTAAAACGCCTCTATGGATTAAGTGTCATAATTTACTATCAATTTGCATCGAAAAATTTAAGAAAATTTACTCTTTTTGTGCGTCTTTTTGTCAATGGTGTCAATGGCGTTTGCGTTAGTTCTTTGATGGCTGTCCCGCTCAAAAACTAGATCGAGGCAAAGAAAAATTTGTAGTTGCGTCCATCTTTTAGGAGTCCCAAAGGGGAATAGCCTTGCGTTCTCATTTGCAAAATTAGTGAAATGAAACCTGAGCTTCAGAATTATGGAACTGTTTTAAGATGAATGCTTTGCAAACCACTGCTTCCAAGGTTTTGCAGAGGCTGGCGGCCTCTCATAAATTAGATCTGCATTATTGGCGACTTAAGCAACACTTAATTAATTCAAAACTGCATGTTAATGTGTGCCTTCGGTAAGGCAGTTTTCAAAAACTATTTACTTCCCTATCTACCTTCACTTCAGTCTTCAGTTGTCTAGATTGATTTGATATATTCGAAGAGATGCCTAAAAAGGGGTTTGGACTGGCCATGAGAAATCATGAAGGGTCAGAACTTTTATCTCCCTTGGAGGTGACGTTACTGTCTCAATCATGAAGTCCTTCGTAAACGGTAGTCTGTTAATCGAAACGTATCTCGTTATGAGGACCAGTGAAGTATGACATATTCATATGAAGCAAGTGGGTTCCCGTTGCTACCCACTGCCTTACTCAGGACGGTTTTGAAATTCAAGAAACTCTGCAAATAATAAAATTGTGGAAGGAAACACCTAATCAAATGCAAGAACACTCCCTAACTACATAAACGAATCGCAGATAAATTTCAATTTTAGTGACTAGCCTCTAATGACCATCTCAGACCGCAGGTCAAGGGTAGAGCAGAAGACCGAGGTCAAGAGAAGAGTTGGACTATTTCAGAATGATTGAAGGTCAAATAATAAAGCTCCTATTTAAGAGGATGGAAAACAAAAACAGCTTTAGTCGCGTTATACCATTAAACACCACTTTATGCACTGTTGCGCTTTAATGTAGCACGGAAATCCTTGAGATCCCAACTGGGTAAACAGGTGTCCTAGACGTCGTAAAACGAAAATATTTAGATGAAGTAACATGGCCAAACAGGCTGTGGGGCTGCCGTCTGTTCAGTGGTTGGAGTATTTGAGAGGGATAGGATGTCATTTGGAGCGTTTGGATGGGTCGTGGCCTCATTGCGGACAGCAGCACACCTCAGATCCCACAACGTAAGCATTGAAGAAACAGAGAGCGGGAAACTTAGCTACGGAGGAATACTCGCAGGATGCTAAAGAACACCAAGGAAAAACCACAACTATTTCAGAAATAAGTGCATTTTCTAAAAGAAATCGCATTATGTTGCCTAATTATCTGACCGCCAATGCAAGTGGAGAACGCTGCACTTCTGCACATAACAGTAAGGGATTTTTGTATATCCAAGGGCATCAGGGTGACAGGGATGGCGTTCCCTTTCGGATGCGATAAAGCATGGCATTTTGATATCTTACCCAAAAAGTGTTCCCGTCAAACCAATAATGTGTTTAAAAAATAATCACCATTTTATGGTGGCAAATAGCAGATATATTTAGTATCTGGGTTCTACGAATCAATTTGAAGTCATGATTTGGACGAAAATACCTCTGTCTTGTAAAAATCTAAAATGTATCAAAATGATGAAAGCTTATGTAGTTGACAGCTGTAGTGGTAAAAGAGCATCGGAAATGTTTGGGATTTAGTAGATTTCTAGCAGGTTGGGAGAGTAGGCTAAACAAAGTACATGAAAATGTAATTGTCCTTGACTGCTGAAGAGGAAGGGAAGGAAAAAGGGAGAATAATTTTGATTCCCATACGTCTTTCTCTGATTTGATTCAATTCATTTTCAGGACTTAAAACCAGCAGTAGAGAGGAAAGGCCAAGGAAAGATGTACATATTGCAAGATAGTGTAACGCAAAATAAATTGTTGTTTTCCATTACACGTGCTACTCGTTCGGGACCATTGCTGTAGCAAAAGACCTTTTTGAATGAATGGCACAGTGCTTACCTACACAGAACTTAGGCTGGTCAGAGAAGTTTATAAAAACGTTACAAGAGTAACCGAAGATGATTTTTCACCTTAAGTGTAGAACTATCTCGGAGGGAAGGGAAAGTGGTGTACGTGCTGACTGCATTCCTACAGGTAGGTAGCATAAACCCAATGGTATATGGGGAGCTTTTCGACCACCGTTTGCATTCCTATTTATTAGTGGTTTAAGAAGATAGCGTTCACCGGGTGAGAAAAGGTCTTATAATCGTTAATAATTTTCGTCCAGCAGAACCAAACAAAAGAGAGCTTGTGTGACTCTGGACATTATCTGACCTAAAATCTAGGTCTTAGTATATTACTCTTTTGTGGTCAAGTCTATCTTGAATTGTCCTTGACACCTTCCACATGGAAATGCGAGTTATCACACAGCCGACATGAAATGCATCAGCACTTCCTGCTGCCTCCTTAACGCAATAGTATCAGCTACGGGTTTCGCGCCCCCCCAATTCTCGTTTGTGTTTCCTCTCACCACTCTTTGACTTAATATAGCAAACAAAAGGGACAACATGGTCGAGTTCGGCTCCCAACAAACAGTAGCACCAGTACGTGCTAACAAACAATTTGTGACAGATCTTCTAGTACACCAAACAAATTGTTCAAAAATCGTGTAAATGCAGTTGACAGCTGTATGAATATTTGGAATCTGTGCAGACGTTTCTATTGCCTTGTAAGGCAGTAAAGCTTGACGAGCCATCAAAGTGGCACCAAATTTTGCTCAGACTACACTTAGCCTATTGAGAACAGTCACATTCACGAGACCAATCAAATCAAATGGATGTGATAGCCTATAATTAACTTTGAGTAAAAGTCGAATGCATTGCACAACCGTTAGAGGTGAAATGGTGAAACGCACAAGTGGGAATTCGTTTAAAACCTAATTTTGGTACTTTTTCAATAATAGTCATTCTGCGTAAATAACTACCGTTGTCTCTTTCCTTTAGGGTAGTCAACTTTTCTACTCCCGCTCATACACGAAATATTCACATGGTTGAATTAAAAGGTTCCTCTTAAAATTACAATCGCTGTAGAGATGCTGCTCACGTTTTATTAAAAAGAGCCGTGATCATGCTACAGATTGGCCCAAACACTGGTAACCGAGATTACGAAGCATCACTTATAGTGTCCATGCGTGTGAAACAGAGGGTAAAAAGAAGTTAGCCTTCTCCTACTAGAAAAAGTAAAACATGAGGCTTAATGTTTCCTTAAGTGAGGTGATAGGATCGTGGTCTTCTCAGCAGTGGAATTAATTTTGAATGGAGAGGACACATTGAGCATAAGGTTACACCCATCTGTGGCAGCACCAACTGTGCGGATTCTGATTCCGCTCCCTTCTGATGACTGGCTCGCCACTTTTCTAACCTTCCTTGAAATGATGCATGGGAGACCAGCTGTCCACTGATGACGGTGACCGTGGTCAATTCAGAATATTTACAACCTAAAAACGTTACTACATTTTGTGTGCACAGAGAGCAATTCTGTCCTATGTTGCTTAGCTTTAAAGTATCCGCACTTGGTCAGTGCCTGATTCAGTAAGGGCGTCGCTGCATAAATGGGAGCAATAAATGCTAAAAAGGAAGAAATATGCCGTTTACAGTTTTCTGAGGGCTGTTGTGCCTCACGCATACATCTGTCCGTAGTCCATGCTAGCCACACGCCCTAGATTCTCGCAATGAGCACTGGTTGCATGAGACGCTTTGAAGATTTCGCGGAACAAAGCCACTTTGGAGACAAGTTTCAAAGCTGATGAAGTAATCCAATGGGAAAATCAGTATTATTCTTTCGACACAATGGCTAAAAATAATAGCTTTTTTCATTTAACTTATTTCGCTACGAATTGGCTGCACTACCTGTACAAAGAGGTCAGTTGCATGAGCCCTCAGTAGTCCCTGTAGTTCTGCACTAACTGTATATTAATCAGAAAGATATGGCTAGGGTCCGCTGAAAATGAAAGAAGCCACAGAAAGGAAAATGAGACGCGTAATCTAATCCTCATGAAAATTGTGTAAAATCCTATCCCTTTAGCTCGGTGCCCTTAGGAACAGTGACAGACCTGTGTGATGGCCAGCGTGTTTCCTCATTACCCAAAACGGTTCCATGGAGGACGACACTTCAGGTTCACTGAAAGCGCCAAGAGAGAATCAGTGACACTAAGAAAAGCCATCTTTGTAGTCCCTGATTACATAAGATCAAATTTCGAGATTGGTGCCAAAACGTTCAGTTAATCGTTAGTTGGCTTAAACAACTC
The DNA here is from genome assembly GCA_036345935.2 of Taenia hydatigena. Lineage (NCBI taxonomy): Eukaryota > Metazoa > Platyhelminthes > Cestoda > Cyclophyllidea > Taeniidae > Taenia > Taenia hydatigena. The sequence continues at coordinate 559,743 of JADWOT020000001.1, read as the reverse complement.
AGAATTCCTATGCATATGAAATGAGTATCATGAAGTACAGCACAAACCATTTTTGAAAATTTATTTCAGTTTGCAGTCAATCTCACCAACCGCTTTAATTATACCTAAAATACGTTTAAGTGTTTGCGAAATGCTTCCACATTTTGAGCGAAGTATGCAAAAATTTGAAGCAGGATGCATTTACAAGACCGCGGATCAACGCACCATGGCCATTTTTTCAGGTTTTAGTTAAGTAGCTCCAGAAGTGAAGCTTCTATTTTAACTGAAGAGAGAATAGACCTATAGCTCTGTAGATGCAATGCATATCTGTTTATGTGCGACTTGTGACGATTCGACTGCCATCAGCTCTTATGAGGCAAAGAACTGTGGTGCTCCTTTATTCATTTATTTGCAACCGTCTGAGCAAATGATGTCAGAGAGTGGAAAGATTGAGGTGGAAGAGAGAATCTCTATACTCATTGTACAAATCCAAGACTTCTTTCAACTCAATCTAAAATGCCAATAGGAGTCTAACCGAGCATGATCTGACTCGAACTAGGTGACCGACACGGTTACCATGGTTAAATAATTGTCAAGGACGCGACTTTAAAAATGCATCGGATTATCTCTCCTTATACAGGTCATTAAAAATTTCTTCAATGGCAAAGAAAATACGAATCAGAATGTAAACCCTTTTAAACTACTTAAGGTTTGCCTTTATAAATTATTCATTTAATATATAAGTCTTTCGAAGATATGGGAAAATATGTACATTCCCAATAAGTGCCTAAAACCGGAAATTTTCCTTTATTTATTAGGATGAGATGCTAAACATTAAAGAAGAGGTGATTCGAGCGCAAAATGTTTGCATAGTGCTTGTCTCCACTCATCGGCGCATACAGGAGTCCTTATTGAGGCCTCTGTGTCCAGAAACAGGAGGTCATGACAGCAGCCAAATCGGCTTCCTAATGTGTTCACAAACGAAACGTGGACAAAAAGCATCGTTAACAACTTCGCCTTTGATGAAATTGTGTTAGAATTACAAACACACATACAGGCTTCTGTAAACAGTTAATTTTTTGCGAAAAAGGTTGCGAATGAAATACATTCCCCTATAAGTTAGTTCAAAGGTAGATCCAAATTTTCTCACGAAATGAGTTAAGGTGCCATCAACTAAATTCTTGTGGTTAATTTCCCAAAATGAAGTGCATAAATGAAAAGGAAGTTAGATTTTCATCAAAAGAGAATCAGAGAAGCTATCTCCTCCTGTTTGGTACACTGCCTTCATTTAAAATTTTTTACGAATGCTTTCGTTATTTCCCCCATTTTTTGTATATAGCCGTCTCCTCTAGACCTTACTTTTCATTATTTTTAAATGGATGTTGGCTACTTGTAATCGTCTGTTTTGCTGTGAGGTGGAGCAGACGCTTTACTATCTAGCCATCACATGCTTCTCAAAGCCCTCGCCAACCACCTCACGCGTAAGGCTCTTTTGTACTTTTTAAGTGTAGTGACGGGTATTTTTGAATGGTGCAAAATCAACTTATGCCAGATTTGTTGGGAGCACGTCTGGGTCCCTTGAGAGAAAGTAACCGGAAAAAACCAACATTTATGCAACCCTGACAAGTGACGTATGGGAAGAGATTTGGAATTACAAATGCGCATTTTGATCCTTTTAGCGTGTCATTTTAGCGGCTGTCAGAAGTGAAATTACAACCAACTTTATTAGTGACTTTGGTAGTCATTACTGCTACAAGCCAAAAGAATTCCAATAACCTGCAAATGATTTAGAGGATCTTGACTTCCTTCATCTGCCAAGGTAGAGGCTAGGCAGACTGTTCTTTCTGATGAATTGAAATATATACATTTTAATATTTAATTGTTTTACATCAAACATCCAACCTCAATTATTAATGCAAATTCTTTCCAAGGAGCAGAAAGCATGACATTAGGCATTTTTGACTGGTCGATAGGCAAGGATTTAATCAAAGCGCCTATCGAAATTTTTGAATAATATTCGCCTATAATTTCGGCGACTTTTTGGCGAATTGATGCACCAGTAACTTCTCAAGCAGGAGCTCGCACCTTCCTCTTTCCAGTCCTAAAGTGCGGACAAGTGTTGTCCCATTTAAGGGTCGATCGGTAGTTCCGGCTAAATTTTACCATTACTTGGACACAACAAATACTGATAAGACAAAACAGGCTTCTTAAGCTCAGAGTTCCTACGCACATTTAAGAAATCGAATTGAGTAACTGCGAGTTTTGTTTATTTATGTTTTTAACTTACCTAGTACTTTGTCTTTACGCTGTGCATCCATCCTGTGATACGCCCTTCAGACAATCTTTATGGTCTGCCGACTCTGGTGTCAATAAGCGCTATGTTCTTCCCCACTATTTCGTCTTATTGAGGCTGGATTCGTACACCACCCTAACATTTGGCTGGTGCTTAGAAAACACAGGCAGCGATTCTGAGCAACAAGAACTTCATCTTCTTTACTAGGCATCTTTCTGGAAATTAATGCAAACGCAAACTTTTTTGCCTTCCAAAGCAAAATTGTCACTAAAACTCTCCCATTTCTGGACAAGAGGATATTAGAGTCGAGGAAACGCCATTAGCCGCAAATATTTTCTGCACGACTTAGCCAAACTGCTGAACTGCTGCTTACTTGTCACATTAGATTGAAGTAAGTTGGTTTGTGCGTTGAGTTAGAACAATCAGGTGTTATCATCTGGTAAAGAACACGCCACGTGCAACAAAATAGTCACAAAATTCATTTAATAACAACTCCAACTCGCCGCCTGCTTACTCATTCATTCAGGTAACTTTTCATGCGATTCGACGAGAAGCTGCAGTTACTTTTGAAACGGATTCTAAAATATTGTAATGATTCTTCTTAAACCAATGTGTCTTTGAATTCTTTGACTGTGTAGGGCTTGTTCTATTAATGAAAGATAAACAGTTGGTCGATAAATACCAATTATTTTACCATAAAGGCAGCCAAACATGTGTTAACAGAGGGCTCGTAGTAGCCTTTAATTCGTGAGGCAAATTTTGCTCACTTTTGACCCGGTCGACGAACCAACTCTTCACGCTAGGCTGTTCAATATTTGCGTTACTTGGCTAGGCCCGAATTAACCAAACAAATGACACTTGAACTGCGTATCTGATCGCCCTTAATGTTTGCATTCAGGACTACAAAAGCCCATCGCATGCATCGCAGAACCAAATGTATGTTCGTCAGATTACATAATAAATTCCAGTGTACTAGAAGCAAAAACACGAAGCAAGTGGGTAAATAGAAAGAGCTCTATATGAAAGCGGTCGAGGACCAGGCCCAATCCTTTATCCCACCCAAGGTTGTCTCTTTTCACACCCTTTTCCACCTCGCACCCTCACATCAAATTAGCCCAAACAACAAAGCTCCTTCAATTTTCGAAGTTAATTGCTACTAAAATATTATTTTTATGACAAAGAGAGCATTAAGGTTTAAGGAATGTCCCCCATAACTTCGGTCTCTTACCGTTTACCTCACTCAAAGCCTTGCTCCGCGCCTATTATATTTTTTGAATCGTCTGTTCTGAGTGTTATGTTGAGCTATCCGACCTCCAGGTTTTGATCAACCACTTTCTTGCTTCCTTCCTCCACTATCACATAAAGAGAACACGTAATCTCATTGCTCAATCTCTCTTTCCTTACAAATTGAAGTAGCCTTAGTAATAATCAGGACCTAGGCTGTGGCGAATTTATTAGTGCGTTTATTCGAGAATTTACCAACCGACTAAGATTACCGTAGCGGTCTTTGCAAGAGCAAGTAGTCTATTTGTGATGGATGTGGTATTGTCAAAATTGAGGCACTCAATCGTATAGAAGTAAGAAGTGATGGATTCGTGGAGGTTGTGCATCCGAAATAGCCAGCGTTCATGCCATGGGCCGGTCCTGGCATTACTCGTCAAGATAACAATCATAGTAGATGCTCCTCAATCCTGATGGAACACTTGTTAGGATGAATTGACGATTAATAGATGGTTCAAGGACTTAAACTTGCAATAACAAAGTGCACTACAATTTTGTGTACTGCAACTGTTGTTATAAGCTGCTACCTCGAAGTGTATCGGGTTTCCAGTCAAAATGTTTGGAGGCAGCAAGTTCATTAAGTATATCCTCACTTTCTGTCTCATATGAGAAGTTTTGGGGTAAGCTTATATATACCCGACTAATTACTGACGGATGAGACGGATTGCTTGTGTAGTAGCCTATTGATAGGATCGTGACCGTCTTGCCATGGCCTTACGGCTATTATCATTCCATTTGCTGTCCACCTTTAAATACTATTAACCATTGAAGAAAACCGGGTGTCAGTGTGTGCATTTCAATCCTCTCCAGAATGCGCAGACACTGGGCAAGATAAGCGGAAACTTCTGTTGCATTGAATGTGGCTATTTCCCGTGGTTACATTTTTGCACACACGACAGTGTTTTGCCAATACTAGGGGAAAAACTATGACGCTGAATACTGCCAAACCACCGCGTGAGAGCCTATTGCACTTAGGCACTGGCTGAGAATCTATTTATTCATTCAGAAGGAGGTCATAAAAGTTCTTTTTTAAACCTAGTAAGATCGAGCTAACGTTTAGCATTGGCCACAAAGATATAAAGTATGGTATTTCAAAGCTTAAGAAATATGCAAATTAGCGGGGATTTTCGGATGGCCGGGAAAGAAGTGGTTCCCCAAGAGAGTTAACACAGTGGATTGCTCAACATTTTGAAATTTCAGAATGCATACCATGCGTTAATTAAACTTTCATGCCTTGAGATTAGGTCACAGACTATTAATCGTAAATGCAACTTTTGAGGATGGGAATGGCAAAACTTCTTGCAAACTCCGTCTCCCCATTCCGTAAAGCAATCAACAACGGTTACGTAAGTTAGAGGAGGAACACACAACTATCACCATCTTCTTGTCACTTTATGCTTATTTTGCAGTAGAGTTGGATTTTGGATTAATGGCTGCAATGCAAAGACGCAGTCCTGAATGCCAGGTTGGTGCGATTATTACTTCTACTTTGCTATTTGAGCACAACGCCATGAGTGTGCTAAGTTCATTTTCGTTTAGCTATTCACAGCTCACATAACGAAACACTCAGATTGGCATGGTAGTCAACCAGTCTCAGCAACACTGGCTGATAACGCGCTGCAATAAACTTCACGTAAAATGATGATTTGATACTTCCTCCATGAACGGAAAAGGTCGAATGCTGCCTAATAGATCCATGTCCTTGCTTGTGACGGATTTTATGTTGACTACACATGGGAAGTCCAGCAAAATATACTTTTTAATTAAAACAATATTTTTCATCTCTTGGCTGTTTTTATGCACCGAATGATGTTTGCCGTCTATCTTAGTGTACCTACCAGCTATGAGCCGATGGTGCTAGGCCTGCCCACTGCTTCATTCTCCACACCTTTTATCTAGTATTGCATTCGCCAACCCTTTCCCTTAATTTTGTTTAATCAGCCAAACGTAACCTTCCTTTACGTTTTTCCACAGCTCATGGTCTAAGTGAATAGCTTTTTGTAGCGCTACAAAAAAGAGCAAAATAATAGCGTAGCAAATTTTTGCCGTGTAAACCATTGCATTTTGTGGCTTGAAATTTGAAAACGAAGAGCATTAAACTCGGTGTGAACATTTAGTTGCCTTTGATCTTTCTAAACCCTGTGTAATTTATTAAAGATCCCCACAAATGCATGTCCTCGATGGGTGATTGTCTAGCCGACCACAAATTTTGCAACGTTTTGAGGATTTGTTTACCTGCACAAATTCCTTGACATTCGCATTTAGTCTGTGGGAAAAGCCTTATCTTTACGTCTGGAAACATCTTCAGAGCAACCACTTGCATGACGTGTGGTAGCAGCTTGTAAGGTGCTGAAATAGTTGCTCGGATTTCGCCTCTTGCATTGTGTCTGCCAGTAAAAAGACTGTTGATGGCATATCTTCTCTAGATAACGACATCAGGCGTCATTCTTAATTATGAGCTTTGGAACCAAGCCCATCAATCTGGGAACACGTAAGTTTGTTTTAGCTCTTCAATATTTTTAGAACTGAGAAAAATTTGACAAAAAAGGATAGGTGCGAAACACTTTGTTGTATTTTGAAAACGGATGGGGTTCTGAGTAAAAAGCCCTTTGATTTGCGAAGATCGCATGGATATTTCCTTCCCGGATTAATGATGCATATTTGGTGGATGACCCTTGCCCTTGGCTTGTAGGCGATCTTTGTCAGCTACCAAAAAGGGAGACCGTAAGAAGCGTCAAGCATTTAAATAGAGAAAATTATTTAAGTAAAAACCCTGGTTAGCCTAGAAAGCCTAGATTATTCCAGCATTAAGCTGTTTGTTAACACGGTCTTTGTATTTTGTTTAAAATATTTTGTGCATCACACTTCAAATTTTGCCTACACCGTTAAGATTCACACGCTCACACGCAGTGTGATACCAAGAATTCATTTGCATTGTGTTAGTATCCCTCGTAACGTTCTAAATTTCGATGAATTGCCTAATGAGAAGAAGAGACATCGCCTAGCGAGTTGCCTAAACTGCAAATTCTAATGTGCATGGAGGGAATCTGTGATGCTTCTAACTTAGTTTAAACCGCTTTTATTACATTTAACAGATGAAAACGGAGAAACTTTGCATTGCCACCTAGTGACCTAATGGCAGCCTGTTCGAGTACGGGGCTCTCTCAAACTAGTTTAAAGAAAAATGGTAACATTCTTTTGCCCCGTAGTAATTAAAGTTACTCATAGATACGAAATTACCCACTTTAATTCAGCAGAAGGGTAAAACTGCTAGTAAGGCATTTAGCTTAAGGATTGAAAAACGTCCTTCTGATGACAAATTTTGTAAATGTCAAAGGATGCCGATTACTTACCGAGGGGTTGAAAATGAAACATAGAACCGGGAGAGAACCCATACATAACCGGCTTAGATTGGAGCTTGGGACTACTGACATGTCATGAAGAACAGGTTAAAGAATTAAAGTAAAGATCTAACAGTATTGTGCATCAATCCACTCAGAGTTGTCCTAAGAGTTCGCTTGAGACTGAGGTACGGCTGTCTATTCTCCCTACATGGAAACTCGCTGGATCAATAGCAACTTCGTTTAGCACCTCATAATTAACTCGAAAAAAATTGGGCCGTGCTCAGTGACAGACCAATACTGAAGAATACCGCAGATACCGTTGAAATCATATTCCAGGCTTGAGTTAGATTTACATCTGGAACGGCATGGCTGTTGACTAACCATTACAACAAATCAAATTTTTAAGAAGGATCTAACCTTTAAAATCTGGAAGGCTTGCATCTATGCAAACATATCCACCTATCTTTCCAGAAATACTTTAGGCAAAAGGTACATCACGATTCGCGATTTGAACCAAATTAACGACCCAGTTAAGGAAATGTTAATGTTGCCAGTTCGAACTGATTTTGCGCCTTTTACGGGATAAAACAGAAATAAATTAAATGCAGCACAAAATTGCTTCCTATAAAAACCATCGATTCCCCATCACTACAATTCTTGTTTGCTTTTAAAATCAAACTCAGCAAAGCAAATGTTAAAAATTCATTTAAAGTTCAATGCAAAATAGGTTTTGATCCATTCAACTAAACACGTCGTGAGTATTTAATTAAATTTATAAGCACTGAGCTTCCATAATGCTTCGGAAATCGCCCTCTGGTAAAGTTCCTTTGATTTGTCAAATGAATATCCGGCGGAATTATGCGAATTTTCTAATGTGGCGCACTGAGACTTCTCTGAAGACAAAGAACGACGTAATACTTTAGGAGAACATTTATCGTCGACGCGCACAGCAAGGCTCGAGGCTACTGGCATGGCCCAGAAATCACCTCATCCGGCGAGGCTACAACACCAGAGCTCCTAGGTGGTCCCCTTCATTGACACCTGCCATTTCGAAAAGCCAGTGAGTTGCGTGTTCATTGTCAGCTTTCCGCTTCTGACCACCACAAACAAGTCAAATGCTGCTGTTTTGGTATGGAGGAGCATTCTCAGAGTAAAGATTGAGGTTTCCTTAATGACATCAGTAAATATAAAGAGAGTTGTTCAGGGCATCTTGCTTTTAAATAAAAAAGGGAAGCAGTGATGACACATGAGAAGTATGGCATGAATGCTGCTACTTTTGAGGACTTTAGATTTTTCAGCGCAACTGTCTGCAGAATGTGCACTGTTGTGTGATGTGAAGAATGTACATACCCCGGGGTGCAAATGAGCCGAGTTAGATCACCGAAGACGTACTCATTCTTCCAGAACTGCACATGAGGTCACATTGACACAGCGGCTCGACAAATAGGTGCTTCAGCACCTATCCTGCGACCCGAGCTTCCTTCAGATTGACTTCCATTTCGAGGGGGCTAAAATAAAAAAATAACTACGTGCAGTGGGAAGTGATCGCTCATTTTGAATTATTCTAGATTTTGAATAATTAGCCTTTACTTGAACGTAGATCAAGTCAGGAACGAGGATCGCTTGTTGGGGAAAAGACGTTCCATTCCATCGTCAGTGATACACATTGGCAATTTCGATGGCTTCCGGCACAAGTCTTCCCCGACATCTGGATCACAGGTTCCACTCGATTTGCTTTGTGGCAAGTGCAAATTATTTGCTAATCAAAACACCAACAGCAACAGCGAAGCTGGTTGATCTAATTTGTGCGCCGATTTCACCGAACCAAGAATCCGTGTTCACCTTTCTCTACACCATATTTGTTCAGGCAGCTCTCCAAGTTGCATTTTGACTATTGAGATCTCGAGGTTGCTACAGTTCAAACCAATCACACTGGTTCCTGCTCTAGACATTAATAAAGGACAATATATACAGCGCATTGCCAACGGTGTACCAAGTTTCTTTATTCTTCCGGTCTGGATTTCTACAGATCCGCCCCTCACCTTGTAACCTTTTTTGTCCAATTGGTTGAACGTCAGAGCAACTCAGGCTTATTTTCGTTGCCATCGTTCTAGTGTCTCAACGACTCCTTGCAAACATTATAATACGTGGATCTAATTGAAATTCCGCATAGAAATATCGAAAAAGCCAGTTAGCTATTGAGAAAGAGGGAAGAATGGAACCGGTGGCAGTAATATGGCGGCTGTAACTGCAGAGATGGAAGATCTAGCAAATGATCAAGAAAACTTGTCTGTAGTTTTGACCTGATACATTAGCAGCTGCCGCCTCTTCAGACTCCAAAAGGAGGCATTATGCTTGGGGAGAATATATACGTTTGGCAAACGATGAGAGGCCGGAGCCACTGGCATGGCCTAAGGACCAGTCTACATGGCAAAGTCAAACAAACATAAACCCTCCCCCCTCTTAAGCTTCGCCCTTGACGTTTCTTTTTTGGTAAACCCTCTGCGCCAGCCGTCATAACATTTGTAGTGCTGAAGCGAAACACTCACCAGCCGTCCATTCCCGTCATAAACTTTCTATGCACCTCTCTTGGTAATTCTACTGGATCTGGAATTTTGTACGGTTTAGGAAAAACTTTAGACATGCAAAAGGAGGGTATTACCTATATGTGGAAGAATAGCTGACATTATAAAAGAATGACGTCCGCATCAAACATCTACCCAATTTCTCATTCAGCAAGAAAGCTATTAACAACGGAAGCAACACTAGCCTAAACCCCCTGGAGAAGTTTCGTTTCCATATTTGCAAAATGATGACGAACATGTAGAAATGAGCAATCTCTATCCCGGCAAAACTGTGTCAAATCTTATGCTCTCTTTCACAAGTCAGCTCTACGACTGGTTTACAACTTCTACTTGTGGACAGGCGTGAGGTCTGAAGAACCCCGCTGCTGTCGCCAAAGTATTGTCCTGAGACTTCCTTGTATTCAAAAGATAACACGATACTTGAATAGAATACATACATTCAGCAAATAGTGAAAGATGGGGACTGCTGACAGGGTGCAGAGATCAACCCACCCTGCAAAGGTAACATGCCCACCAGTCACAGTGACTGAAACCGACAGTCTGACACGAAAAGAATTACAGTAGTGATTGTAACAAGACTATGTGCAATATTATGGTCGATTTTAATTGCAGAGATTTTGGCGTTTCCTATTTTCCTGCAGATTTGCTTGCAAATACAAGAATGATATTGATAATTATGCGACCCTAACACCGTCTACTTATATCCCGATTTCAGTGCCTTCGTGCCCCATCTGGGCGGCCTGGAATCCGAACTATGCTACTTGCTCCCATTCCCACAGCATATCGATACGTAAATGTGCAATCTCTATCTTCGTCCTGAGGCTCAAGCGTTTGAGACACGGGGTGTCCCATCTATAGCGTATGATTAGTTGTGGCCTTCTTGCAGACACTAGCTTTATTTGGACTTCGTTACATAACTGTTAGCCAATCAGGAAGCGGAGGACTTAGCTATAAATGAGAACCTGTAGAACACTCTAAGGCATCACAATTGAATCGCCATTTGGGTGAGCAGAAGAACCCTGCTGCCTAATCATCCGACTGCTGACGCGGATGGTACACGTTGCACTTCAGCACCTTATGGTGACAAATTTTCGCGTTTTCAGGGACAGCAAAATGAAAAGACAACAGTTTCCACAACCAACATTAAATGCATGAACACTTCCTGGCGTTCCTCAAAATTTCGTCCTTGTGATTTTTCTTAGCACTCTTTGACTTAACGCAGCAAACAAAAGAGGCAACACAGTGGGGTTGGTTTTCCCACAATAAAGAATCACTAGTACGCGCTAACAGTCAGTTTGTGATGGGTCGTCTAGTTCACCAAGCAAACAGTTCACACCTCGTGTGGATGTAGTTGACAGCTCAGTGCAGTGGCCACTTGCATGCCGTATGAGCTGTTGGAATCTGTGCAGTTGTTTTTCATACCTTACAACGAGTTGAAGCGTCTTGGACCATCAATATGATGCCCATTTTTTGCTCAGAACACGCTCATTCCATTGCAAACGCTCACATTCACGATACCAACCTAATAAAATGGATGCGAGTGAAGCTAGTGGACCTCTTTATATGCGGCTTATCTCCAGCTTTAAACAAGAGTCCAAGTTGTAGAAGATGCCGGTCGACTTGGTTGCCCAATCATAGGAGGTTGGATAGTTAAAAGCATAACCCGGAACTAGTTTAAAGAATCTGATTTTGACAAGTAACTGTGGTGAAGTGCGCATTACATTTTGCAGTCATGGTCTTGTGGTCCCTTTCTTCCAGACGAGTCGAAGTTTCTACGTCGGCCTAATAAAAACTGACCACTTGAGAGCTGTTTCAAGCTTTTATTTTGTCCACAAAAAGCATCCATAAAATGAAGGCTGTCAGGGCAATTCGTTTACTTCTAGGAGGTTTAAATCAAGTGTTTCAATTAGTCAGGAGCCACGTAGCACACTGACACTACTTTCATTCGATGTATTGTACTATGCAAACAAATGAGGTGTATGTCTGCAACTTTAAATTAACATTTTATCTTTTCCGTTTTAGTTCAATCATTCGTTCATCTTCTACTTTGTACTCCTATGCTAATGAATGGTCTAATATACCCATTCCAAAAGCAGCCATCCATTCAACATGCGCAGATGAGCTTGGGTTCCGTCGAGTTCTTTGGCAGCACACTGAGCAAGAGGATACAGTCTTTACTAAGGTGACCTTCATTGTCGACATATAAACGCTACAAATGAGGATTGGGAAGACGAGCCTGCTAATTTGGTAATGGAGACAACCGGTTTCACCAATCTCGCGCATTCATGGTACTTTAATGAAACTTTGTGCATGATGCTGGCTAATCAAAACGCATAGAAATGAGGTCAGAGTTTTGAGATGTCCTAGAATAATAGAGTTAGATAAGAGAAATAAAATGTCTCGAAAGTCGAAGCAAAAAGTCTTTAAAATTTAGAATTCTCTACTGTGATTCTGTCAGTTCATTCATTTGTTCATCTTCCAGCGTTGTTTATTCCAACTGAATTCACCTCTTCCGAATTCCTCACAGCTTCGCTTACCCATCGAATCGCACATTAATCAGTCATTCATCCGATATCCCATCTTTATCCACCTGTTCCATGTTCACAAACCTATCCCCTTTCCTTGCTGTCCACCTACCTCTCACGCACTTTTTTTATAGATCAATGATTCTGATCAAAAATGGAAAGAAGTTGCGTTTCGCAGATGCTCAAATTATAAAAAAAAAAAACAAGTGACAAGTTCGTTACAGTTATTCGTAATCAGTTCTGTTATTTCCCTTCCATTCCGAAAAAATTATCTTCATACATAGCAATACCCGTAGTAATCAAGTTCATAGGACTTGTCAGTAAGTGACAAAGGTGCAAGGTCTCTAGGTGGCCTTGTCTGTTTGAGAACAGTTAGCATTCATCGAGGTCTGATTGTAATGCGAGGATTTCTTCATGCACAGTCCTGTCCTTCGAATGATGGACTTGCGAATATTCTCGTTCAGCCAACCGTAGAGGAAGGGATTGGCACAAGTTGAACTTAGAGCGAACAACTATAACAAGAACCGTACTAGGTTTGAATCAAAAGACTGCAAAATACATCATTAGAAGTCAATAACAACATTTCTGCCGAAATTATTTTAAAATGTAAAAATCAAATGGGTAAATAAAGGGAGGACTCATGATGTTTAATATGAGGTGGAGGTACCACAAGCGTTGGTAGTTAGGTGTTGGCGTATCCTATTGCATACACCTCTGAATGCGTTACGGTCTGTTCCAAACATCGGTAATTGGGTTCATAAAACACCGCTAACAATGTGTACACGCGTGGAACAGGCAATAATGGCGGATTCGCCTTGTCCCGATCAAAAGCATATGTTTTAGGAGGACACGGAGTTTGATATCTGCTTAGGAGTAGAAACAGTTTTGAACGGTACAAGCGTACCAAACACAGCATTACATATGCATGGCAGTACTGACTCTGCGGGGTACAGTATGCCCTCCTCCATCATTGGCTTGCAGTGAAAGCTCAAAGAAAAAGGAAAACGTTATTCAAACTGTTTTAAAAGGATGTTTCGTTTTACATATAATTCCTTTCATCAGTTACGATGGCCGTGCACACATTGTTATCAAGAAAGCCGCTGATTGCAAAGGGCATTTTAGGCCATTTGCACAGTAAAGCAACCTTAGAAATGAGCATTAAAGCTCACGAATTTATCAAGAGGGAGAATTATTTGTGGTCATCGACAAAAGGATCCAAAATAATGCCGGTATTTGGCAACTGTTTTAGTTCTGCGGTCTGCAGGAAGGTTGGTGACAAGTAAATTATAATCGGTCTTGGTTCAATCAAGCACCTTTGTTGAGGGTTCGTGGCTTTTATGCAGCAAACTTCACTAGTTGTTGCAACGACAGTCGAAATGTATTCACTTTTTTGCAGAACATTTCCACATTTAGAGCAAAGTGCGCAAAAAGTGAAGTCGGAGCTGTTTACAACACCGCGGATCAACCCATCATGTCTTGTTTTTTGTAAACTATTTACTCAAAATGCGTCGGAATTTTCGAACGAATATTATGCAACAAGATACTATCTCCGTTTATACTGATCCGCGTAATTTTTAGGCGAATAGCTCCTGAGTATAAGCTTTGATTCCAGTGGCCACAAAATGAAGATTTTAGCCTAGATAAATGCAGTATAGGCTTGTTTAGATGCACCTTTCGGGTAGAAAACGGACAGTAGATGCAAATCTCGCAACGGGCTGACTGCCATCCGTCCTCAGAAGGCAACGAGCCCTTAATGCGCCCAGCAATGACGTCTTCTTATTCGTCCGCAACTTCCGAGGATACGAATGTTAAGGTGGAAGAGAGAACCACCCACCTCACTATACAAGTTTAAGGTTTCTGCTTTTCCTTCGATCCTCAACGTCAAAATAGGCTTAAATGCGCAAGATATAATTCTTTCTGATTAACGCAGCCGTCAAAACCAAATTTGCATACAATAAAGGTGTGACTGTTAACTCTGCTTCAACATTTCCACTAGATCTTAGCTTCCTCCGTTTGTCATCATAAAGCTTTACGAGGATAAAATCACGTTCGATAAAAGTAACTCTATATACAAATTTTAGCATACCCGTTGTGGGTGCTTTAGTCAAATAGCCTACAATTTTTATACAAATTTTAGAAATATTTGGATATTAATCAAGGAATCGCCCAGAATTTAATTTGTTCTCATTTATTGAAATAAAGTGATTTGAAACTATTGACACGTTAGAATTGCCCTAATTCGGAATCCTAGGGTAAAGCGCAAACTTATAAAGGCTTCGCTTTCCAACTTCAACGCGATCGCATTTAATCTCCCCTAATTTTACCTTACGAAGCGCAGATGGGCATCATTTTGACTGCCGTCCTCCATTGAGGTCTTCGTCCCATGACCAGCCTGGTTAGGAACTTGACAAGATCCATCCTCACGCACCTCACCACCAGTGCATAATGTAAGAGGCCCAGACCGTGCAAATGCACCATCTTTAGGTTAGTCATGATGTTTAAGCCTCTATTGCTGTCAATCGCAATTATTCTACCATCTTTTTAGCATTCGGCAGCTTCATTGGATTCCTTTTTGATCCGAATCAAAATTTCGACTCTTAGGGCAAACATTGTCGATGCATCGACATCAGCAAATGCGCCAAGTTCCTGGAAATCACTACCAAACCATCGCAATAATGACTTCATCATTCTGCCACCAGTCAAGATGGATGAAAGTGAGCTCTTATGCTACTTGCCTTTACATTTTGACAAACGAGAAACAAATCTGCCATCTGTGGGGGAGGGGGGGCGAGTTTTACTTGTTTGCCAGGTAGGAAGAGAATAAATTTGGCAATTTGATAGAAAACATGCAGCGTCATAATGGTGAGTCTTCCTCAAAGACACAGAGCCTTGTTCCACTAAAGACGTCAAGACCAAGCAATGAGAATATCGACACAGCAACTAACTCTTTAAACGTATGATCCAATTTACATTAAAGAACTTTTAAGCCCACCTTCAGAACCAGATCCGTGGTCTTCAGATTTGCGTTCACAGCTACATTCTGGTTACCCGGATCCACCATAGCCATCTCATCGACAGGCACGTCAGCAATAGCAAAGGCAGTGCACTCCAAGTAGAGTGAGTACAGTGTCCAGGGTGTCCAGCATCCGGCGAAACAGGCGACAATACCGACAAGAATGCGGTGGGTACGTCGAGTGCGCACTTCTAGTCGAGCAGCCAGATGGATGTGACCGGCAGAGGTCTTCTGCGCCTGGTACAGCTGGCCACGGCGGTGCGCGAGCCACCAGCCAATGCGAGCGTACAATATGAGGGTGACGATAAGGGGCGTGAGGAATTGACCGATCACCACCAATACAGAGTAGATGAGGCGCTGGAGTGGAGATGGCCACTGCTCCACGCAGTACATGGGAAAGTGGCGCTCATCTAGGAAGCAATAAGAATTCAATCTCCTAAACCTCTCTACCTTACATCTCCTTTGCGATTGTCGACTTCTAAACAAATACGCACTAAACTCATTTTTATCCATCATGGAGTGATTCTATTTCTCAATTGGGCAAAAATAAGTTCGTTTCCTTATTTGCCTGAGGAGAATCGAATCTGACGTGGGTGTTGGCTGCCTCGCAACATTCTCGCACACCATGTTCTCTCTCTCTCATTAGCACTTATGCTAATGGCTGCAAGAAGATCAAGGCCAACTAGATGTCCCAGTCACTTATATATATATATATATGCTGTACCATCCCGCTCACTTCTACTCGTTAGCGTATAAAGACGTCAGCATTGAAGCCCATGTCTTCGTTCATGCCGACCTCGAATTCGGCATGAATTAAGCCCTCGCTCCACAAAAATAGCCTAACAAGGTTTCGTAATTTCAGAAAAACAGTAGTGAACCTTAGAGAGAACCCATGTCAGCCAGCTTATTCGGAACTCAGAAACCCGAACCAAGAGCAAACAGTTGTCAATGCTTGATGCGTGAACTATCGAGGAAAAATGTAAAGAAGCGTGTGTTAAATCAGTAGCTGTCAAAAATCGCATGACAATCAAAGTGTACTTGTAATTCCTGTTTTTGTTACCATGAGAATTTAAACAAATCCTGCAAATTACGAATGATTCCAAGAAGCCTGACTTTGCCTGCCAAAGTATATGTAGCCAATGCAAAGTACGCTTTTCCTACTAACAGACAAACCAGATCCACTTTCCAAAGACAGGCTATGCTTTTATCCACGCGAGGATAATGGCGAGTTACATTAGTGTACGAGTTTCAAATCATGCTCTTTGGACCTTTTCAGTTAATATCGCTCGTTTTATATTGGTTAGGCTGTTAAAATCTTAACCAAAAACTTATTTAATAGATGTTAAATTTTAAAGCACTACTCACAGGAACTTAAGTGGCTTCTGGTCGGATTGGCACCCACGTAATTTCTCGAGTTGTTTCACAGGCATTCAATGCCTCCTCGTTTATGAGGCCACAGACCGTCTTATTTTATATCCCTAAATATTCGCACACACTAATCATTCAAAATGCGGCACAGTCATCTTGAGCTCAGAATTAACAAGCATTTTTTGGAGTCTCTTTGAATCGACTCAGTAGTTTGTTCGAATGGGTGCTTAGCTTCCAAAAAAACTTTTAGGCCCCTAAGTCAGCAGGTGGTATTATCTTCCCTACCGCCTTCCATTTCTGTAACTCCTTGCCTAGGAAGGACGCAGATAAGACCAGGCCTAATTCTTTGTCCCACTCGAAGTCTTCTCTATCTTACCACATTTGTGCGCCTAAATTTTCTAATCGCTCTTGTATTTTAATCAAGCGATTGTTGGTTACTAAGAAATACTGATACTTTTACTTATGTACAAGAACAGGCGGATCGAGGATCTAGGAGGTGAGGACGAGACCGCATCTTTATACTCCTCCCACCATCATACCAAACTTTTCCAGGCATACATCCCATGACTACGTGGTGCTAAATAAAGTACGACGCAATGCACTTTAAATGACTTCTTAAAAAGATAGAGCGCAAGATTTTCCTGACACTGACTGGTTACTCATAATGCAAGTCTTTGAGGAGTGCCTTATTGAGTAGGTGGACAGCAAGCTTTGTTGGTGTCTTTTCTTTACCATTTGAACAATTGTATTCACAATCCATTCCCAAACATATACGCACACACACGTCTAAAACAGTGGATTCGAGTTTGCTTAAAGACCCCATGCACATAGAAGCCATTCCTCAATAAAAGCCAGTCAGTCAGATAGCACGATATAACCAGTTTTCATACCAATCATGTTTGCTGACGTCGGATCCTCTTTTCAGGCCGATTTGCATGTAGGTCTATTCAATCATCACCCATATTAATCATGAGTTGTTGTAGTCAATGGCTACACGTCATCATTCAGCATAATGAGTGCGAGAGATTCCCCTTGCCTTTATATGATGTGCCAGCCTTCCTTTGCAGCAGTGTGTTTCAATGTCCAACCTTCTACAATGCTTAAGCAGACAAGTAGATCTGAATTTCCAGAACATCGACCGGCTGGAATATCACCCAGTGGGTTTAGTCTGCCTCAGTGAGAAAAGACAGCGCACGAGCAAAAGAAGTGCACCAAAGTGATAAAATAAGGCGCAACGGAGACAAGTAACAAGTAGCTAATGCGACGAGCAACAAGCGATAACTACATTAATATTCAGTTCTTTTTTATTAACAGGCACTAAGCATACAAGTTCCTGAGTATTCACTCAAAAAAATTGCTTTTGCATAACGGCTAAAGTAGCGTCATTTTAGGTGGTTGTTTTTCAGCCGAGTATGAAAAGGCGGCTTTATTCTTTTGTTTGAGATTTTTCACCAAAAGGCGCAATCCTGCTACCGCTTGCTTAATGATTGGAGAATTATTGCATGCTCTTCTCACTCATGACCATATCACCTTAGCAACTTTTGTATTTTTTGTGCGGGACGAATTTTAAAACCTCGCAGTGATTTTAATAACGCATTGTTTGCCTTCATTGCCTTGGTATCGAGGGAAACAGTACAAAATGGCGAGCTGCGCCTTACGAAACAACTTCTGCACTCGACTCAAAGGTACGTTCTGTGGAAAGGGGGTCGACCACCTAACAAATAATTTATGAGTAGTCTGGCTAATGACAAGGCCTCCATCACGTTGATCGGAAACGCAAATAATAGCTCCTCGCAGAGCTGAGTTTCATTTTGAAATAATCTCAAAGCATGTAACCATGTAAAAACAAAGCTTAAATTAAAAGTAGAGCATCACAAATCCAAACGGAAGAGGCGTGTTCAAAGAAGAGATACTACCCCCTGTTTGCAACAGGCAGTGTGTTGTGATCGGCGTACACTTTGCGGGTCAGTCCAGGCACATCTGATTAAGACGACAAGTGGCAGGTTCTAATACATCAATCCTTGGAAAAGACTTAATAAAAAATAGCGTTTTGCATTACCAAAAGCTTAAAATCTGCAATTGAGGACTTTTATAGGAGGCTCCGTCGGCAATATCTCATGGTGGTGATATGTTCAGTCACGCAAGGCATTGGATTTGCACCAAAATGCTATCAGGCCTTCACTTTCATTGAAATTTATACCTGTCAGAGTTAGGATAGCACATAAAAGGCCCGCTTTTACACATTTCTGTTGTAAATGAAGCCAGAGGTGATTTTTTTATCGGAAACAGTGAATGTATCAATCATTCGCGTACGATTTCAAATAAAAAAATTTGGAATAAAATGGACATTAAGGCTGGAGGCTGATCTTGACCAACAAGGCCAAACTAAATGCCGCACTAAGCTAAAAATTCGTCTAAGAAAGTAGAGCGAGTGTATTTCTGCTTGCTTGATTATTTACGGATAAATCTGGGTGCATTATTTTGCTCCTGAATCAAAATGACCATCAAAGTAGTAGAAGTGTGAATGAACAGAAATTTTGGCATGGACAATAAGGCGATAGAACTTGTCTTAGGGTAGTTCAACTCTACTACAACTCTGCAGACATTAACTCAAGACTTGTGATAATATATAAATTTGGTGGGTGATAGGGACTTGAACTTTTCCGCATTTAACAGTAACCGCCTTCGATACCTGACGCATCGCTAGCACTTGGAGCAACGGCGTCGGGGGAAGAGATGGTGGGGGTAGAGAGTGAGACATTAAGATCGTCGACGAAGGGCTGGGGCGAGACTTGCTGAACACCTGTGTAGTAGGCCACGGGAAAGGCAGCAAGAATGCTTAAAAGAACGCTGAGAAAAACGAGGAAGAGTGCATTGGCTGAGCGCAGCGACCTAATGGCGATACTGCTTCCACCGCTACCGACGGATGAGATGCTGGTAACAGCGGACGAGGCAAAGACGGTGGGGAAACGGACGCTACGATAGCGGTCGATGGCGATGAGGAGGATGAGGATGCAGGAGACGTGTGTCGGCACGCCGAGACTGGCAAACAAAACACGGCATGTCGTTGCAGACATCTCAGTTGGCTCGCCCAACTCATAGTAAAGCTGTAAACGATAAATAATGTGATTAAAAGCAAGACCCTATTTCTATAAGCCAGAAAATTATCTCACGATCTGTAAAACATGCAGCTGCAGTAAAAATCATGGGATTTCGGTTTTACAATAAGATTCAGCAAAAAAATCATGACCTTTTTTAATGTTTGTGGACCTTTTTAAGGTCAATTCTCAATCTGATTACCAATGATTTTTAAATACTGTTAACGTGCAAGAAGCATTATAGAGTAATTAGCTTCTGTGTTTTCTTAAATTTACAAGAAAATGAGCATTAATGGATGCAATAGGTGCAGCGCTGCCACGGAAATCTTCATCTAATTTCCTAACTTCACGACAGGCTGCATGCGTGTCAATCAGGTGATTACAATCAAGCCATTCAAGTGCTAGTGGATCTCCGACAGAAACGAATTGTGAAAAAACGTCTTTAAGCCCAAGATGGTTTTCTGGCCGTCACACGTCACTGCGTCGGCATGGATGCATTGGCGCTTGCCACTTGTCGCATTGATAGATGTGTCTGGATTGGACCGGACTGCTCCAAGATTTGTGCACCGGTCTTTGACAGCGCTTGCAGTAGGTCTTAATAGTAAACTAATGCTGCTTGTTTTACCAGCATGGCAGCAATTTTTAAGGCATGAATTTGATCAAAAAAGACCTATTTTTATGGAGAAATCCTTGCCTCTATTAGTATTCTGAAGTGTGCGCTAAGCTGCCATAAACTTAATTTGTGGTTGCATTATCATCTCTTTTCCCTCCTTAAAATTCCCTCACATTATATCTTGCACATGAAACACCCTGACCTTCTGTGCCTTAAATGTGTAAGAGTAGGAAGCGTTTTTTGTTTTGGTTCCTTATTACATGTTCACCTTCATTTTTGTCAGACATTAATTAGCCCCAGTAATAATTATTAAGTAGTTGCATGTGTTTAAGGGTAACAGAACTTAGTTTGACCAGCTTGAGGGTAGATTTTTTTCATTTGTCTAATTAGACTACCAATGCAGGGCAGAATATCAAATTTTCACTCGCTCACAAAAATAATGAACACACTGCGAGTTGCTTGATTAGCTGCAGATTGTTGATTGACCTGTCAGTTCCACTAAGTCGAAGTTGATGTCAACACATCGCGACCGACAAAAAATGAAGTTTTAGTTTAATTTTCGGTTCCTGCGTATTAATGGGTGAGTAAAATAATGAATGCCTGCTTTTTAAATAAAAAATGTATTTTAGGGAAGCTTAAACGTTGGCATGTTTGGTAGGAAGCAATTATGCCTCGATATTCTTCGTGAGAGAGATAGATACGATTTTAAGGAGAAAATCTATTTCATGCGCAAAAACATGGGTGCTTAATTTATGCCTTACATATGAGTGTAAGGATTCAGACAGCAAAAAAGGAAAACATTAGTGTCGTGGACAGAACCAATCCCAGATCACTGTCCTTCCTCTGACTTCTTATGAACTTTTCCCGAGTTTTAAAATGCCGCAATCTCATTCAATCAATACTTGCGTGGTCATTGTTTTATTCGAAATAGAAATTGCCCATCAGTTTCCTTACTGCATAAACTATTTGACTAATTCATGTGGTAAATTTTGCATCCTAGTTTACCTTTAGGCCAAATGTATGGAAATAAGGAGTAGAGGGTGTCATCCAATAATCTGGGCTCTCCTGCATATTTTTGATGACGGATTTCAAGCATTCTCTCGGAATTTATAAGAGACTAAAAGCGTCTCCCAGGAAAAGATTGCTGACATGAGGTAATTCTTAGTTAAAACGTTACACGAATCTGGTTGTTCATAATTTGGCATTCGTACTTATATGATTACATTTATGCGTGGTGCATGCCTTGTTTGTTGACTAAATTGAAATTTTTGATGTGAATCTGTCTGAAAGAACAGAACAGGTTCGGTAATGGCACAGGGATGGGAGCCGTGCATTATGAACGGGCACAGGCCACCCGGCGAGAAAGCAGAACTTGCAGAATGAATTAGAGAACTAAATGACAAAACATTTTCTTGAATGACTTTCATTTTCCTGCCGATAAAACAAAAATTTAGATTAACCTCTGCCTTAATATCAAAGCTTAAATCTGGAGAATGGATTTTAAGAAACGCATTTGATTTAAGGAAGAAAGGAAAGGACGCTTAGTTTTACTTGTTTTCATTCAAATGACTTTTACAGCAGAGGCACCATGAAAATTAAACTAATTTTTTTTCGTCTCCGACAAATTTATTTTGCTATTGAACACTCCTTCCCTAATTCACTTTTTAAGCCTTTTGAAGACACTATCCGGTCATTCTGCCTTCTTAACTGCCTTTAAATCACTCATATATTTTAGCTGCAAATCAAATCGCCTCTGGGTCTAAAAAAGGAAAGCTGAACAATATTTTATAACATGATCTCACTTCCTTAAATTTATGTTGAAGTGAATTTCCTTTCCTGAGAACATGAGCTCAATTTTATGATCAACAAGAAAGGGAGCTTTACCTTTCAGTCTGTATAAAATTGCAATAGTTTTGTGCGTTCTCACAGAAATTCGTATTAAAATTATACGTCATTTTTATGCTGACTTACTTCCGTGTTAAGAGAGTCAGTAATTTTGTCATCGCTTGTCGACGTAATGAGAGCGCTTTCTCATGATTACCTAGTCGCTTGTACTTTCGAGCATCTCAAAGGCAGAAATTTCGACAGACATTTAAAGAAATAGTGAATTTTTATTTCAAAGAAAGAGTTTGCTAAAAAACAAGCCTTAAAATGTTTGTATTTTTAAATCAAAGCTCTATTGAAGATTGTGATGATTAAGTCGCAGAGGCTAATAGTGCTTATTACAAGTTAAACTACGCTCATTTAACAAAAGGTGAAGAAAATGAAATTGAGTGTTACATCAGAACTAGCTAATAAACTTTGCTTGATTTTTATGAGATCGTTGCAACCTTACAGCAATGGCGCTCAGATTTCGGCATGATAGATGCTTGTGCATTTCTACCTTCTGCGAATGTTTTAGAAATGTTCTCCTTCCATGCTATCCTGAATGGTTACAACTACGCGGAGTCGCTTTAAGTTCACTACCGTCCACAATACGACCGAAAGCATTAGTCATCCACACAGTTACAAGTCAACCTGCCTGAATATTTGTCTCTATCTTTTAAGGTCTTAACATTCTGACAGTATGCGGAAGTTCAAAGCAATACTACAAGCGCATACATCCATGACGAGTTTATCTGAGGGCGCTTGAGCTTGAGGCAGCACATGCTGCTTCCTATTGTATTTATTCCTCAAAAATAGACTTGACGCAATCGCGAGCACTTGTCCTATTCAACAACTGCCGATTGCATTGAAGGGTTGTCCCAGTTTCATGACTTTTACTATGCCTTTAATTTCTTTTGCGGTCGAATAAGATACCATCGTTAGACTAATAGCAGAAATAAGAAAAGAAATTCTGGTTTCCTTAACCAAATAAAATAAACAAACAATCCATATTGAGGGCATGGGAGTAGATAACTCTTAATGGGGGGTCAATAGGACGAACTCTACCACTGGTAGAGTCTCCACTCCGCAGCACTGCTGCATAATCACTAAGGAATGAAGAAGCACTAGACTAGAACAAGCTACGAGCAGCCGATATGGTGGTGTCGTCACCAGTTTCACGATGAATAATAAATATTTTTAAATTGACTTCTGTCAGAGTTCTAGGAACTGATAAGAGCTTAAGATAGATGGTTTGACTATACTAAAATATCAACTTAGGAATCGTTAGTGGATGCGATTCTCGTCATGCTGCTAGTTGTAGAGGGGTTATGCGTATGCTATCGAATCTTGTAGGTGACGAAAATTTGCATGATGGCGGACAAAAATACCCTCAGCATCACAAGTGCAGTGATAATCAGGGAGGAATTAAATGTAATAACTGTAGGGTCTCTAAGGTAAGTAATTTGTTCTTGAAGTTTCAAATGGATAACCTTTGCTCGTACTCTGTTATCAGTCTTGAAACAAATATGTTGTTGCGATTATTGAGGAAGACATTCCATAGAGGGTAGCAATGACGGTTCTTAAGAAAAGGCAGAGGCCATATAACGAGATTTTATTTTTATAACCAGCTTTTCCGGTATCACGGATACCTTTACGATTCCCTCCAGCTGACGAGTCAAAGGACCATTAGAACATTAATAGCAAAGTTGCATCCGGGCGCGCGTCTCTAAAGTAAAGGAGCTAAAATTTATGGAACTGAGTGGGAAAATTTGACTAAAGTAATGTTTCTCTTTTAAAACTAACCGTATACAGTTGACTAATAAAGGAATCAAAAGAGCCAAATGCGAAGCAATGCAAGGTTTTTTGTGTGCAGTAAGATGCTACAAGGTGTCTTGAAAGAGGATTCCACTGCAACCAAATTTGCTGGCGGCTACTAAGTTGCAGAAAGGTTTCGCTTTCTGTGACTTTTATCTGAGATGATTCCAGATCCAAGAACACTTAAGTACGTGGCTCTACTGCTAAGAGCTCACCAACTTCATAGTGCTTAACACTTTGGCAGGAAAGTGTCTTATTTGATGGCTACGAATCAGGGATTGCCATCTGGTTCTGTTTAGCCACCAGGACGTAGGAGCAAACAGTTTTTTGTCACCCGTGTACAATGATGAGATCATACTTCTGGTACCGCATTAGCTTGTTACCGACCTTAATATGAGAGAGAAGGGGTGAGACAAAATGTATATTTGCGCTTATTTAGTTATCCATTAACAGAGAAGTTTAATGCAGACAGAAAGGATGACATCTACACAAATCGACTGCTCAATCCAACGAAAGCAGACACATCCAACGGTTGTCGCGCATTCACTGGAATGTGCACAGCATGACATCGCTTTTAAGCGCCTTCTGACAACGCATTCAGCACTCTCAAGAAAAGTTTTGGTATTTATTTTAAAATAACTGGCCGTAAAAGCAAATGCAAAGGCGATTATTTGATGGAAGCTCGACAGGTAGGTGACAGAAATACGCACTGCTTCACCTGCAAAACACTGCTTACCTAGTTGTAAGACTAAAATTAGCAATGCATTACGAACTGAGACAAGCTATTTTAGAGCTCAAAAGAATAGAATTGTCATGGTAATGTTAAACTCAATGGTGATTGACTCTCGTACCTCTGTCCATTGCAGGTACCAACGAGTAGCGCACGAATTGTGGCTTGGCTGGCAGGTGGGTAAGTTGGTCCTGTATATGCGGTTATTCCAGTAGGCGGCTAGCTACCGTGGTGACTGCGTGCACAACGCAGTACACAGTTGGTGATAATTCCATACTTTTGGAAGAGAATCATTCGAACGGAGAACTTGCAACTCATTCATTTTGGGGATGGCATGCTCATGGGCAACGAGATATTTAATCAGCTGAAGCACTTAAAAGAAGAACGATTCTACGTGTGCCAGAAGCGCTCTTGGAAGCAATGTTTGGGTTAGTAGCTCACGGCCTTACTGATCATTCCATTGCACAAAAGCTCGGCTTACGGAAAGCACATACTTTGTGTAGTCATCGAGAGGTCCAACTTTTTTCCAAGGATCGCATATGCAAGTAGCAAAAATACTTACTTCGAAAAATTACTGTGCATCGTCTGCTAAAAGTGTTTCTCGCTTCCAATGTTAAGGGATGGGAGGATTGCTGAGCCGAAGTGAAGAATTTTCTCGATAACAAAAGTCAAGAATTTACAGTTTTGAAGTATTTTTGAAGTCAATAGCCCTAGGATGCTTTAAATGATCTGAAGAAACTTTTCTGCTGGCATCTTGGGCAGCAAATAGCTCCGACGCAAAATGCATAATTGTTCTTCTTCATTGGTATAAGTCTTTGTTTTAGATACTCCAAGGCCCAACTTGATCAATTTCGCATAACATTTACTCCTGTCTGCCCATATCCGATAGAAATGGCTACGAAAACATTTTAAATTTGAGCGTTTTTGAGTATCGTCGACCGGTTTGTTAGGGTGCTTATTGCCATTTGATTTTGATCAGGTATCAGAGCCCATCATCTTCATCATTCGAGCTGTTGCGATCGAGAAAAATCAAGCATAAGGCAGCTTACCTCGATCATTAGGGAATAACAATATTTGTCAGTCTTTTACCAACAAGCTTTAAAATAACTGTCCATTAATAAAGTACAGAAGATGGAAACCTTGAGATTAATTAAGTTTTTTGCAATAAATACAATTTCCGGGATCCAATAAAGACATTATTAGACCTTAAAAGCTATATTTACTTGTTGCATGATCAAATACAGAAAAGATATATCCAACTTTGAATGCTTTGAACAAAGAAATCATGGCATGCCCCTATTAGGCAGAGATTTTGGAATCTACCTAAGCTATTAAACGATGCATTGCAAAAAGTGATTTACTTGACGATAGCAAAAATCTACAATGAAATAAACTAAATGCATATTAGTTGGGTATCCTAACCACGCCTCATCAATGAACGAGAAACACTCCGTCATCAAACAATCCAGTAGAATTTCATTGCGATTTTTTGACTCACTTAGTCCTAGGCAGCTCATCGCGTTTCATAACACCCAAATCCACTCAACAAGCGTCAGAATTTATGTAGATGATTTTATCACCTTCCGCATAATTTCGTGGAGAAGATATATAACGTCAAACCCGGTAGCTCTAAATTACCATTCCACTAGGATATCTACCACATACTTTTTTGATCAAGGCACGAGTGCTTAATATTTGGAGGCAACGAAACGCTAGTATGAACAACTGTGCAAATGGATGAATAAAATTCACTGTCAACTCACCTGAGTAGGAACATTAAATACACAAAGGATCATGTCGGAAACGGCCAGTGCACCAACAAAGACGTTTGCAGCACTGCCCCCTCGCAGGTCGCCGATGGCCAGGAGGGTGGCAAAAATGACAGCATTTTCGATGAAACCAACCACGGCGACGGTGGAGTAAAGCGTAATGATAGTTGCTGTGTTGATCGGATAGCGATGAGTAGCGAAACGTGATGAGAGGAAGTACTCCAGGTCCTGTTCACTTACGTTCATTCTACGCAAATTAAGACAAAGGCATTGCCTACAGTGATTATGGTGAAATCTGAACCTTTTTTGCAGCCTTGTAATTTAAAAAGGAAAAAGGATGAAAATACAAAGGGTACTAATTCGATTTGTTAATCTGCGTCTACGCCTTGTTTAAGGCAGTCTGTTTCAGTCACATGGTAATGACATCAGACAGCAGCATTGCAGCATGGAACAGGGAGCGAGGTTTTACGCGAGAGAAAATAGGGAACCCGTGGATGTCCACTCCATTAGAATTGGCTAAGCAGTTTGGATTAGGGGCCTCATAAGCCGTATTACAACAATTTGACGGTTTCAAGGGCTGCAATTCGTTGCTCTTATTCATCTATTGTCCAGTCCGTAGGCCAAATTCAAGCAAGTGGATTACTCGAATGATTCTTGCACTTCTGTGAGCCACAACAATGTAAACAGTTTCGACAAGAAAGGCCGTAAATGTCTAAACTGCACTACTAGAAGATAGGAAGCATGAGAGATTAGCATTCCAGCACCGATAAGAAAGCAAGCTAGGGTGAGATAGGAAAACGTTTCCTAAATTAAAGCTTAAATATTTGCCCACACATACCGGTTGATGGGAAACGCATAAAAACAGAAGCTTTTCTTGTCCATTATCTTTGCTATTCATCGTTAAATGCGAAGAATTGGGTAAAACTGGAGCGGAACAAGACGTTTTTCTTCAGATTTACTATAAGCAGACTGAATAAAGGAAGCCAGCTATTGCATTTTACACATGTGCTTGTTGTTTTTAAAGAAGATATTAAGGCGGACAGAAAAATAAACAAACGAAATTGATGGTTCGCTTCAATGTAATCATTTAATTATCCTTTACTGGAATATAGTTCCAAAAGGAAAGAAAGTATTAGGATATCAATTCCACTAATTTTGTCGATCGTGCTGCAATTTTACTTCTGCTTTAGGGCAAAAATTGTGGGCAAAACTATGCATTTGCACTTTTAACAATTGTTTATTTGCGCAAGACAAATTGTTCGTGTAAATCAGTTAATGACTAAAGTTTTAAAACCGGGACAGGAAAAGAGCCTTAAAGCCATTTAAAACCGTGTCATCCGTTGCATAATTTTGTCAGTTTATGGTTTTTTTTTACCAAAGGCGCGACGAACTTCCCGTGCCAACCAAAAGCTGCGGCATTGTGAGCACTTCTGTTGTTAATTTACAATATTGCTCTTATTCAAAAGCAGTTGCGTCATATGCTATCTTAAAATTTTCCATGCAACAAGGGTTTGGCATTTTAAATAGCATTTAAAAGGATGAATGTCGAGTATTTTCGAATGTGTCCTAAGTAGTCCTTAAAATATGATCATCAAGGCAATAACAAAAATAAGAATTCACCAATGCCTTCTCCTTCATTCTTTCATGAAATAGCGCTTATTGCAACAGGTTATGTTCCCAAACAAATAATAAAATTAAGTTAAATTTGAGCGAACAGTTAACTGGTAAGACTACCGAAATGGCCTTTGCTACAATCGAAGAGCCATGCGCAAGTACTTTTTAGATCCATACACATTAAGCTTACCACGGTCAGACTGCAGGTCCTACCATTAACGCGAATTCAACTTCTCGTCTCTCACAAACATAAGCTTTGTTGTCCGAGGAACAGCAGTAAAGATCATAAAGCTGAATGCCCGGCCGTGACATTTTTAGGAAATATGACACAAATACTAATGACTAACTCAAGCAATTTTATCAGCTTATTAGTAAGACTAAAAGTTACATGGGAACCCAAAGGGTCCTTGATGCTTAACATTTTAAAATTCAGCCTCCAAAAGGAACGTGCTACCATCTGCTGTACGTTACGAAAATCAAACGAAATTTTTAAAGGTAAAAGAGCTTTAGAAGACAGAGGTCTACCTCAAGCAAATAAAACCCAGTTAAAACACATTCTTGCTTGAATAATTAAAGAGTAGACCTGCTTTCCGAAAGGAAGTGCTCACATGTTTTATTAAATCCCTCGAGTATACGAATTCAAGGCATTTGTTTGGAAATAGTATGTCTCTATATCCATAAAGTGGATTTATTTCAAAACTTTGCACCATTCCTTCTTGATGGAGGCCATTTCATCCAACGAATTGCCGGTTTCGATAAGATCATTTATGCCTCCATAAGTTATACTTGTAAATGGAAGGGACAGTAAACATGTGTGCAAAGCCAACTCATGGTTTGATGGTAAAAAGCAGAATTATGGACATTACGAATTCGTCGTTCACTAAACTTAGTGAAATAAAATTTCTTTGGCGTTCAAGGTAGAAACTTGTAGGATTGATTCACTTATGAAAAGCATTTAAATCCTTTAACAACGGTGCTTAAAAATACCTTCCTCGCCAACTTACAGAATACAACTTTAATTAAGAAATCATATCTATTATCCGCAGCTTAAAACCCCAAAAGTTTGAACCAAGTGCAATTAAAAGGACTAATTTTAGTGATTAATGATCGAAGGATAAGTAATAGGTACACGGATTTGAAGAAATTCACTAGCTCGTAACCATCAGACCGACTTTAAAACGGGCTATTTGTTTCCTTAATGTAGACGCGGATTTTGTCTTAAAGGAAATAACCACTGTTTGACACTAAATGCCCAGGCGAACAACGCATTTTTGTCACTTGACATCAATAAAGCAGCTATTTTTTGGTTCCATTCATACTTATTAAGATAGCTTCCTTATCGTGCATTGGGAATGTAGGCTACTTCGGGAAATGTGTTCTGCGTAGCCAGAGCCTTTACTAAGAAATTTGCCAAAAGTACTCATAAGGATGCTATTTCTCGGTGACATGGAAACTTCAATGGCATCTAAACACTGCGATGTGCATAAAATTTTTGTAAATATTAAAACGGCAAATGTTAATGCGCTATGAAATAAGGATTTTACTAAAGGAAATTAATCATACGTGCATTAGAAGGTACCAAAGGATGGAGTTATTGAGGTCTTTGGAAGAAGTAAAACAATATCTCTTCCATATTGACCAATCAAATCGAGGTAAGTCGAGGCTGGCTTTCATTGGTTTATTTTGCTATAGCGATATCCTACCCATCATTGTGTCAAATGTCACTCGTAAACCTTATTTCTTTTTGAGTATTCCTACTATCGTGCTGTACCTAAGCATGGAATCACCATTGCATAGGCCGCAAATGTCTCTTACTCACGTGATTCAATCTCCAACTTCTTTTTTACTTGTGCTAGTTGATTTGTTTGCTTTGCTCTGATACATCCACAGCTTTTAGCACCTATTTATCTTTAAAATCAGAGACTCTGCAATGGTTCTCTTTGTTGTGATGTGTCATTAAAAAAGCAATAAATCTGGATTATAAACGTGCTTTTCTTTAGAGCTACTTCGGAGCTTTTGATACGCTGCGAGAGCAAATATAGCATTTTGGCCATAAGCAAGCTGCCAAGATTGTCAGGTACAGTGTAGAGATTGACGGGCATAACCAAACATCAAAGTTACATGAAAAAAGGATAGAATGACTTTAAAAAATCAAGGTTTGAGAGTGCATTAAATTGGAGAGCTGAAGTGAATAGCGATCCGCCTTATGGTCTCTCAACCTTCTTCATCGATCTGGTAGCCTTTGCTTAAACTAAAATCACCTACCGACCTGCATAGCACTTCATCAGCGCAACAATTTGTCGATTTCATCGAATTTCGAGCCCGATTTTATGTTATTAATTAAGTTAAAAATTTTGCTTTGATTCAATTTGTCATCGCAAGGTGATTAGAGCAATCTTTTTAGAACCGTTTTTTTAAAGGCTGCCCCGACTTCTACCTATTCAAATTCAGATACTCTGGCACATATTTCTAAAAATTCTTACGGATTGGAAAAAACTTATTAAGCTAGAAGTTTAAATGACGAACAAAAATGTCAAATGGTTTTCGACGTAACGCATTGCGCCTACGATATTTGGACATTACGGACTAGCAAAGGGCTTTAGCAGATATGCATCAGTCCATCAAGGAAGGATTCTTTCTCTAAGTTTTTATTTATTTTTCTGTAATTTTAGGTCTGGATGCTTGAAGGTAGATTTGACGAGACTTGAGCGCGTCGATTTGAAAAATCGACTTTAATTTAATTTTATAGTTGCAGGAGTTTCGTGTCAAACACTTGGCAAAACGGTTGGGACTTACCAGTGCCATAAACTTCTCATCGTATTTAACAATCACATCAACTAACGGTTTAATTAATATTCGCAGGAGGTAGAAATAAGTCTTAATGGCAGCTATTTTTTAACTTTTACACCTATAACAAAATGAGCGTTTTGATTTGTTGACAATTTGACTGACTTGTAAGTAAAACCGGCTTTTTCTTTCAACATTCATTGGTAATATCCGAACCACCCACTCTCTAGTTTATGTTTTTAAGGCACGCGGAGGTCTATGCTTGCTCAATAAAAATGCTGACCCGTGATTCCTTGGTGAAGGCTAAACTCTGTCTATTCGATACTACTATTCCAGGATTTATAAAAAATTTCTCTTGCTTGAAATTGTCTACGGTTAATGCTCGACAACAGCAAAGTTTAATTTTGACGAAAGCATCCAAGATATAGATTTACAAGGTGATTTTTATCCAAATCCTGCTGCTTCTTTGTGCAAGACAACAGTTTGGCGAAATGTGAAATAAAAGTATTAGGAGATTGGTGCAAGGGAGAGATAAAGGCATATGGAAATAGTCCTTTTGATTATCGAGACAGGACAAATCGTAATAATGAAAAATAAGAATATGTCCGGGGACTTTTGGACAATAATTTAGCCCGCGTCTCTAATTCTCCTTAAGAAAAAGATTTATTGAAGGTGTCTTTTTGAAGAGGACTAGCGCACAAATCACCGCCGAATAATTAGAGGGATCGCGTCAATGAATTAAAACATGTACTGCCTTTATTTACTTTTAAAATAAGCCTACAAATTTAGATCTTAAAATACTTTCTGGCCAGATTATTTTATAACAAAATACAGTCCACTGAGTTTGCCACGGAAGTGTCAGAACTTTTGCATAGTTGCGACAAACGGTTGCTTGAATTAAGTGTGACGCATCATTTTTAACTTTCTGTTTTGGTGACAAGCCACTGAAAGTTTCGCCACTGCACCTTATTTAAGTAGATTGGAAACCAGGCCATGCTAGTGGCCCCGAGCATCCTTGTGCATCAAAGTTGCATATTCTCTCCGAGTGTTACGTCTTTTTTCCTTTTTTACTGGAAGTATCGGCATGGTAATTATTGACGCACAAACTTTTTCAGTAGGAGAGAACCAAAATGCGATTTTCGAGATGTTCCAAGAAGGCTTTTGGGCCTGAACAAATGGCAATTCATTACTCTAAACAAGTAGGCAAAACACGTTAGTCAAAGTGTTGAAAATCCATTTTTCAGCTTCTGCAGAATTCCCAATACTTGCTGCCAGATTTTGATTTAAATTTCAAGAAAGTTAGTTTTAGGAGGTAAAAGATGTGCATGCAAAAGATCAATTGTGATTCTCGATGAAGTTCCTTAATTTCGATAAATTTGCAACAGCCTTTGCGAAAAGATTGTAAGAATGCTTCTTATTCCATTGCATTAAAAATCTTTGCCACTTTTCAGCCCATGATAGCTTTAATATCTGTTTCAAGTTAAGGAATTTAAACCTGTTTGCTTGGATTTTATATTTTTTTCAGTACGAAAATAAAATGCGGTCGAGTGTTGCAAGTCCTATTTCACCCATTCCCAAAATATATCTCGAATAGTTGGATAAAATTTTTATCTGCACTGATTTGTTTACATTAAAAGCCAACCATTAAAAGCCGAAATTCGAATTCTTACATAAATTTAAAGCATTTGAAGTCCCAATAATCTCCAAAAAATTTCGACTAAAATTCTTGACATAGTTGGTAAAGGCTTTTGATCGTCTTCTGCCATCTATACCTCTTTTGGAATCCTTCAAGGCCTGCCTGTAAACATATTCTAGAGGTGCAGGAAAAGTATCAAAATAATTTAATGTTCTTCCGGCACATTTTCAGCATGCATTTACCTTACCTTCCGCAAGTCATTCATATTTTATTTACCATTTGTATAAGGGCAGATTGACGTCAATGTAGGCCAAGAAATTAGTGATACGTGTGACGAATAAATAGAATTTTAAGTTATCAGTGACAATCCAATATGACTGCGGTGGGTGCATTGTATTACGCTAACCCTTTATCAAATACTGGAACTAGCGCATCAGCGAGCATCAAAATTCAGGTTAGAATCTACATCAACATAAGATAGCAGTCATGAACTACGTTCGAAATTCTAGGGATTATGTGCTCTGTGGGCCAAAACTTGCACTCGCCCTTACGCATAGCTTGCCTCTCCGTTGGCTCCCATTCCTGCGTCGACTTAGTAATCGTGCGCCTTTAGACTAAAACACTCGTCTCTTATAATTTTGGCATGACTTAAACACCAATAATTCGTCATTTAAGAAGTGTCTTCTAGCATTATACCCCCTTTCACACAACGCTCCCACACATAATTGCATGACGTGCAGGTCAACGGTTTGGGGCGTAAAAAGCTGTACTGAGTCTGAAGATGAGTGATGAGGAATATCTAACAGTTATAGTTGCGTGTAAAACAGTGCAGTATAATAAAGTTTCATCCCCATAAAATCAAAAGATCGACTACGACAGAGCGCCTTTTAAGTCAAAGGCATATACATAAGATGCCTTGCATCAAAATAATTTCGGTTTCTGCAATAGAAACGAATAATTGCTGAAAGTTCTCGACACGAGTGTTTGTATGCTAGTTTGATTGGTTGACTCTCAGTTTTAGTGGAGGACTAGATAGGACTTTACCGGCTTTCTTGGCATGATAGTGGTCTCAAGCCCTATTCCATTTCGATTATGAATGCAGTTTTTTTCCCAAGTAGCAAGTCCTTCTCTATTTTCGGTAAAGTCTTTGGGGCTAGGTTTTATGTTTTGGCCTCTTAGTAAATGATCCCACTTCCTTTGATATTTGTAAAAGAAGATCTTTTATCTACCCACTAGCCAAACATTTCGTGTGCGACTTCATAAATCCATTAAACTAAATTGGATACTTTTGCATCCAACGGCACTTTTTGGAAGGTTTGAATCAATTTTTCAATCACGCTACCTGCAGTAAAGATGCCGGGCGGTAAGATGAAGTCCCTTTGCTAACATGTGAGGGTGTTTCGTCACTTCAATAGAAGTGGTCTTAAAACTAACTATGCAGTTTTGCAGATTATCCGCATACATTAAATTTCGGTGTTTGAGCAATGCGCTGGGCGATTTCACTTCATTCCATAGGGAATATCATCTAAATTTAGATCGCCATGGCATACTTCCACCATCTAAAAGAATGCTTAAGTTATATTTTGGGAAGTCCGTAAAATTTTAAATAGTGCTAGTGGTTTTGCGGTAAGTTAAGCGATATTAATTCAACAATAATATAACACTCCAAAAGCTGACAGCTTAAAGCCGAAACAAACTAGACGCTTTAATTAAAAAGCTTAGAGCATTTATTTCCTCTTCAAACAGACTCTTGGCAAATGTTGTCATTGCTAAATCTGTTCAAAAAAGAAGACAAAAGCTTGCACTTGTCTATGAAAGGTTATTTGCTTATTTCCTTTCAGCTGGTAGTTCCAGCTTGGCTTTATCTGCATTACCCTCCGAAGCGTTTGGAAACCGTTCATTAATTAATCAAAATGATGAACTCAAGTTGATTCAGTTAGTCATTTCCATGCCCTTCATTATTCGTTCATCACTTTTTTTCCTTCACCTTTTTATTTGCTTGTCTCCCCGTACCAACAAGTTATAATGCAGGAGCCAGAAGAGCGTAGTAAATTGATCGCCTTGTGTAGAACACGACGTAGGGAAGGGCTTACAGCTACAGATAAGCCTACCAGACAAGGGCACAAAGTAGAGCAATTGAGCGGCACCTTCACCGATCATTATACAAAACTTCCACATTGCAGTGTAATTAGGAGCAGGTAGACACCAATTATTCCTTTCGCATGTTATATTTGTCCTAAGAGTGAATTAAAATTGTCTCCAGAACGTAAGAATAATGAGTAGTTTATTGTTAACAGATATTTAGCAAATATAACGTCATTACAGAAAGATAGCGGTAAGCGTGGAATAGACTCATAAACGCACATTTAATTGTACAACTTAAACAAATCTCGGTGTGCCTTCATATCGTTCTATTTGGAATATCACAACAATGCTTCTTATGGTCATCCTTTTATCACAGCCAGCAAAATATACCCATGAGTTAGGGACGAACTCCATCTACCAAATATCATCTGGGAGAGAGGCAATTACTTTCAATTTCATCAATTTTACTGCGTGGACTTTGATTTGCCCATATTTACATTCTATATGAAGGCTTGCTGTGATTGTCTGTCAGTATTCCATTTTACGAAGATAACTGACACTTCAAAGGGATGAAATTCTATCTTCTTGCTGCTTTCGTTAAAGTTACTCGCCTAAGACACTTCTAGTTAGTAAAATATGATATGGCAATGTTCAACATACATTTTTCATAATTACCTTTTCTTCCGAATTCAGTAATGCCTGACCGTATATCTGAGTTCCAATCAGCTACCAGGGATGCAGAGTTGACACCTTTGTTTATTTCATTCACGATGCTGCGCAGTGGTTGCTTTCGGACCGTTAAAATTTGATTTTAAGGCCTGTGTTTGGGAGCCGATGGCCGTAGACAGCTTTTGTTTATACGGACAGTATCTAATTAGCAACACCTGAGTGACGTTTTGATACCCTCTAGATTTTCACCAAAAGACTCTGTTTATGACCATCTCAAGGAGGTTTTAAGTAGGACGGACCCAAAACACATCAGCATCGAAGTGCAAATATTAAAGAATTTGTGCGGATAAATGGCAAATTCTCTGGAAAGTCGCGAAAATGTTGGATAATTAACTATAAATTTTTGAAAACGTGCA
This sequence comes from Taenia hydatigena, assembly GCA_036345935.2. NCBI lineage: Eukaryota > Metazoa > Platyhelminthes > Cestoda > Cyclophyllidea > Taeniidae > Taenia > Taenia hydatigena. The sequence continues at coordinate 524,257 of JADWOT020000001.1, read as the reverse complement.
TATGTGGAAGGGGTCAATAAAGTTTTGCCTTGTTGAAATTATAGAGGGTGAAAACGGATGAAAGGCTAAAAAATGCCCACGTCAAGGTCGGACCGCTTTGCTTTTAAATTCTGAAATAAAGAAAACTACAATGCCTTGCACAGCAATGAATCCGATGCACTATTATTATGCTCTTTTTGAACCGCTACAAAATTTTAATCATTTATTTTGGGAGCCATGGAATACGAAGAGTGACAGAGAGTGCATTTGGTTAAATGAATAAATAAAGCCACGGGAACGATCGCAAGTGGGACTAAGCGTTGGCAGTTTTCAACATTCCGCGCTTACGCGAATGCGTAAACGAGACGAACAGACGTGGAGGAGAGGGGGCGGAGAAGACTAAGATCAGTTAAAAGGGACGCTGGAACAGACAGTAAACGTCCCTTAAGTTCAATAAATATGCAACCGGTAGCATAGCAATGTTCTACTTGATCATTATACGCCATTTACATTGAGCTCCTCGTTCATGGATCAGAACATGGCATTATTAAGCATCCTTTGACCTTTCATAGTCTTAAAGGAAGAGCAATCAAGTCATTATTGTCCAGAACAAAAAGCTAAATGTCACTGCCAGAGTGCCGCCGGGGATATCGACCATTGCAATCACTAAGATGTTTCGTTAATTGAGCAGCAAAAAGTTTATTTTAGCTGAACACATACATGAGGGTAAGCTAGCCTAGTAAAATCAGACCGGCGAGCGCATATACTCCGTGAGTCACGACATCGCCTTCGCAATATGTTGACCAGTTTAACTCAAATTATTCTATAGAACAAGGCAAAAGTAGATGGCAAGAAGACGTCAAATTGTGTATCTGCTGATTGAGGAAGTCCCTGGCGTTCTCGCCCCCCAAGTTTTTATCTGCAACCATGAGGCCGTTGTCTTATTGCTAATCGGTCGGAATTTGGGAAAAAGGAAAGACATTTAACCTTTTTTTCACTCGCATTTAAGCTATATGCTAGCAAGAAGGTTTGAATCACTCGTAGTGCGCATTCTAAAATTATCAGTTAAATAAATCGTTCTCTCATTTCCTCAAGAATACACTTCGTTTTTGGTTCTATTAAGTACTCCCCTGAATTGCTTTTCCTTGATTTCTGCAAAATATTTGTCTTGAGAAGTTCGATTATTCGTGCTGCGTAAAGTAAAGAACGATTGCTCATGCGATTCGGTGCCGAATTTTAGAAGGTATCTTCTTTTTAATTTGGGCGATGCAACTTACTTCTCTCTTCTGCTCACCCATTTTTCCTGTGATTCCTCTCAAATTCCTCTGAAACAAAAATATTACTGTTTCAAACCATGGTGTTAATAAGAACAGAATTATTCCGCTTAGAGTAAAGGAGAGTTACAAAAATAAATGCCTCGAGATAGCGTTTTCAAGGCTAAATAATGTATCTAAGCTGTTTTGACTACAAAGTAAAGTGGTGACCAGCAAGACAATTCTAATAATCATGTGCATATTATAGATCCAAAAATACCAAACGTTGGTGCACTATTTTGAAAGAGTTTGGTAACTCACCTTACACTTGACGATGGGGTAAATGTAGCGAAAGAGCAAAGAGAAGAATTCAAGGCCGAAGTCCAGCTGCATCTGGTAGACATCTGACTGCCGAACTTGGAGGATGTAGCTCCAGAGTAGGATACAGGCCTCGCAAACCCAACCGCTTACCGCGTAAGAAGTCTCATAATTCGGCCGCTAATGCGTTGTTTTCCGTATCCGCAATTTTAACCCTGTCCAGTACACAAGCACCGCATTCAGTAAGTAGTCTATTCTTGCCAATCAGCCACCCAATTGAGCATCGCCGATCATGCGATGATTAAGTACCCCAAAAATGGTGGGTGTTACAAATGCTTAATTAAACGGTGTTGTCTGTAGCACCTATGCCACGTTGGGCAGCTGTGGTTATATTGTATGCTGCTTAGGGTTCACTTATTAACGCATTCAAACATCAACCAAAGTGTTCTGACTGATTTAGATTAAATCAACTAAGTGCGGGCAGCAATTTTTAGCAAAAAGCAGTACTGAATTATCTTTCTGTGTCAAAGCCACTTTCTGAGCACTAGTTGGACGCTGCCATGTATGCAGCAAGTTAGTCAGTGGACGTGCCTGCAACTCCAAAAGCAACAGAATTTCTTAATTATCTTATTCACTGTCCGAGAATTCTATAGGTAATCAGTTTGCGCTCTTCCAGTTCTAATGGTTGGCTATTATCATTCATAGATGGACAGTAAATATACTAATAATTGCCATAAGATAATGGCAAGACAATCATGATCCTATTTACATGGGAAAGCAGAACGAAGTCAAGTCCTTTGGTCAGCAGATAGTCACGTATTGGCACGCTCTATCTCTAAACAACTCATATAGGTCAGAAAGTGCAGACATACATTGTAGAGTTGCTGTCACTTTAATTATTCAAGTAGGAACCGCAATAAAATCCAAGGTGGAGCACAACTAATTCCAGCGTTATGGCAACTTGTGGCGCAGCATTTTATAGCATCAAAGCCCACCAAAATTACAGTGCACTTGGTTCTTATAGCTTCGAGTCCTCGTTTAACCTGACTTGTCTGTTAAAATAGTGATTGTAAATTTGATAGCTATCAGGAGTAAAACCATACCATTCTAATGCGATTGCGAGGCCTAAATAGGGTAGTGAAATCACTTCAACCGCTTTTCTCGTCGTCATTAGCTCCTATTAAAGTTTCCATTAGGAACGGGGAACGCCTACTACGCCTGCCATATTAAATGGCAAAGTCCAGACCGTTTCATAGCATGCGTGCCTACCATTTTGGATATACGGCCTCCACGGGCCTGCCACACTTTATTACTGCATGATTAAAAATTTTCAAATAGGCAATTTCGCATCTGTCTTTATGTAAAGGCCGTTGCAGTGATGTAATGCGAGCAACGACTTTCCACCAGTTTTATAAAGACATTACTCACTAACGTGATCTTGGTTGCTACCATAATTACTTAACTCAGAAAAAAGAGGAGTATTTAATTAGTAGCAGCATTGGTTGCGTGTCCCTTTTTATTTCAGGAGAAGAGAGAAGCCGAGAAAAGCTTGGCAGACACCAATAAACCATTCAGATATGATCTCTTCCTAACTAAGGTGGCAATGACCCCGCAGCACCGTTAGTTCCATTAGTCTCTTAACGGATTAAGACTCAATGAAGTGTGCTGGTATTTTGAACGAAAGCACTACCTCAGTCTATTAGTTAAATTTTTGTACAGATTAAATAGATTTCGCTACATACCCAACTCCATCAACACGATGCAGATTATGCATCTACAAAAGTTCCAAGTAGAAACAAAGTTGGTCACCTAATTTCTGGAGTTGAACATTCTTGATTTTCTGCCTAAACAAGATCCTACACTTAGCAGCTTAAATTCACCATGACTCGACCTACTTAAGGCGTCGCAAAACGACATGAAATGGAATTGCACTCTCTATCGCGTGTCTAAATGGTAGGGAAAGAGCATGATGAATGCAATAAAATCGCCAGTATTTGCAGTCAACTTATCACGGACGAAACAAGGTAGCGCAATTTTGTTAAGGCACTGATAGAGATGCTACAGTCAAATAATGTTTGACTGAATTTTCTTCTTCAGACACGAAGTTTGCAAAGTTAGCTGAAGTAAAAAACAGAAATTTCGTCGCTTTAAATGCTTTAATAAGCAGTCTTCAACTAATGGAAAAGCGCTAAGCAGCCGCCCTTCAATTCAGCGTAAATCAAAGAACGAACCCTTCAATGTGGCAAAAATATTGCGAAAACTATCGCAGATTATATTATCAATACCAAAGTTGTTGTCTTTATCAGCCAATAAAAAAATCTTGAATGCTTATGGATGCTAGTTTTGCAGTCGTATAACCGATGTTTATCCGGTAGGAAGAACGCCCACTTTTTCGAAAGAAGGGTTTAAGTGATATGAGAGAGGGTCGAAATCCTTGGGGAAAACATCAAGGTGCCATGATTCGGGATAAAGGCAAATCTAACAATTATGTTAAATTTTCCTTCATACTCTTCAGCTATTCTTCTTCTTTCATTTTAATGGAACAGCTTCCTCTTGCATTTGTCGTAGCAGTGGCTGCGCTCGACTAGCCGTCTAATGGGTTCTGTGTCTGTTGCAGGGGTTAATAAATCCACTGCAAGGTGGCTACGCTAAAACCTAATCCCCAGTCTGGCAGATAGAAAAAGAATGGATGAAGTCAATGGTAAAGCAATGCAATGGTAAAAGAGCGGAATCTTGCTGAGTTTGAGAAGCGGTAATTGTGTTAAATCTTGGTCTTTTCTGTTATGAAAGCCCTTGAAATACCCTTCTTAGGATTTCATACTTTTGGCCTTTCGACACGGTTCTATTGACTACAACTTCATGACAGGATGAAACATTTGATAACATCTCAAAAATAGAGTTCATTGACAGTACTTTAAAAAGTGCACAAGAATTTTCCAAAACTACGAAGATTAGGAGGACTTATAAGTGAAAGAGGGTAGCAAATTCAAGGACCCCTCTCTGAGCTGAGTTTGAGGGGTGACCGTGATCATACGGCCAGTAGAAGCTGTAAGGCGATCTTGCAGAAGATGAAAAAATGTGACGTGCGCAAAAAATGGCTAGTCAAAATGAGATGTTACAGGATCAAATTGCATAGTGACAAATGCAGAGGCAGTCGTGAATAATCTGGCTTAAATATGCTGAGCTTAAATGCTTCTTATCAGTTTGCTGTGCTTCTGAAGTTCTTAAAGCTGCTTGTGAGCATACTCAACAGTAGCCTTTTTCTGACTTCCTAGAATAAACACCAGACCGCATATTTTCACCTTACACACTTTTAGTTGCGAATTTGGCTTCACACCCTAGATTTTAGTTTCAATTTTTCATAACAACACTCCCTGTTTCTTGATTCGCGAAAACTGACAAAATGTTAGACTACAAGTTTTTTCTGTAAGGCTCTTCCCGAGTGAATAGACCACTGCTCTCTCACGACTGCTTTTCATCTTGTACACCAGAATGGCAAGAACATGAAGCACTTGCGTCCTCTATGGATGCGATGAATCACAATCAAACTACTAAAGTAGTTTAATTCACGAGGGCTGCAAGTGTAGGGTCTCCAAATAAAAGAAAACAATAACGCTTCTGCCTTGATCAATCAGCTTCAAGTAGCTAGAGATCGGGTCTCTCCTGGTTCATCCTATTATAATGTTGCCCTCTTCACAGCTGTGTCAGATGTCATTCATAAACGCCGCTTCCTTACAAGCCGTTCTACCATCTTTTTACAATTAAACAAGGAAATAGCACAAGCGTCTCTTTTAATTGCGTAGTATGGTTTTCAGCTTCTTTTTCACTTGCACTAGACGAGTTATTGTTTCACTGCAATAAACCCTACAATGTTAGCACCCATTTATCTTCAAAACCAGACTCTACTATACGCAAGTGTACAAGTAAATTGCAATTTTTTGGATCATAAATAGGCTGAACGACAAAAGGTAGCGTGTAGTATGTATTACATAGCTGTGAGGGAGATTTTCGCTATTGTAAAATACTGGCAGTTTTGGAAGCCAGTAAACTTTTAGAAATGTTACTTGCACTATAGAGAAATATGAATTCCTCAGAAACGATCACTTTAATTCAAACACGAAAGTGGTATGAGAAGTACATTAAATAAGTACAAGAAATTATGATCAGGGAGTCTAAGAAGTTTGAAAACAAAGACAAATAACGGTGAATCTTCCAGCCTTCCTTCTTTCCTTTGGGCACAGACTTTAAAGTGCTAATCGCGGTATGAAACATGATGCGCGAATCTACATCCCATGGAGGTAGAAGAAGACCTTACTTACCATTTTTTGAAACAAAGTGCAGATTCTGATAGATTTAGAATTCATTTCGACAGCTTAATGCAAAGTGGCACCAGCGACTCTTCTTTAGACCACTTTTAAGAGCAGATATTTGGTGCGGAGTGTTTGAATGGTGATGGCGATTTTAATGCATTTGTGTGTAAAAATTCTCTTACCTACTTCTTTGTATTCCTTGATCGAAAAAGAAAGTTGAACTTTTCTAAATCGTCGTTTGATAATCAGAACTCGTTAGTTACTTAAAAGTAGTGGGAACCAAAATCTGACATCCGACGGAATAGTAGAGTAAGATTCAAATTGTATTTTTTCAACTTTCCAACCATCGCATGTCAAATATTCGTATATGTTTCTTTTTGGTAAAAGCACTTGTAGAAGATGATTTTGTAAACGTAGCCAAAACATTCCAAAACAAGTGTCCTTCTAATTGAGCAAATGAGAAATCCTTTCGTATGAATCATGCAGTGGATGCTTTTAACAATATGTGATTCCCAGATAGTAAAGTGCCTTCCATCTTTCCCAACACCTCTTCAAAAGGCTAATCTTTGTCGATCTACATTAATTTCGTTTCCGCATCCATGGGACTTTATAATTAATTGCGAAAATGTCAAATGCAGGTTTGTCATAATTGCTTTCAGTTTCCGCTTTTTTTCTCTTTCTTCAAAGAATTACATGACTCTCCTTAGTCTGCGTTCTTAATGGGTCTTTTTCAAAATTCGTGCTTGGAACCCCTTTGTACTTTTCAAGATCGTATGCTTTATATTGCCCTCCCTCTAGAACTACTACCTTCTCCCAGGAGATTTTTTAACTCCATGTCCAAGATAGAATTCTTCCATTTTTACCATTTACACTTTAAATCTTACACCCTGGTCGCGAATTTCCTAGGATCCTGTATTAATCGCCTACTTTTCCCTGCCTTCTTTAATATCGGAAGAAAAATCAGGAGCTTCCTTTAGATTAATGCTACTTTATTATGCCGAATTAGTTAACACAAGAAGAAATAATTACAATTTAATTAGCTTTTGAACATTGGTGCAAACTCTACAACTTGCGCGTGGGATATTGCGAAATTGGACTGAGGGTTGACATTGTGCATTTTATCTCCAAGGATTTTATAGCATGAGTGTATCCATGGCTTGTGCATAAGAAGGCGATCAAACAAACTGACGCCATGGCTTGCACGAGCAATAAGTAAATTGGTAAGTGGCTGTGGATATCCATAACCCCCGAAGACGCTCCTGCTTTGATTATCTAAACATTCCTTTTCTTGGTTCAAACCCTTGACAGTTCTTTAATGTCTCAATACCCGCACCTTTCCTCATTTCTCCCTTATCAACCAGGTTTTTGCATTCAAAAGATTATAGATGTGCTTATAATTACTGTGTCGCCACGAACAATCATAGTGCCCTAATCTTGCGAAAAATTAGGCCACTTACTGCTTTAAGCACTCACCAACCCAACATTTGTCCCAATAAACTGTTTGAAACTCGACAGCTTTCAAGCCGACATACCCATGCTGACCAGGTGATGCTTCCGATGAAGCTCATTTATCTGTTTGTTAGTAAGACCATACAGGAAAGGAGATTTAGTAAGGAGCCGGCTGAAGAAAAGAAGAGGCTAGGGATGTGTCATTAATCCAAATTCGCAGCTATTTATATAGTCCGCTTCTGGTCAGAGAATCAACACATCTGTCAACACGTTGCGAGACTGACACTGTCTGTCCGAAACTCCAAATAAATCTTTGGAGTCTTACGAAACACCAAAATCACCTTGGCAACACCCCATTTATTGTTGCAAAAAAAGGGGATCCGAGTTAACTGTCAAGCATCACACTTTTATGCAACAGGATAAGGAACTTTGACTTCTCTGTTTGAGAGAGAAGACATGGCCAATAACACAAAGGAGAATGCTCAGGTCACCAGGGGTACTTGTGGAGAGTTGGATACTACACTCTCGGACCCGAATTTTGATAACTTGACATCTCGACTTGCTTTTCAAAAAACTGATTCGTGTACAATCCTTAGGTTTAATGTCTTTTCATAAATATAACAGGTGAGAGTTGACTTGCCAAACAGAGTGAAGCTTTATTTTTAATAGATGATTCTAACGTCAAAATCATGATATATTTTTTGTGGACTGAGGTGACAGGCTTCTTGCAAGAATTGTTTGCTCTCTTTGAGACGGTCCCGATACAGTAAGCAAACATTCAGACTAAAGACGACACTTTAAAAATTCAAGTGTCTGAAATGCCATGATTTACTTTTCTTAAATAATTTTAGGCTGTATGGAATTTTAAAGTGGTAAGTGATTTTGCCTTTAACTTTTTATCCTTTTCGCCTGACAGCAAAAAGCACTTTCAGCCTGTGTTATGAAGCTCAAATACCTCCAGATTTTCCAAAACGATTTTTCATGCAAATCTGCGGCGATATTCCTTCTAAATTATAAAAATGGGCATGTGCACATTTTGTTGTGTTTAATTATTCCTGTACTCATCGTCAATGCCAGTTAAGTCGGCCTGATAAGCAGCCTTCCACAAATCGGACCAGCAATCTGAGTCATTTTAAACATCCATAATACCAATGGCTGTGGAGTCGATGAAATAGCACCCAACGTTTAGCGGTTTGGTAAACTAAACTTGGATTTTCTTCAAGCATGCTTAAGGACATGTATATAAATTTGCTCGGACCATTGAAGGGGAATAAATACTGCTTCTTAGGCTGCCCCAAGCCTTTTTATTGATGTGAGTATGGGGCCAATGAGATCCCAACTGACAGGTCCGGGAGAAAGGGGTATCAGAATAGCCATCGTTATTTGCACACAATTAATGACTCCGCAAATGTGCTCACAGAAATCAAATTACCTTAGGCTAGACACCGGCAATCGTATTAGGAAGGTGCACGCAATCAAGATCGACAGTTCACAATCAAAAAAACTTCGCTCAAACAAGGGTATGGGTTAACTTTTTGACGAATTTATTACTTTGAATGCTTTTTAGGAGAACAATAAAGTTTTTGCCGGAAAATAAAACAAATCTATTATAAACGAATCAGGTTTTGGTATCAGCTTGCTTTCTCTCTCCGCCGCAATGTTTGTCATTTTTGTTGCTCCTCCACCAGTCCTTTGACGCCTAATCGTGTTTCCTTACTCGGTGAAGACGAAAAGTGGCACACGCCAGCATAATAACAATTTTGACTCCATTGACACAATATACTATTTGTGCGCCATAAAATAGGAGGAGAATTGCACATTCAAAACGAACTTTGGCCAGTAGTGCTTGGCTTAAATTCCAATTCGGGAGATCGGAAAATGTTTATCAATAAGCGGAATCGCAAACCCAAAATATATGCATTTTCAGGCAGATAGTTAAACAGTACTGAACTGGATCAAAGTGATAGTAAAAGCGATTGGCTGGCACACATTTATGAAGCCTCATCGTATTATTCATAATACTAAGCAACACTGCATTCGGGTTCATATTTCAACAATCATCATACAGATTATGAAAGACGCTTAATTTGAGACGTTAACTAGCTTTAAGCGGTACGAGCTGTTGTAAAATGATGCTTAGGTAAATGAGCTTGCATATCGTCGATTTTGAAAACCGAGTGTTTAGGAGAGATAATATCTTCAATGCGATCATTCAAATACCAAAATGCGTAGGCTAAGTGGTGAGACAACGTGTCTATGCATGCCTACTGAATAAGCACTAAGACGAGGGAAGAGTGGTTCGGGTCTCGCTGGGTTACGGAAAGTTTGATGTGTTTTAAGCCCAGCCAATAAGCTACTAGCCTCCAATCGATTCTTGACAATCAAGTAAACTAAATGAGAGTGAGTTTTGGACCATTAAATGTGGATTAAAGTTAGACACTGAAAACGTGCTGGAGGAGTGGTTAGGTCTCGTTCACATCCGCTGCAAGAAGCTAGGGAGTTTTCACAGTATAATTAGAGAATAAAAAATGCTTACCATTTTGTAGACTTGAGAGCTTATGCTACCAAGTATGCTTAAATTTTCAATGTAGATAAATAATTAATGAATGAGGGAGGACAAGTCATGGAAAAATTATTGGTGACCAAAACAGCAACCATTTGGGTTATTTTGCTCACTCAATGGGACACTTAGCTTTAATGATATATTATCATATTAAAACGCGCACACCTTATAATTTTCTCATGGGCCATTCAGAGGGTAATAGGCCCTTTTATGTCTGTGGACAGACAGTTGGGTAAAGGAAATTAATTCAAGCCATAAAAGAGTCGCTCCGATTGCAATTTCGGATTTCAATACAGAGTTGCTTTCTTTTTTAATTTCTTTGCACTCCATGTCATGGCTGAGCTAACTACATAAAGTGCGTCAGGGGTTTATTAAACTCAAAAGCGTTATCCTGTGTTTCAAAAAGCAAATGAAAAAGGCACTTTTGACAGTTTCGCTTCAAAATGAGCATGACTGCAACTTTTTGATGAAATGGTTAATTAATCAGGAAACGTTTGAAAAGGCAATTCTCCTGGTGAGACTTGGCGCGTTACAGCACTGAGCGACCTCAATAAGATGTTGCGAGAGGGTTGTCACGGTCTTGTTACAAAAAGAGGTTGATTAACCTTTGAAAGAAGAAATGAATAAGCGCCATAAATGATGTCTCAGAACAATTTGGAGGGTGGAGTAATTGGAAGCAAAACTGATGAGTCGGAGGCGAAAGAAATTAATTGGTGTGCTGTTGAAAACCTTTAAAGACATTGCACTAAAACAAATAAAGTAGAGGCGGCTTCCCTCCGCTATCTCACTTACAATTCCTATGCTCTATTTTCTTAATTCGATTTTGTTGTTTAAATACTAGTAGAAGTTAATCTGAGCTTGTGTTTTACCATTAAGAAAAAAACGGAATTTAAATGTAAAACTGTGTCACACTCTTTCCCTCCGCTTACCGTAGAGTCGGAGCTCTTTAGTACACATCTCGCTGGGCTGGTCGTGCCCATTCATAATGCATGGCTCCTACCCATGTACTATCGTGGAGGCAACGCTGTTTGCTCAGACAGAATCTCCTCATAAGTTTAAAGTCGGTCGCCATGAAAGTCACGCAACATGCAAAATCACGCGACAAAGAAGAAAAAGTACAAATATTATGCAACCGAATCCACTTGCTGTATCAAAAGTCATGATTTGTCAGTCATCCTTTTTTAAGAGTATTTTTCTGTCTCTTAAAGATTTCGAGGTGTGCCTAAAATCTGCCATCAACTAAATGCGACATAATATAAGAAGGATATTTTGCATTTAACACCTTAGTTCCTTAAATATGACCCTGAAGTTAATCGGTATCTCAATAAATGACTAATTTCTTGGCTTTGATGCCAATCTCTGCTCAAACACTTTTCAAATGGTAAGATTGTACATGTAGAAAATAATTGCGTCGTTGAGGAGTGTATGATCCATGCATAAGCTTTTAAAACTTTGATCAATGCGATTGAAATACAAAATCAACCATTATCGCTTCAGCACCAAAGAAGGCGTTTGATTTTCTGTTTAAAACCCTTTTTTTTTAAATTTGCGTTAAAATACAGTATGAATAATGCACTCTACTGATAGCAGTGTTGTTTAAAATGTGCACTCTTTAACAGACGAAATTGGTGCATTCTAAGCTAAACGGGATATTTTCGCCTTTTCTACTTAAATAATTGGTCTTAAAAGGAAACAGTAGTCTAGCCCCGCAGCGACCCCGGTAATAAGTGACCAGAGGCCGCAATATTTGCAGAGTGGCCCCAGTCTCGTGACGGCTGAGGGCCAAATATGACCGAATGACCGAAAGTCCGAAGAAAGAAAGCAACCTGGGATCACATGCAAAACATGTTTATTTCCAACGTTTTTATGCTAGAATTAAAATTTCTATCTGAGGTGGCATCGTTTTGTCTGGCTCACAACGATAAATTGATAAATGTTTGCGCCCTGCTAAGCAGACAGTGTTTCAGCTTCCCGAATAACGCATCCCTCGTACTTTTGAAAGCGAAAATTGATTATTTTACTCCGCCGCTAATTTTGCCGGCCAAATCATTTCAAGCTTTATTTCGTTATCAAACACTTTGTTGACACAAACAACGCTCTAATTGAAGTAGCAAGGAAACCATCAATCTCTGGCTAATCGAGTAATTCGTAATACACTTTCAGTTTTAAAAATAGTAATATTTTGTTTCTGTGCCATTCAGTGGTTGATTAATTTAGCTAAAACTTTAAATGCTGCAAGGAGAAAAAAAGATAGCAGATTCTGCCTATTGTGCATGGTTTTATGTTTCGCAGCTTAAAGTCCTACTCTGGGTTGGGTGAGCCAAGCAAAATGTCTGTAATGGTTCGGCAGTCACAGCATGCCGATACACGTCTTCTGCATTCTCACTCTCATCATCGCCATCGGCCGTTATCGTTGCATCCGCTTTCGCGACGTCTTTACCGCATCCGATGTTACCAGGATCTCATCAGTTGGCGGCGGTGGAGGCTGCGCTGCCGTTCGATTGTTGCGCCCCTCTACCGTACTCGCACCTCACTTTCAACTCTTGATTACCGATTAGTAGATTAAGATAAAATTTTGTCCATTCTTGCTTAAAAGCGTATAATTTTAAGAACTGGGGCTGACATTTACATCCTTCCTTGCCACAAATCGGATTTCTCGTATAAAAATACGCTGTCGTATGCTGAAGAGATAGTAGAATAACTGCGAGTGACAGCATTAGAGGCCCAAACACTATGACTAACCTAAAGATTGTGCATATGCACGGTCTGGGCCTTTCGCATTATGCATTAAGACGAAGACCTCAATGGAGGACGGCAGCCAAAATGATGTCCATCCGCGCTTGGTAGTGTAAAATTAGGAGAAATTAAATGCGATCGCGTTGAAGTTGGAAGGCAAAACATTCATAAGTTTGCGATTTACCCTAGGATTCCAAATTAGAGCAATTCGAACGTGTAAATAATTTTAAATCAATTAATTTCAATGAATGAAAAAAGTTGGTTCCCGGGCGATTCATTGATTAATATTTAAATATTTCTAAAATTTGCATAAAAACTGTAAGCTATTTGACTAAAGCACCCATAGCAGGTATACCGAAATTTGTGAAATAGATTTACTTTTATCCAACGTGATTTTACTCTCGTAGAGCTTTATGACGACAAACGGAGGAAGCTAAAATCTAGTGAAAATGTTGAAGCAGAGTTAACAGTCACACCTTTACTGTGCGAAAATTTGGCTTTGACAACTGCGTCAATCAGAAAGAATCATATCCTGCGCATTTAAGCCTATTTTGACGTTGAGGATCGAAGGAAAAGCAGAAACCTTAAAATTGTATAGTGAGGTGGGCAGGTAAATGCCATAGTCATTATGCCTGACCGCTGCTGGTCCTGGAAGCACTAAACTCAAACCGCAGTCAAAACAGAAAGTAGAGGTTTTGCTTGGGTTCAGGAGGAATAGGATTATGTCACCGTTCCTCCTTGCTACAGATTTCTCATTTCATGCCACCCAGCCATATTCACGAGATTACCATCCAGATTGTAGAGAAGTGAAGGAGGTATCACTAATCCGCATGATTAATTGTCCCCTACATGTGGCGCAGAGAGCTCATTGACGAATTTTATCACCTGAATCATGACTAATGACGTCACACTTGTTAATAACTTTTCTCAGATCACACAACTAGGATATTTGTCAAGGACGGATGCCGTGTTCAGCCCTTCTGTTGATAGTTATCTCAAATTTCCTTTTTGATAAAGTCTTGAGCTTTGGCGCTAATTTCTTTAATGATTTTGCTGTACGAATCGCGTATAAAAGTCTTGTGTAATCAGTGGCCATCTTGAAAACTGCGATGAACAATGGGTAAATATGTGAGTGAGGCAAAATCTGCCTTCAAAACACAATGAAGATGGCGTTTTTTTGTCTCTTTTGAGTATCCGTTGCTATCTTTTAACCTGTTAGCATCCTTAAGCGACCATGTACTGTCTAAATGCGTACACCGTTAAGCTGGGCGATCTAGGTCAAAAAACATGGTAACTCTGTCGGATCGCAAATATTGAGGATCAATCACGGCCACCACTAAACTAAAGAAACTCGTCTCCTATCCACGAGTGAAGTGGAAGATGGTTTTTTGGTGAGCCAATCGTCAGGGTAGGGTGCACCACATATTTAGCGTTTGTAAAAAGGAACGCTAAACTATACGCCGAGATCAGAAGACAACTTACTTATTGTTTAACTAGGGATTATGCGCAGATTTATACATTCGTCCCTACCAGTGGTGCTGTGTTTTGCCTGCAACTCATTCAGAAGTCTCTGCAATTAGGTGCCCCAACACCCAACCACCAATGCTTTTGGCACCTCCACCACAGCTGTAATATTAGAAGTCTTCGTTTTACTTTGCTGTCTGAGCATTTACATTTAGAATATAATTTTGACAAAAGTGTTGGCATTGACTTCTAATGATGTATTTTGTAGTCTTTCGGTTTCATAATAGCATAATTTATATTGTAGCTGTTCGCGCTAATTTCAACAAGCACCAATCCCTCCCTCTATGGTTTGCTAAACAAGAATGCCTACAAGTCCATCGCATCATAATCGGACCTCGATGAGTGCTAATTGTTCTCACAGAGACATGGCCACCTATAGAACCACACTTCTTTGCCACTAATTGGCAAGATCTTTGTTGCTATGCATGGAAATAAGTTATCGGGATAGGAGGAACATGCAGGACCATTTACGAATAACTGCAACAAACCTGTCATTTAATTTTTCTAATTTAAACATCTGCAAAACGCAACTATTTTCCATTTTCGACCACAATCATTGACCTTTAAAAAGAGCATGAGATTGAATTAGGCGGGCCAAGCATTGCAAAATTTTCACACAATCCCTACATTTGTAGGCAAATTCACCAAAACTAGGGATTTTCAAGATTTTTGCAATCACTATTGTGGTACTTTGTCAGTCTGTCGGTTTCGGTTACAGTGACTAGTAGATGTATTGCCTTTGCCGGGTGGGCTGGTCCCTGGCCCGTGCCAGCAGTACCAATTCTAATCATTTTGCCAAACATGTATTTTGTCCATGTACCGTGTCTATTTTATCTTCAGGGAAGTCTCGGGAGGTTACAACTGCTACTTTATTAGATCAAAATTGTGGAAAATTTTTTTCTGTTTTTTTTTTTACGCTGAATCCCTTCACCGTCATTAGTCCAGTATAACCTTTTCACCAACAGTAAACCAGCCTTTTGGCATTTTCTCAGTTGAATTTTATTTAGATCTACCTATTTTAATGTCTCTGGTGCGCCCTTTTGAAACTAGACAGATGTCAATGAAAAATAGGCCTAAGTTGTCTAGACACTCCACCGAATGGGCACAAAAGGTCATAGGGTGACGGGTGAATCTATGAAGATCCAGATCAGATAGCTAGGAGATACTTAGCCCATTTTGGCTTAGAACTGAATGTTTTGTCCTAAATTACCTTTATTAGTGCCTAGAGTAGAAACCATTGTAAATGGTTTGAAGTGTAGCATCTTCGAGATCTGTATGGCCGAAATGCAAATTGGAGAGGCACCTAAGCAAATGCATTGTGAAGAAAGGCGAATACAAATTCTTGGTTTAAAGAAATCGCAGCACAAGTTATGTCAAATAGCCTTCTTGTTGTCGTATTCCCGACTGTATACAATTTGCGCGCACGACACATCAGAGGAAGTGGAATTTATGATCTAAATATTGACTTAATTTATGGTCAATTAAGGCGTAACACTTCGCTATCTTCATTAGAAACTAAGCTCAAATACTTTTGAATTAAAATTTGATTTGACGAGAAAAACACCTCCAATTGGATAATGCTATAACAATTTCTGTCCTTCAGTGCACTCCTACTTCAAAAATGAGTATAATGGCCGGAAGATAATTAGTCTTACAATAATAAGGAGACATTAAAACTAGACCACAACCTTAGTGATACTTAACCATATCGTGTCAAGGCAATCTCGTTTTCTTTTTCACTGGTGCAGACCTACTAACCTACAAAGTATTCTTTTTGGAACAAAAACAGGTAAAAATCAGTCAATAGGAAGCTGGAATAACAGGATAGGTGTTAGAGCACTTTCCTGTCAAGCTGCTGTGACAATGTGACCTCATGTGCAGTTCTGGAAGAATGAGTACGCCCTCGGTGATCTAACTCGGCTCATTTGTACCCAGAGACCACAAGACCATGGCTGCAAAATGTAATGCGCACTTCACCACAGTTACTTGCGGACCAAAGCTTTTAGTTAATAATTGTCAAAATCAGATTCTTTAAATTAGTTCCGGGTTATGCTTTTAACTATCCAACCTCCTATGATTGGGCAACCAAGTCGACCGGCATCTTCTACAACTTGGACTCTTGTTTAAAGCTGGAGATAAGCCGCATATAAAGAGGTCCACTAGCTTCACTCGCATCCATTTTATTAGGTTGGTATCGTGAATGTGAGCGTTTGCAATGGAATGAGCGTGTTCTGAGCAAAAAATGGGCATCATATTGATGGTCCAAGACGCTTCAACTCGTTGTAAGGTATGAAAAACAACTGCACAGATTCCAACAGCTCATACGGCATGCAAGTGGCCACTGCACTGAGCTGTCAACTACATCCACACGAGGTGTGAACTGTTTGCTTGGTGAACTAGACGACCCATCACAAACTGACTGTTAGCGCGTACTAGTGATTCTTTATTGTGGGAAAACCAACCCCACTGTGTTGCCTCTTTTGTTTGCTGCGTTAAGTCAAAGAGTGCTAAGAAAAATCACAAGGACGAAATTTTGAGGAACGCCAGGAAGTGTTCATGCATTTAATGTTGGTTGTGGAAACTGTTGTCTTTTCATTTTGCTGTCCCTGAAAACGCGAAAATTTGTCACCATAAGGTGCTGAAGTGCAACGTGTACCATCCGCGTCAGCAGTCGGATGATTAGGCAGCAGGGTTCTTCTGCTCACCCAAATGGCGATTCAATTGTGATGCCTTAGAGTGTTCTACAGGTTCTCATTTATAGCTAAGTCCTCCGCTTCCTGATTGGCTAACAGTTATGTAACGAAGTCCAAATAAAGCTAGTGTCTGCAAGAAGGCCACAACTAATCATACGCTATAGATGGGACACCCCGTGTCTCAAACGCTTGAGCCTCAGGACGAAGATAGAGATTGCACATTTACGTATCGATATGCTGTGGGAATGGGAGCAAGTAGCATAGTTCGGATTCCAGGCCGCCCAGATGGGGCACGAAGGCACTGAAATCGGGATATAAGTAGACGGTGTTAGGGTCGCATAATTATCAATATCATTCTTGTATTTGCAAGCAAATCTGCAGGAAAATAGGAAACGCCAAAATCTCTGCAATTAAAATCGACCATAATATTGCACATAGTCTTGTTACAATCACTACTGTAATTCTTTTCGTGTCAGACTGTCGGTTTCAGTCACTGTGACTGGTGGGCATGTTACCTTTGCAGGGTGGGTTGATCTCTGCACCCTGTCAGCAGTCCCCATCTTTCACTATTTGCTGAATGTATGTATTCTATTCAAGTATCGTGTTATCTTTTGAATACAAGGAAGTCTCAGGACAATACTTTGGCGACAGCAGCGGGGTTCTTCAGACCTCACGCCTGTCCACAAGTAGAAGTTGTAAACCAGTCGTAGAGCTGACTTGTGAAAGAGAGCATAAGATTTGACACAGTTTTGCCGGGATAGAGATTGCTCATTTCTACATGTTCGTCATCATTTTGCAAATATGGAAACGAAACTTCTCCAGGGGGTTTAGGCTAGTGTTGCTTCCGTTGTTAATAGCTTTCTTGCTGAATGAGAAATTGGGTAGATGTTTGATGCGGACGTCATTCTTTTATAATGTCAGCTATTCTTCCACATATAGGTAATACCCTCCTTTTGCATGTCTAAAGTTTTTCCTAAACCGTACAAAATTCCAGATCCAGTAGAATTACCAAGAGAGGTGCATAGAAAGTTTATGACGGGAATGGACGGCTGGTGAGTGTTTCGCTTCAGCACTACAAATGTTATGACGGCTGGCGCAGAGGGTTTACCAAAAAAGAAACGTCAAGGGCGAAGCTTAAGAGGGGGGAGGGTTTATGTTTGTTTGACTTTGCCATGTAGACTGGTCCTTAGGCCATGCCAGTGGCTCCGGCCTCTCATCGTTTGCCAAACGTATATATTCTCCCCAAGCATAATGCCTCCTTTTGGAGTCTGAAGAGGCGGCAGCTGCTAATGTATCAGGTCAAAACTACAGACAAGTTTTCTTGATCATTTGCTAGATCTTCCATCTCTGCAGTTACAGCCGCCATATTACTGCCACCGGTTCCATTCTTCTCTCTTTCTCAATAGCTAACTGGCTTTTTCGATATTTCTATGCGGAATTTCAATTAGATCCACGTATTATAATGTTTGCAAGGAGTCGTTGAGACACTAGAACGATGGCAACGAAAATAAGCCTGAGTTGCTCTGACGTTCAACCAATTGGACAAAAAAGGTTACAAGGTGAGGGGCGGATCTGTAGAAATCCAGACCGGAAGAATAAAGAAACTTGGTACACCGTTGGCAATGCGCTGTATATATTGTCCTTTATTAATGTCTAGAGCAGGAACCAGTGTGATTGGTTTGAACTGTAGCAACCTCGAGATCTCAATAGTCAAAATGCAACTTGGAGAGCTGCCTGAACAAATATGGTGTAGAGAAAGGTGAACACGGATTCTTGGTTCGGTGAAATCGGCGCACAAATTAGATCAACCAGCTTCGCTGTTGCTGTTGGTGTTTTGATTAGCAAATAATTTGCACTTGCCACAAAGCAAATCGAGTGGAACCTGTGATCCAGATGTCGGGAAGACTTGTGCCGGAAGCCATCGAAATTGCCAATGTGTATCACTGACGATGGAATGGAACGTCTTTTCCCCAACAAGCGATCCTCGTTCCTGACTTGATCTACGTTCAAGTAAAGGCTAATTATTCAAAATCTAGAATAATTCAACATGAGCGATCACTTCCCACTGCACGTAGTTATTTTTTTATTTTAGCCCCCTCGAAATGGAAGTCAATCTGAAGGAAGCTCGGGTCGCAGGATAGGTGCTGAAGCACCTATTTGTCGAGCCGCTGTGTCAATGTGACCTCATGTGCAGTTCTGGAAGAATGAGTACGTCTTCGGTGATCTAACTCGGCTCATTTGCACCCCGGGGTATGTACATTCTTCACATCACACAACAGTGCACATTCTGCAGACAGTTGCGCTGAAAAATCTAAAGTCCTCAAAAGTAGCAGCATTCATGCCATACTTCTCATGTGTCATCACTGCTTCCCTTTTTTATTTAAAAGCAAGATGCCCTGAACAACTCTCTTTATATTTACTGATGTCATTAAGGAAACCTCAATCTTTACTCTGAGAATGCTCCTCCATACCAAAACAGCAGCATTTGACTTGTTTGTGGTGGTCAGAAGCGGAAAGCTGACAATGAACACGCAACTCACTGGCTTTTCGAAATGGCAGGTGTCAATGAAGGGGACCACCTAGGAGCTCTGGTGTTGTAGCCTCGCCGGATGAGGTGATTTCTGGGCCATGCCAGTAGCCTCGAGCCTTGCTGTGCGCGTCGACGATAAATGTTCTCCTAAAGTATTACGTCGTTCTTTGTCTTCAGAGAAGTCTCAGTGCGCCACATTAGAAAATTCGCATAATTCCGCCGGATATTCATTTGACAAATCAAAGGAACTTTACCAGAGGGCGATTTCCGAAGCATTATGGAAGCTCAGTGCTTATAAATTTAATTAAATACTCACGACGTGTTTAGTTGAATGGATCAAAACCTATTTTGCATTGAACTTTAAATGAATTTTTAACATTTGCTTTGCTGAGTTTGATTTTAAAAGCAAACAAGAATTGTAGTGATGGGGAATCGATGGTTTTTATAGGAAGCAATTTTGTGCTGCATTTAATTTATTTCTGTTTTGTCCCGTAAAAGGCGCAAAATCAGTTCGAACTGGCAACATTAACATTTCTTTAACTGGGTCGTTAATTTGGTTCAAATCGCGAATCGTGATGTACCTTTTGCCTAAAGTATTTCTGGAAAGATAGGTGGATATGTTTACATAGATGCGAATCTCCCAAATGCTAAAGGTCTTACCTTTCCAAAAAATTTAAATCGTTGTAAAGGTTTGGATTTGGAATATGATTTTAAGGGTCTCTTGTGGTTTAGGTCTCTTTGGTATTTTCAAATACTACTCTGTCACTGAAAATAACATTATTTTCTTCCGAGTCGGTGATGAGGCGCCAAATGAAGTTGCTATTGATCCAGCGAGTTTCCATGTAAGGAGAACAGGCAGTCTTACCTCAGTTTCAAACGGTTGGGGCAACTCAAAGTGGCGGAAGACTATTAAACCTTCAGTTTACCTTTGGCTTCACTCTATTGGCATTTTTTCATTTCGTCTAGCACTTTATGAGAACATAAAATTTCATCTTGTTAGGTACAAAGCTTATTAATACTATTACGTTGTCGACGACAACTTCAACTTTAATGGCACACCAACATAGCTAAAATGGATGCAATGTATTGTACTATACCTTCAAGAATCACTGGATGCGACCCATCAGTGGGCAACCAATGTCACCTCAAGATCCCCCTTAACTTGAAATAACATTCATGGTCTGCATTTTCGAAACCGAAGAGGACAGGTTACATGGAGTAAAATCTTCAAACTGCTTTCGTGCATGAATCCATCCACGTTTCTCCGTATTTCTGTGTCTACTTAGAAATCGCACACCTATGACACAGAGAGAATTGATGTTGGTCCTATTAAAGCATCCTATGTGATTTCATCATAGCCTAACCTTTTTAACTCTTAGATTCGCTATTTGTTATTTGTTTTGCTCGGTCTTGTTAAAAGGCCAATCCAGTGCTTCACAACTGCACTTTGGATGAGCAGCCTGTTCTCCGTGACATGGTAGTAGCTCTGAGCCCCACCCTATGAGTCCTCTTCCGACTCCACATTTCACCTATAGGCTCCGTATTCAATAATCCGATGTCCTTTGGCATTTGCTGATTTAATCATCATAAGAAAGCCTATCCAATCCACCAGCTAAATGCTTTATTGTTATTTTACAATTTCGTTAAATTTAAGTAGGTGATCGTGTGCCCATGAGCAACTTTAATTGCTACTGGGCAAAATAAAATTAACATTTTTTTTAAACTAGCTAGGGAGAGCCCTGTGACCAACTGACTACCATGAAGGAATTTTATGCTAATCCAAAGTTCCTCCGCTATCATTTGAGATTATTTCGCTACGGTAGTTGTTAGGTGCAATAAATTCGGTCTTAAGATTATATTCAAAATTTGCAGTTTAGGCAGCCAGTCAGGTAATTTCTCCTCTTTTCTTTAAGGAGCTTGCCTAAATTTAGACCGTTATGACGGATAATTTTACCTTGCAATAGAATTCCTGATGTCATCGTGTGCAAAAATATGTTTTTTGCGGTGTGGGCAGATTTGCGGTTGGATAGCCAAAAATAGCTCACACAAAATCCAAAGACTACAGTAAAATATAGCCTCAAGTTGAAATAAACTGAGCTTTCTACGTTAACCAAAATTTTAAAATAAATCATTTTCTTTATAGGAACGTTTGACAGAATAACACATTTTCACGTTCTTCCGCCTGGGAAATATCCTTTGCAATCCTTACGGTCACTCTTGTGTGGCAGCTAGCAAAGATCGCCTAAGATCCAGGAGGGAGGGTCACCCACTAATTAGCTATCAAGTTATAGGCATTTAGCCCCAGTATCGTCGCGGTTCACAGGGCTGTATTTTACATTTACCCCTGCTTGTCGGAATCCACATCATGCTCCACCGTCATTGACGGCGTCTTCATAATAGACGTTTTCGAGTTGTTGAGATTTAGTTCCAAAACTTTTAATTGAGTACCAACGTCTGAGATCGTTATGAAAAGAAGATACACCATCAACAGCCTTTCTGCCGACAAGCACTATGCAAATGGCAAAATCTGAGCAACTATTTTAGTACCGCATAAAATGTTACCACAAATTTCATGCAAGTGACTATTCTACAGATGTTTCTTAACGTAAAGATAGGGAAATTCCCACAGGCAATAGGCGAATATCAGGACATTTATGCAGATAAACCAAAAATCCCTAAGACTTTGCCAAATTGTTGGTCAAATAGACGATCACCTATGGAGAACATGCATTTGTGGAGAGCTTTAATAAATTATTCAAAGTGTAGAAGGGTCAAAGGCAACCAAATGTCTGAATGAAGGTCGAATATATTTGCTTTCAAATCCTAAACTACGAAAAATAATGCCTTGTCCAGCAATGAAATCGCCACACCATTATTTTAGTCTTTTTAAGCCGCTACGCGATGGTACCCATTCAAATTGTGAGCCTCAGAAAAAAAAGAGTGATAAAGAGTACATTTGGTTAATTGAGTAAATAAAACCACGCAGAAAATTTCAGATAGGACTAAGCCTTGACGCTTTTCAAAGGTATCGCGCTTATGTGGATGCGAAAATGAGAAGAACTGATGTGGAAGAGAGGAAAGCGGAAAGGACTAACACCATCGGCACACAGTAGAAGGAGACAGTAAGACGAGCAGTAACCATCCTTTAAGGTATACAAATGGGCAACCGGCAACAAAACAGTATTTTGCCTTACCGTTTTGCGCCTTTTCCATTGATCTTTTCGTATATAATCACCATAAAAGCCGTCACAAAGAAGGATATAATGGTATTATGGTATTAAATCATAATTTTTAGGAAAGGAAAACAATAGCACGCTCACTGCTAGAATGCTATTGGTTAAATTCGACTAGCACAACCATCCATCCGTTTCGTTCTTTAGAAATACGCTCTGAAAACCCCATAATGTTAAATAACCTACCGTTTTAAATTCCTTCATAAGCAACTTTTTTGCTAATTCTCAAGTTCCTTAATTCATGCAATGGTTTTGCTATAAAAAGTGCCTTTTAATTTTACCAACGAAAAGACTTCATTTTTTGACACAGAAAACAGCTAGATGCGCAATTCAGATTGGGTTCACGCAAGGAAAATGTAGAAGCTCGCATTTAATATGACACCTCTTATTTGCTCCCCTTCCTCTTCTCATCTGCTTTTGCCAGTTGATTTCCTCAAATCACCCTCAGACAGCACAGCATTATTTTAAAAATCATGAGAACTAGTGCATTTTTTGGAAAGCGACAAAATAATTTTTTGACTTAGAGAACATCTGCGGAAATAAATTCCTTGGGAGGGTGTTATAAAGAGACAACAAAAGTCTTAAATCTTCTTCTACAGAGTAAAGTAGTGATCATATTGGCTACTTTGATATTTTGCACCAATGAAGGATGAATCAGTAACTCTCCTTGAACATGATGAAGTGGGCATAAGTGGTGGAAGAGGGAGCGGAGGGAAATAGGCCGAAGTGTAGTTACACCCCTTAGATGCCTGAATGTCACACGTGGAGATAAAATCAAACGAAGTGGACATGGATCGCAAAGGCGAAAGTCGCTGTGACGCCGTTTCTTTTGCAGCTGCCCAGAACACAATCAACAAATTGGTGCTCAAGTAAACCATTCTTACCAATCAGCCACCCGACAGCACCAAAAATACAGTATGCTGATTAAGCCTAAATGAACGACAGCGTTTGCGTCATTCATGCTACTATGAGAGACTGCGACCATGCCATATACCGCTTGGATTTCTTTTATTAACAATATCAAATTATATCCGGGAAGGTTAGGTTTATTTAAAATGTACCAACTAGACAAAAATAATGTTTTGCAGAAATTAGTTGAACAAGGAAGTAATTCAGTTACATGAACAAACTTGGAGCCAAGGTGAAGCGTTTACTCTGCCAATGATCGAAAATTCCTACAGTTTTCTTGCCGTTAAAGCCGATAATGAAAAGCATATTAATCTTACCAAGTTTAAAAGCAGAAAGTAAATTGCCCTTCGCCGCCAGTGACGAAATGCAACAGATGGTCACGCAGTAGTTCAGCAGCATTCACTGGTCATTCTACGCCAAAGCTGTTCTTCTTGTACTGGTTAAACGCTGTCATGCGTGTAAGAATATAACTGCGGAACATGTCCATGCTCCAATAAAGCGCTGCTTTTCAATGCAACAGAAATTTCCCTTTATTCTGGCTAGTGTCTAAGCATTCTAGAGTGTATTGAAACAAGCACTGAGGCTTAGCTATCCTCATTGCCAGTGGTACTTGTAGGCGGACAGAAAATGTGCTAAAATCGTCATAAGACAATGGCAAGACAGCTAATCCGTCTCCATCGGTCAGCGGGCAGTCACGTGTACACGCGCTCATTAACAAACTGCTCTCTCGAACCAGGAAGTTATTGTCACTCTATTATTCTAGCTGCATTCATGCTGGATTTGAGAGCGGTGTACAAGTAACCACCATGTTATGACGTTTGGTAACGCAACAGTTTATGGCAACAGTTGAGATCTGCCAAAATTGCAGTGCACTGTTGTAGTAAACTTAGTTTCACGAACCATTTCCTTATTGCCAGCATGTCATTACAACTATCCCGTCGGGAGTGGGAAGCATCTACTTCGATCGCTACCTTATTTAGGAATATCCAGATTAGTTTATGGCATGTGCGCTGGCTATTTTGGAAGCATCACCTCCACAGACTCTTCACTTTGCCCCCGAATGATTGAGTACCTTACTCTTGACTCTAAAGCATCTATCATAAGCTTATTGTTTGTCCTTGCAAGGACTGCCACAGCAATCTTTGTTGAGTAATAACTTCTTGACTAACCACATCAAGACATTTGTCATACACTTGATTCTTACTACTACTGAGACTAACGACACGGGATAAAATCGTACTCCCTACTAGACATCCTTATTTATTTTGCAAGAATACGGCACGACCGTCTCTGTAATGTATCCAAGTAGGAAGGAAGGAAGAAAAGGAAATGGCTGATGCGATGAAATCGCCAGTCCTCTCAATCAATTCATTGTTGCGGAAATAAGGTGGTCTACTACCCATTAAGCAATAAGGGAGGAGAATGACATTTTTTTTGAAATCATAAATAACATTAGAAAACTTTTCATCCCCTTACATGCTGCTTTGGTTAGTATGAGATATTATTATAAACTTGAGGTCGTTGATTTAACAAAAATAGTGGTGGCAGTGTTGCACGTTGCAATTGCAACATCATATCTCCCATCCATAATGACCGCCCAAACCCTGAATGCTCATAGATGTAAAATTTATGATTTCACAGCCGATTAGCATCTAGTGGGCGAAATGGTCACAGTTTTTTTTCCAGACAGAAGAGGATCCAAACCCCCAGGGAAAACGCAGCGCGTCAACATACGAAACGCGGACAGATCTGATGCTTGTATGCAACATTCCGGCTGACACCTTAAAATGAGCTGCCGTTTTGGGGGATCAGTCCTAGCTCTGATTCTACGTTTGGCGCGTGTGTGACTATGGTTGACTAGATAATCAGTGGGCTCTGTGTCTGTTACAAGTATTTTTAATCTACTCAAAGATAGCTCTATGTGAACATTATTCCCTCTACTTAGTAGATAGAAAAGGATTAAAGTAAATGTAGTGATGACTTCACTCATCGAAAAGCATCAATACGGAAAAATCAGTGTACCCTGTTTTCAAATTTCCTGAAAGGCTTTCCTTCCACTGATCTCTCAACTGTAAGGCCGGAGGCGGTATTACTCGAAAACAAATACCCACAAAATTGCTAAAGGCCTTAATGTGGTCCAATACGAGGTCATGGGATTAGGCGCATTATTCGATAATGCCAATAAAATTAAGTTTATTGATAATTCGCCTCCATTATAAATGAAATCGCCAAAGTTACAGGAGTTAGGATGCCTCATAATTAGGACAGGCAACTTAGTCCCAACGTTAGTGTGAGAAGATAAAATGGGGTTTAAGACTATAAGCCACCTCTCTTGTCATTTTACCCATCTTCAGGCTAATTTCGAAGGCATCACCCTAACCTCGCAACTCATAGGAGCGCGCGAGGTAATTTCCGGCTTCTGGAGGATCATGAAATGTGCGAGGAGGTAGCTATTCACTTGCCGCGCTGAGCTGATGCCAATAGCCTTTCTGAAAACATTTATTTAAACGTTGCTTTAAGTCTTGACCTTCAACTTCAGGCATTCTAGAGCTTTCCTCCAAGAAATGCTTACAATTTGAATAAATACATTTTAAGGAGGCAAATATGCTACCGGAAAATGTCAAACGGCTTTCAATGTAATCACTGCTATGGTCCTTTTTTATTAGTGCGGGCTTGCAAAGTGCTCGTGCTGATGTGCATCAGTCCGTCAGTGGGAAATTCGTTTGCTGCAGTCTCCATCATTTTCCTATCGTTTCAAGCTTGCATAAATGTTAAGCAGACCTGACGCGCTTCTAGCATGACTGCATTAAAATTGAGTTTGATATGGTTTTTGGGTTGTGGTATTTCCTTGCCTAGCACACGGCTCAGAAAATGGGAATAACCGTGTCAAATATTTCCTGTCGTGGTCTATGCTTGCCCCAACCAAAAAAGCAATGGAAATCTTTAAAGATGACAAAACGCTTTACTAGCTAACAGTTAATTCCTTTTATCTCATCAGCAACAAAATTATTATTTCAGACTGTCAATTATCTGACTGACTTGTCGCAAGATGTGGATTTTTGTTTTGGAACTCGTTGGTTGTTTCTAAAACATCCACTTTCCACCCTGCGCAAGACTATGTTTTTCATAAGAGCAAGTGTGCTTAACTAAAGGAAAATCGTTCATTTCCGAGACCCAAGCACTGCTTGTTTGACACCACTAGAAATACGCAAGAAAACGCCTTAGTGTATCCAACTAGTGGTGACAAGCGTTTGGTGAGAGGTAAGTCCTATTCTGACAATGCCATTCTGAACAAAGACTTGTAACTTAAGATAAGAATGAGATGATGCATCGTTTATATCTTTGCCTTAAAGTCATTACCACACCTATGTGAACACAGCAATTTGATGACATGTGATTTAAAAGTTAGGCAAGTAGAGCTAGCACTTTGAAATCTCGAGACAGGATGCCTTAAATGAAAGCACTGATTGTCTCTTGAGACTCTTTAATAGCAATGAAACTTGCATTTTGGGTCACTTTTTAGGCTTACGTGCTGTTGATGATGAAGGCTTTCTTGTCCTTATTAAAAAAGACATGTCAAAAGAACAGCAAACAATTGTAGAAATCACATCGCCAGGCCGACCATGAAGTAAAAGGCTGAAATTCTGTTTTTGCGTTTTTAGATTGGGTTCATGTACATGCATACAGCCAGTCGAAAGGTTCAAGGCAATTTTTCTATCACAACGCTTAGTAGAATAGTATCCTAATTGTTCTCGGTTTTGTTCTCTGAGTGGGTTTCATTTTGTAATGACACACATCAAATCTTCGAGAGGAATGATATAGCAATAAGTGTCTTTTGAGAGAAGATATTAAAGCACAATAAAAAATTAGTAATTGCACGTGACTCTTTTTACTGGATTATTCATGACTTTCAAAGCGTTATCTTTCTCTCTTATTTCCTTTTGAATTAGAATAAAACCAATTTAACGTTGCCGCCTAAAACTTTAAAAGGCATTTTTTTAATTTGGTGAGTTTACGGTAGATTCAGTAACCTCTGTTCTTTTTAGCAATACTCCTCGTGCCCTTAGCCTATTCCGATGTCGTATAAAGCCATGAATTTATGACACATATTGCATCGCCAGCGCATTTGGGTGTTAAAGCTGCTGGCATGTCTTGATTGCAGTGTTATTGAGAGAAAATGCCGCCTGTTGAGACTGTATTACCGCCTAATTAAAAGCAGAGTCAAACTAAGTGTCAAAGCATTGTATTCAAGTTACTGCTTTAGATGGCATACCGTAATGACTATCGCAGACAAGTCAAAAGAAGCGCTATTAAGTTCGTAAGTTCTTAAAATAAATAAACTTTGCAAAATAGATTCTTAAATAGCTCTTTCAATCACCTGATATAATGGTACGACAAGGTATTGGAACGGTCTTCATTCCAGGTAGAAGAGATGATTGTTAGTGAAGCATTTAAGCCGCATCTTCTACCTGGGAGAACTGACCGAATGCGATCAATTTGGCAGACGATGAATCTTACAATAATAGCGACAAACGTCTTAAAGAAGAATTCCTCTTTAGCATGGCCCAATTAAACGAATTGGGAATCATTTAGCCCTTCTTCACTCCACGCCTTTGGATATGGGCACGACAGTCAATTACATCTGCTTACAGAACTTTCATGGTAGCATCACATCCTTTATCTACACGATAAACTGGCTTAGTTCATAGTGTGCAGCTTGTTTTTAAATTTATAACTATGCCGGCAAATGCTTTGCTGGTGGGTGGCTCATTGATCCGATCATAGGAATGTTAAGTTTTCAACAACTAACCATCGTTGAATTTTCTCGCAGTCAGTTACTCTAATGTGGGTGATGTAAAGACTTGTTAGAAGTTTCGAAGGTGTGATCGGAAGACACTTCAAGTGATGTCGCATTGTGCCCACTCTAATAAGTGCAAATGTCAAACTTTACTGGTTTTGTTGGGTTGAGCATCCCATTTCTGTGGACACAGTCTATTCAATTTTCTTTACTCTGTTTCTCTCGATCTCTCTCTCCGTTCAATAATGTATTAAGACCATCAATGTCATCTAGCCACAAGCCACTGTGACATCAAAAGATGGCTATTTACATATGCGCAAGGCATTGTTGACGCTTTCTAGTTTTGCATGTATCCAAATGCATGGATTCTCATGTTGGTTTTAGGTACCTATCTGTAGCTACAAAACTCATTTTTGCCACACACCTTTGTAGCGTGCGTCTGGACGTGTCTTTCCTTCTAACTTAATGAAGAGCTTTGAAGCTAGGAGCTGAAGTGAGGGAGCAGAAATGTGACACGGAGGTGGTGGTTGATACCGCAGAGACCTACATTTTATCATTCTAATTAACCCTCATTTTCCTCAAAAAAGCATTTATTTATAAAATTCACAATTCCATCAAGATGAGAAAATATTAAACCTTAAAAACCATTAATGCACATTGAAGCTTTCGATGAAGTTACGGTTAGGTCCATTGTGTCATTTGAGCCGTGGATTCTCATTGACATTGCGGTGCTGAAAGTCAGCTTCTTCTTAAGATCGAGCACTCTTTTCGTCTTCTGCAGAACTAAAAAGCCTATTCAAAGAACATCCTCATATTGTAGCTTCGTAAGCTTTACATTTGTCGTTCGCATGCTTGTGTTAATGTAGTTAAGTCATCTATCAAGTTTCTACTTATCTTTTCGAAACCTAACCGAAGAGCGAACAATGTAGGCAACCCCATCGTAGTTGCTTTTAGTTTGTTTATGTTCAAATGTTGCTGCACTTTTAAATGGTCATGCAGTAGCGCTAGAGAGTAGAGCTGTCACCAGTAGTAGAGATCGCTCCAATGATCCCTCCCCTTAGAGACCCCCAATTGTCACCCGCCTATCACAATTGTCTTCTTTCTAAAATTGTTCACATTTAGCAGCCATTTGACGACATTAGGACTCCTAGTAATATAGATTTGATTTGATAGCTGTTACCAAAATGTGGTGCTCCTCTGTCATAAGTGCACAATTCTTTTATGTATTCACAGAAAAGATCACCATAACAGTGCCATAAGCCTTCAATGCGAATTATAAACAATGGATAAGGAAAGCAATTCAATGCTGTCAAATCTCGAATTAAAATTTAAGTGATAAGGGAAACTATCGACAACAATGGAAGCAAAAGTCCTCTTGAATCGTCTACTTGGCAGGCGCATTTTTGCTAACGTTCTGACCTGCGGATGTAGCCAGAGTAGTTTTGATTTATCAGCAAGGGTAGGTAAGCTGAGAGTACGACAGGTACTTTTATGAGCCCTGTTGGAGAGATGGTAAAGGTGGCCCCGCTTTATCATATTCTTAGTCTTTGCATTGGCTTTAGTCCTAGTCTCTTCAAAGTCTCTTCAAAACACAATGATTAATAGGTGGAAAAAGTAATGAGAGCAATGGTATTCTCTTTTAGTACTCTAAAACGGTCGAGGAAGGTACAAAGATAACGCTTTTATGGTTAAAGACCCCCCACACCGCAATTAAATAATCGGGAGAAAGGGCAATAAGAATGTCAAAAGACACTGTTAACACCCTAAAACTTTCAAGAAGGGTACAAATGTGAAAATTTGCCGGAGGTATCTACCGACGCATCAATGCTGCATTGCAATGATCCCTTAAGTCTAGCACAGAATCCGTTAAGTAATTCTGATTTAAGCTTTCTGATTGCATTCAGTTCAGTTTTTGCTTGATGTAACCGAATTCAACCACTTTTAAGTAATTTTTGATGCCTTACATCGCATCTCGAATAGAAATTATAAACAGTTCTGTTAGTCCACTGTTAATAATGACTGTCTTGAAGTGAGAACACCCGAATTTCTCTTCTGTTTGTCACATTTCTGTATTTTGACTGCTTAAAATTAACGATAAATAATGGTTCATGAGGATGCCTTCTCATCGTGTGAACAAG
The DNA here is from genome assembly GCA_036345935.2 of Taenia hydatigena. Lineage (NCBI taxonomy): Eukaryota > Metazoa > Platyhelminthes > Cestoda > Cyclophyllidea > Taeniidae > Taenia > Taenia hydatigena. Next base: position 493,824 of record JADWOT020000001.1, on the reverse strand, counting down.
TGAAGATAGGCATAATCCAGTAATCAAACGACCTATCAGCCTGGTACAGAGTTTCCTACAAGCATACAAAACCAATGAAATCATTGCTGTACCCAATTATTTTTTGTCAATCGTTCAGAGTAGCAGGTAGTGACATCATAGATTGCATGATTGTCTGAGAAATTTTCGTAACAACGGATTTGGGAAATCCGTCGCATGATAACTGTTGGGTGCCTATTTTTCCGCAAATTAGTTTGCAAGACCGATCATTCTCATTGCTATTGCATGCCCTCCTAAAGTTATATTTTTGAGGAGGGAACACAAAGGAATCCATCGATGCAGACTAACAGTGACCTGGTCTACTAAGCGAAAACCAAAACAGATTTGTACTGCTTTGATCAAGCAACGCTATATGCCTATTTAGCCTGCTTAAATGCCATTAATCTGACCAAGTGACCTGTTTACCGCGAATCGGCTGGAGTTACTAGTGCTAGTGGTTGAGACTACTAAATTCTTGGTAGTCTTGAGGATCGGGCTGCGAATTCTGAGTCTCATAACACTCAACCTCAACCTTGGCAATTTCTTTTAATGCACCCCATTTACGATCCTTAGTTTTAAAATGTATGCCGATTCTCGGTGGTCAAAACTCCTAATTCATGACTTCTTTTAATGTCATTCTAACAACCTACAATTTCTATGCTTTGCGGTATAGAGAGACATTCTTTGACTGGTCTAATTGTTTGATAGCAGTCGATCATACTTCAGCTTCCAAAATGGAAAAGGCTTGACATTTGAAAGAACTTTAATTTTAAAAGTATTACACATGGTGATTGATACCAAGAGTTTGACATTTAAGATAACTTATGCTTTGGAAACAATAATGAAAAGCAAACTGCAAAACGAATACAAGCGCCTTTGGTCTCCTATTTTTCTCCTTGCTGGACTTATCTACGCTCTGTGTTAGTAACACTCATACGAAAGCATAAAATATTAATTTCGACATTAATTTGATGGGCACTTTGTGTTGTCAGGACATAATATGGTAGAGAATGAACCAGCAAATCATTTTGATGAGTAATTAATAGGGGTTTACGGAGGACACAATCTCTTCCATAATTCGACCAGCATGTATTCCAAGTAAGAGCAGTCTCCAACTGGCCTTTGCTTGTGTAAATTGGGAATGATTAAATTGAGCTTTTACAAGTGAGCTTGAAGTACTGCAAATACCTTAAATCCAAATGGAGCTTCCTGTGTGCAAGTATATTTTCTTCCTTTCTGTTCAGTCATCAGTGGTGTGTGCTACCTTTCATACAAGAAAAAATATTGATTATTGCAATTAAAGAATGGAGATTTTAACTGCACTAGCATTCCAGTGCTCCCTGAATGAACTTTAAAAAGATTCGAAGAAAAGATTCTTCTAATATATTTGTGATTTAAAGTGCCGCGGCTTGACTGCAATCTATCGCATTCGTGAGCTTGGCGGGGGATGGAAATGAAAATACTACCACCTTTGACGCATTCAGTTTGTATTTCGAGCATAGTTAGGTTTTATTTTGTTGGATAATAAAATTGGGCTTTTAACCACCGGGAAGGAAATCTTCCTTGAGGTGGGTGGCAACTGGTTGAAAGGTAATAATTCTTGGTATAAAGTAATTGTCCATTCTCCATTTTATAGCATAGTTAAAATAACTATAACAAGCCATGTCAAAGGATTTATAAGCTAGAAAACACCTTTTAGCATTTAAATAGGTAAACGAAAGTGCAACTTTTCGTGAAGTTAGCTATGGAGTGAGCATAACTGCTACTTTTCAATAAAAAGTTAAATTAAGTAGGGCGCGCTTGGAAAGACAAGTAGTGCGAGCAACCTGTGATTCTGTGGAGCACTTTACGACCTTGCGGGAGTGTTACGAATGAGTCGCCACAGCCTTACCACCAGAGAGTTGGATTACTTCAGCACAATAGCATGAATTAATATCTAAAACAATAACAAAATGTCCAACAATAACAAAATAGATTTTTTGCTGATGCGAAAAGTTTATAGAAGTGTCTTAGTGTTCTCATAGCTAAGAACAATTTACATAAAACAGAATAAATCCGACTATATTCTCCTTTAATACTCATTTTACCGTTGCTTTCTAGAATCCGTATATTCCAGACTTTTTAATATTTGATGCTTTATTAACAGGAATGCCTTTTACTTTGTTCCTTCTCCTTCCGTACTTTAAATTTAATTTTTTTCCGGCGTGCCGTGACCATCCATAATGCATGATCCCTATTTCTGTGCCATCGAAGGGCTAGCCCTTTTCGTTCGGGCAGACATCTGCAAAAATTCTATTTCAGATATCAAGCAAATTATGCTGAATGTGGAAATACGAAGTTGGGAAGAAAAAGGGGACAAATTTTACGTGCTCAGGTTTGTTTGTTATTATTTCAATTACCAACCACAACTTATCAGATGTCTTTCTTTGAAATGATGCTGCACGACACTTAAAACCTCTCACCTAGAGGAAGTGCACAGGAGGCATTGGAACATTACGTGAACAAAGAAAGTCACTTTGTGCCTTGCTCCCTATTTTTGCCAAATAGGACCTGATTGCAAGCCGGTTTGTCAAAACATTAAACAGCACTTGCTTGACCAATTTAAGAAGCACAAAGACGTAAGCAAAGTTGCTGTTTTAAAGCACCCTCCATTCTAATTTGCCTTTTTAAACGACTATGATTTTGTAATGTGGGCATCAGTTGAAATTATTACAGTAAACCTAAAACTCTAAGGACCCTGTCACAGTCTTTCCCAAACCCACTTAAGAGGATTCAATTCCTTTAATGCGCATCAAATAGAAAATCACCCTCTTCTCAAGCAACAAATAAAACCTTTTGTGATTGTGAATTTTTTCCTTTTAACTTGTCAATATGTTCAGCGTTTTAAACTACTTTTTCGATTCTTAATGGGATTTTATACTTTTTTACTGCTTAAATAATAATTCCTTAAACTACTCAATCGTAGCTGTTGAGAGCCTTCGCACATTTCATTTAAGTAGTCACCTTCTATTATTCCGCCCCACATTAGTCCATTTAGTCAAGGCTATCTCTTTTAATGGTTAAACGAAGGCTACTGTCGCACGCACCCATGACATTTGTTTGGCCTGCAGGTGAAGGTGTGAAAGTAATTGTGGTGTTGCGGAATGCTCGACGACGCGTCATGGAAAAGTGGGATTATAAAAAATTTGAAGTGGGGAGTTCTCTAAGCTTTTAGGCATTGCAGCGTCAGAGTGTTTCTATCTAGCGCTGAGATCTTTGCATCAAATTATAAAGCATTAATATACTCCTCAATATTTATGCGTGCAAAAAATTTCCTCTCTGAGATGATATCTGCCCAATGAAGTGTTTTTGCTCCCTGCTAAGCACGTTAGGGCTTTAGCTTCCCAAAATTAATTTCCTCCAATTCTCAGAAGTTTCCGAAGTTCTTTCTAACTCCGTCACTATATTTACGAGGCAAAGTTTTTTGCGGTATTTTTTCAACAGTCGTATTTTGTTAGCGAAAAAGCGCTAGCTGAAGTACCAGGTCAGTGAATATCCTGACACTAATTAAACATCTGCGGATGTTTCTAGCTGTTATGCTTAAAAGAAGAGTAATGATTTGCCTCGCGGTCAAGGTTATTTTAAAAGCAATCCATCTCTGTGAGAACAGTTGATGAGCGTTTGAGAGCTTTGTCACCGGTCTCCACGAAAATGCATACTACTTGAAGCTGATTTCCTAAGTAGTGTGGTCCCTGACCGCGAAATGTAAAGTGGGCTAAGTGTAGGAGTTTTATGCATCCGTTGTGTCAGAATCAGCATTTAATGGATGCGTGCTGTACTTGAATAGAGATCTATAAGCAGTTTAGGTATTTGTCACTACCTTTTCCGTTAATCGCAATGCAGCGCCTGGAATTGGTTCTACTTTTCAGCGAAGCAAAACCTGCTGTAGAAACGCTTGGTAAATGACATTGAGGTATCGTCATTTAACAGAAAAATATCCCCAAAATTGCGCTTAAAATATTTAGTGAATACAGCGAACAGCTAAAACAGTGCTGTTAACATTGATTAATTTATTTCAGGGGGAAAATTTATGAACTCATGCACCCAAAATTTTTCAGCAACACTTCGGGATAGATTCGAAAAATCTTTAATGAGCGTGAAGCGACTGACACATTTCTACATCTGTCGTTTGCAGCTCGCTACTATGGTCACCTATAGACTGCACTTCTTCCCAGTGCTTTGTTAGGCACCAATGCGCGTCCGTCTACCAGTACGTCGTAAGTTTTGTGTTCCTTACCACTCTTCTCTCATTGGAGGCGCACATCCATGAGACAATTTAGACTTGATAGATGTGATTCTAGCTGTTAGATTTTTGTACTAAAAGATTTTATCAACTGCGAATTGTTCAAAGTTGCAGAATTTACGTGTGAAATTATTACATAAGCATGGGTGAAACTCAGATAGCTTAGCAAGCCACTCAGAATAGGCATATCTAAGAGGGAGAGTGTGACGAAAATGGAATATGCCATTAGTGAGGTAAGGAATTTGTGACCGATAGCGTAAAATTGGATTTTTTAATAGTAAACAACTTCAGAAGCTAAAGGTCTTAATTGTATGGGCTGAGTCTAATGTGGCGGTGGTGAAAGGCTAAGGACATGGTCTTCTCATCCCTTAACTCCTTACTAGCCTGATTCGTGTACTCGAGTCATAACTACCACCTTTTTCGGGAGGTCGACATTTACTCGATTAAATACGTGAAGATTAGGCTTGGCCTTAGACGGCTTGTTTCCAGAGGCGAAGCGCTACAGCTACTTATGCTCACCTCTCCATACTTAACTGTACGCCCTATGGCTTCACTTTTTATTGCGCTAAAACTTATCAGGTCAGCTGGTAAAAATACGTTTGCTTCTACAAGACACGCAATGGAGTTTTGCGGCATTGACTGAAAACATTTCACTCGATCAAAATATCTTTTTAGAAACAGCCTCTTTGGCCAAGTCGAGTTTACTCAAGTGGCATTAGAGTAGAATTTGATTGGTAATTCACTTCTGACGGCCACATTAGAGGAATCAAAAGACAATTCCATGGATATAAGTGTTCCCCTTTCTCTTTAAAGATTTACACTGGCTTTTAACTAAAATTGCAACAGTCAACTCTGAAATGCATGACAACGCATTCAGAAGTACCCGTCTTTACACTTAAAAAGGTAAAAGAGCCTTCCGCACGCAACGAGTGGCGGGTGCTTTGAAAAGTATGCAATTGTCAGATGGTAAATAAATTGCTTCATCCCAACACAAAACAAACGCTTTCAAGCCGCTAACATTAAGTTCGGTCCCTCATGAGATTTAAAATTTCCTAATCTGTGGAGTTTAAATATTAATTGACATTATCAAAGGCACCGCATTATCCATTCCATTTCTTGCTATTCTCCCTCTTTTAATGAAAAAGTGTGCCTTACTCTACTTCGCACTCTGATAAAGCCCATTTCAGAATCCTCTGCGAGATTCATTTTGCTCTTTTCAATGTCCTAGATGATAACATTGTCTTCTCGTCTTAACTACCATTCCACTCAGAAGGATATTTCAATATGCTTTTTTATGAAGATTTCTTTACCCTATTCTTTATTTCATGTTTTTAATGTTTTTTTCCCTCAAATCTCCAATTTAGTTGCATATTTGTCTGCATTTCTGCCTTGCCTTCTTTTTGGTGCTTTTATATAAATTGGAATAGTTTTAACCTCTCTTATGAGTTAGTACTTATTCATAATTTATTATCCGCACATAAAATGGGAGGAATAAGTGTCATCAAATGAGTAGGAATTGATACCTGTGTGTGAGGTATGGTAACAGTGACTTGCACCTTTAAGCCGGTTATGGGGACACAATAAATCTTACGCCTCTGTGAAACATTTGTGCTTTTTGAAGTCGATGATGTAGAATTTGTAGCTGTGATCCCCGCAAAGAGCTTCGTTCTTGTTTCAACTTACCACAATCCATAGGAAGGAGTCTATGCGGGTTTTGCTCATCCAAACGGCCTAATCAACTTTGTGTTTTAGGTTTTAATTTGATTGTTCTAGTGCATTTTTCAAGGCACTACTTCCATTAATTAATGTGCACTTAATAGCATATGTAAGGCTAAAATAGTTTTGTTCTTAATCATAATTGTTTGAGCGCTTTGTTCATAGCTTTAAGTGTTTCAGCTGGTGCTGATTCCGAGTTGAAAGTGGTAAGGCGTCTAAAACGATTCGACAGCATCAAATCACCTTCCCTGCAAAGGACTTAAATAAGAGACCATATCTCTTGTAAAGGATGTCTAGTTAAAAATTCATACTTCTATTTTAAAAGGTCAGAATTCAAGTATTTTGAAGCAAGAATTAACCTGAAACTACATCCGACAAACTAGAAGTCGTGCAAATGTTGTTGAAGACACTGAAATACTAAGAATGGCTTGACACTCTAGAATTTACCGGCTTTTAAGCGCTGATTTAGTTTTGCTTTTAACGAAAACCATAAGCTTGTTTCATGCTAATAATAATTTCTTGTTTGCGACGTTAACAAAGGTTTGTGATTGAGTCCCTATACTAGCGTGTCAAGGTAAAGCGTGTGGTATGTACCTTGATTGAATAGGTAATTCCGATTTGAGTACGTCTTTTCCATAAGTCCTCCCGGCAATTATCCTGCATGGTTTTACACTTTTAGGAAAGTACTTGACTTTACAGCAAATCGTCAAAACAGGAACCTTTGTCACAACCAAAATTGCCTTCCTTCTCACTGGTGTATTGCAAAATCACTCAAATGAACTATGAAGGTAGTCCAAGATGTCACATGCATAACCCCAATCGATGAACAATGGTAGGATAACGTGGAATGCAAGAGATCAGCGCAGATCGATTCAGCATTAATGGCATGCTCCAGAAGAATAAAGATTGGCAAAAGTCTGCTTACAAATCATGGAAAAGGTGGTTAGAAGAAGACGATTTTGTATAGACTACGGAGAGAGTAAAGGTAAGGTCGGAAAACGAGCAGGGGTAGGCTGTGCATTAAGGAGAAAGGCATGATTTTTTGGTTTCGCTTAACAAAAAATCCAAATCATTGGTTAAGAAAGGTTTGGTTTGTGTTTAAAGTCAACCTACAAGTAAATATTTCGCCCTCAATTGTTTTTGCAAAAAATGAAGTTTTTCCAGACCGCTGCTCATCCATTTGTGGTTCAAATGCACTATCATTAGGCTGAATGTTGTTAACAGTGCTATTAGTCTTAATTTTATTTGTGAATAAATTTGAAGTCTACTTAGGCTATTGCCATTGTCTGTTGCCATAGGCCAGGCTGATCGGGGCACAAGAGCCTCAATAAAGACGTCCTTATTTGCTGATAAACAGGAGTGAGCAGGGTGCAAATACTTGTGCGCTCAGCAATGATGCCTATCGGTTTCGAGATCGTGACGTATATGACGCCTATATGGCGTTGAAATTCCATTGATCAGTATTTTAAATAAGGTCTATCTGGGACTTATTGTAATCAATTGGGAGGTACCGAGAGGGGACGTGATTTCCAGTACTACTTGCTAACATTTTTAATATAAGAAACTTTTCCTCAGACTGAAAGCAAAGCTAATTTTTTGGCTAAGGAGCATTTAAATCCCTCGCATTGAAGTTGATTTCATTGGTATCCAACATTAGCCCTTGAATACCTGCCAGTTGGTATGAGCTTGATGACGTTGTTATCCCCTGTAAAATTAATATTATAACTTATGGTATGATAGAAATACAATTTAAATAATCATGAAGAGTTAATGTGCCAAGCTCTTGTTTTCGTTCCGTTTAAAATTTTGCTATTGGGTCAGCAAATTCTTGCCTAGATGAGGAGAAGCATAACTTCTTATTTCGGCGTTGAGGCCCGAATTTGTGGATATAAAGTCTTTCGCTGTTGTTTAAAGACAAGCATAAGAATTAATTCCATGGACAAAGCCATAAAAAACCAGAAAATAAAGCAGAGAAGCTAAGAGCTGCATTGTACACTTTGTTGCCTTCAAATAAAAGCATAAAACTGTGCCAGGAGAAATTAGATTTTGGGAATGACTTAAAATTAGCTTCCTTGTGATTCTTACGGATGGAATATGTGCGCAGTACGTGGAGGAGTAGTGAGCTTGAGTTGCTTTTTGGATTTCATATGGACTTCATTGCTTGAGATATAACATTTTGGATTGCCTCTGGTAAACGTGAATATCACCCACTCACAACTAAGCACCAGCTCTGTTGCAATCACTTGTGACTTCAAAGCGATATTTAGGAATACGCAGTAAGTTTTTAGTTGATTTTATCAGAAGAGATTTTAAGACGTCAGTCTAATCAAAAATGCATTTATTCATTTTTAAATTTATGAAAGTTCTACGCAATCTTGTAAAACGAATAATTAGGAGCGCCTTCTTTCCTATGCCCAGCTAATTTGACAACCTCTAAATATCACCCTCTTAAGACTGCTTTTCGAGTTTTGAAGACTTTTCAGATGTTTATTGAAGCAGGATTACTTGACTGTGACTAGAAGTCAAATCATTATGCAATCTTTTCAGAATATGCAGATATAACAGGGATCGAATGACAGAGGGATTTGAGAAATTGAACGCATTTGCCCCCACTACGAGTCTTCCAGTTTCTCACGCTTCTTATTGACACCCTCATATTGTACGCACGCACTGAAGGCCTCCGCCGGTCAAATCCACCTGAATGTCTGACTGGCTTTTACGCTAAGAAAGATTTATTGGTACTCATACTAATTCTTAGTATGATTCTTAGATAACCTATGAGATCAGAATAAATTTTAAGGCTTAGCAAAACGGAAATGCAAGCACCATTGTTTAGACGTGTTCTATAGCACAATGCTATTGTTGTGAGAAAGAAGGAGGCGTAATTTAGTCATCATTTGGACAAATGAGAAGCTTTGACTTCTTGGGCTGAGAGAGAGGACAGGATTAAGAACACAAAGAAAAACACTCAGTTTGCTACAGGTACTTACGAAGGTATGCACACCAAGCTCTTGTATCTAACTTTTGGTAACTTGACATCTCGAGTTCAAATCTTCAAAACATGCCAAATTCTTTTTAAAAGCATCCACAATGTATTTTGGTAGCGATCGCAATGGGATGCTAAAAAGTGCTTAGGATCCCATATTTGATAAATTTTAGTTGTTAAGCATTGGGTGCGAATTAATTTCATACATCTGCCTATGCTTTTAAGGATGATAAGTTGAGACTAAACTTATCAGCAAAATAAAAGCTTGCCTTTACTAGCTAATTCTAAAATAATAATCCAAATATGTTGCTCTTGTCCTAACTATGAAGTTCTCTGCAGGGATTGTTTACTCCTTGGCAATCGCTTTAACACAATAAGCAAACATTCAGAATAAATACAACACTTTACGAGTTCTAGTGTCTGAATTGTCTCATTCCGCCTCTCTCAAATTACTTTAAAGCCTTTCAATTTTTTATATGACTAGGGATACTTAGCTGTCCTCTTCCCTGCCTAGCATAACAAAAGGTACCTTCAGTCTGTGCTGTGAAATTAAATATGCTTCCCCTACTTTCAAAATTTAATTGGCATCCTTAAGATGACATCCCATCTACATTAACTAAGCAGGTGAGTGCGCATTCTTTCATGTTTGGTTGATTTGATTTATTTCAATAAGAATCTGGATTAAAACTCATTCTCATCATTAGCAAACGAAACCGAAAAGCATTCTCCTTCTACTTGGATCAGTAATTCAAGTAATCTTGAGCATTTGTTGAGCTAATGGCTGTGATACAAGTGGATTTGACTCGATTTGTGTATTCCTCAACAATGTCTAAATTATTCGTTGCATGTTGCTTGAATCACCAACGAATAAGTAAACCGCTTCGCTAAGTGTTCTGTACGGTTGTTAATTGGCGTAAGTAAGAGTCAATGGGATTCAAACTGGCGGATTTGGAAGACCTTATCTTCACCATCGACACCTTTATTTGCAAGTGTTCCATAATTTTACAAAATTGTGAACAAATTATTCAACTAAACTAAAATTAGGCAAATGACATTGTGTTGGGAAGGTTCGAACAGCAAGACTGCAAGTTAGAAGTAGATTAGACGCTCCTTAGTATTACGTCCATTATCAGGTGCAGTCCAACATTACTAAAAGAATGGTTAACGCTCGGTCCATCAGCAAAGACAAAGACAAATGTCTTATTGTGTGGACAGAAAATTGCCATCTATGCTTCAGAAGTTATACCAACGAGTACGTTTCAGTGTTCAAGGCAGGTAAATAAGCTAAATTAAGAAGAGGTGACCAAAACAACAGTTTAATTTGCTTACCTACTAAGACATTTGGCTGTACTCAATTAGTGTTATATTCAAGCGCTCACATCGTATACATTTTTCATGGGACACTTCAAAGGTGGAATAGGTCCTTTCACACCCTTAGGCAGGCATAAGCGTCACAAAACACACATTTCTTTTTATTTTTGACTCTTGGTAACCAAAATACCGCTCACAACGCATTATTTTAATCCAGCATAAATTGCATTTTACTATGTAAAAATATGCTGATGCAGGAAAAACACTTAGAAGGAAAATATTTTGATATTAAACTTTAATTTTGTTCCTATTTTGACACCTAAAATCCATTTCCATAATTCCCATGCTTCTTATAAAGGAAAATGGGCAGTTACGTCTTGACTCACCTTACTACCCTATCCGGATAATGCAAGAACTCAAAAGTGGCCTCCCACGCAACTGGAACGAGACAGAAGTCTGTCGTTCAGTAGATTTATTTATGCAGCCAAAATTTAGTCCAATTTTCCAACAAGGACGCATTTTGTGTGTCAATTTTGGCAGATTCCTAAATTCTTAATTACTAGGCACGTAACATCATTTTTGCCTCCTGAGTATTAACAATCTCAAGCTACATTTTTCGCAGTCAATTAAGAACGAGCAACTTTGTCTTTTAAGGCCCAATGAAGTATTCATATCGAATTCTAACGCCAATATTCGTTGCAGCAACAAACTTGTTTAATCACCAAATTTCCGACTACTCCATTTTATTAACTGGTTGGCGGTTTAGAATTAAAAGACAACGGGTGCAATGTCTAAGCACTACTCTTGCCTGCCCATCGACACGCCGCAGGTAGACTACTGATGATGGGAACGTAATGGCAGTAGAATTTCATGTGCCACTTACAGTAGATAATCGAGGACGTAAGCAGTAAGGGTACGTAAGATAGTTGACTTCGATTTGAAAGCGCACATAGTTATGACTTATTAACACTGTTTCTGAAGCCAATTTCAAGGACTAAGGGTTAGACTGACTATGGAGCATAGAAAATGCGCAAATGTTTTGCTCTTTCTTTAAAGCCGAGGTAGGGTCAGAACCTACAGTTTTCTAAATGCAAGATATACACTTTGGTGGAAAAGGAAATGGAGCAATTTCTCTTGGCAGCAATCTAGCACCCAATATTTCATTAAGGAAGCTGTTTGATCGGCTGGATTACTCTAAAACTGCTGGCCTTGATTCACCCTTGGCACCAAATCCTCATTCATTCGAGATTTTGTCTGTCTTACGGATGCGAGGGTGAAACCATTATACACATTGCTTCAATATTGTAAGACACTGACCTTTGTTGCCAAAACAATCCTTTTTACGGTCCGAACTTCCACTAGTCCCTGGCCTGCAGAGACATAATGGGCAATATGCGACAATTATCTGAAAAAAATTGAGCACGCCCACGCATGTGATTCTTAGAAAGAAGAAGACGATTCTCTTTTGTGTAAGCACGAATTTCTTGCTTCCATTAAGCAAAATTTCCACCCATCGAGATTATTGACAAGACTGTGTGTGCGAGTTTACCACCACTGAGTGCAGTATTGTCACTGCAACTTCAATTCCCGTAGCTGCAAAATGAATTGTGCCAATCCGTAATGTGCTGCAAATATGACATCCCAACTAGATATACAAACAGTCAATAATCTGGCTTTCATCAGTTAACTATCGCTGTGCCTTTTCTCATAATCTGTCACTTTAAAATAAACACTTATAAGACTTGTTGGAGCCACTGAATGTGTTGTCAGAAGTCGCTTAAATCGATTCTATATTATGCGCTTTTTAATTGATACGAGACAGCTGTCAAATTTACCTACTTTAGCTGCGTTGAGATGCTGATTTATATAAATGTCGTCCTTCCTGTCCACATTAAGCTTCCCCCGAATGTGTATTTTTTCTTCTTCCCTCACTCTCTTCAGTTCCCACAGAATCAAGGCCAGCAAAAAGCAACGTGGCATCAGAAGATAGATCTTATCAATGCGCACCTCACTTTCGTCATGCTTTTTACTATAGGTTTACATAAATTTAGATCCTTTTGTTTCAGAGAAATACGTAAAAATATAACTTTATTCCCATTGCTTTGAAGGTATTATGGAACTGTTAGCTGAAAAACAGCGAATAGCGAACAGCACTATCTTACTTTACGTATTGGCACTGATACCTTCTGTCACAAGGCATTCAGTGAGATGGAAGTGTAGGTTTGGAAATAAGGCATTAAACGATCTTTGAAATACCGCATTTACTTTCTTCCTGCCAGTTGTGCCGTGGACTCTCACCGGCTTTGTGCTCCTGGCAAAGGTTTTGCTCAATAAGGAGGTAATTTCTTGTGCCAACAGCAGCATTTAAAAAAATTGTGAAATCCTTGTGCAAAAAGTTAAAAAGTACAAGACTAGCAGCCATTATCAATTGCCAACTTGTCATCTCAATACAGTTAAGCCATTTATCTTGGTTACAATCAGCTCCATGTAACCTGACTATTCATAATTCTTCGTGATATTGATGTAGATACCGCCATGTTTTATTTTTTTAGCCTTTTTAATCTGGTGCTTCCTCATCCCTTAGTAGTCGTGCAACAGTGGTGAGGAGGAAAGACGCTGTCAGTAGCGAGGATCGCCCCATTGGCACCTCCGTCGGAAGTGTCTCTGTTTCAGCCAACCACTACAGCTGTTTTCTATCTGGATCGCTTGCTTTCAGCATCCCGTTAAACACACCAGAATTCCTCTTCCGATTACCATTATCAAAAGGAAAAGCGCATAAATATCCATAGGGAGCATGGAAGAATGAAGCGAAGAACACCATTTCACTGAGTTAAGTCTTCAATGCAGGAGGTAAGCGTTGGATAGAGCATTTTGTTGTAGTTATGTCGAATTACCAGCAAAAGCAATCCGCGCCGCCTTAAGCGAAACAGCTCTCGATTTCTAAATGTAGTTGTGCACACGGTCACAATTGGGGTTTAAAAGGGCAGATGGAAGAACAAGATCTCAACACAAGTGTTTTAATTTTTCTACAAGGGTAAGTAAGCTGGGATCGCATCAAGCACATGTCTGTACGGTCGGATGAGAGAAGGAATCGGTTTTGATCTTTTAAGTTTCAAGTGCTCTGATCGTTTTGGTCACGATGTAGATTGTGGTACACCTGAAATGTCTCTATACTATAGCAAGCGTTTTTAAAGAATTGGAGAAAAGTGAATGCGCAAAAGGAGCGCCGAAACCTTAACGCCTTTGCAATGCGGTTGCAATGATTTTTAAAAATTAGGCAGAGTTTGTCAATTGGTTTTAATTCGCTCTAAAATTTGTAAGTAACCTTGTTTACTAATCACTTGATGCACAGAGTTCGAATTAAAATAGCTGACTCTAACCCATGCAGTTTAACTGGCACAACCTTACGTTGTGTTTCAAGTAGAAATCTACAAGGAATTTATTGTTGGTAATGTCCTTCTCTAAGGCAAAAATACGCACTTTTCTAATCCTTTAGTTAAAATTTCTGCGCTTGAGCTGCTTAAAAGTGCAAGGCCTACTTGATGCCAACAAGTGATGCCAATAGTACTGTCCCTTTTAACATGGAGGTAAGCCAGCAAATAAATAAACAACCGTTGTGATACAAATTTCGGCAAAAATGTACAAATCCACTGCAATCCTTGCCATATCCTTTTAACGGACGTTATTCACAATTTTTGGCCTACCCGTAATTTATCACATTCTTGAATTCGAAGCAAAAAGAGGAATGAAAAGGTGTTGACTTCTCTGACACACGACTCCTACTTTAAGTGACATAAAGCCGAAATTTTTCCTACGACTTGATCATAAAGCGAGTTCTTTTCCTTGGAGAAGAAAATTCACTTCATCGGGATTGACAGTTGGTTACAAAATTTGAGTTAAGGCTATAAAATAATTTTCTGGCTTGCTTATCTAAAATTCGAGACAGGTTTTCCCTTCTGCACAATTGCCCTGCAATATTCATAACGTGGTTGAAGTAGCAGCATAAACTTCCAGAGGATATTTAATCATGCGAACAGCTTTGGAGTTTAAATAATTAAAAAATGAAAGGACATTCTAGATAGAGCCTGCTATCGGGTGAGCATGAGCGCAAATTTTAAGTGAAGCGCTCAATTGATTGATGAGCACTTAAGAAGACGAATTGTTTGAGTGGACAGTGGCGCTTTGGAGCACTTGAATGTCTTAGTGAAATGCCTTGAGCCAGTTGCCATGGTCTTGCGACAAAGAGGATTGATCGCTCTTTGCAAAAGAAAACTAGCAAGTGTCAGAATAGGGTTTCGGAAGTGCATTAGGAGAATGAGCAACCAAAACCAAAAGTTCGTCGGGTAAAATCAAGAATTAATTAATTCGGATGCCATGATGCTCCTATTGTTGACATTGAATCTGTTCTTCAAAATTAAATAGGATGTTTAACATCATATAGAAGTTAATTCGCACTTCTAATTTGCCGGCTAGAAGGAAATGGAGTGTTGGAGTAAAATTATTATTTTTTTCGGTCTCCTTCTTCGCCTCCCCACAGAGTTAAAGCTCATCAGCACGCCTGTTCCACCTCTGTGTTGGGAGGGTTGTGTCCAATCATAACGCATGACCGCTATCCCCGTGCTACCGTAGAGGCAACGCTTTTCGTTTGAGCAGATTCCCCCCACAAATTTTAATTTGATCAACAGGCGAAGCATGCAACATACAAAAAATGGGTAAAATGAAGTAAGAAGGAAAAATTTTATGCTACCAACTTTGTCTACTGTATTGTTAAGACCTGCTTCATGTCTTGGGTTTCCTTAAGCAAACTTTTCCATTCTTGTATAGATTTATGATAGCCCGAGGATATTTCTCAGCTGGTGAAGGATAGTTTGACCCAACTTCTTATTTCTATAGACAAAGCCTAAAGGTATGCTTGGATGTCAAGAAAATCAAATGCAAATTGTTGTTTTGAGCCAATCACCTTGCTTAATATTGTCTCACACGACAAGATTTTGTCATATTGAAATAAATTGCGTCTATTTTTAAAAATGAAACTTTGAAGTGCAAAGTTTACAATTAAATTTAAAATTTAAAATTGCTCGTTACTGCATAAGCAGCAAATAAGGCGTTTGACACTGCTTGGATCTTCTTTCTCTGAACTTATGTAAAGCTGCGATATGAGAAGTGAACTTATCCATTTAGTCTTGGATGCCCTATGTAACAATTGAGTGGAGATAGCTCAAGGCACAGAGTGGCTCCAGTGTAACAAATTCCTGGTATTTGACTGACAGCCAAATTTAATGGCTCCCCATCTATGACAATGACTAATCAGGCAAGAAACGAATAAGACTGACTAAGAGTGTAGGTCATGTTAAATCAAAAGAAAGAAAGCAATCTGGAATGTTCTGTATTGAGGCATTAATGCTCACTTTTTGTCTAGATCTTTGTGTTTATTGATAGACATGATCTAAATGCCTTTTTTATTCTCGCACAAAAAGCGGCATCTCTCTATTCTACAACGAAGCATTGACGTGCATTCGCTTCCTGCCACACATGCCAGGGTTCTGGCCTCCCATAAATGCATTCCCTTAATTTTTAAAAGCAAGCACAAATTATGGTCAGAAATATGCACTAGCTAAAAATGTTAAAAAATGTTCTATTCTGCTAGCTATCACTCTGCGTTGGCATCAGCATAATGATGATTGAATTGACAGGTCAGTCAACAAGTTGTTAATGGCCAAACATCTGTTCGATTAGCTGGATGTGGCATGTCATTATGTTCTTAGTTGCTACGAAAAGGTGATGGATCACCCTTTGGTCTTTCAGTGGTTATCTAATCAGGTGAAAGCAAAAAAATTTTCTCCAGCTCATCTAACTGAATCTTCTTACCGGCTAAACGCAAACATCTGCTTGCTGAGGATATTTGATGCCTGACAGCCCAAGTATCTCAAAACTATCACCACCGTTTTTATATTAACAAGCAACTTTGCATAACAACAAGAATAGTTAAAGTCTTTGAGTTTTGTTTGTCCGTGCGATTAAACATTTATACTTTGTAAATGCTACTAATTTATAGATCAAAGTTGAAGAAGGTTTTCCCGTTTTTTATGCTAATTCTCGTATCACTTCACTGAGTCGCCTAGACACAAGGTGAAGGCGAATGTGCGCATATATGGAACGGAAAAATAAGGGAAACGTAGTCTATCTTTGGCAAGAAACCGAATATCTTGTTCTTTGATAATGTCTAGAGCAAGAACCCGTGTGACCAATTTGATCGGTAGCATCATCGGGATTTATATGGCCAAAATGCAACCTGGAGAGGCATCTAAGCGAATGTGATAAAAATTTGACGGCGTGTATTATTAACGTTGGATTTAGACGTCTTCTTTTAAACAAGTGATTCCCTTTTTCGACTTAATTTACGGTCAAGCAAGGGCGTAACACGTTGCCATCTTCTTCAGAAACTAAGTCCAATTTTCTTCAGATTCAAAGTTGATTTAAACAGAAACTACTGACAATTGGATTCTACTATTACAAAATCAGTGCTTCACACATCCACCTCTACTTTTCTGCTTCAAAAATTAACATATTGATCAGAGAATGATTAGTTTATTAAACTAAGGTGGCACTTAAGCTAGACTAGAGCTTCAGTAATGCTGATACATCTAATATCAAGCCAGTCGCTTCCTCTTTGCCATTGGTCCAGGCCCACGAACCCACGAGTTGTTCATTTGAGGGCAAAAACAGGTCAAAATTAGTTAATAGGAAGCTTGGACTGCAACGCGGGCGTCTCATTACTCTCCTACCGAGCCACTGTGCACTGTGCACTGTGTCGCAGCAGGCAATGCGACCCCATGTGCAGTTCTGGAAGAACAAGTATGCTTTCGGTGATAGAACTCGGCTTATTTGCACCCAGAGGTGTGTACAGTCCTCACATCATGCGACAGTTTACGTCCTGTGGATGGAAGCCCTTTTAAATCAAAACGTTCCAGGAGTAGCAGCATTCTTCACCGAAAAATACACCTCCTGGTATATGTTACCACTGGTTCTGCTTCCTTTTGGTTTAAAAGCAGGTGGTTACAGCCACGTCTATTCACATTAAATGTTGTTATTAAGGAAACCTTTACCTTTATCCTGAGGACCGTCTAGGAGCTCAGGCATTGGAGAATCGCCAGATGGGGATCATCGGGCCATGCAAGTAGCCTCGAGCCTTGATGCGCGTCGATGTTAAATGTTCTCTTAAGTATCATTTTTTTCTTCCATCTTTATAAAAGTCTCAGTGTGCTAGATTAGGAAAATCTAGTCGTTTTGCTGGGCGCACACTTGATCAATTAGAGAACCGACCCTGAGTGCTTTTTAGGGCGTTATAAAATCAACCTCTTTGGAAGCCTAACACTTAAGATTCCAAGCGAACATTCATGGCGTACTTAATAGAAGCAGTGGAAGACTATTTTACACTAAAAACTTTAAAGAATCCCCTGCATTTACATTGCTAGGGTTGATTCTACTTTACAAGCGATAATTTCCATGCTACTTAGAAAAACAATCACTAGAAGGTTGTTTATCTAATGCTCTAGACAAATGTTTTATGTGACATTTTACATTTTAACATTTTACATTTTAACTTTGTAACCACGAGTGACTTTAATTGCTACCGGGCTAAAGAAGATTAAGATTTTTCTTTAAACTGGCTTGGGAGAGTCCTATAATCAAACTGGCTGCCGTTAAGTTACTAAGTGGCAATGCAAAGCTCCTATGTTGCCATTTGCTATGTGCAATAAAACCGATCTTGAAACTGAGTCTGAAGTATTACGCATTCGCCCATACACATTAAATTTTGCAGTGTGGGCAAATTGCTAGGTGACGTCACTTATTCTCGTTAGGCAGTTCACCTAAATTTGGAGCGTTACGAGGGCACTTTCGCCGTGCAAAAATTTGCAGCGTCAAACTGCGATGTGGATGAATTTGAAATTGAGTGTACTAAATAATTTGAACAAAATACAGAGACTGCGTTAATAAACAGCTTAACGTTGAAATAAACTAGGCTCTCTCAGCTGGCCGAACTTATAAATTAAATAGTTTTCTCCATATGGGTGCTTGATGCTTCTCACAGTCTCCCTTTTTGGTAGTTGGCAAAGATCGTCTGCTGGCCAGGGAGGAGGGTCACTCAAATTATGCGGTTAGATGGGGACCTTTGATCCCAGCATCATTAATCCAGGAAGTCGGTATCCACGACCTCGTCCCAATTCGAAAGACTGCTCGCCTAGAACCTCGCCCATTTATTAAAACACGTACAAATAGTGTTTAGCATTTATTTCTTGTCATATTTTCTTCCTGATCCGACACAGCTGGGAGATGTGGACTCGACATCATTTGTTTTTCTCATTAACAGTGCTTCCACAATGAACACTTTTGGGTTGTTGAGGCTCGGTTCCAAAGCTGATGGCTAGGAACTGGTTATGAACTGGACACACTCATGACTTTGAGTTTAAGTAGATAAGTCAGAGCACTAAGCACCAACCTGGTTGGTCAACACATCGCTTTCGTATTGCAGCCATTAATCCAGAACTAAAGGTTGCTGCAAAATAAGCATAATTAGGTGGCAAGAAGATGGTGAAAATGGTGTGCTTCTCCTCTGACTCACATACGCATTGTTGATTGCTCCATGGAACTGATGTTACTCACTTTGTTTTTGGGTAGTAAAATGCTTACTTAGACAAGAAGAATTGAAAGATGAAGGTTGCAAGAAGCCCTTACCAATCCCATCCTCAGAAGCTGTCTTTACGATTAAGAAGCTGTGGCCTAATCTTTGAGTAATCAAAAATGGCATGAGTGTTTAATTAACTCATGGCATACACTCTGAAAACTTCAGAATGTTGCGTAATCCATCGTGATCGATCTCTTGAGGAATCCTTTCATTCACGGTCATCCACAATTTCCCGCTTTTTTGCATGCTTTTTAAGCTGTAAAATTCCACACTACTCTTATCTTTGTGGCCGATGTTAAGTTTTAGCTCGATCTTACCAGGTTTTAAAAAGAACTTTCATGATCTCTCTCTTGGAAATGTAAATAGATTATCTGTTAGTGACTCAGTGCGACAGACTCTCATGCAGCAGGTTAGCAGCATTTTATGAGCATTCTACGTCCAAGATGTTCTCCTAGTATTGGTTAAGCACTGTTATGCGTGTAAGAATGCAACCACGGGACCTGTCTACATTCCAATATAGCGCTGCTATTCAGTGCAACAGAAGCTTCCGCTTATCCTACCCACCGTCTAACCATTCTAGCGCGTATTGAAACAAACACTAGCACCCGGTTACACTCGTTGACCGATAGTATTCACAGGTGAGCAGTAAATTTACTAATAATCTCCATGGGACAGCAGAAAGCCCATTACAATCCTATCAACACGCGAGAGTGCAGCTAGCCCGTCTTCATCGGTCGGCAGACCGTCACATATGCACACGCCCCATTACCAAACTGTTCTTATGGCCTAGGATGTGAATAAATTCTTTATAAAGTTACTGCCTCTTCAATTACTCTGGTCGAAAAGTCGATAAAATTTGGGGTGATACACGAATAAGCACCACATTGTAGCAACCAGTGATGCAGCAGTTTACAACATCAAATTCTATCAAAACTCCAATGTACTTTGTTATTGTAAATTTAAGTCCTTGAACCATTTACTCATTGTCAATGTGTCCTAACAAGTGTACCACCAGGATTGAGGAGCACCTACCATGACTGTTATCTTAACAAGTAATGCCAGAACTGGTCCATGACATGAACGCTGGCTATTTTGGATGCATCACCTCCACAGATTCATCACTTCCTACTCCTGTACGATTGAGTGCTATTTGCTCTTGCAAGGACCACTACGGTGATCCTATTCACTTAGGCAACTTTCCAACTAAACTCACGAAGACATTTGTCACATAATTGGTTCTAATTACTACTAAAGCTGCTTTAATATCATCAGTTTTACTGAAAATCCTGAATGCTCATGGATGTAAGCCTTGTGAATTTACAACCGATGCACATCTAGTGGGAGAACTGGCCACTTTTTCTTAAACAGGGCGCTTAAGCGATGAATTCGTGAGTCAAAGCCCTTAGAGAAAACTCTTAATACGTCGAGATGCAGGGCATGGACAGATCTTATACTTGAGATCAACAATTTGGCGAAACCTTTAAATGGGTATTTTCTAGTTATAGAGAAACAGTTCTAGCTTTCTTTCTACATGTAGCATGGATGTAGCTCCCAGATGACTCCATAAGAACTTATTCCCTAATTTGCAGACAGAAAAGGAATGTGCTAAGATGATAATGCAAGACACCGACTACATACCCTCAAAATGCAACAGTAGTAATTGTAGATATTGATTGAGCAAGAAAATTAACATCGAAGGACGTCTTTAGTATAGAGTTTATTCACAGCACCTACCAAAACGCTTTCTTTCCAAGGACCTTACAACTCTTGGATCGCTTAATTGAATGCGGACGCGGGTAGGTGGTCTGGGAAGTTAAATGCATAAAATGTGATAGGAATAGAGACGACTTTGAGTGAAATGAAGACTTGAGTCTTGTCTTCCACTTGCGCCTTCCTATTACGCTCACCTCTTCTCATTTAAATGTCCGCGTATTTTGCTTAAATAGAAATTTCTAATTAGATGTTCGCCACTACCTTTACTGTCAATAACATCCCATTTAAGGATTAATGAATTAAGTCGTTTTGCTGAATCTGTTTTTGAAAATATGTTTTCGCATTTTAATGAGAAAAAGCTTGCTGCAGTGACGGGTATGTCGCTGGGAAGGGTAGAAGTTCATGCTCTGATTACTTGACAAATGATAACAGAACGGCCTCTTTCGGAAGGAAAGTAGGATTACAATTGCAAACGACTAACTCTTGATGTCAAAAGGACTACTTTTGCATTAGAAAGACTTAGTAAGCACTTAAAATTATTTATCTGAGCCTTAAATGAAAAAATTTGCCATTTAATTCAGATAAATTCAAAAGGAAAAATTATGAATCCGTGCTCTTATCACTTCACAGTAATACCTTAACATATATTCCGATTCATAGCCAAGGTTTTAAGTTTTAGACGCATGGAAAGAGATTGAACACTTTGATTAGCCATCGCTTATAGCCCACCACAATAGCCGCTTAAAACCTGTGGCTGTTTCGAGGGTTTTGAGGCATCGGTGATAAGACTACACCTGTCAGTGCAATGCCTGTTTTGCGTTCGGTAGCACTTTCCTCATTCCCGTCTATGAAGCCATTTCGGCTTACCTGATGTGATCCCAGCTGTAGGGCTTTTACAACAGCAGATTCTTCTAACTGCAAGTTGTTCAAAGCTGCTGAACTTCCAAGCAAAACTGTTATACAAGCGTTGCTGGGGGTCCAATAAATAACACTCAGAATAGACGATTCGAAAAGCAAATGCGATAGGTGCAGAAAAAGGCTTTGGTGAGGTAAATGGTTGGGAACTAAAGTTACGAGTAACGTCCCTTAAACCTTAATGTCCTTTTGGTCATAAAAGGATATTTTAGCAGCAACTAACTTCAAATAGTTAATGAGCTTTGATGTTTGGACTATTTTGGTGCAAATTTGAGAGGTGGGAATGGGTATAAACAGAAACGGCTTTGAGAGGGATGAAAAATTTGGCCCGGTCTTCGATTGCTTTCTTTTAAAAGCAAAGCATTGCTGCAAACTTGTGACTCCCGCATAAACTCACCTTCTTCCGCTTACCCGCCTGCCTCGTGTTTCTTGTCTTTACTACGGTAGAAATGTTGGGTAATCTGGTGAATACACATTTGGTTCTGTGATGCATGCGATGGGCTTCTGTGGCACTGAATGCAAGCATTTCGCCCAATCAGAAAGGCTCTATAAGTGTTGTTTGGTCAATTCAGGTGACATGCTGATAAGATGCAAACAAAACGGTTACTTGTCTCCTAAATGAGATGGTACTTGCCCGCACTTTAGGAATGGAAAGAGAGATGTGAGAACTCCTGCTCGTTAACTTACAAATGCACCAATATGACGAGAATTCGCAACAATTCGGGTCGGCAATATGCAGAAGTTTAGCAAGCACCCAACAATCAGTCGGAAACGCCTAATGTAAACCAATTGAAAATGAATGAAAGTGTGCCAGAACTTGTACAATAAAACATCTAATCTTTGTCCCTAGTTCAAGTATAGCATGCTTTTAGCTTTTCAGGAAAACCCAGGATTGCAAGTTGGAATTATATATTCAATGTGAATTCAGTGCAACTGTTTAAAGGAAAATTTTTTCCCAACCCTAGTCCACATGTTTGTAGACGGAGAAAGTCGAAATGCTCTATACTGCTTGTAGGTTATCAGAATTCATTTGATTTGTAACGGTGATGACAGTCGCAGGCACTGGTTGGATTCGACTTCCGTGTCAATTCCGACACACTATGAGAGTTAAAATGCGATTTTATAATTTCATATCTTTCCCCATCAATCACTTGTTGGTCATGCACAAATTTTCACCTTTGTTTTTTGGTTACTCTCTCTCAAGTAATCTACACCGGCTTCTACAGCGCATGATCAAAGCATTCGAAAACACCTTATTCTACATTTTAAAATTTGTAAAAGCGCCATTCGCGTGCAGTGGGTGGTGGATGCTTTTAGAGGTATTCGATTACTAGATGGTGAAGTATCTCTTCCACCTCATGAGATCTTAAATTTCCTAGCCCGTAGCATTTCAAAATTATAAACCATTATCTCAAGGTTCGGGATGCCAAAGGCACCACATAATTTCTTTTATTTCTTGCTATCTCTTCTCCTACTAAGAAAGCTTGTGACTTTTTCTAATTCATATTTTAGACCAGTTTCGCTTCGCCTTCTCGTTCTACCAACCTCTCTTCCCGAGAAGGTATTTCTAAATGTGAATCGAGCCATACTTTCCGAAGGAAATAAGGTCCTGCTGTTTTACGAAGAATTTCTCTATTCTATTCATCGTTTTAGGTCTTTGATATCTGCTACCTTGAACTGTCACTTTCGTCACAATTTCGTCTGTTTTTGTTTTGGTCACCTTTTTTGCTTGCCTACAAATTGAGGACAATTTGTGAGCTTTCTTCCGAGTTGGCGTCTATTCATGATTTATTTTTAGGAAAAAATGAGTGAGCGGAAGGCTGCTGATAATGAGTGCGAGGTAGAGCCACAGTGATGTGCATCCCAAAACAGGTTCATGGGCTTTCTTGTGCTGGTTCCCCATAAATCTAAATTAATTTACTTCCTTATCGAAGACTCTAACAGCGAGATCTTTGAGACTGACAATCATTCTTACACGTCGGTGAAACTTTGTGTTCTTATTTAGGGACCCTCGAGAGTACCAAAAACCATGATGGCTAGCGTGCAGAACTTGTATTCCTGATTTTCTCACTTCCCTTGCTTCAGCTTGCTGTGCTCTACAGGCGAATTTCTTTGCTGATTAGGCTCAGCTAAGTAGCCTAGTCAACTTCGTGTTCTACCCAATAATTTAACTGATTTAGTGCAGTTTTCTAGGTACTGATTTCATTAATTACGAAGGACTTAGTAATACATGCAAAGCTCAAATAAATTTTGCCTCAAAATTTAGGTGCTTCAGCTGTTGCTTATTTCAATTTAGTAAAGAGCAAGCCACGTAAAAGTGGGTTGGCAGCATCGTTCCACCTCCTTGGCCAAGAACCTAACTAAAAGATTCCGTCTGTTGCAAAGGCTGTCTGGTCACAAATTAAAAGCCTCATATTAAAAGGTCGTAATTCATATGTTTGAGAGTAAAAATAAAACAAAATTATTTGTGATAAACTGAAAATCGTGTAAACTTTGTTGATGGCACCAAATCGCTGGCAACGATTTGAGCTTCCTAGCACTGACCAGCTTTCAGACACCAATCTGATTTGGTTTTAACAAGGACCAGCAACTTCATTTTTAGTAAGAACCGTTTTAGGATGTGATTTAAATAAGATTTGGCACACGAGTCAAGATGGAGCGCGTAACATGAACATTTGTTGAATGAATTATTCTAATTTGAGTGGGTCTTTTCAATAATTTTCTCTCGATAACATACCTGAATTCATAGCAGGCTAGGGATCAGACAAGCCATTTATGCGATGCATCGAAAGAGACCTTTGCCACAACCAAGACTGTCTTTACTCTCATTTGTGGACTAACAAATCACTCAATTGAACTGTGAGGATGGTTAGGGATGCTACAGGCATGACCTTAGCTGGTGGACAGTGTCAGAATAAAGTAGCATTCAAGGATTCAACGCTGACCAATTCAAGATCGATGACATCAAAGAAGAATAAATATCGGTCTACACCCATTCACAAATAATGGAAAGTAAGGTCAGAAGGAGGCCAGGAAAGTAAAGAAAATATTTGGTAAACGAGTAAAGAGACGCAGTGTATCAAGCAAAAGAACATAGTTTTTCTCATTCTCTTTTTTTAAATTCAGCAGCCTATCTCTTGCTAAAATTTATTTTAGATAAGCGACACCAATAGACTGAAAAATGGTGGATTCTGCTGACGGCACCTTCAAGTAATTGGTTAGAGACATTTCAATTTGTATTTTAAATTACCTACAGGGGAATATTTTGTCAAATCCGTTTACGCAGTAAATGTTTCTTGGTTGGATTGATCTCTCTTAGTATCAACCATACGGCGTATTTTCGAGTCGGCTCCATGATGTCTTTTCCGTCATATGGAATTGGTGTCAAAAAATTCGTTATAAGAACTGAAATCGATAAAAATATAAAGGTGGGCGCACCAAACTCTTATTTTCGCCTCATTTATGGCCACCGAAATTGGGTCGGCGATTTTCTGTTTAATACAAGGGTGCACAAATTCCCAATTTAAAGTGGTTACACAAATTATTGAACTCAAAATTTTGGCTGCTACTAAAAGCTAAAATAGCTCTTCTATTGCCTTTTGAAGCCATAAGCATAGGAATGAAGTCCAAAGACGGAATCAAAATTGCTTTCCTTTTATTTTTATGGGTGAAATATGGACGCACTACATCAATAAGCAACGAGTAGAGGTCACTTTTAAACTTAATGAAACTTCCATTTGTTAGAATTTGCAACATCAAAGAGTGGTTCTGATACACGCCAATAGCATGTAGTTGTGATTAAAAACATCAACAAGCCTTTTATTTTGAGGAACGGTCAGCTCAAAAAGTTTTCTTCCCATTTAAAATTTATGAAGGAGCTTAGCAATCGCATAAAACGAATGAACTCGTGCGCTTTCTTCCTTATCGCCATCCTCATGCTTTACGCCTGCATTAGCTGGCGGCTCGCACATCGCTGTGGTCAGCAGCACCACACATAGAACATCTCCACCCGCCACCTTCACTTGACTGCCCGACTGGAAATGCTCACCCGATGTACTCACCGCGTCATTGTTGGCAGTATCGCCTGCTTCTCGGGATGAAAGATGATACGGACACTACTCGCTCTGATTGAAGTGCACTCCCTATGGTATTGCTGACGTTTCTGTCTATGAGATGGCTATGGTGGATTCAAATGACCAGAATATCTTCATGAATGCAAATTTAAAGACTATGGATCTGGTTCCAAGGGCAATATTTCAATTCCTTCAAAATGGTACGGACAGTAATCCTAAAAATGAGTTTTTTTTCGTTAATTCCATGTTTTTATAAATGCACCCAACGCATTAAACTATGTACAAAATACCTGAATCAGTTTAGTGGTTTTGACTAAAATGAGTTAAAAATTGACAATATTGTGCAGTATGAAATTTACTGGTATTCATTTAATATCCGCAAGAATCCTTGCACTAAACATATTCCTCAGGGAATTCCTGAAATCGGAAGAACACATAATGTCTAGATTTAATATGTATTGTGGAGTTACAAAAGAGAATAGTGTCACTGGAACAGTCTGTAGGTAAGGCTATCAGACTAAGGCACAGAGGCGACATCGTCACAGACAGATGAAAGCCAGTGTTTAATGTGGCGCCATTCAAACTTTCTCAACTGCTAGGGTAGCTAAGGCACCCATTCCTCCACAGGCAGAAATCCATACATTAGCATCTTGAATTTGCGTTAATGAAAGCCGTTTCCGTCTCCAATCTGCCTTTGTGTAACCTTGATTGATAATGTTTGAGCCAGTTCATAACACACTCGCGGCTCGTGGTGACAAGATGTGCACTTTCCAGCCCCAAAAGCAGCTATGATGCTACTATAAAAGATTCACATATTTTAGAAAGATCTTTAAATGTGAATTTTTATAGTTTGCCTTTTAAGTTCTTAAACAGAACTAGCACAATCGCTGTTTTAGGTGTTTGGACCAAATTCAGCAGGTGCTAATCCCTTCTACTACCGATTGAACGAGAACATTCGAAATTCCGTCATCAAAGCGCAGAACAGTGCATGAAGTAGTACTCGCATCACACTCAGACCAATGTGAATGCTATTAATGATAAATTTTTACAGACTAAAGTGTCCGGACAAAATACTGTTATTTATTTTGCTTCTATGCCAACCACAGAGTTGCAGCTCATCAATATACACTTTCCGTCTTTGCGTCGGGTGAACTGTGCCCAAATAAAGGAGGGCATTTCATTTTTAACTCGCAAAGCTCCTTGATGCAGCCGAAGCTATGCTGGAATGCCAAGAAATCCAACTTAAAGATGTTATTTCGAAGTAAATACCTTGCCAGAGTTTGTTTTGCACAAAAATATTCTTTTTCATGTCGAAATAAATTGCGTTCGTTTTATAAAAATGAAACTTAGCAGGGTATGGCGAGCCTACACCTACTTGATGCAAATTAAAGTTAAAACCCCCCATTACTACTAAAGTAACAAATGAGGAGTTCAGTTCTCTGCTTAATTGTTCTTTCTATGAGCTTAATTGGAAATGCGACATGAGAGATGCATTCTGCTGATATCGAGGCTGTCTAAACTGTGCACTGCTTCCAGGTAAACGAAATTGCATGTTTAAAACTAAATGTGATTTTTCTTGTTTTTTTACCATCTAACCAGTCAGTCCCAGGAGTTTGTTTTGACTAAAAGCTGAAACCATTGAACATGGCATTTTAGACGACCGATTCACACCCATATCACCGCACATCATTTCATCCACCTGCAAGCGTCGAAATCGAAATGCAGTCTTAAAAGACAATCTACCTCAATTTTTAGGAATTAAATGTTTTTGAAAAACACCTGCGTAGGCAAATCTCAGAAAGAAAACATTAACCTTTTGTGTGATTTTACGCAGTATATGCTTCCATGAAGCAGAGTTTTTAATGAATAGGATGACTAGCAAATCTGTGGACCACTAGTCCAACCATTGCCATTGGGATCGTTTCCGACATGTGTAGAACCGTTCATCTATAAAATGCTTAAAAGAACTTGACACCTCATTGCAAAGCAGCATGCC
The DNA here is from genome assembly GCA_036345935.2 of Taenia hydatigena. Classification (NCBI taxonomy): domain Eukaryota; kingdom Metazoa; phylum Platyhelminthes; class Cestoda; order Cyclophyllidea; family Taeniidae; genus Taenia; species Taenia hydatigena. Next base: position 466,128 of record JADWOT020000001.1, on the reverse strand, counting down.
GTCTCTATTAAAGCCGTAGAATCAGTATCCGTACCATGTACTGTGTTATGCACGCACTCATCATGATTCCTCGCAGAGGCAAATTAAGTTGTCTCAGTTCGTAGCTTATTGTTAATTTTCCACCTACAGTGAGGTGAGACAGCTATCAAATATGCCTGCCTTCGTTTGGATGAGCAGTTGATTTGTGAAGACATCGTCCTTCGTGTCCGCATTACGATCTACTCTAAGCAAATTACTAAATACGCGCCAATGCATATTTGCTTCCATCTCATTATCCCTCATTCCGTTTCGCACCAATATCGTGTTCATTAACAAGCCAATGCTTCCACGTTTTAATTGCCAAGTAGAGCCTGCATCCGGGAAGTCTTGATTTGCAGCCACCAAATTAATTTCCAGCCAACTTATTACACCCTTTGAAAATTGTGACCCCTTAGCAGTAAAGCTCCGTGCTTGAATGCACTCAGATTTAGAAACATCTTAGACAAAAGCCACACAAAGCGAAACCTTTCTGCATCTTAACGATCGTCACCATTTTCAGACACCCTATAGCATTTAACTATAAACAAAAGGCCTTTCTTGCATGGCTTCGTATTTGATTTATATCATTCTTTTATTGGTCAATTTTAAATGGTTAGTTTTAAAAATATCATTTTGACATATTTTGTTACTGAGCTTTATAAATTCAGCTGCCTTAATTTAGAAACGCGTGTCTGGGCGCAACTTTACCACTAATGTTTTGATGGTCCCTTGACCTGTTAACGGGCAAGAAACGGAATAAATATCAGCGATAATTGAAATGGCTTTTGATAAAATAAGGTCTCGCTATGCAACCTTCAATCTCTCCTAAGCGTCGCTACTGCCATCCTTTGTTATTAGCCTTCCTTAACAACCATCGCGGCGTGCATATTTGCTTAAAGGCTGCTAACAGGACAAGGGAAAAGGTCATCTGTTAAGGACCTTACGAACCATCAATTTACCTTAGAGACCTGAAGCTGCTGCAAACAATTTTTTCTGATGATCGAGTCGTGGAGACGCACTGCCTTTGTGCTGTGGTGGGGGATTTTGCTCACTATCAAGCAAATTACTTTTGCAAGCTACAAGATTCGATAGCATGGGTAAGTTGGCAAATAGTGGATTCGATTGCATTGTGGATGGCGGTGCACTTAATGCGCCTCTACATCCTTGTGGCCATTCAGGGTATCCTCAACTTTAAATATTTATGAAAGGTAGGATTACGCATACGTCCACCATGCCGAATCTTAAACTTGTTTGCTGTGGGGTTGCAATATTCCCTTAAAAGTTAAGCTGAGTTTGTTGGATAGTTGTAATTTAACACCTACACTTGTGTCCTCCTCAGTTAATTAAAAATATTTTCTGTAGCAAATCAAATGGAAATCTAAATCAATTTTCATTAATATCAACAAACAGCGGTATAAAGTATTGTCACTTTCAACACAAAAATAGGTCAGCAATAAAATGACCTGGCATTCTTAGACGGGTTTCAGCAAAAATGCACAAAATCATTGCAAATTTTAAAGAGCCTGGAAGATAAAGTTTCGACCCACCACAAGCCTTGGAGACTGCTACCATGCTAGCAAAACAGACGGTGTTAGACCGCTATCAAGTCCTACTGCAAGCGCTGCCATTGACCGGTGTACATATGTAGGCGCAGGCCAGTCAAATCCAGGCACGTCTGTCAATGCGACAAGTGGCAGGCGCTAATGCGTCCACACCTGGAAGGCAAATAGTGCCAATGCAGTGACGCATGTCTATCAATAAACGATCTCAGGCTTAAAGGCATCCCTCCCAAAGGTCTGCAATTTGTCTCTGTCGGAGTTCAGCTAGCACTTGAGTGGCCTGATTGTAATCACCTGATTGACACGCATGCAACCTGCCGTGAAGTTGGCAAAGGATGTGAGCACTTTCGTGGCAGTGCTGCACTAATCGCTATCAATCATGCCGATTTTCTTACTTGTAAGTTTAAAAAATGCAGAAATCAATTGTTTTACAATGCTTTTTGCGCCTTGACAACATTTAAATGTCAATTTTTGTTGTAAAATCCGAAATTCTTTTTTGTTTTACTGCTGGATATCCCACAGATCTCAGACAGTTCAATGTTTCTAGAAATGCGTCCTCCTTCACAATTGTATGCTTTACAGTATGAAGCTCTACTATGAGGTGAGCAAGTCAGTCGATATGCCTCATCTTGTTCGTCAGTTTCGGCATTCCGACGCACGTCTCCTGCATCCTCATCTTCCTCATCGCCATCGGCCGCTATCGTAGCGTCCGATTCCCCACTGTCTTTGCCTCACCCGCTGTTACCAGTATCTCATCCGCCGGTAGCAGTGAGAGCAGCATCGCCGTTAGGTCGCTGCGCTTAGTCATTGCACCCTTTCTCGTTTTCCTCACCGTTCTTTTAAGCATTTTTACAGATTCCCCCATGGTCTACTACTCAGGCGTTCAGCAAATCTTGCCCCAGCCCTTCTCCGACGATCTTAAAATCTCACTTTCGCCATTCATAATCTCGTTCCTTGACACCGATGCTTCAAGTGCTACCGATACGCCAAGTATTGAAGACAAATACTCTCACGCAAGGGGCAAATCTTAGGTTGGTGTCAGCAGAGTTGTGATAGGGCTGAACTATCGTAGGATGATTTTTTTCAATTCATAGTCTGTCGAAACTTTTACCTATCTATGCTTTTGAGACTTTTACAAATGTTGCGAGTCCGGAGTAAAATGATGCGTCTAGATTTCGTCGCATATATTCCGACGATCTCTTGTCCTACAATTTCTTAAAAAATTCTTTGGCTCAATGCAGCATTCATTTTGCCAATGACGGTCATAATCGGCCTTCCGTCTTGGAGTGCAGTGCATTCCAATTCTCTCGATCCGGAATCACGCATGAAAGATTGCTGAATTATTAACTAAAGGAAAAAAGGGCAATCAAATGCAGGCACTCCATATGCTATCCCATCTCTGGCAGGAACAAATCTTAGTAAGAGTAGGGACGCGGTTGAACCTTGGTACTAATCAAACGTCTTATGCAGCTGAGCATGTCATCATTATGCGCTGTTCTTCACGAAACCTTCTGTTCACACGAAACCTCATTTCATATCAGGCGCTATCCATACACGGATATGCTAGCATCTACCACATGGCATCATGTTCAGATTTCCCTGGGCCGGCAGGTCAACAGTAGTACTAACAACCGAGCATAATGATCACAGCATACTAATTGTTGTGAATACAGGGTAGAATCCTTTCAAAATGTTGTTTAGCTCTGCTAGGGATTGTTATTTACGGTTCCAACTGATGCAATAGCAGCCTTGTCACCAGTCTACTGCGAAGTTCAAACTACATAAGAGTGCTTTGTTAGGTGGTTAACCCCTCACTGCCGAAATTACCCTTTGTGTCAAGTGCAGACGTTTTTTCCCAATGCATAAGAACTAGGAATTAAGTTGTTTTGTAAGGTGCGACCTGTTATTCGTGCCGCTTTCTTTAAAACAACGTTTAAAATTAGCTCATAACATCAAAAATAGAAGTACCTAGGAAACAGCGACAACAGAGTGGCGTTATTTTGTAAAAAAAGGCAATTAAAAAGATATATGAGGGTGAAGTTTCAAGAACTTGCATGCTTAGCGCTTACTATCAAAGGGGAATTGAAGATTCGTGTGGCTACCTCTCACTGCTTACCGCATTGGCTGCCTGTATTTGCCCACGTTACTTTGTGAAGCATCGATGCACATCATTCTATTGCTTCATTGCCTATTTTGTGCTCACCAACTCTCCTGGCCCACTGCCTGAATTACATTCATGAGGCAGTTTATTCTGACTTCGGAACCAGCCAATGTTCCAGAGTCTCCTATCTACTTGGCTGTATACTCGTTGCAGAGGGTTGGAGAGCTAAACTTACCACCCAAAAGGAAGGCTGGCACAACAGAAGAGGACTGTTGTTTAGTCATCGCAAATAATAGCTCATGAATATTACAAGTGATAGAGCAATAAACCTGCATCTACAACGACTGAGAAAGGAAAGTAGTGGTGAAAGCTGAGCACGCCAGTAGCGAGCTTAAGGTTTCATGCCTCATTTAGTAGTTGATGCCGATTGACGCCAACGACCACTCGAGAATTCGTTGACTCCTCTCAAGTTGGCACAAATGCTGGTCATGCCGCGCTAACTAGCTGAATGACCAGCTTGCAATGAGGAATGATTTTTTTGTTCCTAGGTTCCCTGAGGTGAGGGATTGATTTCTTTGAACTTTCAAGACCCTAACCTCATCTCTATTAGAACAATATGCCTTTCTCGCATATGAGAGTTTATGATGAATTTGTGGACATAACTTTTCAAGTAGTGACCAGCTGATAGCAATAGATTCTGAGGTCCCTTCACTAGATTGGATACTCTTCAAAGGCTTACTTGATGGTGACCAGTAAATAACTAGGAAGTCCTGCCTCTTTTCCTTTTTTCTTAAGAAGTCAATCAAACCGCGCTTCCTTTTACCTTATTTAGCACCACCTGGTTGTATGATGCGTGCTTGAGTAACTCCTAAACTCCTTGTTTCCCTGCTTTGTGTACTTGCGTCATGACTATAGACGTGCTTTGGTAAGTGACAAGTACTTGATAAAATGGAGAAATAATTAGACAATTCAGGTATAGAATAAGATAGAAATAGGTATAAAATTTGCAAAGGATAAGGGATTTTCCGTGGTCTTAGACGGCTTTTTCAAGAGGCAAAGCGTTGCACCAAACTTGCGTCTCCTAATTAAGCTCACTTTTTCCCATTTAAATGCCCGCCCAGTGTTTTGTTTTTTACTGAACTAGAATTTGTCAGATTATCTAGAGAACATGCATTTGGTTATACAAGGCACGCGATGAGCATTTGTAGCATTGAGTGCACATATTTCGTGTGGTCAAAAAACCAGCTCAAAAATGGTAAATTTTAAAAATTGAGTTTATTTAGGTGGCAATAAAGCATTGGAAGCATAACTCAAATAGTCGTTTTGTCGAAAAGTCATAGGTGGGCGAGAATTGTTTCACTAATGAATGAATGCTATGAGCTCAGTTTTGCAATTTTCTGGCCAATTTGGTGGTTCTAGAATAATATTTGCCATATAACTGTCTGTCAACGATTTATGCAACATGGTTTGAGTGGACACAATAGTGAAAAGCAAATTCATTCGGATAGTAATCAGTACAGTTTTCCGATTTAATTTTCGATGGACTCATTTTGTGTCATTTATGACATTTACGAATGGGTCGACAGTTTTAAGTTTTAAACAGGACTCGGTGTAACCGGTAGAAGAATTAAAGGTGCAACTTCCTCGTTTGTAATAGACACACGCTTTTGTGAAATGCAAGCCTACACTATCCCTAAAGTTAAGCGTGGACATAGGACACAAAACATGGTAACGCTGTCGAATCGCAAAAATTGGGGGTAAACCGTAGCTACTGTTACAAAAGAACAACTCGTCTCCCATCTACGAGTGCAAGAAAAGTTGGTTTCGCAGTTACCAATCTCTAAGATAAGGCGTACTACATATTTGATGTTCGTAAGCGGGAACGCCGATCTGTACGTAAAAATTAGAAGGTAACTTACCGATCTTTTAACTAGGAAGCACACGCAGATATAAGCATTCATTCCTATCAGCGGTGTTTTGTTTTGCCTGTAACTCGTCCAGAGGTCTCTGAGATGAGTCGCGCCAACAATCAACCACCAATGATTTTGGCGCTTCCGTCATAGTCGTAATACTAGGAGTCCTTGTTTTGCTTTGCTGTCTGAGCATTTACATTTTAAATATAATTTTGACAAAAGCGTTGGCATTGACTTTTAATGATGCAGTCCATCGGTCTCAAAATAGAGCAATTTATATTGTAACTGTTCACGCCAAGTTCAACATGCACCAATCCCTTCCTCTACGATTTGCTGAACGAGAATATTCACAAGTCCGTCATTTGAAGGACAGGATTGTGCATGAAGAAGCCCTCGTATTATAGTCAGAGCTCAATGAATACTATCTGTTCTCACACAGGCAGGACCACCTAGAAACCTCATTCCTTTGTCGCTTACTGACAAGACCTTTGTTGCTATGTATGAAAATAATTACTTTAAGATAGAAGGAAAATAGTAGGACCATTTATAGATAAATGTAACTAACTTGTTTACTTTTTGCAGCTTAAACACCTGCAAAACGCAACTTCTTTCCAATGTTGGCAAAAATCTTTGACTAACAATAAGAACAGGAGAGATAGGTAGGCGACAAGATAAGAGTGGATGGATGACTACGGAGTTAATGGACTGGGAAATAGGATTCTGGATAAACGATTTATTGTGACGTGAATAGATGGATTTGTGAAGCTGAGTTTTATGCATAGTTATTATATGACCGCTTGAAGAATTCGAAGAAGACGAATTTTAGCTAGGATAATTAATGCCGGAAGGTAATTTAATGAAGAGACCGGCAAAATTGCAATACAGGATTCACATTTTGAAAGGAAGTCCTACTTTGATTCTTCAGACACCCAATCCCTCGTACCCAATTCTCTATCATTCTGGAACGTCCCAAAACTCGGACCTCACATTATTGCACTCTGATCAGCCAGCATCAAAACAAAGTTACACTAAAGTACCATGGATGCGCAAGATTGAGAAGTCCAGCTCTCTCTGTTATCCAGTCAGCAGACTCTTCATTCCGATTCACATGTCTATCATTTGGATGTCGACAATTAAGATGGTCTTGCTAAAGACTGCATCTCCTTCTTGAGTGTGTTGCTTAAAAACTCGACAGAACCCGAGCTCCTCTACACCTATTGACTGGGTGGATGCCTTTGAAGTGGATTTATTTGGCCATTGGTTAGCACAAAGGCATTTGGTAAAGAGGCAGAGGAAAGAACGACTGAACTGAGCAGACAAAGACAAAATCTTAGTCCAAAGTTGCTGACATTTTAGCTAGTCGGCTGCTGATGAAAAATTTGTCCACCCAGTATCGTTTCATTGAATAAAAATAATGTCGGCACTTAAAGTGGCTCCTTGCTATTTTAAGGTCTTGATTTATACCTGCTAAAGGCGTGCAAGCTACCATAATGGCCTTTACTTCCAAAGATTAGCCTTCGACGATTATACGGCACTGCACTTCTATGGACAAAGAGGGGACCTGGATTAGCTATCAAGCGGGTAAATCCTTGTTGAAAAGAAGCCAAAACTTCGGCTTATACGGTGAAATAAGGTCGTAACACTCACTTCTCAGAAGTTTTATGGGGTAAAGCTTTTAAGTGATAATCACTAAAATAAGATTTTCAAAACAATTTCTGAGCCGTGCGTTTCATTGCCCTACTTTTAACATCTATGTAACACGTTCGACCATCAACTTCCTCGGCTTCATTTTTTCGCTCAAATTTACAGATAAGTCGCGCGCAAGAAAGTCTGCTAACTACAATCGCATCCATTAGATTAGGTTGATCTCATGGATTTGAGCTTTTTACAATTGTATGAGCGTAGTCCGAGCACAAAGTGGGCGCCAAATTGATAGTTCGAGACGCTTTACTGCCTCATACGATAATAGAAAGGACTGTACAAATTCCAACAGTTCACGCAACATGCAAGCAACTATTGCAATGGACTGTCAACTACGTTTGCACGAAGTGTGAACTGGTTGCCGGTGAACCAGGTTACCCATCGCAAACTGATTTATAATGCGTGATGATGACTCTACTTGCGACAACCCAAAGCCGGCTATGTTGCACCCTTTGTGTGCCGAGTGGTGAATATACCAGGAGAACGGGAATTAGGGGGTAAAATCAAAGGCTATTATCATTACGATAAGGGCTTGGCAAGAAAATTTTGGTACAATCACTGATTGATTTGTGAATTCCTGCTAGTTTATGGGTAAATGACCGTTTTCCATTTTTAGGAGTCACGCTAGCTTTCTTTTTTTTTAATTTCGATAGGCAAAGTTTGTAAGATTTTTCCTAGTGTGATAGGTGTTATCTATTAAAAATTTATAAGCGCGAATGCGGACGACTGGTGTAAAGCTCCTCCAGATGCTATTGTTTTCGTGTTAAATCGCTGCCCGAATGCAGTCATCATGTCCACCCTGTACCGCACTTCTTTCTGTTGCCTGTGCACAGGAAAAGTTTTTTTTTTTAGCAAACTTCTTTGAACTTGCCTAAGCCAACCTAATTTCTTTGCAGGTAATTACTGTATTGATCTTCCCGAAAAAGACTTTTTTCTACACAGCAATGGCGCCAGTCAAATGGCGCTAGTAATGGAAAACAGCAATTCATTTTGCGTTTTGTAATCCTGCGATCTGTACTATATTTCTTAGGGTTTCCTCTCTCTTTTATCGGTTTTAAGTTCTTAAATTGAACTTAATTGACTCGAATCAGCGGAAGACGTACAAAGATCAAAATTTTTCCCTCTTACACGTAAGGTAACTAAATGACCACGAAGTTGATTTAAGTTGCTCCCTTAAGTAGCTGGAATCCTACTAAGTCCAGAACATTTCTGGCCCTTTTCACCACCATGGCGGTCAACTATACAACCTCGTATCAGTTGTATACAAATAAGATTCTACAAAACAGGAAAATTTTCACTCAAATTTTGACGCATTATTTCATGGAATTCAGATATTTAGTCTATCCGCATTTTGTAACGACGAAATGCTTTTGGAAATACAGAACGGCGTTTTGGGGTAGGAAAGCAAACTACTATCCTACTTTATCGCATTTAAAGAGGGATATTTTCCTTCTCACTGATCCTTGTCACTCAGATGTCCGCGGAAGTGCAAGATTCTGTCACCGTAACGTGTAGAAGTGCAACGTCTGCCATTTGCATAAACAGTCAGCTGATACACTTTTTGAAAAAAAAGCATTTTTATGCCCACCACAGTGGCTGTCCTTAGGCGTTACATAGTGTCTTGAAGGGTTTTTTAGCCAAGTTCCCATCTCTCCCGAATGCTCCAACCAACGGACTCAGACGACATTTATACGTTCTGGTAGGTCTCGCTCCTTTGCATTAAAATTTTCGTTTTAATGGTATCTCGGACACCCGTTTATCCTGGTTGGGATCTTAAGAATGTCCGCGTTATAGTAATGCGCAACAGTGCATAAAGCGGTGTTTCATGACATAACGCGACTAAAACTGTTTTAGTTTCTCATTGCCTTAAATAGCAACTTTGTTAGTTGACCTTCACTGACTTTGACTTAGTCCAGCTCTTTTCTTGAGCTCAGTCATCTGCTCTGCCCTTGACCCGTGGTCCACTTTGGTAATCAGAGGCTGGTCGCTGAATTAAAGTTCACCTGCGAATCAGTTAATGCAGCTAGGGAGTGTTCTTGCATATGATTAGGTATTCAACCCCATTGCAGTAGGCACCTTACCAAAATTTTACCATGTACAGAGATGCTTTCTTTTCAATACTGCCTTGAATAGGGCTATCGGTAGTAAATGAAAACTTGCTTGATATGAAGTTATTGTCCTCCACTAGTCTGTATAAATAGATGCATTTTAACAGTAAAGTCATCTTTAAAGGTGGATACGAATCTTTTTAGGCGAATTCTTTCAATGACATTAAGTCAATCTACACAATTGAGTATCACAATGAAGGCAGAGGACGAGTTTAAAAAAGTGTTCATGCCGGAGACTATGAATCGTGAGGCATACTTTGACATACTATATTGCGCGACAACGTGGTCTGCTGCAAACTGGATTGCTTAAGTTTTGTTTAAGTCGTTGACAAAGTAGATCAAAATGTCTGATAGACTCTCTGCTTTGGCAAAGCCAGAGAAGTGGCTGTTTACAAGGCATTCGATCTTAATCAATTTTATAATTCCAAAGCTCATGCTTTGTTTCAATTCTAGTTAATAGGGAAGTCTTTAGATTCCATCCCTTTTTTAATAGATGCTACCTACTTTTACATTAAATCTTTATCCCAAATTTTTAACTGTCAGTTAGCGTCATTTAACTGTTTCAGCCGGATTGTTTTACTCTTTTCTCACCTTAAATTGGCAGTTCTTGTTAAAAAAACACAACATGGTGCAGATCATAAACGAAACAAATGTCTCCTGTTTTGTGCGACGATTGTCTCATTCCATCTATTTTCAGTAAGACATAAAAGGTTATGCCATCGTGAAGGAAAAGGCTGGAAGACTGTGGGCACAAGCAGAACCTTATGCTACAAGGCTGAGTGTGAATGCAGCGAAGGTAGGATACCTGGTGCTACGAAGTAAGTTAAATTCGTTGTTGGTCCATTGCTTAGCCCAGTCATCCTCTTCAACGTTGCCCCTGACGCTCCCATGCTTTTGTGATGGTATGTCTTCAGACAGGGATGAAAACGTTGTGCCTCAATCGAAGGCTGGAGAGAGAATGGTACAATCCAGTGGTGATCAAGACACTGGATTTGGGTAGGGCTCCAGAATGTCACGTCCTATGAAAGGTAAACAGCCTCTGTATGAGACTAAATCAGCTGATTCTAATTAAGATTAGATGATATTTTACCGCGAGCTTGTACGGCATACATGTTTGCTGACTATGATGCACTCTCCCTTGTTCAAGAAGACTGCTGCCTTTTAGGAAATATCTTCTCTGTCCACTGGCTTAGACTGTTCATAACTTCAATCTGTGGCTTTCTAAAGGTCGGAGTAGTCACAATAACCTTTGATCCGGCTTTTTATAGTTTACGCTGTTTAACCAGCAATGCCATAGGTTTTTCTTTGGACTGAGTTTGCTTGCCTCCATTATTGAATTAGTGGTCTATAAAGACGTAATAACACTTGCTAGAACAATTGTAAAGATTGTAGGCAAAGACATACTCTGCATGCAATCCTCACCATTAATACGGCCGTCCCATTTTTCCTTGCATTTTTGTTTCGTCAAGTCATGTTTTTAATTGCTCATCCATATTCTGGAAGAATGCTTGAAACGCTCTACTGAATGCTTTCGATTGCTTGTCGATCAAAAGTAACAAACTAATTAGTAATTCGACGTATAGCCACAAACAAACAGTCGATAAAAATGTGCAAAATACACAAATTTTATGCATTCCTCCACCATATTTTTGAGTCACTTTTCACTTGACTAGCACTGATAGCAACAGTTGGCTTCACAGTCTGCATGAAGGCGGAGTGCTTACAAATAACGCAAATGTGCAATCGCAATTCCCATCCATCTTGACATTTTAGTTTAACATAAAAAACAGGCGTGTGCATGGTGAAGCTACGAGCAGATCACGAAGAATTTAGCGACTCTCTAATAAATTGCTACTAATACAAGTGCAGCAATTAAATTCAGAGATAGGAATTCCGACTAGTAACGGCTTTAAGGACACTAAATTTGAGTGTTTCTAAAAGAATTGACTGAGGTGGACCATAAAATTGGTGGCGTAAGGAGGCCTCTGACTTTATGGGGCGATGTTCACACCGGGTGGGTGACCCAGGTGTCGTGACAGTCAGTTTTAAGTCTGCAGCACTTTAAAACATCTCTGAAATACCACTTTGGTTCAAAATCCTCTGAATGGCTAATGATACATCCAGCAGGAATTCAAATGTACTGGTAATCACTGCGAGGCTAAGGCCACTCATAATGTGACCAATTTTGCCTCCGACCGTCAGCCAGTGATCATGTGTGCACTCGTTGAATATTTTATTTTCCGCATTGCCATGGGTAGAAACAGGGCGAATTTAAGTCTCACACTCTAGGACCAGTTCAAAATAATAAGAAAGGCATTAATCTTAAGCTAGAACTTCAGTGATTCTAAAATGTTTCATTCTCGGACAGTTCTTTTATTCGTCATTAGTGCATGAATACCAAACTCAAAGGTATTTGTTTGTAGACCCAAGCATGTAAAAATTCTTTATCAGAGAGCCTGGGTCGCAAGGTTGGTGGTGCAGTGCATTCCTATCGAGATTCTGTGGTTTGCACTTAGTGCATGCAATGATGGGATCCAGAAAACTCTAGCCTTTATCCTAATAATGTTTTTCAACCGGAGCAAAATTTGACTCATCTACCAAGGTCAGATGCAGAACTCTGACTTGATACCCAGAACCGCCGTCTTTCCGAAGAGCAACGCATCATTTAGGAGTCCATAATCAATTGTCAATTTAAATGCGTGGCCACCAAGGCTGAACCTGGGATCATTAGAGTCAAAAATCGTCACTCCAAGACGCATATTCGTCTTTGTAATGTCCACAGTGCTGTGCTTTTGAATTTCGTTACAAGAAGACACGCCATTCTCGAGTGACACACATTGTTTACAACGCAATCAACCCGTCTTTAACGCAGCCTTGAAGTGCCACGTATTGTAGGGTTTACAGATTCCCCGTGATTTCGATTGGCCAACGGAATGCAATCAGCAACCAGCAGCCATGTTCATAAAGTGGGAATAGTTTGGTCAACTTTATGAAGATGTGTTGTTATCGGATCGCTTTGACTACCATAAGTCAACACAGATGACTACTATTCGTTAGTGTTAATGCGTTGTGATACTCGACATGCTTGTGTAATGTTTGGTCTTGGTGAGGGGATCAATTAGAAACACAGCTATTGGGTTTGTCTCTCTTCCTGCAATTAGCCTCGAGCCTACCTGTGCGACAAAAAAATATATTTTCGTACCTGAGTATTATGTTTTCTTGTCTTCAGATAAGTCTCAGTGATTACCAGCGCATTGGAATTTGCTCGGAGTTTACATTTAACTGATCAGTGGGACCGGACAAGTGGGTGATTTGCGGGACGTTATGAGGTCAGCATCTCCGAAAGCTCAGTGCACGATAAATCGACTGCGAGAGCTGGCGAGTTAATCATATAAATCATTTCCTTTCCTTACATCCCCTATCTTTGCTTACGTAATCAAGGCATCTATTCATACAATGCGTGGTTAGAGAAATGGTAGTGCCATTTTGTTAACCTCCTAAGCCTATTTCTGCAAAATAGATGTAAAAATCTAGTAGAGAGCACGAATTCAATGTGTACTGTTGAACCACGTTCCAGAGGAGCCGGGTTATGGTGAATGTGAAGCTTTTAATAATGGAATCTCTTTCAAGCATTAATTAGAACTGTGCAACTCCCGACGTTAAATGGCCAACTTTGCTTTGATTTAAACTTTTGCATCCACGCAATCTGTTTCTCTATGTTAAGTTCAAGTAGGCAATCGGACCCACTTATTTGGCACATAAATTTAGTAAGTGGATAAATGCAGTACTTTTATTAAAAAACTAGCACACTTTCTTGATTTTTTTACCCAACAGCCATGCTACCAGCATTAGTGATGTGGCAAAGGTATATCGCTTTTGTAGCAGAAAGGACCATAATTAAGTGATCACGTATTTCTGAGTTTCTCCTTTCTCCTGAAATTGAAAGAGACACGCAAACTCTGCTGTCATTAATGAACTGCTCTACTTTCGCTCATTTAAATAGCCTTGGTGGAAGCCAACATCAAGTTAATGAGGAGTGCCTTAGTGTAGTTGGTGGAAAACTTACTACTCGATTTACGCCTCAGAAGGACCTTTACGAGGAATAATAATGCAGTTGGAATGGTGAAGTTTGTGGAAGCAATGCTATCGAAATATTCAACGCGAATGCAATGAACTGGTTCGGTCATCGTCTAGATGCTTTTTATTCTCAATGGGAACCGTATTAATAGTTGTAGATGTTAGGGTGGGCAAGTGTAGTTATTTTACCGCCTCAAAATAGCCTCACGCTACTAGTAGAATGGTTCATTTTTCACACCAAATACTCATCTACTTTAAAATGTCTACGATGCTAACAGGCTAGTCAAGTCAAATGGGGGTTTAAAATCGTAGATCCAGGTGCGTTTCCCGTTGTAAACTGCTGCGTCACTAGTTTTAAAACGTTGGAGTTATTTTTGCACTATCTTGAATTTTATCGGATTTTCGATCAAAAAATCAAAGTGGCAGGAACGTCACAAGGGATTTTTTACTTTCTGACCTGTATAAGCAGTGTGGGAGTGAAGCAGGTGCACACGTTTCTAATTGGTGGTCGATGGATACGGGTTGGTTCTACCTTCGTATGCAAATAGGCCCTAGATTGTCTTGTCATTGTCAGCACATTTAAGGTCCATCTATAAATGCGATTAGCCAATGAGGAAGACCGGACGTCAGTACGAATCTCGATGTTTTCTAGAATGTTCACACAGTAAATAAGGTAATTGAGAATTGCTATTGACTTGAGAGTTTGCAGCACGTCCTCCACCTACCTTTCACAGCGTTTGACGAGCGCTCAGAGCTTATTTTTGCCATGAAAATATCATCCAGTACTGTCGAACCATTGAATGACAGCCTTTTGCACTTCCACACTGGTAGCAAATTTTATCTGTTTTTGTTCTACAGGGAGGTAATAAAACCTGCAAAAATTGCTGATCTTGATACGACTTTTAGGCGCTGCTTTGACAAAATTATGTTTGCAACTATTTAGTGTGATAAATAGACCGAATCCTTCCTTTTTTATAAGGTATTACCAATCCCATTGCCTTCAAATGATGCTGCGACATCTGAGTGTGATTTGAAGGATACGGGTGTCAGAAGTGAGTGGGTAGATTAAAGAAGTAAGTACATGATTTGCAAATAATTACAACAAATCTACACTTTTTTATGCTTGCTTTGATGAATTTGACCGTAAAATTGCGTTAGAGCTCCTCATGTAAATAACACAAAAGATGTTTTACTTAAACGAAAATGAAAGCCTTTGTTTACAAGGTTAGAGGACATTTTGGATAGAACTAATTTAAAATTTGAGAAATTTATCAATTTCTATAAATTTTTTATTGACCGAGAAAAAACTAAATTTTTAACGAACATAAAAGTGATGGAGTCTCAACACTTTTTAAGCTTTAGGGTGCATGCCAATAGTAAATTATACATTTTCTGCCACTTGATAATTAAATATTTCTAAGTTCTCGCAATTTCTGAACAATAAGAGGTCAGACGATAACCTCTTGGTTGTGGATGCAAAGTTTTAGGGTAAGCAAATTGCGAACATTCTACGAACCCTGTTTGTCTACTCGCCAATGGAATAAGTAATAACTATTCAAAAGGTCAAGAAGCAATGCCTATGTGAAGTGGAGGCAAAATACCTAAATCCCGACTTCTCGCCACCTGGCTTTACTCATTTTAGAGCAAGAATGATTTGCACTAATGATTTTATTGAGAGCCGATATACTGATCCGTCAGGTTCGTTTTTGAGTGCGTTTGGTCTATTTATACCAAGCCTTCAGCTGCTTAAATAAAAAAGCTGAATGGTTGTAGTGGTCGACTTTCCCCAGAAAAACCCTGACAGAAATGCACTACATTCTACCCATTCCTAAGCTGGTAAGTTGTTTCTTCCTTAACGAAAAGAAAAGGTTGGGTGCTGCTTGATTATATCATAAATTCTATTGCGGCAGCTTCATTGATGTTTAAATATGGAATGTTCTACGTAACTGGTATGCGATTGTCAAGCAAAACAATATTTTGTCACCGTTTGGCTATTTCCATTCCTAGAAAGTAGTCCGCAAGCCAACCCAGTGTGCATCCCGACCGCAAGCAGATGGTGTTAGTCCCTCTTCTTTATATCTGTTTGTCTCGTTTACGGTCTATCATAAGTGCGAAACATTTGGGACCTGTCAATTGTTACTATTGCTATGAAATTGGTCAAATATAGTCTTCATTCCCTGTGCTCTTCATCTCACGTTTTAACAAATCCCGTTTTGTAATCTATCAAAAGAGATTTTAAAAAACATAGCAAATTTGTTGCTTTAAAATGCATTGTGCTTTTTTGTTTAAAATTTGATTGCAAAGCAATTTGACCTTGATGCGAACATTTTATAGCCTTTGATCCTCCTACACCCTCTGCAAGTTGCCCAAGGCAAATAATTTATTGACGCTCCCCACAATCGCATGCTCTTCATCTCTGATAGTCTAATAGACCAGTGAATTCACATTTTATTAAGAATTTCACTGCTTGCCCGCACAAACTCTTTAATATTTGCATTTTGGTGATAATATGTTTCAATTTCCTTCTTCTTGAAAGTCACCTAAACCAAGATATTTGTGAGAAGGAAAGGTTACAGAAGACGATAAGCGCTAACCGTTATTCCGCCATATACTTCTATATGGGTATTTTTAGGCAATTTTCTTTGCTATTAAACAGCGTTTGCAAAGATGTCTGATAAAGTCGAGTAGTCTAAAAATAGTGTTACAACGTTGGGAAGCCGTTCTTTGATTTGCATTATTTGGAGGAAAGAGGTTGTGGGCGCAGTAAACATTGCATTGACATTTAATGCAGACTGCATTTTAACACCATAATTTTCACCTATTTTAACCACATAAAACCTGCTTGCTTGCAGGTGTGAACTTTATGATTGCACAACCGATGAACATTCAGTAGAAGAAATTATCAATTTTCCTTTGGACGTTTATCGGTCGTGAGTTAAAACTCTTAAAGAGATCTTTCATTTTGTCAAGATTTTAGAGCGAGGACAGATCCGGCACTTGTGTATAGCATTCTGGCTAATATAATAAATTAGTCTTCTTCTGATTTAGCGAAACGGCCCTAGCCTTCTTCCTACCTTTGGCGTGGATGTAATTGTGGTTGACTAGACGTCTAATGGGCGCTGTATCTGTTACAAGTATTTTTCATCCGATCAGAGACGGCTCTGCAGGATCTTTATTCCTCCTAAATAGCAGACAGCAAAGGATTGGGTAGATGCGATTACGATTCAGTGCAGCAGAAACTGCAGAACTTTACTGAGTTTAAAATCAAAGACGCAGAAAACACAGTGCATTCTAATTTTAACAAACCCTAAAGGGTTTTTGCGAAAACAAATGCTCACATAAATGCGAAGCAACCTAGTTACGCCGATTAATACTTCCTGAATTCAGGCGTATTATCCGTTAACACTCCCAAGCCAAGCTGCATTGATAATACATCCTCAGAGCAAAAGAAAACACCAGAATTACAAAGTCTTTGACGTCTTATATTCGAGAGAAACTTACTTTGAAACTCTGTGAGAAGACTATGGTGATGTATGAGGATTTTTATCATTTCCATCACCACCTGGGTTCAGTGACACCATCCTGACCAAACAATTCGTAAAGGCGTGCAGGACCATCTTGCAGAATCTGGAGGATTGCGAAGTGCATAGGGGACCGGCCATTTGCTTGCCTGTTTGAGACAATTCCAGTTAATTTTCTGCGACCATCTGTTTAAAGGTTGCACCTATTTCTACCTTTCCGAATTCAAGTGTTTTAGTGCTTACTTCTTAAAATGCTTACAGTTGGGAAAAGCTGTTATAGCGGAGGCACACATGATGACCAGAATCTGTCAAACGGTTTTCAGTGTGGTTCACTGCGATGACCCTTTTTACTAGTTCGAATATGCAAAGTGCTCGTGCAGATATGCATCAGTCCGTCAGTGGATTATTCTCTCACTGCGTTCTGCACAATTTTCTGTCGTTCTAAGCTTACACGTCTGCATTAAAAATCAGGCTTAATTTAGTTTTAAGGTTGCGGAAGTTCCTTGCAAAGCACATGGCTTGGGAAATGAGGATTGCCGTGTCAGAGGTTCCCGACCATGGTCAACGCTCACATCGACTAGGAGGGTAATGGAGTTTTGAGTGGTGTCAGCAACCCCTACTGGCTACCAATATGTTCGTCGTTTCCCCACTAGCCACAAAATTGCTGTTCATTTTGTTGACTGCCTGACTTGCCAACAAACCATCCGTTTTCCAGCCCACACTTTTAAGGCACATATAAGACGTCCTTATTGAACGATGAGTAGGAGGAGGCAGGGTGCTACAGTGTGTGCTTATGAGATTGACGTCTGTCTATTTGGGTATCATAACATTTATAATGTCTGATTGACCTTGACCTTCTAGTGGTCACTGCCACAATTAAGGTCTATCTGGGGGTGGATTTGATCAAATAGGAAGAAGTAAGAGAAAGAGCAATGTTCTGGATTGTTCAAGAATTTTCCATGGCGCAAGAATCTCTTATTGCTAAGTAGCTTTGACTATTAATAACCTGTTATTTGGTGTAAGTTTGAGTCAGCTCCATGACGTTATTGTTACGCTGAGGAATCGATGTCAGAGAAAATTACTTTAAAAATCAGAAGTTTAATGCGTTTTACAAAGCTCTGTTTGGACTAGTCAATGGAAGCTAAAAAGCAATGCTTTGAACCGATTCTCGTCTAGGTTATGACTTTTGCAGTTAGGTAGGTGGTTTCATGCTTGAATAACAGACAGGTGCGAATTCCTAATTAGTGGTTTTCAAAGCATGCGCTGCCACGTAAAGCTGAATTGTCTCCTCTAGCTCTCTAGCAAAGAAAATATTAAAGAGTGGGCCGTGCGTACATTTCGATGCTTCCGAATTAGGTAGTAGCAAGTATGCAAAAATCATGGATTGCTTCTCTACGATGTTTGCGAGCAGAATATGGATGCACCACATGGAGAAATGACGAATAGAGGCTTTTGCCTCCCATCCGATTTTGAATACGGATTATTTTAGAGTGCTTAAGCTGAACAAAACCCAAGGGGCACTTATTTTTGGTGATTTGACAGGCCAGCCTGTGTTTCGCACACGAAGGTTTTGCAACGAAGATAAGGACGCGGTTGTGTTCTTTGGAATCTACTTTAACAAGTAGATGTAATTTGCTGCAAGATGACAAGCGTAATATTTGGAGCTGTGTGTCTGATGTACTTCCTCGTAACTAGACATGGATATTCATTTTTCTCATACCAGTAATTTATAAAATAGACTCGCATGTTAATAAGAAATTAGCTTAGGAAACGCTATTATGCTTTGCTTTGATAAGTTGTCCAACAAAACATACCAAATCTTAGACTGAAGGGATAAGAAGATAATATAAGCTTTTGACTTTACGTTCATAACTTGAACCATGCACTATTTGGCGGTCACTGACAGCAAAAGCTAAATTCAGTTACCAAATGAAGCTTTGTTGAGCAATGTTTCCTTTGCTCGTCCCTTCTACCTTCAGTTTTACCTAGCCAGACTTGAAAAATGGTCAAATTAAAGCCACCTGATTTCGTGGGTTGGATTGCAAATACAATCGTTCAAAGGGTAAAGAACAGACGGCACCTACGGTTTCCACCTGTCTGCTCAATAGGCTGAATAAGATAAATATTTCCTTAGAGAAGTGTCAAGGCTGACGAATAAGTCAGTGATGTAAATGTCCCATTCCTTGTCTTTTCCTCATTCTTATGTGCTAAGATCAGGTTGCTTGCTTTCAGTTAAATAGCATTGCCTTAAAGCAGAATTTTTGACACACTCGTACCTCACGTATTAAGATGTTAGGCAAAAGGATTTAGCTGCTTCATAGATTTGATGAGACCTTCATTTCTTAGGATTTGCACAATCCAAAAATACTTCCTACGTACATAGTTATTAGCCTGTTGTGATTATAAAACTGGTCTGTCGTTGTTATCCGTGTGTGGCAAATCTGTTATTTGCATCTGCACCTCAGTCTTCACACCAGTGGGACGATCAAAGTAGACAGACGTTTCTAAGTACTTATGTATTATATTTACTCAGGAATCTCATCTTGAGTCTAGTTTGAAGTAGCTGGAAGCCATAGAAGTATGACAGAAAGTGTACCACCAGTGCACAGATGAGTTGAGGCTACTATCATGGTTGAGAGGCCATGGCGTCGAGAGGAAATGCAATCTCCTGAGACTGATGTGTCCACTTGATCAAGTGCAGAGCAAACAGCTGTCATGTCATAATGAATATCGCAAGCAAGCTAAGGGAAACCCTACTGGCTGTCACACAAGCTGGGAATAATCGAACTCTGTAAAATATGTTCTTGACTTAGTTTTCCGATTGTCTGCTGTAATGGCTGGGTGTCGTAGTGAGGAGACCTTCACTTCAGACAAAAGTGCTGATTGCCAGAGAAGCACTTAAGCAGCAACTCCTGCCTAAAAGAAATGATTGAGGGTAATTCATTCGACCGACAGTGGCGAATGTTTAAAACAAGATTATTCCTTTAGCACGGTCCAATCAAACTGATTGGGGGTCATTTAGATCTTCCTTGCTACTGGTCTTTGGAAATGGGTGCAACAGTCAATTTCAACTCTGCACAAAATTGGCATTGTAACATCACCTCTC
Source organism: Taenia hydatigena (assembly GCA_036345935.2). NCBI lineage: Eukaryota > Metazoa > Platyhelminthes > Cestoda > Cyclophyllidea > Taeniidae > Taenia > Taenia hydatigena. The sequence continues at coordinate 446,024 of JADWOT020000001.1, read as the reverse complement.
ATAGCTGCAAAATTAATTAGCAAAGTTTACAGTGCGCTGCCTGTTTTATGTTATAAAAAGTCTACACTGCTTCGCAGCTAGTAATCCGATCATCTCTCTGTCAATCTCTCAGCAACTAATCATCAATAAATTTGCATGCTTAGTCATTTACTTCAAAACCAACGCCTTAAAGGCTTTTTGGGAATGCTGAAGGTGTGTGTGCAGGATTTGCTTTACTCTTTCTTCCACACAGTTACACCTTCTGATTTCCTGCCCTCGCTCTCTCTCAATTTTGTGCCGTATCGAGCCCATCACCGCCACTCAGCCGCAGGTCAATGTAGCATCAGAGAGATGGATGGTAACATATGCACAAGGCATAGCTACCATTTTCCGCATATATGAAACTCTCACGTTTGTTAGTCTCCTAATCCTGGCCGTAACAAGTAAACACCATTCTGTTGCACTTTTCTTTGAATACCTCCAAGAAATCGGCTGCTTTCCATTAAGAGTGCACATCTAGATGCAGCTCTTCTCCCATCGTGGTGGAAACTTTTAGGCTACCAGTGAAAAACGAAAAGAAAACTTCGTGGCATTTGGGTGGTAGTGGAATGCACAGAGGCTTAATTGATATTACAATGCGTCAGAATTTTGCAGACCAAATTATCTTTGGAATAAGATAACATTACACCTCAAAATCCATTCATATGCAGTGCAGTGTTTCAAAAATGTAGAGCTACGTCCTCTGTGTCATTTAGGTCGTAAGGTCTCCTTGGCTTCGTGATGCTACAGGCCACCCTCTTCTCAACATTAGGCACGTCCTTTATGTCTTCTGTAGTACTTAAATGCCTTTTTAAAAGCAACCTTATAAAATGTGACTGTAAAACTAACGGGTAGCGTCGACATTGTTATTTCAATGCAATGAGCCATATACCTCCGTTCTGCTTAGCTTCTAGAACTCAGGCAGAGTTGCAAATAATATTTTCAGGCTGTTTTTTAGTGGTTTTCCTTCATTAATAACTGGTCATGCAGTAACTCTGGAGAGTAGATACCACCATCAAGGAAAATTGCTCCACCGACCTCTCTGTTAAGAGCATTCCAGGTTCAGTCATCCACCACAAGTCGCCTTTTTCGAAGTTGTTCGCGTTTGGCCATCAGTTAACGATATTGAAATTCTCAATCAGTTTGGATTGGATTTGACAGCTACTTTCAAAAATGTGGTGCTGTGATGTTTTAGATACATGGATCTTTTATGCATGCACAGAAAGTGGGTGGAATGAAGTTACGTGCAATGAGCGGGGAATTCATTTGCAATTCTGGCAGATCTCAAGTTGAAATGTCACTAGACGAAAGAGAAAGCCACTCAAGGCGTAACAAGCAAAAGGGCCAACCCTTTGTTAATGTGAAAAGCATCCTCTTGTGTTAGCGTTTTGAGCTGCTGCTTGTGGTGGTGAACACGACCACCATCGAGGTCTCATCCTACGTAGCCAAGAGGCGAACACTCTTATGCAGAGATCTTGATTTATCTGTAGAGACAAGTGAGCCAAGTGTAGAGCAGGTGCTTGCACGCATAATAATGAAAAGGTGGTGGGTTTGGTTCCATTCTGCCACATTCAGAGCAACTGCACCGGCTTTGGTCGCATCGCAAATTGCTGCAAAATTAAAGCCTCTGCAAAACACAATGAGCAATTAGCAAAAAAGTAATGATAGCGCTGGCAACCGATGTTAGTACTCCTAAGCATTTGAAATAGGTAATAATACGAGCTTTTACAGAATATAACAACCGAACTGCAGTGATGCACCCGGCGTTAGACAGAACTTGTTTATAAGTTCCGATTCGGGCTTTTTCCATCCACTTTAATCTTTGTTTGATGTGCAGAATTTAAATTAACATAAGCACCTCCAGCTCCTCTGATTACTTAGCAAAACCCTAAGCAGCATTCTAGTTAGAAGTCGTAGAAATTTTCCAAAGATTCCACTTTCTTTTTTGTCCTCATCATAAGAAAATATTAGACTTCCTTCCCATTTGTTGAGCCTTTCGTCCTTTAATCGCCTAAAAAATGCAAGAAACTAACCAACTTTCTCGTTATGCCGATAAGCGATCGCAAAAGCAGCGTCTCTATTGACACGAATGACTTGGCAATTTGACTTGGAGTCGCGTGATAACACACAAAACTATTGCGATCGGCACTACATCCCACTTCTTTGCCACGAATCATCCAAAGTGGTAGGTAGCGATATCATGGATTACGTAAATGTCGGGGTACAATACATAATGGCAGCAACTTTGCGAAATCCGTTGTAAGATAACTGTTGTGTGACGAAATATCGGGGTCTATCATCCTCCTTCCTACTTAGGGCTCTCCTCTCCGCTTTTATGAGGGAATAAATACGAAGAAAAAATTGCCAATACAATCTGCAAGTAATGTGATCTACTTCTTTGATCAAGGAATGCCGTGTGTTATTCTTGACCTTCAGATGCGACCAATCTGACCAATTGTAACGGGTCATTGCGAATAGGCAAGGGGCGTTCGTAATGGTAGTTGAGAATACTGAAATTTTGGTAGTCTTGAAATTAGTTCTGTATATTCCAAGTCGGGTTGCGCTTCTGCAATGAAAGATACCCTCATCCAGGGCACTTTATTTCGGTATGCAACCTCGCAAATCCCGTCATAAAAATTGGTCTCCATTCTTCATGGTCTATAACCAGATTTCATGAGTTTGTTTTGATGCCGCTTATGATATCTTATAATTTTCCACGTTTTAAAGTAGGGGGATACTTTCTTGCATTAGTCTGCTCTTCCAAGAGCAGTCAATCGTAGTTTTTGGATTTAAAAATGAAAAGGATTGATATTTGAACAGCGGCACAGATTATGATTTGATTCAAAAGTACTTCACATAAGTTAAATCTAATGTGTGAATGCGGTAGTGCCTTGATTTCTTTTGCCCACTCGACTTATTTGCCTCATGTATTAGCAACACCCATGTAAATGACTAAGGTAACAGCATTATTTTTATAGCCGTCTTGTTTTGCAGAGGAATCAACTCGACAGAGAGTGAGTCAGTGGAGATTTTTAAGGGCAAACAATGAGAATTTGGTGAAGAGAAAAACGAGTCCCTGTTTAAGTGGTGCCCAATTCTTCCCTTAATTCAACTAGCTTTAGCATGCATGGATTTGAAATGATTTGGTCAAGTTTTTATAGCTATACACATTATGCTGCAAATTCTTTGAAACTGAATGAAGCTTTTGATCTGCGAGTAATTTTTTCCTTATACCTCGGTCATCAGTAATGGCTACTTTACGCTTTTAAACCAATAGCTGAAAACTAAATTTGGGGGATTGGGATTGAAATTTAAATGAACTGGTATTCTATTCTTCATATACTCACTTCATAGAGTTAAATTTGCAAAGGATGTGTGAATGGCATCTCCGAGGCATATGAGGGGAAAATGACATTATTTGAATTTCCGCGGTCTGCCTTCAATCTGCCACAATCGTGGACTTGACAGAAAGCAACACAGTGCGCTTTCATCCATGGCATTTCTTTTTGTATTTTAAAGGATATTTTGCATTTCCTTTCATGTGGTCACATTTATTTATTGTCATGATTAACAATCCCTTCATGCGAGGCGCCTTTCTTTAAGAGTATGTCAGCAGTCACTTCAAACTTGCGGAGTAGTATTTGAAATTTAGAGCATTGTCTAAAGGCAATTCTCCTGCTTTTTGCAAATTATTTTTCTAAATTTGGCTTAAAATCAAGTTGCCTTATTAAAAATTAATGTGTGGTTTGTCTAACTAATTTAAGCAGTACAAAGAGGTGAGTAAAAGTAGCTGTTTTGAATCATCATCCTTTCTCAACCATCGTTCTATGCAACTTTTTTATTTGTGTAGAAGTTAATTGGCCTTGTTCTGGTTAAAATTGAACTATAAAGTGCAAGTTATAAGGGCACATCTCTTCCCTGAACCTATTTGAGATACTTTGAATCCTTTAGTTCGAAGTTAACATAAAATTGATCTGTGTAAAGCAATAACTAAAGCGTTCAATGCATTTTGCTTTTATTGTCTACAAATCCGGTCCTATGTAAAACAAATCATAAAAATAGTTGCAAGTTAAAATAAAATTCTGTGATCTGGAATATCTGTAAGAACGGAGATCTAAAGGCTGCTGAAGGTGCAGACTGACTGCAGTCTAACGCACTCATGGCATTTGATTGGCCTTCACACGTCAAGTTACTGTACGCATGACTGGCTGGATAGGAAAGGAGTGAATGCCATTGCGGCGTTCTTGAATGCCCGAAGGTGTCATGGAAATGAGAACTTCTATACAATCAGAAGTGGAAGGTTTTCCAAACGTGCATGCATCGCAGAATTAATGTTTTCTTTTCCTGTCTAAATCCATGCATTCAAACATGACACTTGAATTTATTTTAATCCTGCCTCTCGACGAAGTATTCAAGCGTTCAATACTGGAAATGCCAGTATTTGAACTTTACGAAAAATTCGCAAGCCATCAAGATTTTTCATTCAGTGTCGAATATTCAGTAAGCAGAATGTACAGCGAAAATTCCATAATTTATCAATCCCCTTCTCTGGGCATCACCAACGTGCCAACTGGTTTGATGGGTCAGTGAATAGCCTAAAACAGGTTAGTCAGCTGGCGTGCCCGTATGCTTCTAGTCATCTCGCTTAAAAGTAGAGTAATAAATTCATTCTCGTTAAAGGTGATTTTGAAATATGGTTTAGCTTTGGAACAAGACAAAATTGGCATTTGCGATTAAGTTGATGGCAAGACGTAGAACTTGGGTGGAAGTCCTTCCATTTATGAGTCGAATAGTACGTAGCCAGCTTCGTCAACGGCCTTTAGCAAGACGCCCTACTCCAACCTAATTTACCGAGTCGTATAATCTCTAAACTCCAAAGGTACAGTTAAGCTACGTGTAAATTTTGCATTGGCGCGATAGGCTGATGTTTGCAACACTTTTAGAGAGCTGTAAAACCAAAATACGCAAGAAATGCAAAAAAGTTGTTTCTAATGCAACCTTTAAAATTAATAAAGGGATTCGATGAGGATGAAATCGCCGCGAAAACGTGAGTAGACTTGAGGAGGATATAAGACCAGGATGTTTTGATTTATCAAACGGCAGCAGCAGTGCGTAATTTGGTGGGAAATTTATAAGTGTTTAAGAACTCATGTACTCAGTGTTTCACAATGATGCATGGATCATGATTCTGGTGCATTAGTACGGCCTTAGAAATGTTGCATACACTTAGAGAAGCCAAAAATCTGTGGCAATGGCATTGACACATCTCAGCCACCATCTTTTCCCTAACACTGGAGTACTCACATCCATTTGCCGATTAAACGGGCTGAACGTGATTACAGGTGCTGGATTTTGACATTTGCACTTCATTCTTACTATGATTAGTTGATTCCGCAAAGCTGCTAATTAAAATATCTCCGCAACGATTGTAGAAGGCTTGATGGCTTTAAATATTACCAAAAAGAATGGCTTATGTATGATTTAAAGGCAAATTTGGCCCTTTTTCCTTGCCACGATAATAAATTGCCTACAGATCCTGGTCATCATAACTCACGACTGATGTAAGTGATGAAATAATGGGCTCGCATCCCTAATGACTGGAAAAAAGAATGCATTTGTGAAAGCTGTGCACATGGGTTTTGAGTCTCAGTTGTCGGGCTTACTACCGGTGAGCAAAAAAGACCTAAAATCGCTACAATTGCATTTTCTGAACTGGCACCAAATAACGGTTCTTATCTGCATGGCCTCTTTTAGCCCAAACGTTCCTTTGATAGTTAACTTTATTTGCTGAGTGTTAAAATAGAAAATGTCATCAGGAATTTCGAGCTGTCAGCTAAAAGCCAAACAATAAGGAATCCGTACCATCAATTTAGTGGTTGAGCACACAGCGACCCCACATTAATCCCGCTGACATTTGTCATCCTCTGTGGTTAGCTTTCCCCAGTAGCAACCGCAACGCATCCCGTTGTTTATGTGTCGTAGCAAGGCAGAAGCGCGGCTTATCCTTAAAGAACATCAATAAGTATTAGCTGACTTTGGTGACCTTAAGGCTACTACATTTATCACCTCCCTGTTAGTCGCTTCTTGGATATTAACCGGCTTTATGCTGCATGGGATAGGTTTTTCTCCCCAACAAGCAAAGTTCTTGTGTCAGCTAAAAAACTTAAAAGCATTATAAAACCCTCCGCAAAAAGTAACATCAGGAGACTGGCGCTGACTAGCCATTCTCCATGTTATAATTCAGTGTATTCGAGCCGTACAGGCAGGCGATTCAAGATTCTCCGGGAAAATGATGCATACAGCTCCATGTTGGGTGCTTGTCACTTGTTTGATCTGGTGGTTCTTCATTCCTTGGGGGACGCATAGAAGTACCTTAAAGGGGTGACACTACCAGTAGTGGACAACGTTCAGCGAATGATAACTGCGGCAGAAAGAAGTCTGCACTGCTTTGAGTGACATGAGTCCTATAAAAATAAACCATGGATGCATTTCTTTGCATTAGTGATGTGATTGCGAACATGGATAGTGCCAAGTCCCCAATTGGAGTAGTACGGATGTCTTGATTTGTCAATAAATGTAAGTACGCTGAGAGAGCAGTGGGTGAGGTGAAGGTGGTTCCAGTATTTCATATTTTGTGTACACTCATTGGCTTCGTTCACGTCACAGTGGCCGTTCAGGGGAGTGCCGGTTGGATGTGTTCTCAGAACTTTCAAGAAAGGCCTAAGCGTAAATGCTACCACAGAATTTGTTGGCTGATTCTGATTTAAGCTTTGCAAGTGCCTTTGCTTCACTTCACGTTTGATGCGCGATGTTTAACCTGATGTAGGCACTTTCAGTCTACATGGTTTAATTGTAAATCCCAAAGCAGTATTTGCAGCAGAAATCCTGAACAATTCAACAGAATGCCGTTTTAAAACATAAATACCAAAAGTCTCTTAATATACGCCAGGCAATGTTTCTGGCTTTAAACTGCTTAAAGGTGCAAGTGCCAAACTAATCATGATGGTGACTTCTCTGTAAGTCAACAGTGGGCTGCAAAAGTACTATCCCTTTTAACACGAAAGGAACTCAGCAATTTAGCGACCTAAGTAGGTGACTTAGAAATTTGTTGAAACATGTAAAACATTTAGATTTCCTCCTACATTCTCTTTATTTTAGGGAGTAAAAGGGGATGTGGTTCAAAATCTTGCGTTTACTCTTCAATTCTTCGTATTCCAACACCTTTAAATTCTCTTATAATGACACGAACTGATGATTTCGTCTGTGATTTTAAAGAGAAAAAGCTTTATCTCTCTTTGGTTCGGCATGCGATTAATCGTGCTTTTGCCCTCTGGAAAGCAAATTTTCCTTAAAGATTTAGCTGCTCGTTGAGATGGATTGATTCGTGTAAGGAAATAACTGTTCATCATTATTGCTCTGAATCCAAAACAGGTTTGCTCTCAGTTTTAGCTTCCCAATTCTTTATGACGTTGAATCCAAATAAATTGAGTCGAGAGAATTCGTAAACCAGAAAACATTGTTTTCTGAAATGAAAAATGAAAAAGTTGCTTTTGATAGCCCTTGCTTTCAACTCAGAACACACCAAAAATTGTAATTAAAATGTTTTATTGATAGGGACGCACTTGGAAGGACAACTCGTTCGGATGAAGAGTGGCGGTGTGGAGCACGTGGCGGTCCAATTTGAATGTTGCGAGTGAGTCGCCATGGTATGGCGAAAAAATGGGTTAATTAATCTCCGCAAAAAGAACTTAATGAGTGTCTTGAAAGGGTCTTGGAATTATGCTGGGCAATCGAATGACTGAAAGCAAAACAAATTTTTGAAGGCGAAAACAATTAATGCGAGTGTCATGGTACTTCCAGTGCTAAAACTACTTCATTAGAACTAAATGAAGCTAAACGTAGTTTCCTTTCTCCATCTTTCATCTGCATCTCCCATGACCTATCCTTTAGATCAACCTCTAGTGCAAGTTAACCCAAATACCCACCATGTGAGCAAAATTAGGGATTTTAGGACAAAATATTGTCTTTTTAGAGGTGAAGCTATGCCTATTTATAATGCTTGGTATTCATCTCAGTTCTATTGCAGAGATAGAATGTCCTCATAAATTTTCGCTTAGTCTCTGATCATGTCATACTGCACGTAAAATTGCGCAGTAAAGAAAAAGAACAAGTTTTATGTGACAACATCCGTTTATTGGCTCAATTATTAATCGCCTCTTTCAAGTCTCGTAAAGATTAATGAGAAGCACATAAAATCTGTCACCCAAAAAGGCTTCTAGTCGATTACAAAATAATACCCGAATTGAGAAGGATATTTTCATCTGCACTCCCAATTTCTCAAGTGTGGACCAAACACAAGCTGTTTAGTTAAAAGGTCCGCCGACATTTTATATTTCACACCGCCTCTTCCTCAGACATCGTTGTAAACGACAAAATCTCTACCGTTATGGAATTGATTGACTTGCTCTCCTACAACAAGAATGGAATCTTGTCGTCTTCTTACCATATAAATCATCTTAAAGTCCCCATTGTTAAATTTATTTTGGGGTTTCGCAGGATTTACTTAAGCAATCACGTTCCAGCATCCCAGTCTCGTAGCGCCTACCCTAAAGGCAAGTACCTGCAGACCGCTGGAGGTACAGATATGCTTTGATCACGCGAGTCTCTGGTATTTAACTGATTTTTGCACTTCATTTCTCCCTGTTAACGACTTCGGCCCTGCATGTGTGGACTCAATGAGACTGCAACGCTCTACAATACTCCAGCGCAAGTCATTAAAAGGAAGAAAATTTTGTTCGGATGGCCTATATCCACGGCATTAAAGTTCCCTTCATTTCAGGTTGCATTTGTACGCACATGTGTGGCATAAATTTGTTCTCCATGCTTCGGACACGAAGCAGTTATTCTATTTGAAGAGACATCTATCAATCCATCTCACGAGCGCATTTTCTGTCTACCAAGCACATCCAAGCTTCAGCGTACCAAGTAATGTTCATCCCTACTCTTAGAAACATTGGAAAAATTACCTCATTCATGAATATTCACTGGATCTTATTTTGTTAGCGATCCCGCAGCCAACTTCCCAATTTGTCGGGCTTGACATTCCGTTGTGTCCCTATTTGTTTAAAAAATGATAAATTGCGTATGGGTCTTTCAGACGTTGTTCACTCAAGCAGGGGAAAATTCTTTTTAGTTAGTCAATGTAAGTTTGCTCATTGCCCGAACGCATCCACTTATTAATTAATACCGAGGATAATTAATGCCTGGTAAGACTGCAAGCAGACACCGAATGAGTAACCACGGCAAATCGCCCTTTGCTCACACACTTTGAGGTTGTGGGAGATGCAAAGTATTTTTTTAGTAAGGGATGAAGGCAAGCGATTTTCAAAGACAATAATGGCGATACCGTGATCATCATTTCGAAATTTGGCAGTTGAGAGTTCGCTTCATTTCACCAATGGCTGATGGATTCCTCCAACCAAGAAGGTCTTTTAGATCAAACAAGAACTTTAAGTAATACTTTGCTAAAAGGATCTCTACTGTGGAGGCACATCGGACGGTGTTGCATGATCGTTACGTTTGATTGTAAATACTATCAATAACCGGCGCACTTACCATGGGTCAGTCCAGTCCAGTCCAGACACATCTGATCTAGATGGCAAATGGCAAGTACTAGCGTATTCACTCGAAGAAGGAATAACCTTAAGGCTTTGAGTTAGGAATGGAATCACTGCGGCTAAGATCTTTATTGACAGCCAAGTGGCAGCGAATTTTCACTGATCAAATGTCTTGTGTGACTGACCACATTATCACCACGTGCTTATGTCCACGAAACCTAAAGGCACCCAAAATTAAGGACTTAGCGCCTTATTTAGCGCGAAACGTCATTCCTCAGCACCCCCACTTCCATGTGCAATGTGTTAGCGCCTGCCACCTTTCATCTTGATCAGATATACCCAAGCAGACCCATGATGTGTGCGTCGATCATTGCAACTTGCTTTATCCGCCTGGATATTCACAGTTCTACATTTAATTTAAGCTTTATTTCTATGTGGCGACATGCTTTAAGGTTACTTAAAGATAACCCGGCTCTGCAAGGCGATGTACTTTGTATATTTAACTTCCTTGCCACAGAATGTACTTTTATGTCAAGTGCAGAAGTTTTATTTGTTCCGCTCGTTAATTCGTGCTGTATCTCTTGATTACAATCAAGTAAAGGCAAACAAAACGTTAATTTTGATTGCAAAATGTATAATTTGATCCCATGCATCAAATACCAAGTTATTAAGGCGGCGAGGCTATTATTACAAAGAAAATGGGGTACTTCTTGAGCCATAAGCAAGAGGCAACAGGGCTGCTTTTTTTGGTAAAATAAAGTAGTCACAAATAGCAAACCACCTTTTGTACTTGGCTAGGCAACGGCCACCTTAAATGACGCTATTTCATTCGTTCCGCTAAAGATTAATGAGAATGGAATCTAAAATACTTGTACACATAAAACTTGTTTAGAAGAAGGGACTAAAGATTTGTGCGCTTATGGCTCACTGCTCATCACAGCGGCAACTTTTATGTCTCCGTTGCTTTGCGAGGCATAAATGCGCCTCATCTAATCACTTCAGGGCCTGTTTCTCTTTTCTCCCCGCATTCGTCTGTATTTCTGAGACAGATTAAGTCTTATGATTGTGATATCAGTCGCTGAGCCTCCACGACCAAATTTTATCCTGAATTCAAAATCGGCCGATGTTTTAGAGTTTCTTGTCAACTTGTCCTCTTCGAGCAATGCGGAAGGTCAGAAATCAGAATGCACCACCTAAAAGGCAGGCTGGCACATCACGTGATGGAAAGGCGTCACTCCCAGTCTCATCATGCTGGAAGATGGCGTATGATCATTGGCAACACTAGCTCATGAATAATGTGGGTGATGAAATAATCAGCCGGAAGTGGAAAACTGGTGTAAGCGAAAGCAATTGAACTCTTCTACTCCTCTAATGACTGCCTATCTCGTGTTATCAGACTAATTGACTCACTGACTTGCGTTACGGAATAGCTTTTGTGCTTCTAGAATCCTCGAGCAAAGGAAAATTTACTACTTTAGACTTCTAAGACCCTAACCACATCACCATCAGAATGCAGTGCCCTCTATTCTTGTAGGTGTATGGAAATGGATTGTGAATACGATTGTCCAACTAGTAAATAACAGACATTTGCAAGGCCTGCTACCTACCCACTCCATGAAGCACCCCTCGAAGGCTTACACGATAAGAGATCAATCAATGACAAGAAATTCCAGTGCTCTGTTTTTTCCTTTGTCTAAAAAGTTAATCAAAACGCACTTAGTCGTGGGATGTATGCTTGAGCATAGTGTGATGTGATCGTGGGGAGAGGATAAGAGTGTGGTCTGCTCCTCCTTCTCCAACTCCTTGCTCTCCAATTTTGTGTACTTAATTCATAATTGGAAGCTAATCTTAGCAGCTGACTTTTAATTGATTGGGCAAATCAGATGCACAATCATGATGGAGACAGAGACGATTTGATTAGGATGAAAGGTTAGCCTCGGCCTTAGTCTGCCCTTTTTCAGAGGCAATGCGTTACACCAAACTTGGGTCTTCTAATTATGCTCGTCTTTTTGCACATAATATCTGCCCTGCATGGTTTTTAACTAGAAGAGCATGAGTTGGAACTTGCTCGCTGAAACAGCCTATCACCGTCCCATTTAAAATAAACATTCTACTTTAGATACCCAAAGGGAATTCGCATCCAGAATTGTGATCAGTTGATCTAGGACATTTATTAGGAGGATGAAATTTCCCAACCTTTGCTTCGTATTCCATGATAAACAAAGAAGGTCAAGCTTCTTTAATTCGTTTATAGATTATCAAAGTTCATTAGACTCCTCACTGTAATGCAAAAAAAGGTCTATAGCAGAAGCTGGTGGCCATTTCAACTTTACAGTCGCTAAAATAGTACATTGGGATAATCGGCCATGTTTTTCTGGCTCCCCTTAGCCTTCATACGGCAAGCATGCACATATGCATGCTGTTAGTTTGGGTTTCACCTTTCCAATGGAAATCGACAGGCTCTTAACGGTGCATGTAAAGTAGGAGTCTGCTATTCATACACAAGGCCTTCCAAAGCCCGTTTCTACAGTTAAGTAATTAAAATGTCCGGATGTTGAAGTATCTTTCATCTTCACCATCGCCTCTCATTGAGGTCGATTTAAGGGATGATTGTTAATTTCCGTTCCTCTTTAAAATTATGGATTTTCCTTTTTTTGACACCGTACAGTAAATTCCAAAAATTTAAAGGCCAGCTCATACGATAGCCTTGCATGCTTGCTTTTATCTTTTACCATCTTTTTCTCTTTTCTGTAAATAGAACGTGTCTCTTTCTAATAAACTTTTTAGAGCAAATTTTCACAAATCATTTTGAATCCCTTTGTACATTTAGGTATCGAGATGTTTGGTGTAATCTCCTCCCAGTAACTGCCGCGTTCCTAAAAAAGATGTTTTCACTCTTTACCCAAGTAAAGTCTCCCTATTAAGTGGCAAATTTTACCTTTTCTCGATGCCTGCAGCTTTAAATCTCATCACTTTTGTTTTATGAGCATCGTTTAATAAAGTTGCATTTCAATGCAAAAGTTTATCCGGTGTAAGGGTATAGTAAAGGTGAATTTCCAACCAATGTTTACAAATCACCTTTCAAAAGGTTTGTGCTCCCTCTTATGAGGCTTTGCTTGAAATTGGGCCAACTTCAATCTTCTCACAGGAAACTCACATGGGTTCTGTCGGGACTGTGACGGATTTATGCACGCTTTTAGGACAAACCCTTTGGGATACACTCCAAAAGCGTTTAAAGCACAGCACCGGGGGCCATGACTTTGAGACTGCAGAATTCGTTGCCATGCTCCCCGCCACACGGTTGCATTTTTCCTTTTGTTGACTATACGATAAATCAACTTTCTACATTAAAATTCCTAACTCATTTGCCATTTTGTTTATTTAAATACAAGAAGGAACCAATTGGTAGCAGGCTTGTGTATTTGTGGCATTGGATTAGCCTTGACCTTCTTACAGCTATTAGTACAGTCATGGTCAATCTGTAGATGATGTTCCGAAACGTGTGGAAATCTTTCATTGTATTCGAAGGAATCAAGTTTTCTAGGGTAGTCGACATCCATGTCAAATATGCTTCTCAATCACCTACTATTCGTAGTACACCCAAGGCAGCTCTGATTTTATTGTCACTTCATTAAAAAAAAATAAAGACAGGATTTAAAATGTCTTATTTGGCTATATATACATTTTGAATTAGGTTGGTTTTCTAAATGACTTCTACATACGGGTAGCAGTTTTGGGTTTGGGCAAAGGACACCATGAAGCTGGCGAGAGAGATGGAGTTGTGCCTTCCTCGATTGGGGTAGGTATGTGCTTTTAAAAAGGAAAAATTTCGCCAACAATTATAATTGAATTTGGATCCGCCTTTTACCTTTTCAAAGCATAATTTAGGATGAATTCTTAGATTATGGGAAGTACTTAGAACACGCCATTATTTAGGTCCTTTAGCCCGCTAACACAATAAACAGAAAAGTAAAGTTAGGCTGTGCTGTGCATTTTGCTACCTTCAAATAAAACCATATTGATCAAGCGCAATGAAATTTAAGGTGAGTACTAACTTGAGCAACGGTTCTTCTGTTTTCATGGATGAAATGTGGCCGAACAGCATGGATAAGTGGTGTTTGGAGGCTCTCACCCCCTATCCAGTTCCGAACAAAAAGTATTCTACTCCGCTCATGATAAATTAACCTTAAGTTCATTTTTAGTTATTCCACTGTAATAGCTAGCATTTTCTTGCTTAAACAAAGGTTTTGAACTTCCATAAGTAAGTGAGGCTTACCGCAGTCGCTAAATCACTTCCTTTGCATAAACTATGAGATAACCAATGCAATGCTTGAAACTGAAAGTCAGACTGCTTTATTTCTAGGCATACGTTTTCCTACGCTATTGCGCTGTCAGGTATCCCTGCTGGTAGATAATAGCTGGGCTTTGAAAAGGCTAACATACTTTGTCCCAATAAGACGCTAAGTAACAGGACACCAATTTTTAGCCCAAAGAGATGAAGGAAATTGACGTTTGCCCCTGGTATTCCATCTATAGTCTGAGGCATGCGATAATCGGTAAGCAATATATTTTAACCCTTCTATCTCCGACTTTTTAGATCATAGAAATTAGAGGGATAGCTAAGTGAAGGCAACTCGTAACGCACAGCATAAGAGTTAATTAATTATCATGATTTTATGCATTGATCGGCATCCAACTCTCCCTTGAAAACCAGTGCCATCGCTCACCCACGAGGTTATTGTAATCCGTCTGTCTGTCTGCCAAAAGGGGAAATTCTAGCATGCACTACAGTTTTGCAGACACATTTTAATTATGGACTGTGAGCTATCTGCCTAGTAAGAATATGCATATTTGAAGTTGCTTAAGGAAAATGCTTCTTCGAAAACACTCAGCTTTGACAAATCAGTCAGTTGTGGGATCGTCCTACTTCTTTATTCCCGTGTGCTACTGTATAACAGGAGCTGCAAATTAATTAATTGCTCTTAGAGAAGGAGCGCTGGGTTATTTGGAAATCCGCAGAAATTTCTGCCTTAAGGAGAAAGTGCGCTAAAAAAGGATTTGACAGTTTTCTAAATTCATTACAAACATTATTTTTAGAGGCTGCTTCATTGAGAGGTCTTCTTGTTGTTAGCGGGGGACACTTACCTTGCCTCACTAACCCTATTCTCATCGTACACAATCGTCAAAATGGTACTAGAGAATCTTCTTAATGAACCATTTGCTCAGAAGATCAATTTATTGAACTCTAAAATTCATGCAAAAGATGAAGAATGCCGCAAAATTGCCAAAATTACTCGACGCACTAAAATAGCGTTCATTTGAAGTTCCTTTCAACACCATAGTCAGTTAAAGAAAAAACGCTTTCTGACGCAATTTAAAATTTAGATCATTTCATAGTAACAGAAAGCCAATTGGATGTGTAATCCTGCAGACTTTGGCGGTTGCAAGGAGATTGGAAAGAGGAGAATTCGCAAAATGGTCTCATTTCCCCTACTAAGTATTGCTAAAGCTAACATGTACTTCATTTAATCATCAGCATTTCAAAAGCAGAGAGAGATGAGAGCTCCAATTGAACACGAAGCCGCTGAAAATCATGTGAGCAGCATTTAGAAATCTTTCAAGCAATTAGGAACAAAGGGTTAAAAGTAAAGATGGTTTAAATGAACGTGGGTGAAACTTCCTTATTGAAATGACTTGCCATTATAACCCACTCAGTTCCACCATGCAATCAGATTGTAGGGCGATTACACATCAAACTTGAGATTGGATTTTTGTTTGGAGCATTTGTAGAGCGATCATGACTATCGTACGAAAAGTCCTTGCCTTTTATTTTGTAGACTCTGACAGATAAAGGAGGTCAAGCTTCTCTAACTCGTTCGTTGGTTATCAGAATTTTCTAGACTTCTAGTAGCCGTGACAACTGAAGTCAGTGGTGGAATACGCTTGCTATGTCACTCCTGACACTAGAGAAATCTGAATGCACGCTTTCATTCCAAACTTCCTCTCTCAGACCATCACATATCAAACATTTATAAACGTCTGCTTCCTTTCCAAATGGTCCAGACTGACTCGCTGCTAAGGTCTTCGAAGTTGGTTTTGCAACTTCAAGTCAAAGCACTCCAAAGTACCCATCTCTTCACGTAGGAATGCAAAAATTATTTTTATGCAGCCAGTAGAGGTTGATCATGCTAGTGGGTAGCATCCAGCGAGGAAAGCACCGTCCGCCCTTGCAGCGCTTCTTTAAACAGTCGCTTTTGAACGGCCAATGTTGACTTCGGTCGCTTATAGGAATTGGAGCTTTTTCTCGTGACATTTTAAAATAAGTCACTAAAGTGTTAGAGGTAGGTCTATTAAAGACCTTAACATGTCTGCATTTACTTCTCATTATTTTTTCCCTTTTTCTAAAAGCAGCACGTGACTCTCAAATGCATGTTCTAGACGAGCATTTTTTCGGGATACTGCATATTTCCTTCTCTCTAAAAATGCCACTTTCCTTAAAAAGATGCCTTTGAATAATCATTTAAGCGCACTTTCCGAAGAAAGTAAGGCTGTACTGTTGGGCGGTGAATTTCCTTTTCCCTCAACAACTCCCTATTTTAGATAAATGTACCTATGAATCTCTCATATTTGTTGTAAAATCCTTTCTGTCGTTGCTTCGTTACATTATTCTTAATCTCCCAAAAATTGGAAGGGCATCTTAAAATTTCTTCCAAATTATTATTAGCTTTTCATCACGCCTCATTTGTAAAAGTAATGAGGAGTAGTGGATGGCATTGAATAAAGAGTATAAAGGCACTGCGATTAAGTGAATTCGGCCAGTCCGTCACGAGGCTCGTACCCAAAGACCGCCTCTCACCTTAAATGCGCATTTAAACACTCGTGTATTGCAGCTAGTCAGGCGTAATTCCTCGTCGTCTGCGGCTGAAATGAGGATCTCACTGCGGAAATTACTTGCCTGGAAGTATTAAACTTTGTGAGAGCAAAATTAGTTACTTATTTTGCAAACTTTTTCTAAATTTCCCGCCACAGTTTAAATGTAATGATCTTAAATCAAGTCATGAGAAGTTTCTCCTTGTTCATGTAAGCCAATCTGTTTCCAAGTTATTTCAATTATTTTATGAGCTGGACCCAAATTGCTAAAAACTGGTTTTGAAATGACAATAAATAAAATTGATCAAAGTTAGAAAAATGGTGCCGAAATTGTTTTCAATTTATTTGCTGTCATTACTTTGACATCCGTGTGGATACATGCATCAATTATAGGGCCCATGACTTACCCGAAGACCGAAGAAGAGGACATAATTACAAAGTTGCCGTCCCACACCATCGCCAAAATCGGCGGCCATGCAAACTGTTAAGCTATTAAAGGAATAGCAATTAAAATAGCTGTAAATATTACGTGACTCCCCGCTAATAGCTTTTCTGCGGTTCGACTTGCTGAAATGAGTGGAAAAGGCTTTATTTTTATAGGATATGCGTCATACAGTACCTATTTAATTTACTAGCTTTTGATCAAATTTGAGATAATATGTTTTAGTCAAAAGTTCTGCTCTAATTCATGTTTGTGCTTCTTGTTTGGAATAATTAATGCAGCCAGCAGACGCTACTTAAATTAGCCAGCGATGAGTTAGTAGCATGTGCAAGACCCAAATGCACTTTTGTTGTAAGTATTCATCGTTAAAGCATTTTGTTCATGCGCTCAGATGTTTCTACTTTTACCTATTGACTGGCAAATTAAGGTGAAACTACGCAGTCGTGTTTTTAGGCAAATTGTTGGACATGAATCGGTGGGTTGGATGTGGTTTCGTCTTTTCCTAAGGTCCTTCTAGTAAATTTCAAAAATGGTTGGATGTCTTTCGCATACGCATTAGTAACTCTACGCATTTTCGTACGATTTGGAGTCTAAAACTTCTAACATTCAAAGGGAATTACGATGTCGTTTAGTCTATTAAGTAGAAGGAATTAATGCTTTTAGAGTAAATAGGCGCCCCTATTAGCTGCGTAAAAGAGCACAAATCTTCATCTCAACACGGATTTTTTTTCTTCCCAATTTTATGAGTTTATAAATCACTCGTTCGGATGATGAAAGAGATCTGAGGTGTTGCGGCAAATAAACAACTAGAAAACAATGTAGCGTCCAGTTATTTAACTGAAAATCCCGCAGCAATGCTCCTCATTTCTGCTTCCAATTAACAATTTTAGAACTTTAGCACAGATAAAATTGGTGTCGGTCATTTTGAATCATTCCCTACTTTCCTGTCTTGAATCAGTCCTTTAGACTAGAAAGCTTTCTGTACGATTTCACCATGGATTATCCTCAAGTAGCTCATTATTTACAGAAAGCGTTCTTCAGCACCATAGCCCCTTCCGCAAACGCACGCACAGGACAACGACGCCTGGAGTGGAATGCTGTGCTGATTATGGAGAGAGGTAATAGGCAACACCTGACAATCCTTATGGTGTACGTTAGCGCTGCAAAATAATTGCTTTTCACTTTTGTGGAAAAAAAAATCAAATCGGCCCGATTTGATTGGCTTACGCGATAGGAACGGTGGCATAAGTTGTTGTATCAGACTAGTCTCGAGAGCTGTGGAGAAACGTGGTTACTTGTTGTGTATTCGAAAAATTAAGCGCATATCTGTACTGCGTTGGTTGTTTGCATTATCTTCGGCTTTGGCAGAGGGTCCAGCGAAGTTCTCTACCATTCCATCTTCGCCACAATGGCTGGACTCCAGGCACTGCCAACAGCTATAGACCCTCCCTTACGACGCCAATGTATGTGCTTTCAGGGTGCTATGCCTTGCTTTGGCTTCAGGGAGGTCTCTGCGCTGCAGACAATTTTATGTCCTTTTTATGACCCGCTATCCTTTGACGTTTGCCAAGGTTATCAAGCAGATTTTGAATTTTTCCTGCTTTTATCATTTTAAGAGATTTAATTTGTTTTTCTATGTTGAGTTAAATTAGTTAATAGGGTGTCTGAAAACCTTTTAATGTTCCAGTGCAGCAACGCACAAAATTTACTTTCTTAAAAAGGGCTTGAAACTTTCTGCAATTAAACCTTTTACGATAAAGACATTAAAGAATGATTGAAATCCCTCCACCATAATTTGAGGATATTTTGCTACTCTGGTAAGACCCATTAATGAAATCGGCTATGTAACCGAAATGTCCCTACATACTTTAGGCTTTAAGTCTCGGCAACTCACTAGCTATTTACCAAAATTCAGATCTCCTGGACAGACGCCTCCACCATCTTTGTGATTTGCAATTGTGCTAGTGAATTTGATGTTGGGTAAGAAAAGATGGGTCGACGAATTGACAAAGACTGGTAATTAAGTACTTCAAGTCAAAAATAAACCAAGCGCTAAGCAAAGCAAACGTTCAAACTTGGTGAAAGAGTTATCAGCGCAAAGCTTGTTCAGGGAAAGTATGGATTTTTCTGCGAAAAGCCAACAATTTTCCATATAGTTTAATGCTGCCCTTGCTCTAGCGGTCCTTTATGCCTAGTGATCCCAACTTGGCGTCTTCTGTAACATCTTTCCGGTTGTTAGACCACGGTTCATGAAGAGAATACGTCTAGGTCGGATGGCACTAATCATAATTGAATGCGGTCAACCACTCATCTTTAGTTCATTAAGGCATACAGAAAGATTGGAACCATTTTTTGCTAACTGCTCCTCCTTATTAGCTCACATTCTCATGCTAACGGGTTATAGCCCATGAACTAGAAAAGTGCAGCAAAACTGATCACCACATATAGCATGCAATGTTTTTGGAGGACCGAAACTCTCTTGAACCCAAAAGAAGACGCAACACTCGGGCAGAATATGTGTTGGCGCTTCACGGAAGGGATTGTAGCTACTGACCAAACAATCTAGTAAAAGGTAAAAAGGCGGATTAACAAAGCGGCTCCTTCCCCGTATTTAAAAGTTAAATCAAAGATTAAGGTATTGCAGTTTAAATAAAAGGGGGCCGTAAATGTTAACTTTCTTAAGAACAACCGTTTTCTGATTAAATCCGAGGGAAATTGTTAATGATCAAAGAAATGAAGATAGAGATGCTATTTATAATTAGAAACATCGTGTTAGGACCAACATGACATTTAGACAGCGAAAAGCGCGGCCGAGACAGGAGAGCTTACAATGGAGCATACAGCTTGTGCGAATTTCGACATGCTTGCATGCCTTTCTACTTGGAACACCTTGGCGCACTCCATGGTTGTCCTATTGTGTCAGCCAGCAAAACTCATCGACGAGCCATACTCCAATTTCGTTAACCATTTATTCGTTAAAGTAAGAGGCGTTTGCTCCTAGCTTCATTATTTCAGTGCGTAGATTTTGATTGGCCTAATGTTCCATCCTCATGTGGAGCTGAGTTGTGAAGGTTCGTCGGCGTTAAACTTTCAAGACTGAGCGATGCTCATAGCAATTTTAAGAAAATTTTGTCTTAGAACATGTCCCATCATTAAAATCTTGAAACACATAGTTCATTATCTCCCCTTATTTATCACCATTTTTCCTAAACACCGCCACTCAAACCCCTATCAGTCTTCTATTTAGGTACAAATGATGCAAGTAGCCATCATTTGTTCCTGAATTTCAAAGTATTTCCGCAATAGACGTTTTTGGATCGCTTAAATACTGAATTTTAATCACCATATTTAGCAAAAAAGCTATGTGCTGTTGTCAGAAGAGGGCACGCTGTCAACAGTCTTTCTGTCCACTCCCGGTAGGTAAACAGTGATATTGTAGTGCATTTTAACTCCTCTTAAACCACAAACGGTTTGCCTGAGACCATCCTTTAGAACCTTCAAAAAGTGCAAACTTAGAAAAGCACAGCATTGACTCGCGAACATTAAAGAGCTTACGCAGATAAGCAGCAAGTTCTTTAAAAAAATTGCAAACTTATTAGTGGATTAGACCACAAAGCGTAGAGGGTATGCATTTTTAGAAAGTTTTAATAAGGAATCAAAGGCTACCTCATTACTCTACTCTTCTGTTGAATTGTGAGCCACGGAAAACACTGTGAAAGAAAGGGTGCGCTTGGCTAATTTAATTTAATGGTTGTAAGTTGAAAAAGATTTGATGCTTTTGAAGGTTTTGCCGTAGTGCGAATACAAAACCAAGACCGTTGGGTGTCGTGAAGAGGGAAGTGGTGAGAACCAAAACCAGCGACTCACAGTTGATAGGTGCACTAATGCGGATTGCAGACGTCTTTTAACGCATAAATATAACTAATTAATGACGAATCGGTGTTTTACTTAGAAATTATCTGCTATTTTCATTGAGCTGCTTGCATATGTTCACAATGAAGGCTGTCACGGAGCCAAGACATAATTGCACCAAGCACACCCAACATTTTCTGTTCGTGGAGGAAGAGCAAACGAGTCATCATTGTACAGAAAAGAAATAGACGCAGCGCAGTGAATGCTAAAGAGATATCGCAAGAAGTTGATCATCAACAAAAAGCGAATCCCAAGATCATTGCAAACTGCACATTTGCCTTTGCTTTTTTGCTATTTCGGGTAAGCATTGCTGATTGTCTCATGGAAGTGATGTTACTCACTCCATTTGTAAGTAGTTAAAGACGAGCTAAGGCAAGGGGGTCAGGTAGACGGGAATTGAGGGAATCCCTAACGTTCTCACCCTCCAAGGTATTCTCCAAGCCACAAGACCATTCTCTGGGCTCTGCTTGATCTGAATTGGAGGGAAGAAGACACTTAATTACTTGATGGCTTTTAACCATTTGCGCCTGAGCTTCAATGTCAATGAGGGGACCTTTAGTTTCGCATGGTTAAACCATTAGTGATATGCATGTTTAATAAACGTTGAGTATTTTAAGTGTCTTGTATTTCCGGAAATACTGCTTGTTTATCGATAAATTGCGCTGCACTTTCACTCAAACCTTTTGACCGTTATTTTCTAAGCTAAGTTTTTGCTTGTCTGTGAAAGAAAACTAATTAGATGTGTAATTTAGTAGGCATCACTTACACATTTTACTGCCAAATTCCTTAAATAAATCACGAATGAAAATCAGCTTCCCGTGACACCACTTATTCTTTTCCCATTTTATCCTTAATTTGCCGTCAATAATTTATTAAAAAGGCATAAAATAGTGTTTCAAAGAGGTGAGGAAATTAGATAGAGGTTGGGTACACGAGGAGTGAGTGGTGCAATTTCAGATAAATCAATCCTTTATTTAGCGCAACAAAGGGTCACGTGAATAACTCCTGTGAGATAATATTTAGAAGTCTCATCAGAAAGCTTTCAGGTTTTTCGCTGCGCATAAAAGTGGTAACCAGCCTGCCTATTCTGCTAATCAGGTATGCGTTATGCAACAAACAAAGTCTAACATGGTTGCAAATCCCTTCATACATTCGACTGGCCAGGCTTACGCTCGAAAGGAATAAAGAAAGTAAACGGAAGCCAAACCAAGGAAACCAAACACGAGAGGTAAATGACCAACTCACGTAGATACGATGCAAAAGAGCCTTGATGACAGGGCTTAGTAACTCACCTTGAAGTTGATGAAGGGGTTAGAGGTGGTGGGAGAGGAAGTAAGGTGGAGGAAGGTAAGCTATAATGCGGTTGTACCTTGCATGTGTCCCACTGCCAAATGTGTAAGCTATAGCCCAAAAGGAGATCACAGACCTTGTGGAGCTCGCTGCCCACAGAGGCAAAAGTCCTCATCAGTCGGTCGCGTTTAACATTCAGCTGAAAACAAAAAACAGTTTTGTGATCACTGAATTCGTTCTTGCCAATCAGTCACTCAATCAAGCGTTGCTTATCAAGTGGGGTCAGCCACCTCAACAAAGAAGTGTTACCTATAGCTAATTGAAGGGTAGTGTCTGCAGCATCAATGCTTTGGTGGGTGACTATGATCATACCGTCTATGATCATACCGTCTACTGCTTAGGCATAAAAAATGTTTGGTCTCGTTTTGAATATGTAAAAAACGCAAGAATAATATTTTGCATGAAAAAGTGCAAATAAAAGGATGGCTAATTTATATCAGCATATTTATTAAGAAAAGTGGGAACGTCGATTCCATCAGAGACGTTAACATGGCAGGCTGGCTTTGTAGCGATGGTTACTCACGTTCGAATCCAGAAAATGACCCACCATTCCAACTGGAAACAATTTCTTTTTAATTAAAAAAAATGGATTTACCATCAGTGTCGAAGTAAAAATATTGCACTCTTGGAGTGCAAGTTAAAAGCTGACATTGGTATAAAAAAGTAGTTAATAAGTGTGCCCATAAACCCAGCGATTTCCAGCATTCTTGTCGAGTGTGCAAAGACCTTCTCATTAACATTATCAGTAGAGATTGTAGAGAATTTGCAGTGGTAGGATCTTACTGCTGTGTTGAGGCAGTAAGAATACTTCAATAGGCTTCCTCAACGTCAAAAAATAAGTGTCGCCTCGGTCGTGTAATATAAAGGTTGAGTAACTTCAGTGAAGGGAAATGAAATGGTGTCTCGAATGGGGTTAGAAAGTCAATTAACGGAAGGAGTGACTTAAAGCAAAGTAATTCTTCAGTGACGCGAGAAATCAATTTGTTTCATGCTGTTCTTACTGTTGAAGGTGATCTGCCTGCAGCAAAGTGAGCCGAAACATTTTCCACTTTTTACTAGTTTTACCTTCGTATCACATAATCTGTCTTTCTTGCTTTTTTAATGCTTAAAGTATCACTAGCAAGAATGCTTCTTGATTCCCCTTGTTGGAATATTTTGCCTCTCATAAACCGTTTTCTCCGGCGCGCCTTGCCCATTCATAATTCATGGCTCTTCTCGCCAAGTTATCGCAAGGGCCTCACTATTCGCTCATAAATTTTAATTTGGCCACCAAGCGATTCATGCAGCATGAGAAAATGGTAAGCAGGGACGAAAAAAACAAATTTAAACAATTACACTCATTTACTGTTTTAAGTAAGAAGAACTGCTCGTCCTTTGCAATTCTTATAGGAATTGTTAATAATTCCCTAAACTTTTCCCATGGCACTCGAAATTCTTCACCGGAAAGAAGAACAGAAGAGCTTTAGGAATATTGCCTAGGAAAGCACGTTTTACATTTCATCCATGATTATTGCCAAACAGAAAATAAAGACGGTCTGGTGTGTCGAAATTTAATGTGCGATTTGCCAAACGATTTGAAACAGCACAAAGATATAAATGACAGTAGCTACTTTAAAGCATCCTAAGTTCTTAATTTTCCTTTTGAGCACTGGGATTTTACCATGCAGAAACCAGTTAAAGATAATCTGGCAGCATCAATGCTCTAAAGATTATGCTAAAATGCTGAGATCCTTTTTATACTATTTTAAAGACGTTAAGTGCTTCAATGCGAACCAAATGCAAAAGTACATCAAGCAATGTAAATACACGAAGTAGAGCTGGTCATGTAATTTAACTTTTGAACAAATCAAACAAAAATTTCTTTTGAATCTCAGTGATATTTTATGTCTTTGTACTAGTCAGAATCCTTTTTTTTATTTCTTACACGTAGTTCAGTTGTGGACCTTCACATTGTTCGGCTAGGCAGCCACTGTCAGACAGCCTATCATAAAACGGTCCATTTGGTCAGGGAAATCTCCGGTAAGAGCGGCTTGAGACTGCTGAATGCTCACGATGACAGCATTCGATCGGCCTTCTCACAAGACTCTCTCTGCGTATGGCCACGCCATGACATTAACCATATGGAGAAGAGACGAGTGAGACTGCGGCCTTCTAGAGCTCTCGAAATTTGTTTAGCATTTTAAATGGTAATCACATCCTGTCAGGTGCCTATCTTAAGCATTGCTCCGTAGCACTTATAATCTGTTATTTAAAAGGTGTATAATAGGTAATGGAGCACTGTTAAAGTAAAGGAATTTGTTCCATCCCTTGATAAATATGGCTTAAAGACCAGCTGTTACAATGAAAATTACTATGAGATTTTCTCAACTACTTTAGTAGTGCATAGACGTTAGTAAAAAGAGCTATTTCAATTCACGCTCCTTTCTCAGTCATCCTTTCAAATAGCTACATTTTAGCATGTAAAAATCAGTTAGCCTCACTCTGGCCTAAATGGAACTTAGTCTTCGCTAATATTTCTAAGGCGTGGATACATTCCTCTTTGTGCGATGGTACCTCCCTGTCTCTCAACAAAAACTAAAGCATTTTCGCTCTATGCTGAGCATGTCAGAGTTCCAGCTTTCCGAAAATGCATTGTGCCTATTTTCGAAACCAATCAGATGCTATTTAAGACTTTGATTTGTCAGCTATCTACAACGCACTAACTGAAGTGGTGGGCCATTGAACAACCTGCGAATGATTAAGCGGCTGTCTGATTGTTTTGATGCAAAACGTCAGTATGTTTATAGCTGCCTTGTTTAAATGTAGTGCAGTAATTTGCTTCCTAGTGGAGATGATTTTAAAACATGGTGTAGCTCCGGGAAAGGATGCAATTAGCATTTGCCATTTGGGTGAGGACAAAGCTTAGGCCTTAGGTGAAGAGCTTACCATGTGAAGGTTGAATAGTATGTGGAAAGCTATGTAGCCAATCTTCAGCAGTATGCATGCTACTTAAGTCTGACTTCCTAAGTTGTGTGAACCCTGACCGTAGAAGGTACAGGTGGGCTAGGTATGGGAGTTTCATTCACCCGCAATGTTAGGATTAGGCCTTTCTGATGCTTATCCTACTTAAAATGAGCTTTACAGCTTTTATGCAATTTATTTTGCTTCTTACTTAACGAAAACTCTTTAGGAGCAATGAAAATGTTCTTTTACCAATACAACGTGCAAATTTAGTCCCACGTTCAACAAAGCAAAACTGGCTCAGGGACACAAACATAGTTGAGGGGGGTAGCAAACAGTAATCCGATCGTTTGGCAAAAGGTGACATGATTGCTTAATCTGGCAGAATCACACCCACAATTTCAAATTACTAAGTGGCGATCCAAGTAAAGGGGTATTTTGCATGGACATGATTTGGTGAGCACTTATTATTGCTCTCCTGTATCTTACTAAAAATCAACGTCTGATTTAGCGCTTTTGCTATTATGTTTAAAAGGCATGAAGGTGAAAACTCGTGAACGCGTGTGCTTAGCCCTTCACAATTACATTCAAATAAAATTAATGCCTAAAATGACGTACATGGGGTCAAAATTTTGATGAATTTTATCAAATACTACCCAATTCTGACAACGTAGAAGAATTTGATTTTAAAAGGTTTCCAACTAATTTCCGTTTCAGTTGTGGTTCTCATAGTTGGATAAGCGGTTTTGGGCTTGCATAAGAAGGAATACAAATTCGTAAATCGGGTCGTTTATGTAAGAGTGATCATAACAATCACTGCTACCTAGGGCGAGAGATTCCTCTCTCCACCTTTTCATATAAGGTATTTTATGAGTGTTTCTTACAGACTAAAAATCGCAATGAACCAGCAACTTAATAGATGTCTAGCTCATTAGAAAAAATGTAAAAATGGTTGATAACCTTTTATTTTACATTCCACCGCCTATAAATTATGGAATGGTAAGCCCGCAATCAAGTCAAGGGATAATTTAAGGGATTTTTCTTTTCCTTTTCTTTTTCTTTTTTCATTTCTTAGACTTAAGAGATAAAGAAAACTGACATTTGTTATTGATATTACACTAGTATATTAAGGCTTGTACCGATTCCCCATTTGTGTCAGCAATTTTTAACTTCGAACCTAAAAAATTGCGCCTCGTTGGGCAAAATTTTTACTGTTCGTTCCTTCTATCTGCGACTCATGAGATCCCAGGACTTAGAAGGTTGGCCGGGCAAAGACATGATGCGTGGTATGAGCTTTTGCAAAGTGTCAAGAAATTATGCAAAAATAGGCGTACTTCCCCACCGGCCACCTAAAAAACCGACACCGTCCGTTTAGCCACGAAGGTAATGTAATTTAAACGCCTGCCTCCTGAAAGCGATATTTCAAACAGGAGTCACAATTTCGCCAGTTAAGGCTGCACATATGCTATCATGTTATTTCAGGGTGCAATTCCCTGATTCTCGAAGGTTTTTATCAGCAGTGACATTTACCTAGTATGAATGTTTCTTGGAAAACTCATTCTATTTTGCTAAAAAAATCGTTAGTCAAAGCCGGCAATCTAATTCACCTATGGTTCACCTCTATAACTTGATTGGAAAATTTTGAGGATTATCATTCTCATTTCATACCTGATTTTTTAGAAAGCGTTTGTAAGTGGTTATCACTAAAATATCTGCGGCAAAGCGGCGTTTATGAACATCTTTAATCGCCTTGTTCTTAGACATTTAAGCAGTAATTAGTTCGAATAAGTTTGGGAAAGATTGCAAATTAGCTCAGGCAAGTAATCATGTGCGAGCACCTGCATACAACGTCTGATACAGTTTACAAATCAAATCAGAATTAATACAGGTAGGCGAAGGTCATATAGATCGCTGATGTTGGATCACATTCTTTCCATCGCTCTAGATCAAGATGTTTTCGGTTCGATTTCTCATTGGTCAGATCGTGTTTAGCGCGTATAAAACTACTTTCACAGAGGGACGCATAAAATCACGCATTTAACGTTACATGCATCAACACAATACTGACAGCTCCTAAAACTGCCCTCTAGTTCCCTTCGTCGTATTTTTGCTACAACCATTCGACTTGTCAAGACGAACAAGGGCAGGGTCTGCAGTAGGTTGTCCAGTTCACTGAGCAAAAGCAGTCGCGTTTCATAGCTCGGAGCACTGCTTACTGGTAACTTGCACGAACTTGAAAAACACAACTTCTTTCGCTGCGCCGGGCAACATTGCGCCTCAGACCACCATTCCTTGCTCATTATTCAGGCCGATAGACACGAAGTCGGTTAGATGTGCTAGATGTGAATCGGACTGCTGAGTTTTATTTTCGCACTTATCCAACTTTAGAACTTTTGAGGTTGCAGAAGCTTTAAGTTAAACTTTGTGCAAAACCATTGCAGGGATTCCGAATGCTAAAAGGGTCACCCAAAAAAGATGGACACATAAGGCCTTACCAAGTGTGTTTATGTCAAACCAAAAAATTTGAGCTCTGAGAGGAGGATTGAAAGGCATTAACCAACAAAATATGCGCAAATACTTAAGCTTTGATGCAGGCGAACTTATTTTATTCCATCATCGTGTGCATTGAAACCAATAATGATTTGTCGATCCTCGATTACGTTGAAATTTTCAAAAGATAATTTGGCTACTTTTACTATTATCGAGAGGGCTATTCTAGATAGTTCTAGCCTTCCTAATCTAAACAGCTAAGATGGCGCCCATTCTGTGCTCACAATTAACTGCGAACGTCGTGGAATTTTACGACATTGAGACGATCAGTAGGGTGTTCCAGTCGGAAGACTTCCATTTGCGAGCATGACCTTGCAAAGCGAGAACTATAGTGTCTGCTTCGAAACTCTTTATATGCTGGATCATGGCTGTGTTTATCATTTTCATACGCCACCGAGCCATTTGAACACGAACTATTATCTATGGGTTTGTCTTCTCTCATGTAAAGCCTTGTTCACTTCTCAATGCTGCGGCAGTGTTACCTGATGTCTTATTACGATGTGGCTGTTGCAGGCCTCTAAAAGCTCTTCTTCATTTTAATGCCACGCGTTACAGATTAGGATGTTGCAAATAAGGTTTTTGAGCTCGTCTTTTTAACTGCAGACGATGCTTTTATGTTATTCTGTGCGGATAGGACGTGAGTGAACAGGGCCAGGAGTACTTCCTCTTGTCACGCATTGCTACTCATCTCTATCGCATCAGCGCAAACATGATAATCACGCTTTGATCCACCGTCACCCTCCTAGCCATTGGCGACCTGTGAGGTGGAATCGCTGAGAACGCCTTTGTTGGCGCGCTGGCCATTTCCGATATAGTCCTTTGTGCATCTAGTGATTTCACTCAAGTGAGTTGGTAGTGGAGGTGGTTTACATATGCACACAGGCAAACGTGCTCGAATTAGGTCTTTGTGCGGAAGGGGATAAACTTATCTGCAGTAATTTTGCTGCAGTGTTGGGAGTGTTTGAATGTTATAAAATATGATCAAACGGCTAGGTTAAGGCGAGAGCGGTGAGTCAAAAATAGGCACAAAATTTTGTTAAATAATCCGATAGAGAATATTTTCTCCCTGCAGTAGAGTTGCACATTTAACAGCGATGCGATTAGAGCTTCCAAATAAAACATACTGCGGTTATTTTATTAAAAATTTTTTTTGCTATTGTCATGCGAATCAAATTTCGCGGTGCCTTGTCGTTATAATTTGGTTCGGTTCCTAAATTTCTGTCCAGCGCATATCTTGTCATCACCTTTCGGTTCGAGACATTAGCCATTTCATCTACTTACGTTAGTGATACGGTCACGAGCACATGCATTATCGAACACCGACTGGGATAGCTGGAGGTCTAAAATTTCCATGCGGGTGTCTTGATTTGTCGGCAAGTGTAAGCGAGCCGAGATTTCGACGGATGCGTAAGCGCGTGTCTGGCGGAGAGACAAAGATTATTCCAATCGGTGACAGTTTACACGACCATTTAAATCCCTACTATTCCTTTTTAATTTGTTAGTAAACAAATTATTGTGGTTCAAAATTTTGTGTTTAACCTGCAATTTTTATCACACCAGTGATATCGCCTTCAAAAGTAAGAAAGAATGTTCTCCGTCTTTAACAATTCCGACTCTCATTTTAAAGGGTATGAAAGTATAACTTTTCCGCAACTTTTAGAGAGCCTGGGAGACAAATCATTTTAACTTCTTTGACCATAAAACGCGTTTCTGTTTTCTGGGAAGGAAATCTATTCCAAAGTAAATGAATGTCGGTCAAAGAAAATTAACATTCCTCCTTTTTTAAATTCCCTACATCGTTAAAATGTTTAATTAAACTAAAGACGTCCTTTGGTATTTTGGAAGGAAAACGAACTGTCGCTCATGATAGGGCATGCTTTAGAGTGAGAAAGACTGCAGTTTTTTTATTAAAGCATTTAATTAACAAGAAGGTGTAAGAAGACAGTTCTTTGTTAAAAGTGGCGTTTTAGAGCACTTGCTGACCCATTCGCCAGGTCAACAAGTGGATCTTCGCATAAAGAATTTAAGGGGTACCTCAAATGAGGCTTGAAAGTGAAGCAGGGAAGTGGGTTGCTGGAAGCCACCAAAATTTTTCGGATACAAGAGGAATTAGTTCGGATGCCATTGTGGCTCCATTGTTTAATTTAGGACTTAGGGAGCAGAAAGTTTTCATTTAGTCCTTTTTTGCCCTCCGTAGAGTTGAAGCTACTCAGTATGCATCTCTTAGCGATGGCTGTGCCCTAACATAATGCGTGGTTCCCACCTCCGTGCAATCGTAGAGACAACGCTACTCATTTGGACAGAATCTATTACAAATTCTGATTTGATCACCAATCCTGTCGCGCAGCATGCTAAAATGTGTGACAATGAAGAAGAAGGGCGAGTATTAGGTGAGCAGCTTTGATTATTGTTTTATTTATCAGTCACGTCTTTTCAGCCGTCTTTCTTAAAGGGAATCTTCCAGTCTCTTAAGGATTCTAAGCGAGCACCTAAAACCTACCACCAAAAATGGGTTTGCAGAAGATTTAAAAATACTTTGTCATACACTTTCTTTCGCCCTCAACTATGGCCTAAAGACAAGCCGGTTAGTCTAAAGGTTTGCTGAGATTTGATATTTTAAACTCCCTTCTCCCCAGATATCGTTTTAAACGGCAAGATATGTACCTCATCCTTTAAATAACTGGATCGTCTAAGATATTCCTTACTCGTAACTCAGTTTTGAGGCTCAACATGGAGCGCTTTAGCAATCACTTTCCAGCAATTTAGTCTCGCACCATGCATCCTGGAAAAGTGCCTGTGGACTGGTGAAGGCTGGGAGTAGCTCCAATCTTGTGAGCCTCTGGTATTTAACCAAACTTTTACTTAATGTCTCTCTGTCTGTGGTATTGTTAAGACAGGCGAGGAACAAATAAGAGAGTAGATCATGAAAAATCCAGAAAGGAATGGTTGCCTGAAATGGTTGTATTTTTGGCGCTGATGTTACTTTATTTTGCATTTTTGACCTTACCTGTGCCGGTCATTGCCAGCTTGTGCAGCAGGACATAACAATCAACAAGCGCTGCTTGCTGTGCTGCTGAGGTAGCAATCCTTCTTAGTTTCAAGATCTCGTGTAGATGTCGTCCGTTTTATCATGTCAATGCCAAAGTTCCTATCTTGAAAATTCTTACCTCAACTACAAGTGGGCAGTTCGTTGAGGTGCGATTATCTTCTATACCTTTTTGTTCATTTGGATTTCGGTGCTTCAAATGTAAATTAAGCATTATCTTACGTGTAGTTAGGTCTCTAATTTAAATTTAAAAGGGCTTTACTTGGTTAAAGGATATAATTCGGGTTTCTGATTGAGGTGGTTACAGTCTATTTTTGAATTCTTGTTTCAATTTCCCTTTGTGCCTTATCTTTCTTGGAAAATGTAGAGGATTTTCAAGCCCTCCTCAATTTGTTGCTTCTTTATGAAGTTTTTTGTGAAATGAGGAGGAGGAAGTTTTATCCTGTGTGAGAGCATAGTAAAGCGGGGTTCTAAGTAATTGTATCCACAGGTCACCATGCTAGAAGTCTATCCGCTAAGTGAATTGACTTGCACTCCTTGCAGTAGACTCAGAAGGTAAGGGCTAAGGGAGGGTCGTAATTGACCCCACACATCTCTAAGGTCCTCTTTTAAAAATGAATTCTACTATTTATGTCCAAAACCTTCCATAAATGATCGCGGATTTAAGGCGCATCGCCATAAGCTGCGAGAATGCTAGGAAGCTCTAATCTAGCCCAGATTGTTTTCTCTCCAATTTCATGCATTCGTCAATCATTCGAGTGGTAATAAAGACTGTCTAGCCTGTCACCTGTTCGTGTGAGTCACTTAGCCCTGGCAGATAGGCAATAAGAGGATAACGTAGCATCCAAGTTCTAACCTGTACCCTCTCGACATAAAATTGCATATTTCTATAGATATGACGAAAATTGAATCAATCCATAAGCAATAAAAAGGGCGTTCAGAAGGAGAAAGGCAAACAATGAATGAAAAGGATTAAGGAAATGGAATTATCAGAAGAGACGATATGATTTCTTAGCTTGGCATTAAAGGAATCATCTGTTTTCCCATGCCCTTTTAAATTATTGATGGTAAGATATTGGGGAGCATATAAGTTAAACATTTTAGGAAAGGCCGCGTGATTTCTTTAGACTATTTATGGTATAGAGCTTATTTCTTCCCTTCTCTCACCTAACTTTAAATGAACGATAGTAAAATACCAAGCATCTGTGATTGTCGTTGGTGACACCCTCAGGAATTGACCAGAAAATTTAATTGCATTAAAAAAATTAATCCATGAGGGATCGAGTTCTCGATCAGCATGATGTCTTAATTCATTGATGAGCAGGTGTGAGTGAAGTGACCTTTTGCTGTCTGGTGGAGACAAGAGAAGGCACCAAGTGCAATCAGCCATGTGCATTTGTGGCATCGGCTTCACCTTGACCTCCTTGCAGCTATCAGTACGAGTAAGGTCAATCAGCGGGTGATACTGACCAAGTTGGAGTGAACGGAAGAAAGTGTAATGCTCTTGAATGCTGAGAGGCGCACGATTTCTGGGGTGACCAACAATGAGGACAAATTTGGTCTCCACTTATTGCTATTTAAAGTTCATTCGAGTCAGCTCCATGACTTTTTTCTCACCCCAAGATGATATTATAAAAATATGCTTCAAAAATCCCTTATCATTTGCTTTTATAAATTTTTTGTTTGACATATTTAAGCAAGCAGAGGAATTAAACGTTTAAACTGTTTCTTGTCTCATTTATAAGTCGCCAGTTTTAGGTTCATGCATCGCCATGGTGCGACTAGTGTGACTTTTTTGTCCGAGGCAAATGTTTGCTCTTACAAAATCAAAAAATTTTCCAATCACATGAAGCTAATGTTTGACCCCATTTCATACGTTTTATAATGTATAAGTTGGGAATGGATTCTCAAAGATGGGAAAGCACATGGAAGCCACCTCCTTTTTGAACTTTTTGCTAACAAAAGAAGCCACATTAAACACTTTGCTGCCCTAAAATAAAAAATGTAAACCACTCAGAGCATAATTTTCTAGTTAAGTAATGACCTAAAGAGTAGTTTAATTAATTTTTATGCGCAGATTATGGACGCACTACGTCAAGAAATGGCAAGCAGATGCTATCACCTCTCGTCTGATTTTGAGCACAGAGTATATGGCTAAGCATAAGGGAAATTAATCCCAAGAAACACCAATTCTGTAGTTGTTTGACTAAGGCAGCCTGCGATTCTTTCTCAAGCAGCGGTTCCGACTTACAAATGAGAGTGGATATAAAAGAGGATCTAAGGCGATCGTATTCTTTGGCATCTACCACCACGAGTATATGCGGCAAACATCAAACAGCAATTTGACGAGTGTAATATTCAGAGCTATAAGTATGACTGCTTTTGTTTTTCGTTAATATACCCTTTCAGGAAGCCTTGCTTGTAGTTAATAAGTAAGTTTAAAATGCCATCATACTTTGCCTTGATGAGATGCTAAACAGCAAAACAGCAGTTCCCAAAATAAAGAGACAGAGGAATTGACGACTCTCTGTGGCATTGCACTTATGAATAAAGGCTTCCACTAAGTAGCCGTCTCTGACAGCATTGTCTACCTTTAGGAAAAGAATTACGCTTCTTTTGACAACAAGTCCTCTGTCCGCTCCTTGCGCCTCCGACTTTTTAGGTCCTAGGGCTTAGCAGGTTGACTATGTGAAGACGGCTCCTAATGTTCGGCATTACGGCTCCTAATTTATCAAGGTTTTATGAAAGAATAAGCGTTCATCTCCATCCATGGAACTATTGTCTTCGCTCAGCTACGAGGTTGGTGTGATTTGACTATCCGTCCTCCGACCGAGAAATTTCAAACACGCGTTACAATTATTCTTATGCAACCCTTTGAATCATAAGTTATATGCACTGTTTATTTTGACTTTTGAGGCATCTAAATGCTTGCTAATACGCTTCTCTCATTGAAGATACTCGCTTCTATGACTCTGACTAAATCCAGTGGAAGTGATTTCTAGCTGCTAGGCTCTTACGAACTTAGGCTGCTTAGACTACAAACCAGTCATATTCGTTGCACACCCATTGTGGAAGGTAAAATAGCTGAAAATAGGAGCTAAAGTAATTCATGCACAACAAGCAAAGGAGAGGAGGCTCCTTGCTTCTCTTACTCGTAAATAAAGAGCAATTAGCGGTCGTTGATTCAAATACCTTGTGATTAATGTGGGTGATGGAACAATTGGTATGCATCCACATCAATCAGGATAGGAAATTCAGAGTAGGAGCTAGGCACGTGGGTCTCGGGTACACCAACAAATGTCAATCAGCCTTGGCTACAGCTAGCAAATTCTTTACTTCCTCCACTGATGTCAAAAATCCTCCATACAGTTCATTGCAGACTGTCCGCCAGCTGACTGTCTAAAGTGTGATGAGATCTGACTTTTGCGCCCTTAGATTACTTGAGGGAACAAGCATTCTTTAATGCACACTCCAAAGACACAAATATCCTCACCGTGAGAAACAGGTAGCAACTGCCGTTGTAATTTTTCTACTTAAGAAGAAGGAGTTTAGGAGTAGGTTTAAGAAAAATCCACTTGGCAAAACAATCAAGTTTGGCAAATCAGTCAGTGATGGAACCGTCCTACTTGTCTTCTACTTATTTCCTTGAGTCACTAAACCACAAGGGCTACAGCCTAATTATTTTTCTCCAAGGCAGGGGTAATGGGTTAACAAGGAATTTGCGGAAAACCTTTTTGTCACACAAGGTAATCATAACTAAGCGAAAGCATTTGACCGCATTTTAAACTGTACGAAACTTTTGTTTTTAGATCTTGCTTCATTCAAAGATGATTCTGACATAAGTAAATGTCGCTTAATCATGCTTGAACACTGCATTTATTGTTATCGTCTATAATTTTTTAACCAATGCTTAAAAATGCTTATCAGGATTCAGCATTCTTCACATGCAGCTGGCTGCCCCAATGGAAGTACTCACCACATTCTTGTCTGTATTGTCGCTTGTTTTGTTAATTGTTGGATGCCCTGAACACTCAACCGTTCTACTTGGGGTGCATTGCTTTTGCTACCGCTGATGTGCTTGTCGATGGAATGGCTATGGTGCACTTAGGTAAACAGAATGTCTTCGTGGACGCAATTTTGAAGGCTACTTACGTGGCATTCCAATCACGTCAATTTAACATGAATGGAGGGGCTAAAAGGAGATTTCTTCGTCGAAACTTTTTCGTCTAAGTGGAAGTTATTTAGCATGGCAAGGTTCTCTGCAGTCAAAGAAGACCTGTTGCAACGCTGCATGCCATCAAACAAATTACCAGGTCTGTTCTCTACCCGCTTAACATTCAATTGAAAATACCCAGTACATTGGCAGATCTGTTTCTCTCCTGTCAAATCGCAACAGCATGTAGCATAACTAGACTGGTGGCTGAATAATGAAGTGATTTATGCCTTGCTTTGATAGCATACCTTAGAGACTCAACACATTTGTGGATGGGCATAACTGCAACTAGCAAAAACCAGAGAGGCGTCGGGATCCATTAGAGTGGTGGTAACAGAAACGAGAAATTCATTACTGTTCTAACACTCATTTATTTGAGTGGTCTGAATCCTTGCGCATTTCAAACTGGATTTTAAAACACGGGACATTAGGTTTTGTTAAGTTCCGTATTCAATTTATCATGGACGATATGTTCATGGCTGCGACTGTCGAAAACGTAAAATAGATACAGCTTCAAGTGATTATTACCATATTTGATTTCATTCCACTCTTATTAATTACTACACAGAAGAGATTGGTAGCAGTCTCAACGTTGCCATCTATTTATACTATGTCTGCAAAAGGAGCAGCAAATTAGACCATCATTTTTCTCTCGGTTAATGCCCATTTCAGCTAGAAGTTTATCTAGCTTCTTTACATATTCAATGCTTTACTGACAGCACCAGCCAATCATTGGTCTGAGCTATTTCTTTCTTAAAATTACTCTAAACACAACAACAACCTCCACTTTTGTGTGCTTCTCTCTCGCAGTAAAGGTTGTATAAACCAGAACGCCACTCTTTGGACGTGTTCTTAAAGCTACTGCTGGTGGCAACAAATTTCTCTACTAGGGAAGAAATTGCTGCTCTGTGACAGTGATATTGGTTTTTGTTAAGCACAAAGTTCGTTTCACTAGGTTGTTCGACGGTAATTAGTAGGCGATCCTACGTACCGTACAAAGGAAGCAAAGATTTTTTGCTCATTTCCAACTTCCCTACGATTTTAAACTACCTCATTCAAATAAACCAAAAATGAAAATTATTCGTAGTTTTTTAAACATTAAAATTTGTGAAGGTGATTTGCTAGTTTGTTCCTACTTGTATTGTTCTTGAAGGGCTTTTTAATGACAAACGAAAGGAAGGAAAATCTGGCCTTATTTTGCCATACACATATTTTGCATTGACAACTGCGTTGGTCCTGTGCGTCAGATAAAATGCATTATGTCGTGTGTAGTTTAGCCCAACGTGGCGTTTCAAATAGGTTGAAGAGGTGAAATCTTAAATTTGTGTAACGATGTCAGTGATTTACTCGTCAAGCTTAGCATTTGGATCTCCGGAAGATGTAGACAAGTTGGGAGAAGACTATCTTCACAGAAGTAATGAGTAAAAGAAGGGTGCAGTGGCATCACAAATGAGCGTGTTCGGGACACACCGCCTTCTAAGGGCCAATGGAGGTCAGTCCGTCACAAGGTTTGCGTCTACTGCCCGCCTTACACCAAAAGGCGCAGAATTTCTCTTTTCTGACGGCTAAACTAAGGTCTTCACTTAAGGAGCTATTCACGTATAAAAACATCATCATGTTGTGCATCACTCATCCGAAACATTTCCATGCGTTTCGGGTAAATTATTTCAAAACAAGGCGTGATGGGTCGATTCACATCCTCGCAAATGCATTCCACTGCACTTTTTATGCACTTTACTCAAAATGCGGAAATATTTCGCAAAATTAAAGCTAAAAAGGTAGGAATTCGGCTAGGGATTTTTCAAAAGGTGATGTGTGCTTTACCTCATGATATTAATTCCATATGCATTGAGATCCCGCATTCTAGCTGACTTGAATTACTTAGCAATTTGGATGCTTCGGCACTAATCCCAAAAGTGGGTGTTGCGCGCTTACTAACTGAGAGGGCACTTGACCTCACCGTCAATGATCCATTTTGGAAATAATAGTGGGTCTGCAGTCTCGTCCTGTAAAAGAACCACATAAGGGGCAAGTATATGTTTAGGCCATGACGCTTGTCCGCCACTTTTCCAGAAGCACCAACCCAAAAGCAACAGTAAATAACAAAGCGAGGTTTTAAAATTACCTCGTGGAAAATAGGTTTTACCTCTGTTCCTCTTTTCTACATGTGTTTATTAGATTACCATCCAGACAGTGAGGAAGTGAAGGGATACCGCGCGTTCTCATAAATTATTTTTTCATACAGATAGTGTGGATAACTCTGCAACTAACTAGATTCAATGGATCAAGGCTAATGTTACTTCACTGAACTGAGCAGTTGCCGAGGATAGATATCGTTATTAGTCAGCATTAATTCATTCGCCTGATAAATCTGTGAGTTTTGACGCTAACCTCTAAAGGGCTTTTGTTCTGCAAACTGTTTTTTCGTTCATTTAGGGCAGTGTGTCATTATTAAAGCAAATAGAATTTTGCGTGAGGTAAAAAGCCGCCAGAACACTGCAGATGACGTCTCTCGTCTCTTTTAAGCGTCTGTTAATGCCTTTTAATCTGTTGACGTCCTCGTGGGACCACATGTCGTCTGAGTATGTACACCCTCGAGTTAAGCAGTCTAGGACAGAATGCTAGTCATCGCACACAAGTATTATAGATTAGCCATGTTTACCGTTGTCATGGAACAACTCGTCTCCTCTCAACGATCTCAAGAGAGGCAATGGAACTATGGTAAACACCTCACTCTGTTTTAGATGTTTATTCGATAGCCTAATACACGTAAAGGCGTCTTCTTTGGTTATTTAACAATGTCCCTTTTAGCGCCTATTCTTCAATCAAAGCGGTCGATACTCGCGCTCTCAGTCGCTTCAATTTGAGTGGTCGAGGTGACGTACGCTTAGAGTTTGATTGTCTTGCTTACAACCATAGGGTCAATGTTAACCAAAGTTTCAAATACGTGGGGTCAGAACTACCTTGTGCCCTCGATCGTTAGGCTACTGTCAAGTGCGCACACTGCCATGCCCCCACCTTGCGTATGCACGTCGACAAGTAAGGAAGTCTGCAGTGAAGTCCTTGTGTCTTTGTTTACCCAAATTGGTAACTCAACAGGATTTGCGTCCACACATGCAAACAAAATGGTTTAAAACAAAAAGCTGTCATTTCGCATATAAGCGATTTCAAATTCAATGGAATAACCCAAACGACCTATTCAAGTGAGTTGAGATAGAGTGAATCGTTTGGCAAGAAAAGAGATCTGGCATTCACTCATGTGTCCATCCTGCTTCTTGACATCCAAGTTACCGGGGCGCCATAAAGCATACAGATAAGAAGTCCAATGTCCTATAGACACTGATTTGCAGATAGTTTCAAGCGATCTGCACGTTGCTGTGCTTGTACAATCATGCATGTTTCTTGTCTAGAGCTCTAGTTTCCTGACAGTACGATAAATTTCAATCTCGGCCAGCAAGATCACAAAATAATTGGGGATAGCCGACACGGTTCCTAGCGACTTTCTGCCTTAAACAGATATCTTCAGGTTAAGCCAATAATGGAGATGCGCCCTTTTCGAAATCGAACTAATATGCTATGCTGCCATGGCTCCGCAGCGGTGGAATGCTCCATGCGTTATTACATTCGTGCTGATTTTAGGCCACAGCACAGCAATCATCTCTGTGAGCATTCAGCCAATGCGAAACATGCCTAATCGAAATAAGTTTTAAGATCAAAGTACGTTGAGGACCAGACTTTCTGTAGGTGTCCCAAACAGGGAGTTACGAACATTTATCGTGACAAAAGTGATTCTACTAAAGCTACACTTACAAAAACACTTCATGGGTTACTAAAAACAACCGTAATGGGATCACTTATAAGAACTCACTAAAAACACGCTTTCGCACCTGCAAATCCAAATTAAAACAGTTTTGGTGTAATTTATCCTAGGGAAGGGAGTGTCAGATTCCTGGAGAGAGACCATGTCAGCAATGTCAATTCAGAGCTCTGTGGGTGCCTTTTAAAGACGAGTCACAACTCCATCTCGATGAGGATGTCAGAGTCGCGCAGTGCAGCACTGAGGGAACGCTGAGTGAGAACTGGTTGAGACACGTTTATGCGGTCGAGGAAGTCGAAGAATCTAAGTGTAAAGACACTACACCGTCGTGGCCGGCAGACTACCGTCTGACCGAAAGCAGCATCTTCATTGGGTAGTTAAGGTGTGGTGATGCCCAGTTCGAAACACAGTGGTCATCTCTGCAAACCATCAGTCCGTGAAAAGAAGACTTCACCCTAAATAGATAACGCACTTTTTATGTTTTGCATGTTTATCTTCGATCTACTAAACACTGTTGTATTTCTTCTTTCACAATCAGTTGCTTAGAAATGAATACTTCTAGAAGTTGCTTAAAAGATCAAATGTGGTGTCAGAAGATTATGCAAGTGATGCTGCATTGCGCACGTTAAAATTAATACGAGAGACATAAAATTCACCTACTTTTGTTAGGTTTTAACGATGATTCCTGTAAATGTCACCCTTCCGATTGCGTTGTACAACTCTCCCAGTAGAAATAATAATCATGTCCACAGAGTTGTATGTTCTACTCCCTTCCTCCTTCTCCCTCCCTCCCCAATTCATGCCATGTTGAAGCCGTCAACATCATTGAGCCACCAGTCATTGTGTTTTCGAAGGAATGAATCCCGCTATGCAAACCAATCATGGGAGTCGGAAATTATTAATCTTTACAGCTTATTGGCTAAAGAGGACAATTTTGGAAGACCTGTTAGTAATTGTCACTTTGATTTGAGACAATTAAATAAGGTGCCTCTGTGCTAATGGAGTACACCTTTTTATGTTCTTATGCCCATGGCAGCTAAAATTTATGCGCTCACCTCACATCGGACTATGCTGACTTGAAAGTATTCGGAAGCGGAAGTTAATCAAGCCAGAGTTGCAAAATGCACAGAATTCCAGCACCTTTGCAGCTGGTCCTAAATTTCGGTTTTGCTAGACAAGTGTTTCAGATGATTTCTAGTAGCCTTTTACCCACGCAATGAATTAAATTTCTGAGTGTTGCTTCTTATCCCCAATTTTCCTACATATCTCTATAAATTGAAATGCTTTAACTGCATCTAGATGTGACTATACTACCAATGCACTGATGGACTTTTAAGATCGCAGTTCGAAGGAAACGGAACTAAATCCTTGACACCGAGATGGCTGTAGGAAACGCTGAGATCTACAAACTGGTGAACAATATCGCGCTGCGTAGCTACGTACTATTGGCAGAAGAGGAGCAGAATTTCCTTAATTCAACTGGCATGTATTCTCAGTAAAATGCGGACTGCAAGAGGCTTTCAAATGTGTGAATTTAAAATGGCTTATTTTGACTTTTGAAATTGCACGCCAGTGCATTGCCGACATCTCGAATGCGGCGTGGAAAAGCAGGACTGTATATATGTTTTTCTCTCCTGCTCCGTCATCAGCATTGCCTACTGAACGCTGTTAAATGAATAGTGAAACCAAAACGAACTAAACACAGCAAGACAAAACGTGACTTTGTTGGACTGGTGTTCTACTCTCCGCAAAATTGCTTCAGATTGTTAACTGCATGCATGATTTTTAAAAAATGCTTGTCAGATGTGGGATGGAAGAGGGATGTAACTTTAGAGCTCCGTGATTTAGGTGAAATCCATTGCATTCTTGGCCCTCACATGAAGAAGGAAACAAAGCGTTGTTATCCATTAAACTTTTGGCTTGCATTTTAAATGGAATGAAGTCAAGTTTCTCTCTGCAATTCGCAAAGTCTAAAGGACAGTTTGCATTTATCTTGCTGAGCACACAAATGAATCCTTGCCCTCTGGGATGGAAATCCTCTTCGGCGTGGACGGTAATTGGCTGAAAGGAAATACTTCTTAGCATGAAATAGTCTTCTACTCCTGCCATCTTAAAATTAAAAGCAAATTTATTGTTACTCCTAATTTAATCTTTGTCTTTACACTACAGCTTTTTTAACTCGACAAATTAAGTCAGAGGAATTCTTGCTTAATGGTATCTTCTGCGTTTTAAAATGAAAAGGAAAAGGTCATTTTCGTAGCGTTTCCTTAAGAGTGAGCATAGCTGCGAAATTTTGATTAAAGTGTTTGATTACATAAAACATTTATAACAAACAGATTGCTCAAGTAAGCAGTGGTAAGATGGAGCATTTGGCGGCCTCGTAAAGTGTTGCCATTGAGTCGCCACGGGCATGCAAGCGGGTCTGACTAGTTTTGTCGAAGAGAACTAGGCAGGTGCCTCAAAACTTGTCGGACCCGGGAGGAGCTAATATGGATGTCAATATGTTCAGTAAAATTAATTAAACAATTAGGTTTCCATTTTTAGTTATTTCGCATGCAATGTCCTTGCTTTGTTTACGATATTTCTTTCAAGGCTGGTCTGTACGGACAGGATTTGTATGACTTTTGCGTATACCATTGCCTTTTTTTCGATGCTCAACTTCTCATACTCTGGGTTAGAGCACTTTGGTCTGCAGATTTCCTCTTCTTGTTCGACGTCCTGTGCTCATTTATAATGCATGGCTGCTTTCCCGGTGTTGCCGTAGAGGTAGCCGTGTGCATTCGGACTGATTCTTTTTACACCTTTTACTCCACTCACCAGGCAAATAAAGCAACATGCAAAATGCGAAACAGGGAACAAAGGGGAAGATCTGTCTGGCTAAAGTCATCTGCTACTTTAAGCACAATCATGTCCTAGTGGCTGTCAATCTTTAAGGGGACATTTCGGTGCTCTTGATAATTACGAGGTATCACTTGAAGTCCGCCATAATTATATGGTGCATAAGAGACTTCGGAACAGGGTCTAACAAATGGAAAGCATACCATCTCTTACTCCTCATCTTTCCAAGCATGACTCGAGGATGTGTTCACACATGAAAAATTAATATGCGATCTACTCAAACACTATAACAAACACAAAAGCGCGACTAATGCGTGGTGCTTTAGCTCACCATTCATTTTCAAACATTGTTTTGAACAACAAGGTTTTTTCTTGTGAATGAATCGTTTGGGCTTATCAAAAACAAGTCTCAGCTTTTTGATACGAGTCATAAAACCAGTTATCGCATTAATGTTTAGGTGGCAATAAGCCACTTGGCATCCTCAGAATTTTTCTCATAACACTATATGCAGGAGCAAAGTGCAAGTCCTTTAATCTCTTCTCTTATATTATTTTAATTGATCTATGCAGAATTCCGAGTTATTTAGAGATTTCACCTTTTTGAGCAAATCAACCGACTTTTTGATTTTCAATGAAATCCTCAAAAATCCAACTCATACCCCGTTTCCTGATCTTCGTGGAACTTGCAGTGTTCTAAGTGTGATTAAGTGATTACTTTTGGCTAGAGATACGCAGTGTCTCCGGTCTCGTATACTCCCAGTGTTCGATTGGGCTTTTCTCTGCACTGATTAGCAGCACGTCCAAAGCCACTCCTCGAAGGAAATTGACCACTCAGTCAGGACCGAATGAGCCAGCAACACTCCGGAATGCTGGAATGTGAAAGAAAAACGGCCAAGCCCACCTATCTCTACGGCACTTACAACTTCTCATGCATTGTATAGATCTTTGTATTTATTCATCGGGTGCGGATTCAAATGTAGTCGATCAGTCCAAAAAGAATGTGATGCAAATGTTTCCTGCTGATAAGGTCAGAGATTCAATTTTTCCAGATGTGTCTTACTCGTAATTTTGAAACAATTAACAGCAAATTATGCTTATAGGCCAAAGAATAAAGTGCAGCCACTATTCTATCAACAACAACAATGTGCTAGCCTCAACAACGGGCTAATTTTGGCGACAGGCAAATCAATCAGTGATCAAGAAAATGTCTGATATTCATGCAAAACACGTCATTGTGTTCCTAGATGCCTCGTTTAAGCAAAAGCAACGAATCTTACTTGGCCTCATCACATTTGTATTGTTAAGCGTTGAAGGTAATTACGACCTGAAGTCTGGTCTTATTCCTACAAATTTGAGAACGAAGGGATTTAACGCCTTTTTCAAAACAAAATTTGAGGACATAAAAGGAACGACGATGGCGATACAATTATCCACTCAAGTTATGCCAGCTGACAACCCATTTGAGCACAATCACAGTAAAGTAGGATGTTGCCTAAAATTGGTCTTTAAGGTGGAGGTGAAGTTTCTAATATTGCTTCGGAATTTCCGCCGAAGTTCAGACCTTTTATTCTTCTCCAGGAACCAATTAGCCAGCCAGTAGACTTTTGTCACGATAACGTGGAATTCTTAGCTGGTCATTTTAAATTGACTGCGGTCAAAAGGCCTTAATCGATCACAAACGATGAGGTATATTCTCACACCTACTTTTATGTCAA
Organism: Taenia hydatigena; assembly: GCA_036345935.2. NCBI lineage: Eukaryota > Metazoa > Platyhelminthes > Cestoda > Cyclophyllidea > Taeniidae > Taenia > Taenia hydatigena. The sequence goes on along the minus strand of JADWOT020000001.1, from coordinate 402,696 downwards.
TTTGCCATTCTTATGAACACAAAATCTGTCACCGTTACGTGCTGAAGTGCAACGTTCTCTTCTTGCGTCACCAGTCCAGTGATTGAGCAACACGATGATATTCCATTCGGGAAACTATGCTTGACGAATGCTACGCCTTTTAAGATGTTTCTGCTCGCACAGAAGACAGTTCAAATTTGATGCTTAAGAACGCCTCACTGGTCTCCTATTCCAGTTAAGTCCTTTGCTCTCTGTTCGGCCAACATTTGCGTGAAGGCATCTGAAGCATGCTATTGTCCGCGGGAAGATCAAAATCAAGCCAAACGCTATGACTGAGACCCTCTACGTCTCAGAAATCCAGCACCCGAACGTAAGTAGAGAGATTGCGTAATTAAGCATCAGCATGCAGTAGAGATTGGAGCGACTTGCACAGCTCAAAGGTGCAGGCTGCTCACTGAAGGTATGAAGGCGGAAACTTAAAGTACCCCTTAACCAAAACCGAGATTTAAGTGAGCAGATAGAGTGTTGCAAAACTATCAACACCATCCTTTTTTGCAAGCAAATCCGTAGAAAAATAAAATTATAAAAATCTTTGCAATCAAAAACGCCCTTATTATTGCACAGATTCATGAGTTGTAATTGCTACTGACTTATATTATCAACATTAAGACAGGCAATCCACTTTTGCACCGATTTCCAGGATTCGAGGATTTGACCGTCATTTTACTGGCATTTGTTTCATTCTTTCTCTTTTGTTAATAGCTGACCAGCTTTTTCGGTATTTTCGCAGTTGGATTTTATTTTGATACATATGTTATAGCGCCTTCAAGGAGCTCTTTAACCACTAGACTGACGGCTAAAGGGTATAAGGTGGAACTTCATCCATTTTGGCAAAGTATATACTATTTCGTTCCAAGCTACCTCCATTAATGACCAGAGCAAGAACCAGTGTGAATAATTTCAATCGCACCTTGGTCAAGTTCTTTATGGCCAAAATGCAGCTTGGAGAGGCGTCTAGGCAAACGTGACGTAGAGAAAGCCAAATGCACATTCTTGGCTCGGTGAAGTCACTCTGCATCTTATGTCGAATAGTTTTGCCCTTGCTCCTTTCCCTGTTAATAGACAATTTGTACTTACAATACAAACACAAAATGGAATCATCACTGACGTTGGAATCAAACGTCTTTCCGCCAACTAGTACTCTCGTTCCTGCCTCAATTTACAGTCAGATAAATGAGTGACGCTTTGATACCTTTATCAGAAACTAAGCTTGAATCTCTTTCGATTCAAGGTTGATTTAAAGAGAAAGTGTTGCCAGTGGGATACTACTGTCACGAATTCAGTGCTTCACCCCTTCACCGCCGTTCTCCCCCAAAAACGAGTAAATTGATCAGAGGAGAATTAGTTTTTGTAACAACAAGGGAATATACAAGTTAGACCAGAACTTTAGTGACGCTTAACTCGAGTCAGGGCAGTCTCCTTCTCTTTTTCATCGATGCAGGTCTATTTAACCTACTAGGCATTCTTTTTGGAACACAAACAATTGAAAATTAGTCAGTAGGACGCTCGGATCGCACCCTAGATGTCGCAGCACTTTCCTGCCGAGCCGCTGTAAAATTCACTCAGCGCAGTTGACAACGTGACCTCACGTGCAGTTCCGAAAGAATAAGTGCGCTTTTGGTGATTAAATTTGGCTTATCCTCGCTTAGTGGCATTTAAGCGACCTGTCGCTGAAGGAGTGAATGCGGTTGTAATGTTGTAGATTGCTCACGGATATGGCATAAAGAAGAGGGCTTTCAGACAATTGGAAGTAGAGGATTTTCTAAGATCGCAGGTAATGCATCATCAGTGTGCCTCCTTTTGCTGTTCAGACCTTTGCATTTAATTGCGAAGTGTGAAATTATTTACAATGTATATAAGAAACAAATATCCCTCTCTGAGGCGGTATCTATGGATTAAATAATTTCGCCACCTGTCAAGCATGTTAGACCTTCAGCTTCTCCAAGATGCATTTCTCTCATTTTCAAAAATTAACAAAAGTTATTCTACACTGTTGCTTATACTCACGAGATGAGGTGTCATAAGGTTATTTTGTCAGCCACCACGTTGTGTCAGCATAACCGATGCGCTAGCTGAAATGGCAGGTCATTGAATAACCTGTCACTGATTAAGCTCCTCTCTGATTGGGTGGATGCGACATATCAGTCTGCGACCATCTGTCTTGCTCAAAAAAAGATTAATTCAACAAATATTTTACCTATGGGAGGAGCTATGATGAGCTTTGTGGCTGAGGTGAGTTAATAGTAGGTAAGCAGCTTTGTCACTTGTCTCCACAAAAACGCTCACTGCTTAAGGCTGATTTCCTAAGCAGAGTGTTCCTTGACCGCGGAGGCACAGTTTGGCTAAGTGTAGGATTTCAGTTATCCGTAATGTCAAGATTAAAGCATTGCGCATGCCTATGCTACTTAAATAGAGATATGATTAGTTTGTTCCTATGCCACCATTGTTTAAACTAATAAGGGTTGTAAGGATGAATAAAAGATTCTTTTCTTGCAACATTAGACAATAACTCTACGCTTTTTTAATGTAAAACTTGCTGTAGAGCGGTGAGAATGGCTGATAAGGGTAAAAGTCCAATCTCCGATAGCCCAATGGGAACAGGATGGTGTCATTTGGCGGAAAAGTGCTTCCACAATTACAAAAGCTTAAGTACGATGTTAGAATAAGAGTGTTTATGCACTGAAAAGATTCAGTGGACACTTTTCCAAAACATTAACTCCATTAACTCGTGTGCTTAGCTTTTCACAGTGGCACTTGAGTACAATTTCTGACACATAATTACAGCTTAACAATCTCAAATGCATGTAAAGGGACTCTAAAACTTGCGTATTTCTCCTTCACAGCTTGCTACAATGCCCACTCTTGGTTCGCGTTTGTTTTCAGGACTTTGTTAGGCATCGCTGCGTCTCAGTCTACCAGCATGTCACCCGTTTTGTGTCACTCACTGCAGGCGCTCACATTTGTGAGACGGATTAGACCTGCTGGATGTGATACCACTTGCTATGCTATTACGATAGAAGATTATTTCAACTTCGGGTTGTTCAAATTTGCAGAGCTTTCGATCAAGGCTTTTACCCAACCATTGCTGAAGTTCTGATGGCTTAAAATAGCACTTCAAAGAGACGGATCAGAAATAAATTAATTTAGTTGAAACGGTAAAAGTCTTAGGCAGGGTAAAGAATTAAGAATTAATGCAGTAAAAGACAGTCCTTGAGACTTACATTCCGCGTAGTCATGATAGGGAATATTTTGGCAGAAATTGGTTTCTGTAGCCAAATGGGTTTTGTTTTTCGGGCAGAGATTTATGTAATAGTGAGAGGAGAATAAAGAAATGGTCTACCTTAGTCATAATTTTCAGCCTTACCTGGCAGCCGACATTCATCTAGTTGAATAAAAAGTAAACAGACAACTCAGATATGAAAATGTGATGAAAATAAAGACGATTAGACTCAGTTTTGGACTGCTTTCTTCCAGAGACTAAGCTTTGCAATAAACTTGTAGCTTTAATTATGCTCACCTTTTCACACCCAACTGCCTGCTTCAAGCTTTCACCAATTTAGTTTCATCCAAGTGACACAAACTTTGTGCAGCGTAGCGTGAAGAGTTGCTTTGTCTACCGAGCCAAAGGTGGACGCGATTCGCTTCACAAATTGGGGAACATTATAAGCCCCAAGGATAAAATATAGTAACTGTCCATCTTTCATCGATGAGAGAAGCCTTGCAGAGACTGAGTGTTCAAAGACGGGTTCATTGGGAGGAGAATTATTACAACTTCCCAGACATCCTTGCCGGCTTACCTATTGTAGGATTAACTTCGGTTTCGCGTCGAAGCGCACCAACTCCTTCTTCAGATCTCAATAAGCCGAAGTACGGCAAAGCGTACTATTTTCTTACATGCTGCAGAGTTGGAAGGCCATTACGGTTGTCTAAAGGGCGCTCCACGTGCTCAGACGCTTAAACACACATTCACTCAAGATTCCTTTCACCATCCATCCCTCGTCAAGCATGCACAAACGGTTCATTTTGGTTTTAGTTGCCTCTTTCCAAGGATTCCAGACTGGCTCCTGACCGAACTGGTGGATGTGGATTTTGCAATGCATTTCCAAACGTAAAAAGATGAATGAGCGCACGGAGCGAGTAACGAGTACTTTTAGAATTAGGTGATTGCTAGGTGGTAAATTATCCGTTACGCCTACCAAATATTAATTTCCGCCCCTCATGAAATCTTAAATTTTTCCAAATTCTCAGAATTAAGTGCCATTATGTCAAAGGTAGGGTTAACAAAGACGCCGTGTAACCCCTTTCATTTTCTGCTATTCCTCCCTTTTAAAGGAAGAAAACATGCTTCTTTCTTATTTGCCTTCCAGCTATGCCTTTTTATAACTTGTCTATGGGATTTACTTTGTGCTCTTTAATGCCCTAATGGTTGATATCGCCTTCTCCCCTTAACTACCGCTTCACTTGAGCCGATAATATTTATTGATTGTCCGACCAAAGTACCTGACTCACTTTAAAATCATTTGACTTTGTTAGCAATTTCGACTAAAATATGCTAAATTGTCAAATCTCCATCGAGAGAGATTTATTACCAGTTGTTTAGTGCCCATATGAACCCTCACCTTAATTGTATGGCTTAGAGAATTTGCTGAACACAAAAGAATACATAAAGCTCGGACGGAATGTGTGTTGTAGATCAGACCACCAGGCGGAGGTACACAAGCGATATTATCACTGGCAGGTATAAGTCAGTGTTTAATGCGACTACTTTATTTAAACTTTTTCTACTGCTAGGGTAGTTAAGATAATCACTCCCCTACGAGCGAAAATCCACTGTTCAACTTCTAGCACCCACATTCAGGGCATGCTGGTCCTATTCTCACTCTCTATTCTAGGCGTATATACACTATCAGTACTGCTTTGTAGTCTTGATTGTCAATGTTTAAGCCAGTCCATAGCATACCACCTCCCACCCACAAATGCGCGCATTATCCCCACCGCAACCATAACGTTAACAGTCCCTACTCTATCTATGTGGTCCAGTTTTCTTGTGTGCAAGCACTTCGATGAATCAAATGTAAATTCCTATAGATAATCTTATAGCATCCTAAAGAAAGTAAGTATATTTGTTATTCTAGTTCTTCAAACCAATTTTGATGTGCGCCATTCCCTTCTCCTACTACTGGCTTAACGTGAACACTCAAAAATCTGCCATCAGGAGGACTGGATGATGTACAAAAAAGCGCTTGCACAACAATCAAAACAACGTGACCACCATGAATGCTAATTTATTACACATTGACAATGCCGCCTCAAAACTCCTTTCCGTTGCCAACCGCTGACCTGACCTATGAATCTATGGTTGTTGCTGTGCACGAAAGTGATTCTTTAGGCGCACCTGAGGGCTTGCAAAACTTCTTACGACTAATCCACCCAACTTGTCAGTTTCAAGCTATAAAAGCCTAAGCAATGTGGTATCATTTTCGCATGTCATAAAACAGATAAGATAGATAAGTAAATGATCAAATGTATAAGTAAATGTCTTCTCCAGGAAGTGAATAGGTAATGTGCAATTAAATAGATTACCTGAGCTAAGTCGAACGGATGGATCATGCGAGTGCCGTCATAGTAGACGACTATGTAATTAGTTAGATATTTCAACGTCTTGGTTTTTGTAAGTTGGTCAATGAATGATGAGTTCCCGTATGCGCTTTTAATCTTAGGCGTCAGTCCTGCTTTGAATCTCCGGATATTTTCGTTATCGTATCAATTTTACAGCCATCCTAGAGCGTCTTAAAATTCTTACCTTCCCCTAGTTTCCCTCAATTGACCAGTTACACTCACAAAGCGACTTTGGGTGTCCTTGTAATTACTATGACGTCACGACCAATCACAGTGCTCTTGATGGACGCGTGTTACCTAACCATGGTTCCAGTCCTTTTTTTCGGCAATGAAGACCTCCTTGCAATCGTCTTGCATGTTCCGCTTGCCAACTCGACAGTCCTTGAATATGCACGCACATGTATCATGTGGGTAGATTGCCAGGTAAATGCTTCTTAAGTGAATTTATTTGCCAATTTGCTAGCACAGGTGCAATGCTTTTACTTATTTAAAAAGCCACTGAGGAGCCTTGCTATTGCACACTCAGCAATCCACCCGCTCCCAGTTCCTACCATTAACCCCAAATCATTCCGCAGGTCAACAAGGCATATTCTATTCTGGTACTTTATCTTCACTCCTCTTCACTTAAGCCTCAGGACGCCATGGAAAGGGGCGGGAAAGAGGCAGGTAGATGAAAGGAAGGTGTAAGGATAAGGCGTTAAGTCAGATTTGTGGGTATTCGTCTACTCTGCCCCTAACTGAAGAAACGGCCGACCTAGTTTCGGTCCACTTAGTTAAATATACTGTCGGCACGTTATCTAATCCTTTGGTGATTTAAGAGATTTAAATAGAATTCCATAGGCAAGCAAAACGGGAACAGCCACCACTTTAAAGACGTGTTGTACGGCACTGTGCTTGTGTTGCGGGCAAGGAAGAGGTGCGACGTAGCCATCAGTTGGCATGTTTTTATTGAGAGGAATGAGAAACCTCTACTCTTGGGCTGGGAGACGATACAAGACCATACATGCAAAGGAAAACGCTCAGCGTGCTACGGTTACTTACGGAGACATGCACACCAAGCTCTTGCATCTAGCTTATAGTAGCTCGTCATCTTGAGCTTGAACTTGGAAAAAAAGTACTAGCATCTTTTCAAAAGCCTCGGCAATGCATTTAATGGTGTTTGCAAGAAGAATCAGATGACTGTCTTTCGGGTCTTAGGTATCGCAAAATTTATTTGATTTTAATCATTAAGCTAAAATCAGTTTTATGCATCGGCGTGGACCCCAGTCGTTGAGATCCAAACTGGCCCAATCGGCAGACTAGGACTTCAACATAGATGTCTCGATTTACAAATGATAAGCATTATCATTTTTGCATTCACGGCGGTTAAGTAAACTATAATTAGGCACCTATTATTGTGCCAGGAAGGTGAAATCATCGCGAGTGCTAGTTGAATGCAACTTAGTTACTCCTAACTATTACGTCTATCATCATTTCAAGTCCATCATTCTCAAAAGGTTCTGCACAAGCAAAGTTGCTAGCTCACTTATCAATAAGTTGAAGGGTATGTTTGCCCAGGAGGAGAGCAATACGGCTGCCGCTGGACAATAATGTGGGCCGATTACGGATGGTTCAGCTAACTGCGATTCGTTACCACAATGTCGGAATTGCTAGTCCAATACAGTGTTGGCCAACATTCTGTCATTTCTTTTACTTATTCACTAGCAATTCGATGCTTTTTCAAATTTCCACCTTCTAGCAATTGTCATAAGAAAGATCTCTCTTTAATGGCTTCTCGTGTGACTTAGCTCGGACCTTAACTTTAATTAGTAAATGGCTAGTTTTAGAAGTAAAATCCTAGTTTTGTTACTATCTTTTCCCATATGACCATAAATCCAACTTCTTTATTTTAGGGACGCTTAACTGGATTTAAATCCACTCCTAATTTCTGGCTTTGAGATGCGTGATACTAAGATAGAGGCTGAATACACAGAGATCCATAACTGATCTCGCTACCTAATCGCCGTCCTACTTTAAGCATTGACAGTGACATCCTCTGTGAATAGTGTTTCTCCATAGCTTCCCCTACACATTCAGTTCTTCAAAAGCCATAAAAACGATAGGAGCGAAGATGTACAGTTAGGAACCTTGAAGAACTTAAAAATACTGCGCTTAAAGATGCTCAGTTACTTTCTTCCTGTTAATTGCGTCGTGGACACTCACCGGTCCTGTGCTGCTGGAGGAGGTACTTACACGCTAAAGAGGAAATTCCTTGTGTCAGTTGCAGAATCCGATAGCATTTATGAAAATCTTCAGCAAAAAGTAGCATGATGAGACTGGCGTCCATCAGCGACTCCCAACTTGTCATTTCAGTGCAGTCAAGCCATTTATCTTGGTTCCAATCAGCCGCACTTGCTCTGACTTTTTGGAAAATGCTAGTGATATTGATGCAGAAACCGCCATGTTTGGTGCTCGTAGCTTCTTTTTATCTGATGCTTTTTTATCCCTTAGGTGTGGCATAGCAATGCTGTGGATTGAAGGCGCTATCAGTGGAGGGGTTCGGGAGTGTTTCTAGTTTCAGCTAACCACTGCAAGTGTTTTCTTTCTGGATTGCTCGCATTTAACATCCATTTAAAGACATTCAAATCCCTCTTTCAATCACCGTTATCAAAAATTTGGTGCTTTTTTGTTAGAGAAATGTGTTTAATTATCCTAGAGGGTATGGAAAAATGAGGTGAAGAACACCATCACAGTGAGTTAAGGCTTCAATGCAGGGGGCGAATTTTGAATTCAGCATTTTATCGTAATTGTGTTAAATTTGTTTTCGAGAAATAATTACTAGCGAAAACGATCCGCTCCGCTTTGAGCAAAGCATCCCTCGATTTCTGAATGCAGCCGCAAACACGGTCACAGCCAGAAGGGCAGGATCCCAATGTAGAAGTTAAAGTTTTCGACAGAGGAAAGTGAGCTGGAACTACAAAAAGTACATGCGTGTATGACCGGATTGGAGGAGAAGTCGGTTTTAATCTTTTGGGTTTTGAATGCTTTGATTCGTTTTTGTCGCAGTGCGGATTATGGTACGGCTGGAGTGTCTCCATGCCATAGTGGCCGTTTTTAAAGCATTGGAGAAAAGTGAGTGCGAATGGAATGTCGAAACCCTAGCGCTTTTGCGATGAGGTTGCAATGATCCTTCGGCAATTAAGCAGGATTTGCTATTTGGCTTTGATTTACTTCAAATTTTTTAGCTTATTTGCCTACTAATCGCTTGATTCACAAAGTTTACATTGAAATAACTAACCCTAACCTCTGTGGTTTAATTAGCACAACAATACGTAGCGTTTCAAGTGGAAACCTATAACAGTTCAAGGAATTCATTATCGGTAATGTCCCTATTTGAAACAAAACTAAGTAATTTTTTCCTTTGGCCAATTTTCTGCGCTTGAGCTGCTTAAAAGTGTAAGCGGCCAGCTAATCATGAGAAAGGGTTCTCTTTGTGCCAACAGGTTCAAACAAAAGTGCTGCCCCTTATAGCACGAGAGTAAGTCGGCAACCTTATGGCCTAGCCTTTCGATCTGGATTAGTATGAAAATGCACAAAACCAATGTAATCCCTGCTGTGCCCTATTATTTGCCGAGTAGGAAAACGGTCGTAAACCACATTTTTGTTTCTAAACCACAATTCATCTCACAAAGTATCTCACCTCTGATACTTTTGATTCTCAAATGAAAGAGCATAAAATAACAAGACATTTCTCGCAAGTTTTAGGGAGCCCAAAAGATAACTTGTGTTAGCTTTGCTAATCTCAGAAGTGGGATCATGTTGTCTGGGAAGGAAATCCATTTTAACACAAATGGAGGTTAATTCGTGCTATGAGATGACTGCCCAGCTTTGCTTTTTTTAGTTTTAAATTTTGCTTCGTTCTTTATGATATGGTTAAACTAAGCAAATAAATTGTCCGACGATTTTGTTAAGTCGAAAGGAACTTCTCGTGCTTTAAAAAGGAAATAAAATTGCCACTTTACAGTCGGTGTAGCTGGCGGTTCAATTCCCTTGCAGTGAGCGAGTTGCCACGGCCTTCTGACAAAAGTTTTATTATTCTCTGCAGAGCAAAAATAATAAGTTTCTAAAAAATTTATGAATAAACAGAGAAAGAGTGACTGAACGCAAAATAAATTTGTCGAAGACGAAAGAAAATGATTTTCGTGTCACGGTACTTCTGTTGTGGAATCTTTTTCAATAAACGGCAAATAAAACTGAATGTGCGCCTCCCTTCTCCTTCTTTTGTATGCATTTTCAAATATATGTTTACAGATTCAATTTTAGTTTTGGATGTCTAGTAGAAGTTAATTCTAATTTCTGTTTTATCATTAAGAAAGCGGAACTCTTTCAAGGTAAAGTATTGCCACTTTATCCTCTCCTTTGGCTCCCAGGGACTTAGTACTCTTCGGACAACAAGCTTCACTTTCACGTTAGGCAGTCTGTGTCCACTTATAATGCACGGCTCCTTTCCCTGTGTCATCGTCGAGGTAGCTATGTTCATCCAGGCAAATCCTCCTCATAAATTTTAATTTAGTCAAAAAGCAAGGCATACAGCACGTAAAAATGTAGAGCAGACAAGGGACACCGACAAGTTTTACGCAACCGTACTTGTACGATGTTTTAAGTAAGACGCGCTTTGTGTCAGTAATCATTCTTTGTAGGGACAGTTCAAGTTCAAGCCTTCTGCAGATTCCGAGAGAGCGCACTAAATTTTTTGTCTAAAGTAGGTAAGAGACCTCAGAATATCTGATGACTTAAGGATGACTATTGACCCTTTCAGCTTCTTCCCCATATGCGATCCAAGAGTAGGCTGACATTTTTAAAAAATTGTGTGTGCATTATCCATATAATTTTTATACTGAGGCAAGTAACCGAAGAGTATTATTTTTAGCCTTTTTCCTCCCTAAATGCCACTTTAAACAACATGAAGTATACCATGTGGATTTCACTTAAAATGTTCCCTTAAAGTAGACACTTTCATATCTATCACACATCAAATATCAAATCACCTTGCTGTCGCTCAAGCATTAAATAAGTCGTTTGATTATCTCTCTGAATTAGTGTTAGTAAACTCTATCGATTTCGGAGAAAATAAAAACGGTACATTCAAAACTAAATAAATCGGCTCTTTTTACCAATTAATTGACCTGTCTTCAAAGGGCCTCAGCCGCAATTTAGTCTTATGGTCTCACAGAATTTGCATAGGCAATCACTTTCCAGCACTCACTTACTCTGTGGCACCCCAGTGGCGATCGACTGCAACCAGTTGAAGGCACATAATCAGTCTAGTCTTATGAACTGCCGGGATTTGACTGACTTGCTCACCCAACGTCTCCCTCAACACAATAGGGACCATACAAGCGTGGAATGAATGAGGTTGAAGCATTTCAAAGTGTTCAATGAGATTTCAACATCAGGAAAATATAGAAATCGGAGTACGTCCGCACCTAAGGCAATAAAGCCTTCTCTTTTTGCTGTCCAGTTTCCTGCACACGCATGTAAGGGACGAATTAATTACCATGTCTTTTTTGAAATAATTGAAATTTCCTTTTTGAAGTTGTGTCTTTCTATCCCACAGCAAGTATGTCAAAACTTATGCCCTCAAAAATTTTACTTTTTTTCCTTTTTTGAAAGCAAACATGAATTATTTTACTCAGTCACTAATATACGTCAACCGAAACATTTATAAACATTCTGTTTCGTTAGCTACAGCGTCGTATTGCCATCAGCAACGCGCTAATTGAAGTGACAGGTTCATTAACAATCTGCAAGTAATCAAGCAACTGTCAGTATGTTTCTCGTTGTTTGGAAAAGAGTAATAATTTGCTATTCTGCCATTTAGTGACAATCTAATCAGGTGAAAGAGAAAAATCTGCTCACAAGCTGGTCAAATTAAGTTCTCTTACCGTCAAAGCAATGCATCTACTTACCAATTAGTATGGATAATTAGTGCCTGACATAAAGGAAAGCAGAGATGTCATGGGGAACGAAAACAAAAACCATTTCCTGTTCCCTGCACTTAAAGCACAAAAGGTTAGATTACTTTTTGAGCAAGGAATAAATTAAGAGAATTTTAAGGGAGCAAAGAAGACGATAATGCAATCATCTTTTTAACTTATGGAAGCTGAAGGCACACATCAAAACACAGTAGTAGCAGCGAGGATTCCTCCGCTAAAATAGATCTTTTTATCAAGTATAAACCTTAACTGTTGCTTGATTAAAAGGACTACTGCCCTGGCGATGCAAAAGTAGTGTTGGATTGTTGTTATGTTATAATGGGAGCGCTATCAATGACTGGCGCGCATAAATAAGGACAGCCCCGTCCAGGCATTCAGGTGGCAAATGCTAGCACATCCACCAAAGGGGGAGCACCTGATGGGAATTGAGACTTTAAGCAAGCGAAGCCGCAAAATCCAAAAATGCTAATGCTCGTGGAAGGCTTTTTGGACACCAGTGTATGGTGATGATGTAATCAGGTGAATAGCGCCGATACAGTGACGTGTGCTTGCCAATAAAAGGTGTACAGCGCAGAGATGCCTTTCTCAATCTGAGGTCTGGGATTCACTTGAGTGGCCTGATTGTAATCACCTGATTGACACGTACGCAACCTGCCGTGAGGTTAAGAAAGAAGATGAGTATTTCCATGGCAGTGCTGCACCTATCGCAACCATTCATGCTGATTTTCTTACTCGTAATTTTAAGGAATGCAGAAATCAATTGTTCTACAGTGCTTCTTGAGCATTAACAACAGTTAAATGTCAAGTTTTATTGTAAAATCCGAGCTTCTTGCTTATTTTACTGCTAAAAGTCCCACAGACTGCAGACAGTTCACTGTTTCTAGAAATGCGTCCTCGTTTACAATTGCATACTTTACTGTTTGAATCTTTACTATGAGTTGAGCAAGTCACTCGAGATGCCTCGCCTTATTCGTCAGTTTCGGCATTCCGACGCACGCCTTCTGGATCCTCATCCTCCTCATCGCCATCGACCGCTATCGTAGCGTCCGATTCCCCATCGTCTTTGCCTCATCCGCTGTTACCAGTATTTCATCCGCCGGTAGCGGCGGGAGCAGCATCACCGATAGGTCGCCGCGCTCAGCCACTGCACTCTTCCTTGCTTTCCCAAACGTCCTTTTAAGCATTCTCGCTGCCTTCCCCGCGGTCTACTATACAGATGTTAAGCAAGTATCACCTCAACCTTTCGACGACGATTTTATGCCTTGCTCTCTCCCTCCCATTTCGACTCCTGGCGCCATCGACCTAAGTGACAGCGATGTGCTAAGTATGGAAGCCATTTACTGCTGAACACTAAGAAAGTTTTAGGTCATTATTACACGTCACATTCATAAATTTATACATACCTTAGCTTGGCGTCAGTAGAGTTGTAGTAGAAGTTAATTATCCTAAGATAATATCTTTTGACCCATTATCCATGTTGACAATTTATCTACTTGTACTTCCACTGCTTTGACAGCCAATCTAGGTCCAGAGTGAAATGATGTACTCAGATTTTGTTGTACATAATCAAGTAAGCAGAAATGCCTCTGTCCTACCCTTTTTGAAGCTTCTTTAGCTCAGTGCAACGGTCTAGTTATCCGTGATGGTTAAAGTTGGCTTCCAGTCTTGGTACTCATTGCATTTCAATCTTTCCTATCCGGAACGGCACACGAAAGATAGCTGAATTCACTGTTTAGGAAAAAAGTCATCTTAACTCTACTTCGCAACAAGTTTTTTTGCATATCAAAAGGGTAGTCCAAAGCAGGCTTTCTACTTGCCATCTCGATTTTGACAGGAACAGGTTCTGATAAGTGTAAGAGTGTGATAACACATTAATGCCATTTCATTACCTTGTGTGCCTGAGCACCTCATTACCATAAGCTATTGTGTGCCAGTCATCGGCAGCGCTAACAACAGAACATGATAATAACAACACATCGTTTGTTGTGAATCCAAGGCAGCACCCTGTATTTGTAGTTGCATCTTCCGTTTGGATATTCACTGCTTTACTTTTAATTTAAGCTCCATTCTTACGTGGTGACATGTTTCATGGTTATTTCAAAAAATGATCCATCTCTGCAAGAAAATTACAATATGCGCTTCCAGCTGATGAGATAGTGGATTTTTTTAACAGTCTTTAGCAAAGCTAAGGCATTTTGCGTCGAATTTAGAAATGTTTGTTTGCTCCCTACATAAGAGCTAGGAAGTAAGTTCTTCAGTAGGGCGTAACTTGTTATTTCGCACTGTTTCTTTTGATAGCAGTTTATTGATGACAAACAAAAACGTTATTAATACCAATGCGTAATTTGAAATCAGTCCCACACAGCGAGAAATAAACGTTTCCAAGGTGACGTGGTCGTATGCGAAAAGAGTATGCAATATTTCTCCGACCATTGGGCAAATGGCTACGAGATTGCTTTTTTAGTGGCAAAAAGATCAAAAAGAACAAAGTCGCCCTTTTTGTGCTTGGCTTGAAAATGACCATCGAAAAGGGCGTTGCTTTTTTCGTTATGCTAAAGTAATGTGAGAATAAAATTTTAAGGACTTGTATGTTTGATCGCCTTTTTTCTAAGAAGTCATTCAAATTGCGATGTTTGGTTAAGTCGAGTTTGAGGAGATGGTAAGGTAAAGGAAATAGTACGTTCTACTCCTCGTTGTCCAACTCTTTACCACCCATAATTTGTGTAGTTATGTGCTTATGTCTAAGTAGCGCTTAGAAATATCTAACAAAAATTAATCTAACTTGAGCAGAAAAGCCCTCCACAGACCAATTTGTTTAAAGAAGTATTACAACTTTCTCTTATCCTTAAGGAGTTATTAATGACAAAGTAAAAGGCGAAAATCTGATGTGCCTTCATTAGGCACATATATGACAGTTTCATCTACGTCGGTCATCTAAGTTAGGCACAAGGATTTAGATCCTGCCTAGTTAAATTCATGTTCGCATTTCAGAATGAATGGAAAGGTCTTAAATTTTTGCAATGTGATCCGTAGTTCTCTTGTTTGCCTCGGCATTCGTACTCTCAGAAGGAGCGGACGAGTTGGAAGACAGCACTCTTTGCCAAGTCAGTGTTAAATAAATGGCTAAAGGGGTATCGCAGTATGACGGTCGAGGCTTCACGGGGTTAGCATCTACTGACCGCCTCAGCCCTAAAAGGCGTAACTAAGGAAACACGTGTTCCATGTACTCAGAGAATTTTTCGACTGAATCAAAGCACTGATTTAGGAGACACTAAATTTAGAATTGTAAAAATTGTCTTACACGGAGATGAAGTCTTGTTTTATGATAAATGCTCGATTCATTACGACGCATTCTTAATTAATAGCTCGCATAAACAAGGCTTGATGAGTTGATCCACGGTCTTACATGTACATCCAACTTAGGTGTTCTGAGCACCACGATCAAAATTTAAAATGTTTCGTAAAACGTCAAGTACTTTTGACTACAATTAAAGTAGCTAGTGAAAAGGAATGGAATTCCCAAAGGTGTGCTGCCATTTTTATCTGCTGCTTTAAGTCGAAGAGTGGTGAGAAGAAGGACTAGAATGGAAGGTGGAGGGTGAAATCAGTAGTTGTCAGCATTGCGCTGATGAGGTGACAGAAAGCACTGGTGCCTTTTATGTTAAGTACGTGAAATTCTGTATTCCTCCTTGGAAGGCATCATGCACATGTAATATTCGACCTAACCACCTCGAGTCAAATCCTGAGATTTGGATGTTCAAGCCAAATAATTCCAGAAATCACATGAGCTCTTTCTCTTTGCCAAAAAGACGACATCGCGTATCTATTACTTTTGGTTGTGAATGCAAATAGCGCCCAGAAACCGTTCCTATGTTCTTGTGTTAGAGCTACCTCGCTGACCGGACGCAGCCAACATGTTTATTCCGTACTATACCCCTTCCAAACTCCTTCGCGCTAATCCTGCACGCAGAAGGAAAGTTTGGCGTCATTTGTGGCTGTAAATGGGAATCCCCCTCGTGTCTCAAGTACTCGAACCACCGGGCTCGAGCAGCATTGTCGATCCCCGATTCGCAATGCATCAGTCAGCATCTCTCAGCCCGAGTTGTCCGCATACGCCATCAAATGAGCACAAAAGATCAAGAGTGATGGACGAATCTATAGAATCCAGACCAAATAAATGAGAGGACTGCATTCCATCTTAAGCTAAAGTTTGAATATATCTTCCTAGGCTACATCTATCAGGTACTAGAGCAAGAACTCGTGAAAAATGACTCAAAACGTACCATGCTCGAACAGTATGCTGCTAAAAGCGACCAAGTGAGGAATCTAAGCATATTTGATGCGGAATTAGGTTAATGCTGATTCTTAGTTTGGTAAAGTTACCATGTAACATTAATTATGCAGCCTTGCTCTCATTGTCACCCTTCCAATTGGTATACGGCTTGCATTTACGGCGTAGAAAAGACCGTGAAATCCCATAGCTTACCACTCGGAAAAGACTTGTGTCGGGATCCATTGTGATTGACAAAATACAACAATGACCTAAGATCAAAGGTTTTCCTACCAAAAAGCAATTCTCACCACAGATTTGACTTATGACTAGGCAAAAGCGCAAAGCTTCTTCTTTTGTACCAGAACCAAGTTCCACCCTTTCTAAAAGAACCTAATTAGACAATTTTATTTTGGAAATTATCCGCAGGTTAAGGAATACATTCTCGTTTGTAATGCATTTGATGTGCTGGGGCGGGGAGGATTGGAGGCGGCTTCTATGGCATGGTAGCGTACTCAAACGAGGAACCCCATCCACGTTGATTGTTACGCATTCCATAAGTAGTTTTCCCTGCAGAAACAAGAGACAAGTGTAGCAAGTTGGGTGAGAATGCCAAATAAGAAGCATAATATTAAGAAAAACCAAATGAAGTTAATAAATTGAAGTTTTCTAAACCTAGGAATTCTTAGCTTACATTCTGCATATTTTTTAAACGATCTTTTGTCACTCTTGAGGGTTAGCACCCCGTCTACTCATTAAAGCCGTATTTTACGCATAAAGCACAACTTAAGTTGTGACTTATCACCGGGTGTTCAGCTGACATTTTGGAGATGACTGAACAATGATGTGTACGAATGATGAAAAGGATAAATGGGATCATTTGTGAGGACCCACTTAAGAAGATCTAAGTGGGAAGTGGAATTTTACAGCATCGACTTAAGGGAAGACACCTAAATTCGTGATTAAGCCGTGGACGTTGTCATCTCTTCATGCCATTCACAATCCACAATGTTGTGGTAGTCGTTTGATATCCGAGCTAGTTGCAATAGTCACGTGGTGAATCCAGTATGCATGAATAAACCAGTTTGCCTGGAACCCAAACGATCAAAATACAATTATTCATTGGTTAGTTAAGAAGAAAGATTAGGGTTTCATTATGTTCCGCCATTTAAAAAGGTCACAAGATCATCTTATGAATATTCTTTTCCACTATGTTTGAAAGGTTTCACCAACTAATCCTTCTCATGAATGCTGGCATCTTACTGAAGTGGGTATTAAGTAGCAAGGCTCACAGGAGTTAGTCGAATTGAATTGGAGCTGAAAGAATTCAAATGACTTTGGGATTGTAGCAACTTTTCTAAAAATTTTAAAAGTATAGCACGAGTTTTTGGACCCACTTTTGCTCCAAAAGAAAACTCTCTCAATGGGGTGGGACTGGTAATGATCGGCGTTTCACTCTTCCACCCCCTTTTTGATACTTCCAATACGAACAAAATAATTAAAGCAGAGCATCCTTTATTTGAGTAGTAGGATAGACATGGCAGCTAAGCAAGACTATAATTTGCTCTCTATTCCAAATTTAATGGCATCATTCCAGTCAAGAGGATGATGCATGCGATTCGCTTTTTGCCGAAAAGATGCATTCAAATTACACAGCATTGTCACGGCAACTAGAGTGGCTAATTAATCACAAAAGATGAATTAAAGTTCGGCATTCTTTACATTCAACTTGGAGTAAAATTATAAGTTGCAAACTTATATGGACATTAAGATTGTTATTTGCTTGTGTTTTTGAGAATTACACGATGCTATCAAGATCCCAACCGAAGTAATCAAGCAATTTCAACAAGCGACTGGACACGAAGACGGTGCTCGTCAATTACCCTCTGCACAGCACTGATGACTGTGTGTGTGTGTGTGTGTGTGTTTGGTCGGTAGATTGGTGAGGTTAACTGAAGCGTGAGTGGATGATGAAAGTGGTGACTGCACTGCGGTGGTCACCTGGTAGTCTGACAGGGCTAAAGACGTAGCTAGTCTGCATGAGTAATCCCGTCGTCAAATTTTTTTAAAACCCGTTCCTCATGCGCAGGTGAGGAGGTGGTGGGATGATAATCACAGGCTTATTGTGGTAAACGAATTTAAAATTTGGCCTTTAACCGCATGCGCGAACTGCCAAAACATGCGGTTCGCACAAATTTTATACACTTTTCTGCCACATTATAGGTCACTTTTTGCCTGACTGGTACTGATAGTAGCAGTTAGCTTCATTATTTACAAGAAGGCAGATTGCTTAAAATTAAAACAAAAGCACGACCAGCAGTTTCCAGTGATCTAAACACCCAGATTGGCATAGAAAACAGGCGTGTGCATGCTGAAGCTGTGAGTTGGTGTGTGTGTGCATTACAAGCAGCTCACGAAGATTTTATTGACTTCCCAATACCTTTTACTTATTCATGAAGAGCTTTTAGTCTCATGTGCCGAAATTCAAACTGGTTGTTGCTTTAAAGGCACAAAAATGCGTGTTTTTTTTAAACAATTAACTGAGGTGGATCACAAATTTAGTGGCCTTAAAAAGATCACT
Organism: Taenia hydatigena; assembly: GCA_036345935.2. Taxonomy (NCBI): domain Eukaryota; kingdom Metazoa; phylum Platyhelminthes; class Cestoda; order Cyclophyllidea; family Taeniidae; genus Taenia; species Taenia hydatigena. The sequence continues at coordinate 384,212 of JADWOT020000001.1, read as the reverse complement.
GAACGTTGCGAGATGTGGTTCACAAAGGTGCTGAATGGAAGCTTTGATGTCAAATCGTCTTTCTGGATGAACGTGTCCTGCTACAATCTGTTTAAAGTGTACCGCATCTTACCGTCAATCACCTTAGGTAAGGTAACTGCAGGCTCTAATAAAACTTTCTTGCTTCAACCCTTTAAAAAACGCTGCATCCTTGATTATATTCCGACATTCTATAAGCACTCAAAGATTGCAATCCGGCTCAATTCCCTCGATTGGCCGGCGGTGAGCCCAGTGGGAATTAAAATCTTATAAACAGTGCAAGGTAAAGGCCACTCAACATACCATCACATTGTGCCCCCAACTGTCAACACGCAGTAATGCACGCACCTGAACATTCATGTTGGCAAAACAGACTTCCTTACAGAGATGTTTGCCTCTTAAGTAACTCAGGAGGGGATTCCCACCTGTTTATGACGCTGAGTCAGGCATCCGAGTTGGACCAGGACTTTAGTGAGGCTAAAATATCCCAGACTAAGATGGCCTTGTTAGGGTTGTCATCCGTACCGGAGTACGCGATTCCATGCTGCTCTTTTGGGGACCCAGGCTAGTGGGAATCATTTATTACGAAATCCGAGTCACAATGTTGTTGTTTTAGTAGGTAGTGGCATCCTTTGTGCAGCTTATGGTGCAAAAATACGCCCGTTGTGATCAAACTTGATTAGTTTGTGCTCTAAGGCGCATGCACTCCTCATGCTATGCAACATCGCTCTTTTCAGGCCTAACTAATGCTTCGGAGGGAGAATGTTCCATCTTTTTGTCGCAATACATCTGACTGTCTACCTAAGAAGAAGTTCCCTTAGTAAACTGTAGAATAATAATATCCAGAATCCATTCCTTCTTGTCACATTTTCATCCCCATTCGATGCTGTCCGGCCGCCTATCTGGGTTCCAACCAGCTACTTGGAAAGCGGAGTAGACGTCATTTGTTCACATCTTTCATGATGTCTCCACAATGGATATTTTGGGTTGTTGAGATGTAGTCTTAACAATCAACTTTTGGAAATATAGCTTGAGTTCTTCGTTAAAAGAACGCATCCCCGATGGTCCTTCTGTCTACAGGCGTTACGCAAACAGTGAAATCTGGGTGCAATTTCAGCGCCCCATAAACAGTCACCCGAAATGTCTTTTCTGACACAGCTCTAATCGAGTTATAAGAAATACGCATCAAGAGCATTCTCGCACTAAAGCACAAGCGTTAAAGAGACTAGGTGGGTAAATAGCACATTTTTTTCCTAACTATGGAGAACAAACATTTGTGAGGAGCTTCAATAAATTACTCAGGATGTAGAAGGACCAAAGGCTTCAAAGTGTTCACATCAAGATTAAATCACTTCACTTTCTAGTCACAACTGGGAAAAACAATACCTTACTCCAGTTTTAATGACTACAAGCGGTAAATGGCTGGAATCTGAGTCTTTGGAAACAACGAGGAAGAAAGATAAATTTGGCTAGTTAAATAAAACCACGGGAACTACCACAGATGGGACTAGACATTGACACTTTTCATAGGTTTGGCAAAAAGAAGCGAACAGATTTGGAGAAGCGGGGAACGTGGGCAGGACTAGCACAAACGGCTCACAGTTGGGTGGTAAACACCTCTTAATGTGTCAAAACAGCATGCTGATGACAAAATATGCCTTAACTTTGCAACTATGCATCAGTTCCATTGAGCTCACCATACATAATTGTCATAAACGCTGTCACAGGGGAGGGCATGATTTTATCAGACAACTTTCGACCTTTATTGTTTAGGGAGAAAGTATCAAGCCATTTTCGGGAAGGAAGAATAGTCAGAGTGTCACCGGGTAAGTTCGACCACCACACCCATGCCGCTGATTCGTTGTTACATAGGGCATCGCTAAATGCCCTATGTAACCAGCATTACTCACTCCATTTGCGAGTTGTAAAAGGCGAATTAAAGACAAGAGGGATGAGGAAGTCTCCAACGTTCAAATTCCTAAAGGTTGTCTTTACGATCACGGTGCTGTCGTCTAGCTCTTGTAGGTCTAAAATTAAGAGAAGGAAAAGGGCATTTAATTGTTTAGTAGCTTTTCCCTTGTTTGCATCCTAGCTTTATTTTCATGAAGGCGGCCCATAACAGAGAGCGAATTGCCGTTTTGAGATTAAGAAAATTTCCTGTTCAGCAACACTTTTTCTTAAATTTCAAAATATTTTTGAAAAACAAATTTTTGCATAATTTGGGACGAGATCAGTTTTGCATTCTGGTACCAAAAAAATCACGCCATAAAACAAGGAAAATGCAGATTTTCTGCAACCATTGCGACATTACTTACTTTCTTCCCTCTTCTCTCCATCAACTTTTGCCAGCTGTTTCCCTTAAATCGCTCTGAGGCCAAATAGCATCATTTAACTTACCAGAGCTAGCATTTCATGGCGTGAAACGAATTAGTCTGGTACAGAAGCAACTTCTCAAAGGCATACCTAAATGTCCCATATATTCTGCCTCAAATTAAAGTGATGGTCAGCTTGTCTATTAGGGAATGTCAAGCATGTTTGTACCAGTGTGACAGGGTCCACTACCTCAACTTGAAATTGACGAAGAGAGTAGAGGTGGCGGAAGAGGACGCGGAGGGAAATAGACTAAAGCGCAGTTATCCTCATAGATGAGTGACTGTCGAACGTGGAGGTGGCAGCCAACGCAGTGGGAACAAGTCACGTAGGAGCGTAGGTTTTTACCCATCGGTTACTACGTCACCGCTGCGTCTGCAGCTACTTAGCAAATTAGCGATCAAGTGATCCATTCTTGCCAATCAGTTAACAAATTAAAAGTTGAAGTCAGGCGGTATTTTGATTGAACCTACCTGAAGGGTGGTGTGTACATCATCCATGCTACGATAGGTGGCTGTGAACATAGTCAAATGGTATCTATAACATTTAGACTTGTATTGAATGGGTCAACTAAAGGAGAGTGATATTATGCAGAGAAAAGGCAAAAGGTGGGTTGAGTGAATTAGATCAGCATATATAGTATGGATGGAGGAACATGGATTCTATCGGAGACGGTACAATGGCAGGTTGGCTTGCTTTTTGAGGTCTAATAAACGTTTTCGAAATCTTAATGAGTTTAAAATTCGTCGGATGAAAAATTGATTAAATGTAATAATTTGTTTGTTCGGCTGTCGGTTTCGGATGCGGTCACTCAGGTGACTGTTTTGCCCTAGCCGCGTGGGCTGGCCTTCGGGCCATGCCAGTAGCTCCGACCCCTCTGTCTGCTAATATGTGTATTCAGCCCAAGTACCACGTCGTCTTTTGCCTTCAAGGAAGCCTCGGAATGCCACATTAACAGCCAATGGCGAAGTGCAACAATAGTTCATAAGCACTTAATGGTATTTTTGTATCGAAGTTACTAACCGACCACTAATTAGTAAGCGTAAACACGCAAAAATGCATTTAGTGCACTTGTTCAAAGCCGCACAAATGTTACTTTTTAGTGGAATTGATGTTCCCGTCCTCTTGCCTAGTGATGGCACATTCAAGTGCTCATCTAAATTCCTACTTGCGTCCAAATCACCTGATTGTCCGATATACTTTAAAGCTTTACTGTAAATCTGCTAATAATCACAAAAAGCAAGGCAATCGCGGCCCCAGACGCACGCAGAAGTATAATCAACCCAATTCCGGGCAGTCAGCAGGTGATCATGTCTATACATGCCCTTCCCCCACCTTACTCATAAAGGACGACAAGTAAAGACATGCTTATTGGCCGCTCTATCATTTTGAGAATTCCGGCTAGGAACTCGCCAAAATCCGGAGTTGCAAACAGACAAACACCATGGTATAATATCCAGTGAGGCTACAACTGCAGTCCGTTTCAACTTTAATGCACCTTGCTCTTATGGATCCCTGATTGGCTTGACCTTCTAGTTGAATTTGTGGACGTTTTGGGAATGGAAACAAATTAGGCGTGAAATCGAACCATGTCAGCATTGTTGTGAGGAAAGAGTATCTCTTTGATTCCTTTTCTCAGTGTCAACGACTCTCAGCATGGATTCCATCGGGAAGAAGAAGCACCTCCAATGCCTGCAGTGTGTACCAACAATATCCAGACTAATTCTTGGTATGCACTCCAGACATTTTGTAAGCATTACCTCTATGGGTCCACCACCCTTCACCCCTCAAAAAATCAAAAATCTCTATCTGTCATCAACACATCCACCACAAATTCACCACTTCCACTTGTACAAGCCGCTATGGCAATATAGTTCGTGTAACGACTTTTCCACCAAATACATTAAAAAGCGTCTCAGTAACTTGATCTTGGCTACTACTAAAGCCTTTCAAACTCAAAAAAAGGAAAAACTGGCTGATGGTATCATAAATTGTGTGCTTCTTTCGATTTGAGGAGAAAGGAGAAGCCAATAAATGCTTAATCAGGGTCAACGAACCATTCAGATATGACCTTTTCCGCTACTAAAGCGGTAATAATCCTACATATCATTAATTCCAGTAATACAGCTGCTCGGTGAGAAGTTAAAAAAGTGTGCTACCTTTCCCAAAGAGAGTGACGCGTCCACATCTCCGTTGGCTTTAGGTGCCGATTATAAGGGTCTGATCACCCACCTGAATTCAATAATGACAACCAGATGGTGCACATGCGAAAGTTAAATTCAAAAGCAAAGTTGACCACTTAACTCCTGCAGTCGAACAGCGCTAACTTTCTACTTAAAAGGGATTTCAAACTCAACAGTTTGAAGTCACCACGAGTCTACTCATCTGAGGAGTTGCACAAAGACAAGAAATGAAATATTGCTCTCCTCCAGACGTTCGCACTTCACGAAAATAGACTTAGAAGGTAATGAAACGGCATCAATATCGCCTCAATTACTCATTGTCCAAACGGATGCCTTGATCACGTGTCCAAATAAAGAAAGAGGGAGTAAATGGAGTTAATAATGCGATGAACACGCCAACCTTGGCTGACGATTGGAAGATTTTAGGCTTCAAAATTATTCCTAGCAAAGTTGGCCGGCGTAAACAGAAAGTTCATTCCCTTGAATGTTTTGCTGCGCATTATGAAAATATTGAAACAATATTTAGCAGTCGTCCTGCAGTTCGGCGTGTTTCGAAGAAGGATTTCATAATGTCAACATGACCATTGCAAAAGTTGTTGCATAGTATATACCTAACACTAAATTTCCCAGCGATGGGTGTCACAAAATTTTAATACTTATAGATGTCTGCTTTGCAATTGCGGAACCGATTGATAATCGGTAGGTGAAGCGTTCCTTTTTCGATTAAAGAGCTTAAGTGATGAGGATGGGAGTCAAAGCCCCAGGGAAATCTCTCCATAAGTCAAGAACCGCAGTCCGGGCAGTTCTGACACTTGTACTCAACTTTCTCGCATACTCTTCAAATCTTTCTCTTCTGTTTCGGTAATTTAGCTCTGGATTTCCTTCTACACCTGCCGTAGTTGTGACTGTGCTGAATTGGACGTCTGATGGAATTTGTGTCCATCGCAAGTAGTTTTCAATCGACTACAGAGTGGCTTCGATAAAAGTTTATTCCTCTCATCTAGCAGACGGGAAGGAAGATAGATGTAGGCAATGATAAAATGGCGCAAGGGCTTTAGAAGAACTTTACTGAAAGCGATCAGTAAAATTAGTGACGTTTAACATGTCCTGCTATTTAAGCTCATTTCAAAGGTTCTAAACCTTTGAGCTTAGATTTAGCATTACTTAAGACCAAATATCCACCCAAGTAGTGGCACCGAATGATTCATTTGATAAAACCCTCAAACCAAAGTTAATTTGCAATGTGTCTCCATCACAAAAGGAATCGCCCAAATTATTAAGGCTTACACGCCATGCAATTGGGAAAGTTTAATTTACTGCAAATCTTCAAGAGAGGATCTGAGTGGTTTTTGAGGCCTGCTGCCACCTTGTAACATCTCCAGGCTGAGTTAGAGACCACTACCTTGAGACGATCTTGCGAATTCTGGCGTGGTATTTTAGTGCACAAGGAAATGCCTAATCACTTGTCGCCTTAAAATGTTTTAGGGCCAAATTGAATGGTGCGAAACGCAAAGACTTCTGGAGCCAATGCAGATCAAACAAAGTGCTTCGAAGTATTTCTAATCGTCTCATGAAATGTGTCCTTTCGGGCCAACGAATCAATGGCCTTAAGATTACTTATGCATATTCTTGATACCAATCTTCTTCCGCCTTCAAAGAATAAGCAGCAGAAAGCATATCTTTGTTTCGGAAACTTTCAGCCAAGAATTATCGTCATTTAAATTAAGAGTTTTACCTTTTCGTCGACTACTTACTAATTTCCTGATTTGCAAACTATAAGTGCTAGAACTAAGCCCACAAATCCTAGTGGCGGTAAGATTCACATCACCGATGCAATTTGAAATCCCCTTTGCTTAGGCTAACCACTTTCCTCCCCTGACTGCGTTTCACACTGATTGTTGGGTTTGGCAAGGAGATGGATTTTCTGCTTCTCATCTGAAGTGTACTGAATCAGTCCAATTCACGAGAGTCGCGAGTGTTGCAACCTCTGAAAGAAAAAACATAATCCCGTTCGAGGTTGGCTTTAATAGGCAGTTCTTTACAAGTCATTCCACTGTATTTTTTGGTTAAACCTGAAAACACCACTGCATTAACCACAACTGTCTCTCTTAGTTACGTGGTCCGAGTTCCAACAATTTTCGCGTTTTATTAGACGAGTTCTTGTTTTACTGCAGTGAGTTCTTGAACTTTATCCTCAAAATTGTTTCCTTTTAACTTGATGTGATTATGCATACGCGGAATGAGGCGTTGTAGCCTTGTCGTGTAGTGCGAAAATAGCATTTTTGAATACTAGTAAACCGTCAGAAATGTCCGTTGCACTATACAGAAAGTGCGAAGATATCGCAAGTGATCACTTTGAAACTGTAAAAATCGGCATAGGCGAGTCCGTGAACTTGGGAGACGAAGCCTCCCTTCCTTGGGGCACCAGTTCCGTGGTCTGAAACAGGGAGCAATTATCCACTCTCTTTCGAGGCAAGAACACCTTATCTTTTGTGGAACACTTCGTAGACCCCGATGGATTCAGAGGTTAATTCTACGGCTTACTGCGAGATTATGCCCATCACTTTTCTTTCGGCGTTTTGTTCAAAGTCCGCTTTATTTCATACCTTTTCAATTTCAATGTTCGAAAACTCTTTTTTTCTGTATGCTTAGAAGAGATGAAAATTTTTAAAGCGGAATTACATATGCCGACCAGAAAACGCCAAACAGGATTCGATGTGGCACACTGTGGTGACCCTTTTCTACCAGTGCGGACTTGCAAAGTTCTCGTGCAGACATGCATCAATCCATCGGTGAAAAATTCGTCCGCTGTCTTCTCTACCGCTTTCCTGCCACTTTAAGCTTTTATGAACGGGAGTATCAATCTTGTCTCTTTTAAGCATAGAGTGTATCTCGACTTCATATTTGTAAAAGATTCTTGTCAAACACTTAATACAGGGCTAATGATTATTACGCCAAGGACTTTCGGCTGCGTCTTAAGATCACATCAGCTAAGAGAGTTATTAAAGGCACTAAGAGGTGGCAAAAACATCGCACTGACTACCAGTTTACTCTTTTATATTATTTGTTACAAAATAAATCGCTTTTGAATTGCTGAATGTTTAACCATCTTGTCAATATAGATGACATTTTATTCCAACATTCGTTGGCTATCTCCAAACTGCACAACTTCCTTCCCTTACTACCACTGCTTGCGGGCGACTAGGCCTGCCTAATGAGTGAGTGCAGCGCTGCAGATGATTCAGCGCATTGGGGACTCCTCGATGAAGACCAAACGCTTCGCCCATTTGATACCTCTTGACAAGGCACAAGAAATCCCATTTTTAACAAATTGTCGGTAATAAGCACTTAGTAGGGACAAAATAGTAGAAATTACCTCGTTTTCGCCGATGAGTGTCTATTTCCAGTTATTTGCTGCAAATTACCTCATTCTGAATTGTTTGCGTTTTGTATTCAGTTTAAGGCACCAACATTCCACTCCCTTTTGACTGGGTTTGTTTTCTGCTGCCCTCATGTTATACCGACGATGCATTTCATTCATTTATTAGCAAGAGGAATGGAAGGCTGTAGCGAAGAATGCCATAATACTATCAAAAGCCTTCGATGCAAGTGACAAATTATAGATGGAGCATTACTGGCAATGCTATCAAATATGAAATTGGGAAATAAGTGAAAATGGAATTGATCCACAGTGCTTTAAGCAGATGATATCCCGATTTTTCAACGGAATGGCGTGCTCTCTAATTTGCGTTGTGAGCCACTGCTTGTGGTCTTAACCACGACCACTATCGACGCCTTAATCTGGGTAGTCAAGAGACCAAGTCTCCAATATGAAAGTCTTTATATGTCGGCAAGAGTAAGTGAATTGAAAGTACATAATTAGGGGGTGGTAAAATTGGCTCATTTTTCTCACATTTTGACTATTTGTATTGGTTTTTATCGTGTTGTGGATATTGGTAGAGTCAAAGTCCCTCCACATCATTATGACCGACTAGGGGATAAGGTGGTAAGATTCTCAACAAGGTAATGGCTCTAGAGCGTTTGAGAAAGGTGAAAACGTAACAATTTATCGAATGCTGAAACCGAGCCGCAATATCTATAAGTTCAAGGCAAATTCCCAAAATTTTTCGTTTGCCTCCGAATCAAACTACTTGTTTGATACACGGAGATTGGCTTTACTTAACCACCTCCACCTCTGTGGTCAAATTTGCAAATTCTTAGGTAGCATCTCAAGTAGAAATCTAGAAAAGTTTTAAGATTTTGTTAATAATGATAACCATTTTAAAAAGTGCATGAATATTCTTTTTGTTTGAGAAATTTTGTGTCATCAAGCTGCTTAAATGAACATAAGTGATAGCAAAATTTGCCACTTACCAATGCGGCAAGCCAAAAGCCATAAAATACACCAAACATTAATTTTCCTTAGCAGGCTCTACTAATATCTGGCAACAGATCAAAGTGGCTGATGGAACCATCATGGAGCATGTGCATACCTATCCATAACACAAAACCGCCAATCTCCCACAAATAAGCCTAGAGAGTCAGAAGCTGGAGACTCTCGTCAAAACTTTTGGATGAAGAAGCGCAGAGGAGAAGTTTATTGCCACAATGTGCTAATGACGCGTAATCTAATCTATTGCTTAAAATCTAAAATGGAATTGCGACCTATGGGGCAAGGAGTGTCATGTGTCATTTTCGTCCTCTTGCATCACACTAATCCGACCAAGTGCATCGAGTAATAGCAAACCAGTGGGAGACATCCTTACTAATATTTAAGGATGCTAGATTCTTGGTAGTCTTGAGGCTTGGACTGCCAATTTTGAGTGCTGCAATGCTTTTGCAATGGGGAATGTCCTTATCCTGAGCAATTTATTTTCATATACACCCTCGTGAATCTTTGGTCATTAAAAATTAAGTTGATTCTCAAAGGTCCACGAGCAGTCTTCATTAGCTCTTTTGATGTCTTTTCACCACCAGCACTTTTCGAGCCCACGAGCAGGGATTCGTGTTTTTCGGTTTCAACGTTGCAAAATCTTTGATGCTTGAAATGTCTGTGGTATGAATGCACGGCAAACGGCGATTGGCAAAAGGTGTTATCTGTAGTATGCGTGCATGTGTGAGTTCGGATTTTGTTAGATTGCGGAGCAAAATATGCAAGGAGATATTTACTACCACGGATTGGGAATGCGAATGCACTAGCTGGATGCTAAAGACACTAGAATGTCTTATTCGAGGTGATTTCGTGCACTTGAACTAGTCTCGACGTCAGAGCAACTAAAGGAGCACCTAAAGTCTCTTTGCAGGTGATGCCGGCCAATCAGGAGAATTGAGGGAAGGTGCGAGTTCGTAGACGTATCAGAATGGTTGAGAGTTGGTTGCAAAAAAGAAAATGTTTAAGAAATCAAGGCAGGAACGTCTTTTGAGATTGAGAGCATCAACAGCCATTTGTTACTTCAGTTGTCACTGACCTAAACGTTGGTAAAATTAATTGTCCACTGAGTCATTTGTAGAGAATTCACTCGTTCATTGATTGCTCCCAATAAATCCATCTCCTCTATGTATTTGATATGGTTTGCCCATTCCCATCTTTGCAAATCTTGGCCTCACTAAGCAATTTAATCACTCCGAATTCAATCTTTTCCATAGAACTCCTATTTCTCCGTGGATCATATTAACTATCTATCTTTAATGCTTTTCTCGTAGATCACTAACTTCGAGACACACGCAAAACGAAGCAGTATTCTTTGGAGTTTTAAATTGCGAGGAAAAGTTCTTGTTTCCATATATAGTAGCACCTAGGATTATCAGATTCCAAGTTCAGGTCAGAGGATAACAAAGGGGTGGAGTTTGAGACGACATTGTTCATGTGTATATAGTTATCATTCATTGAAGCCACATTGATCGGATTGTGATACAAGGACCTCTTCATACAAAGCTCAGCCCTTGGATGATGCATTTGCGAATGATCCTATTCAGCCAACTACAGAGGAAGGGATTAGCTTAGGCTGGATTCAGCGCATACAGTTGCGAGAACCGTGCATGCTTTAAGTCAGGAGTCTACGAAATAGGCCTATTAAAAAGCTACATTAAAAAGCATTAAAAATGTGTAAAAATAAAAAATTACTCAAGTATTGGGACAGAACAGGGGCTATTACATTGCGGTCGCGGAGGAGATACTGCAGGTGACAGTGGGCGGAAGGCGATGTCAAATTACAGTCGTGAATGCGCAATAATCTAACCTGAACACCGGTGGTCAGGATAACCAAGCTGCACTGATGGTTTGTAAAGGTCTGGAATAGCGAGGAACGAAAAAAGGCACAAAGCATGTAGCCACGTATATCTATTAGCAGGCTAATAGGTTTGCTACCTTTCCAGCAGTAAAAACAAAGTTGAATGGAGAAGACGCATCAAACGCTGGATTGTGTCAGTCGGCTGTGGAGACTCGTCTCCGACGCACAGTACAGCACTCCCTTCTACAAACACTCAACACGTAGTAAGCCCCGATTCTGCTGTTTAGCTGACCACATAACTAACCTCTCTCAAAAATGTGCGTAAGAAACGAATTGTTGTCCCTTGGTGACGGTGATCGCAGCTGATTATGAATGTTCGCAATTTTGAATAGTTTCTGCGTAATGTTTGCGAGGGCTGGCATTTTGGCCTAGATAAAGCGTATTTTAAAGATATACCTAATTGAATGCCAAAGAAGGACTCAAGCAGCCATAATCTGTGCTCTGGAGGCCAGTTTAACCTCGCACGAGCATCTAGACATAGCCCATGGAAGCGCTATTCTGCAGTTTCACAAAATACCTACTGACTGGTAAGACTTATCCACGCGATTTGCATATCAAAACCATTTAAGAGATTAGTGCTGAGACATCCTAGTCAACTACTCACCCATTTTACTTTTAATGTTTGTTTATGTCTCCGCCTTGGTAACAGATTAAGGATGGCTTGGTCTTCAACCCGGCCCAGTACCAGAGGTTCCTTTTTTAAGTCGATAGTATGCATTCTACCCGACTATTGTGTCTTCCCTACCCCTCGGGTAAGTATCGCAAGATGCAATTAATGTGAGGATCCTCATAGACGTCAAATTGATGATAGCAGATCAAGCACAATATAATTTTGACAGCTTTTGGGAATTTCAGTCATCTCAACCAACAATTTCAACTAATTTTCAAGCAGAAGCGATGTTTAGTAAAGTTATTTTAACACTTTGAGTCAAGTTTATAAAAGTGAAAACTTAAAGTTGGATTAATCTATACCATCGAGGATCAGCTTATCATGACTTGCTTTCTGCAAAGATTCTATTCACAACCTGTCAGGAAATTCAGAGAATTAAAGCTCTCATTCTAGATAAAGATACGGAAGAATTATGCCAGAATAAATGCAATACAATCGGGTCAAACTGCGTTTTTAAGGCGAGAGCGATTAACATTTCGCCATTTTTAGTTGAATCATTTCTTTCTGACTCATCATCATCAGCGTCAGGAAACTCGGACTGGAAGCCATCCCACCACCTGTTGAACCAGCTATTCGATGCATTGTGAAACCCTGTGACACCAGTGGAGACAGTTGGGCGAAATGGAATCGAGTTTTTTTCAAATTGTACATGCCTACCTGTTGGCATGTCATTTACCATACAGTGGAGGAGGGAAGATGCTTCGCTACTTGCTCTCTACTAGTGATTACCCGACAAAATTATAAAAAATTCTTCAAGACGAAGGCCTTTATTTGCAAATAATCAGCCATTCTGCAGTAGTCTTCACAGTAGGTATACTTGCGTAACTCTGGCACCTATCATTGAGTTGGTAAGCTGTGAACTATCAGGACCGACCGGTAAAAGTAGCTCTGATGTAACTCAACCTTATGTGCATCATCCATAAAGTTGAATTCTAGAAAAAAATGTGTTTGTTCTAGTCTATCATTACCAAGAACACTTCTGTGCAAGCAAAGGCATGAGTTTGCTTGTCGACAATCTGATGGGTTTGAATGCTTTGGCTAGTGTCGAAACCCAAATTTTGCTTCTCGTTCACTGTGTGTGGTAGTTGATTCGACTTTACCCCACCAAGCATCGACCTTCACGCCAATTATGCGTGGTTCATACTTTGGCTTCAGTTTGCTTTTTTCTGGAGTACAACGCTAGAACTGTCCAAACTATGCCAATCCCTTCACCATTCTTTCATTTCTGCCATTTCCCATCAGCAATTCAATGCCTTTTAAGTTTGCTTATATCGCTCTAACAAAATAATCTTCCTGACCTCGTTGATTTAATGTATTGTACAAAACCCGTAGAATATGAGGCATCAATGAGGTTTTGCGCGGACTTCTGGTCATTAGAGATGATTTTGAAGGATCCAAAAATGTTCATTGTGGAACCGAATAATGCGCACTTTCCCAACAGACAGTGTTGCAGCCTTGCAGTGCGGTTAAAGTGACAGTGAGAAATGCATACCTATCACACATGCAAGGACAATCAGTCCATTATTTTATATCCTGAATGTCACCGCTTTCAAGTCCATATTCCTACAATCATCCACTAAAGCATAAAGTTCGCTCAGTCCTTTGAGCAGTACGGAGCATTGTAAACTAGTATTTGGATGCATGAACTTGCATCTCGTCAACTTTCCAACCAGAGCGATCAGTAACGATAAGACCATTCATACGGATTTCTTCATTGCCCATTAAAGTGGGTAAAGGTGTAAGGCGGCGTGTCTGTGCGTGCTGCTAACCAGGCATTGGAGACGGGGGCGGAGGTGGTTCCACCCTCGCAGGGTCCGACCAACTTGAATGACTCCTTATTGGCGCCACTAATGTGTCAATGCTGGAAATCGGAAGGAAGAAAATGAGTGTGCGGAATTTTAGACGTTAAAGGCAGGTAGAAAACTGGATGGAGAAACGGAAATAGGTTCTAAGATTACTCATACCTCCTGCATATGATGAGTAAAGTCGCACGAAGTAATTAACAGCTCGCAGCAGCATAGTCGTTGGAAAAGCTAAGGCCTGCCATTTACATTGAATTCAAATATTCTCTTGCTGCGGTGGAAAACAATCGTGAGATCTTCGATGTTTAAAGCATTCAGTGCATTTTAAGGTCTGAAGCGGGTGAATACTCACAAATTAAGTGGTCAGAAGAGCTATCGTTTGCGTTCTTCCTTCACCTACATGGACACTTTATTACCGGAATAAGGCTTTTTCAGACACCTGTCTGTTAAGTATCCTTCATGGGGTATTTTAGGATAAACTAGCTTCAATTTTGCCTATATATACGTAAAAAACGTTATATTACGGTTTTATTCATGTCTCGGTATTTTATAATCTAAGAAAACACAGAAGCTTCCCCCATCAATTTTCATTTAATGGGGAAATGGAATGTACCCTCAGGATGCATCTGCTTTTCATGGCAAGGAGATTGTGCAACAAGTCCTGGAGGCACCTGTGAATTTTTCGAGGGAAGTGCTCCTGTTTCACTCCCTCGAAAATGTCATTACTCGCATCAGATTTGCAGCCATTCTATAACGCCTCAAATCTTGTGTTATCATTCAGAATCCTTCATTTCCCAAACTTATGAGTAAATTGGAATTCAGCTGCCATTATAGCCCCCATAAATGAAGGGCAATTGGATGAAGGCATCATCCTAAATCTCCAACACATACACACCGTCTACCATCACTCACACGGGTCGGCAACATAGACGTCCACACTAAGATCTGTGTCTTCTGTTAAAACCACTTATGTCCAGTAGGACCCCAGCTGTGTACGAATTCGAATTCGGTTATACTTTTCTTCTCAAAAGGCAAGTCACCTCACTCTGGCTACCTACATTTCCTGAATGATTGCTCGACGCCAAAATATGGGAATAAACCACTAGGGATAATAAAGGTAAATGAAGTGAGGCTGCATCCTTCTCAATCCTCCAAGCGAAAGGAGGAGTTCCCTCACCAGTAAGTTCTGCATCCCATGGCTTGTTTATTTAGCTTCTCCACAACCTCTCCGTCCCAGTTGTTGTTAATGCAATTTTTGGTGTTGCATCACTCGCATTAGCCATTAGCACAGGCCATTCTACACACCCCAACTCCCACTCACCTTCTCCATTGTCTACATACAGTTTTCTGTCGCCGTGAAGAACGGAGTATATGTTGTCCATCATTGGGTATGCAAAGCTTTTAGTGCCTTATGGCCAGAATAGCATTCGTTGAATGATGCGTTTCGCTGTCTCACCTCCTCCAATGGGTCCATAACGAATTCGGCCGTAGGCTTCTGTAACTTCGATCCATACGCAAAAGCCCAGGTGCTAAGATCACATCCACCATCAGGAGGTAAGCAGTGGCGAGCACAAGATGGGCACCACATTGAAGGTCACTTGCCCATCAATGCATCATATGACGATAGAAAAAAACAACTGCACCCAAATCACATGCTCCCACGAGTTATAAGCAGACACTCCACTGACCTGAAACAATAACCCCACAAACTTGATCCTTTTACTTGGTGAAATTGGCAATTCACTTCAAAATGATTGCCAATGCGTACTGGTAATCCATGTCAAGGTGCGCTACACTCGACTATACTGTCCCTTCGATTTGCTGTTTTGAGTCTAAAGGTGGTAAGAAGAACTACGAGAACTCCGCAAGCAGTGTTGATAAGATGAAGGGAAGCAATGGCGCATTTTTCTGTGAAGGGAATCTCGTACATGTGCCCAGCTCTACGTGAATATACGGAGTCAAGTTACGAGATTTGGTTCCGTCACCTAATAGATATCAGAACTACAAACTGCGGGCAAAAGTCGCCCATTATGGCCTTGTGTTCTGGGTTTGTGGGCACTCACGGCCCCGCCTCCGTACTTCGGCTGAGCGGCATGGCCCCGAGTTAATGCCAGTGGATCCCTACTCCCTCATACCGCCAGCCAGCAACACATCTTCTGTGCCCGCATATTAAGTCTTCTTTTGCCTTCAGGAAAGTCTTGGGACGTTACACTTACAGCAGCAGAATTTAAGCCCTATCTTAAAGGACATCTATCCTGATTTGTATCATTGAATGTTAGGCCTTAATGTGGCGGAAGACAGGCATGAGCTGCGGACGAGAAACGCTGTGACACCCCAATCTCGTGTTCTGCAAAAAAAGCCATTAACAAATAAAGAAACGCCAACCAGTGGTCCAGAAAATTTCTTTACCGACCTGCCTACTTTACCTGTATGAAGATGCCAATTAAGTAGAATCGAGATATTTCTTTCCCTTTTCCACCGGATAAAATTAAAGCTCAATAGGTATGGCTAGGGGACGCTGAAGTGATAAGAAAGCAGCAAGGAGAAAACTAAAGCATAGCCCTAATCTCATGAAATAAACTAGACGCGTTATTATTTTACGCTCCTTTGAACCGTTACATACTGTTATTCGGTTAAAGCGTGAGTAGCTGAAAACATCAAGGAAGAAGGATGCATTTGGCTGATTAAATAAATAAAGCCACGGAAGTGAGCGCAGATGGGGTGAAACACTAGCATTTTCCAAGGGTTTCGCGACTACACAAAGGCGGAAACGGGACAAGCAGATGTCGAGGAGAATGGAGTGGGCAGGACTAACACCACCGGCTCACAGTTGCTGCGTGTACAAATACAGAATGCAGACATCTTTCAAGGCACAGAAATATCCTATCGACAAGGGAAAGGTGTTTTGCTTTTAAATTGCGTCATTTCCGATGAGCTTCCCGCACGCGCCCACCATAAATGCTGTCACGCAGTCAGAACACAATCTCATTAAACAACCTCCAACCTTTTTTACTCGTGAGAGGAGAGTAACCTAATCACCATTGCGCAGAAAAGGAAGAGAGGCAATGCGTTGACGGTTTCGTCATTTGAGCTGTAGAAAACTTAATAAAAGTAGGCTGAACACACTTGTGAGGTCAAGCCCAGATAGTTGAACTGCGTCACTCAGTCATCAACTCAGTGGGTCAGGACATCGCTCCCGCATCGTAATAGTTAGTCCAAATCAAACTCCACTGAAAATTCAGTAAAAGTCAGACGACTAAAAGGTAGCAAAATGTGTATTTCGCCTTTGCTTCTCGTTATTTCACATTAGCATTGTTGATTGTTCCATGGACTCGACACTACTCACTCCATTCGTGAGTAGCAAAAGGCGCGCTAAGGCAAGAGGAATGGGGAGACGGAGATTGAGGAATTCTCTGGCGTTCTCACCCTCCAAAGTTGTCTCCATAACCACGAGGCCATTGTCTGATCTCTGGTTAGTTAAGAAGTGAGAGAAGGAAAACGCATTTGAGCATTAGGTGGCTTCTTTCCCAGTTGAATTTGAGGTGCATTTTCAAGAAGATTATCTTTAGCCGAAAAAGTCTAATTCACGCATAACATGCGTTCTGAAAAAAACCAGAATAAGTAACCTATCACCTTACACCTCCAAAGAATTCACAGCTTTCTCGATTCACAAAACTCCTTTAAACTGTTAGACGTCCCCGAAAAATTGGCTCTTAATTTCATTAACAAACAAATTTCTTCTCCTCATTCATGAATTTCAGTACTAAATTTCTGAAGCAAAAACACAAGGAAAGTGTGGATTGTCAAATCCACTTTTGTCGGTTTAATTTCTAAATCACTCTCCGACAAAACACTATTATTTCAAACAAACCGCGCGAAAGTAACACTTTAGTGGGTGAGAGGGAAGTGGTCTAGTCAGAGGAACTTGGGAATGTGTGGTGAAGTTACAACTGAACCAATCCTTTGTTTAACACAACAAAGGGTTGCGCAAATAACCCCCTGAGGTAGTGTCTCAAAGGTGTGTTCAAAAGTCTCACGTTTTTTGCCGCAAACTAAAACGGCAGTTGACAATAGGAAAGGTTAAGCATCGAAGCACTAATGCAATCTATCGAATTCTCCCGAGCCTCTAATCGGCTACGCTCCTAACCACAAGGGACGGAGAAAGCAAATACTAGAAATAAGGAAAATAAAGAAGTGGAATCGATGACAGACCAGATATGCGGGAACCAGAAGGGCCTTAATGACGGGCCTCGGTAACTCACCTTGAACTTGATGAAGGGGGCAGAGGTGGTGGAAGAGGAAGCGGAGGTGGAGGAAAGTAGGCTAGGGCGCAGTTGTACTTTGTAGATGCCGGACTGGCGAACGTGAAGGTTATAGCCAAAGAGGAGGGCACAGGCCTCGCGGAGCTCGCTACTCACGGAGGCGAAAGTCTCCATCAATCGGTCGCTGCGGCGCCGTTCCGTCTGCAGCTGCGACTTCAACTCTGCCCAGAGCACAAACACCAATCCAGTGATCAAGCCGTCCGTTCTTGCCAATCAGCCACCTAATCAAGCGTTTCTTCTCTGACGAGGTCAGCCACCTCAACAATGTAATGTGTTACTTATGACTATTTGAAGGATGGTGTCTGCAGCATCTATTTTATGGTGGGTGGGCTCCTTTTACTAACACAATCAAACAGCATACAAAATATAATGTAAAATGGGTGTGCATAATATTTTAAAGAAAAAAAGCAAACAGGAGGATGGTTTAGTTATATAACCATACTTAGAATGGAAGTGGAAACGTGGATTCCACCAGAGACGGTGAAATGACAGGCTAGCTTAGTCCTCCCAGCCGATAAGGAGAGTAGTGCCGACTCTCCACATTAAAAACCAGGAAAAGTTTATACTTTAGCTGGAATCGATACCTCTGTGGCCAGCGAAAGTGGATTCACCACCTATGATGATAAACAACAGACCGTGACACGGTGGTTGGAAAGTATGGAATGATTCTTCTGTCAAGGACACCCTCCAAATGCTAGTTAAACATTGACATGAGCGCAAAAATGTAGTTATTGGGTGTTTTCACAATCCTATGAATCGCTCCTTTTTCAATTCAATAGCGCTTTCCAGTTTTCTTACCGAATGTCCGGACATTCTAAACCACGCACACTAGCGTCTAGTTCTTTTGATCGGCCAATGTAATTTGCAGACAGACTTGAAATGCGTTGATGATAAGCTTGATTAACACTAACAAATCATCCAGATATGTTCTTTTCTCCAATCAAGACGGGAGTAGCTTCTCTGTAGCGTCAAATCTAGTGGTATGGTTGTTGAATGAGAAACCAGAGAAGTATGCCGCTTTGCAAACTGAGCGACTTAACTTTTGAGGTGGAACAGTTCCGACCTTTCGCTTTAAAGGGATCCTAAACGCAACGGTTTAAACGCATCACTAGTCGACTCACCTAAACCGTAATAAAACGACACGAAACGAAATTACACTCTCCGATCAGGATCCGCATTTTGTCTATGGAATTAGACTTAAAAGATAGTGAAATAACACCATAGTGTTCTCCACTGCTCACTGTCTAAGCAAATACCCAAATAAGTGTCCAAATGGGGAGGAAGGAAGAAGGGAATAGGCATGATTAATGCGATGAACTCGCTAGCCCTGATGATCCATCCATCATGGGGGAACAAAGTGACACAATACCGTTCGGACAATGATGGACAAGATGCTGCATTCAATTAATGTTGGAGTGGAATCTCTTAGGTTTTAAAAGCGCCACTAGCAAAGTTGGTGTGAATGATTTGCTGAATAGTATGGAAATATTATCACAACGCTAAGCGATCATCTTTCGTTTCGGAGGAGTTCGAACATTTAAATTGAGAGTAGCAAAATGCTAACAACATTATTACGTATTATTTTGTACAAGCAATATCCTATTCTCCATCAATAGCTGCTACTGAAAAAAACCTGAATATCTGTGGATATTCGCTTTACGATTGCGAAATCGATGAATATACGGCAGGTGGAACGTTCGCTTTTTCAAACATAGGATTTAAGTTATGGGGACGGGAGTCAAAGCCCTCTAGATGTTGAGAACCGCAGTACGAACAATTCCAACACTTGTACTCAACTTTCTCGCATACTCTTCAACTCTTCTTCTGTTTCAATTAAACAGTTCTGTCGTATTTGTGACTGCGCGCGATTAGACGGCTGATGAAATCAGTTAATTAACTCTAAGGTGACTTTGATAAAGAAAGAGAATGGGTACAGGCAATGAAAAGTGGTGCAACGGTGATTGTAGAACTTTACTGAATGAGATAAATGAAATTAGTGACACTTTTTGGCATATTCTGTTATTAAAGCACATTTCAAAGGTCCTGAACCTTTAGGCTTGGATTTAGCATTACTTATAACCGAGCACCCATAGAAATGGCATGAAATCGGATGTATCATTCGATAACACAACAAAAGTAATCGCCAAATTACCAAGACTTAGGCGCCTTATAAGCAGGAGAGGGCAACTTACTCTGAATCTCCGAAAGAGGATCTGGGTGGTGTTTGAGGCTTTCTGCCACCTCCATCGTCACCTCACCCATCTCTGGGGCGGGTTCGGGGGCATCACACGAGGTACGTGACTCGTAGAAGCGTGCGAGACGATCTTGCAAAATCTGGCGAATTATGAAGTGAACAAGAAAATGGCTAATCGCTTGCCACCTTACAACGTTTTTGAGCCAAATCGAATGGTGAGAAATGCAAAGACTTCTGGAGGCAATTTGCATCAACAGAGTGCATTGAAGTATTTCTAATCATCACATGAAATGTGCTCCCTCGGGCCACCAAAACGATGGCCTCAAAACTACCAGTGCACATCGCCGACAGCACCCGCCTAACTTCCACGAATAAACAGTGAAGAGCATATTTTTTTGTTTCTTCATGTTCAAGATTAATAATTCTAACTCTTACAGAAGGCTTTATGCTTTCCGACTAAAAAAAAACGGGATTCCTTGAAAGAATCAAATGTCTTATTAGTGGAAAGGCTCACTTTAATACGCTGCTGCAATTGGGCATTCTCTTTCCGTAAGGTAATCACCTCTCTCTCCTGACTGCGTTTCATATTGTCCGCCGGATTGGCAAGGAGATGGACCACTTGTGTCTCGTCTGGATTGTACGCACCCTTGAAAGTGGAACACTCCATTAGTTCAAATCACGACGAATAGCAAATTGCCGAAGCGCAACTCACGCAGGCTCGCATACATTCGACCTCCTGCTCAGCCGACTGTTTAGCCCTTTCGGTTCTTTCCAGACGCTCTTCCAATTCACTAATGGCTTCCCTTAACAAGGAAAATTCAGTGTCATCAAAGTTCTTAGCTCAAAGGTCCCAACAAGTGTAACAGTTCAAAAGGCTCACCGCAATTGTTGAATAGTTTGACGGTCAGTTGAAGAAATAGCCAAATCCGCAGAGGATACATCGGTCTACGAAGAAAAGAGGCAAACTAGTTTCAGCGGTACCAAACTTCATTTAATACACTGTAGAATAGGCCCGATAACGTACAATGGAAACCGCTTGCGCGCCACCCGAGATATAAGCGACCTCATCAATTAAGCGTTCCATCTCGGCGTCATCAGACTCAGCCTGCTGATGAAAGGCCTTCAAGGAGTCCGAAATACGTTCAACCATCCGCTGGAACTGATGAACCAACTCCCCAGCAGGCGAAGCCAGAGTTGCGTCCGCATCCTCATAGCTGCTCACAAATTGCTTGTACATATCCCGCTCCTGAGCAGTAAAATTGTTACTTACTACTTGCAAGTAACGAAATGTCTAACGAAAGGATATTTTTACATACCTGTTGGAGAATCTTGATATGCCGATTGAGACGTCGGAATCGGCTTTCAAAGCATTCCAACGTCGTTTTGAGTCTGGATTCCTCTGCAGTGCTTGCAGAACACTTAACCTTTAGACTTTTCAACTCTACCGACGTCGACGCTAATCTACAAATAGTAAATGACATTGTATTTGATATACTCGCTTCTAATTTGCCCCAGCTCGGAGAGTAGGAGGGCATTTTCTCGTTGGCACTGAGCCAAAGCACTTTGCTTCTCCTCCATCGCTTCATTCGCAGCAGCTGAGTTCTGATTGACCAGCCTCTCTTCGGCCAATAGCGCGCGTTCTCGCCATTCATTAGCTCGTTCAAGGCGGGCGCTCATATCCTCCAATTGAGTGCGGGCAGTGACTAATTGGGCTTCGGAGCGTCGAAGTTCACCATTTTCACTCTCCAATCGAGCCACGCGCTGTTCCATGCGAGTGATATGGAGGAGGGAGGAGGAACGAAGGCAGAGGCCAGAACCGTCCGGACGACTTAGAAGGCTGGAGGCATTGCCAGGAGCGTGAGCCGCCTGTTCCAGCTGGTCCTTTAGTTGAGCATTAGCCGATTCCAGCTCCTTGTAGAAAACCCATCAATGAATAAGCAACAACCCCATCATTGCGCTATAAGTAAAATGTATTTTCATTTAAAAGCCTGTTACTTTTGCAAATGTTTCGAAAGATACCGTTAGAGCTCCAAGGGAGTGAATTTCGCACTTGTCTAAGCAATTACAACTAAAGGAGTAAAACAGTGCCTAACAAAACTTCACATTTACGCTAAGTTTAGTAATGATGGGTACATTTAGTCGCGATCAATCTCAAGAATCGCGAAGGCTTGCTTGTTTAAAAAAACATGGGATCAAAATTAAGGGAATCTCGTTGCCACTCAGGTATTAGGATGCGATGGTAGAGGCCGAGACTAACACAAAGAAATCAAAGATTCGTCAGCAGAGGTAAGTGACTAAACAAGAGCTGTTTCAAAAGTACATTGGAGCTGTACTGAAAGTATGACCTATTCCACTAGAAACAAGTTTGCAGGAAATTGAAAGCCAGCATAATAGCAACAAATCGATTCGAGTTATGGGTAAGCAATTGCATGAAGCGCGACCCATTTCTCAAAGCTAATGTGGAAAGCTCCAATACACATTTTCTTCTTAAAGACTCCAAAAGTTGGAAAATCCTAGGGCTAGTCCGGGAATCACTACTAACCAAATGTTCTTAATGCTAGGCATTTAAAAAGGATAGAATTCGAAGGAGCAGATTTCAAACGATAAAGGCATGAACATGAAAAATGTCGGCGAAAGTACCATTGTGGCTATCAAACTTGGTTAGCATTCAATAGGCTGCATTCGTGGGCGCCGAATTGTACTGATTGTACAGATAACATTTTTTACAATGAACCCAAAGTCCAACACGCTTTACAGTTCATGAAAAAGAGCTCAAAACAGTAACATTTTTCATTTCCGTAACATGCGTTCTTACCTTGACCTTATTCCTCAAGCTTTCTACTTCTTCCAGTGCTGCTTCACTTTCTTCGCGAATTCGTTGCAAATCATTTCGTTTTCTTTAACAAAAACAAAAATTCAAGCCCTACTTGTGAGCTGCGCAATGACTGCACTTTGATAACCTCAGAGTGGATGGTATCAAAGCAAAGTCAGCAACGAATCACGATTTACGCAATGTACCTTTCCGATATAATCAATTCAGATCGAAGAGTTTCCACCTCGATTTCAAGGTCTCTGATTTTTGTGAATTTCGCCTCCAAATTTAACCGTAGATCTGTTATTTCTGTTTTCATTTCATCGACCTTCTGGAAGATTCAAAGAAGCAATAAGGTAAGGAAAATAATGAATCGGCTCCAAAAATAGGGGATGCTTTACCTGAGCCAACCCATCCTCATGTTTGTAGGCGGTAAACATGCTTGCTATCCTCGACTCTGTCTCCTTCTTCGATGCCTCCAACCGCTTATGTAACTCTTCATTGGTCTCGTTTGAGTCCTGTAAACGCTGTTCCAAGTTCTTCAGTCGGATTTCCAATCCTGCCTTCTCTGAAGCCAAGGAATGATACTCCATACGAGCACGTTTTAAGTCTCTCTCAGCAGCAATTTGAGCTTCCTTAAGAGCAGTTTCCACTGAACGCTTTTGAGCAACGAGTATACCACGATTAACTGATTCCGTGACATCCAAAAGGCGCTGCTGATGCGGAAGAGTCAACATAATCGAACTCGCGTTTGATGGGGATGAAACAGAGACAATGCTCATGGAGTCCTGAGCTGATTTGTGCTCACCCATAGTGTCAAAGCTTGTTAAAAAACATCAAAAATATTAGAAAATATCACAGCTCCTTGGAATGCCGCAAAAGCAAAACACCAGTATCATGAAGCCTAATAGTGTAGAAGGAACAAGTAACTTAAAGAAGTTCGCAAAACAAATAAAAGTTCCGTTTGAAAATTTAACAGGCGGCACTACTTATGCTCAATGATGCACACAAAGTTAAGCGATGTGTCCGAATAGAATAAGGATAGTTAGCTACTACAAACAAAACAACACCCATCACAAAAAGGCTTTTTTACTTTTCTACTAACTTTTAAAGTTGGCACAATTGGTAAACATATTTTTATCACGAATTAGAGACTAAAGGCTGCAAGTTTTAAAATTTTAAAGTAAAGTCGTTATTTTGCTAGCATACGAAGCTCATTTACCTACTTTTAAATGCACAGTGCAGCGTCCCAAGACTCCCTTAAAAGTAAAAGAAGGCAGAATACTAGAATAGAACATATATATTCAAATGACAGAGGGAAATAAGCTGCTGGCATGGCCCGGAGGCCAGTCTACTCAGCCGAGGCAATATGACCACCTCTGTGACCCTGACCGAAACCAGTAGTTCAAACAAACAAAACTTTACTTTGCCTCTCTAATCATTCGAACGTCGTGCCCGGCGCGCCCCTTGGTAGATCTCCCGCGTCAGTCATCACAACGCTGTCAGTGCTGCAAGAAGCACCCACGAACTAATCATGCGATTGAGGCTATGCCTGACACCAACGTCAATGACCTCTCTTGATAGTGCATTGGACTTGGATTTTCGTTTGGCTTGGGAACAAAGTTCAGAATAAGTGGTTCTGCCGATCACCAGTTTGTCCGTGGGGAGACGTTAGCACACAAATCTCCTTAATTAAGTATATTAGGGGTAATCTTCGAAACGAAACTTCCCAGGTGGTCCATGGCTAGTGTTACTTTAGTTGATAATAGCTTTCTTGTAGAACTCGGAGAATGGATAGATGTCGGAGGCGGACGTCGCTCTTGGCCCATCCGTAGCACATGCACTTCTTTCGCACCGCTGCAACAAGCCACAGGCGGTAGAGATCGGGATAAAAACCCTACAGAGTCGGATCCGCTATCCGCTGCCACCAATTTAGCGTCCCGAGGCTCCTTTGAAGGCAAAAGAAGGCAGAATGCTAGAGTAGAATATATATATTTTTTTTTCAACGGACAGAGGGAAATAGGCTGCTGGCATGGCCCGGAGGCCAGCCTACGCAGCTAGGGCAATATGACCACCTCTGTGACCCTGACCGAAACCGGTACTTTAAACAAACAAAGTACTACACACAATGCAACTAAATAAAAAAGTCTGCTAGGCTTTGTTTTGGCATTTAGGATGAAAGTAGACGTGAATCCCAACAGAATGTACATTCCTGGCCCTTAGAAGATTCTAGAAGCTACCATCAGCGCCCTGGCACTGCCTTAAAGGCAAAAAAAGGCATAATACTAGGGCAGGATAGGTAACGGGATCGCCAGCATGGCTCTGGACGCCATCCCATCCGTCTGGGGCAATATGGCCACCCAAGTCCGTAATCAAAATCGGCAGTCAAACAAACCAAGCATTACACTACCAGCATGCCCTAAAGACGAAATCGCCTAATGGATGCATGATGGTGGAGCCTTACAAAAAAACTACGAAAACTAAGTGCCAAACAAGCAATTAGTAATTTGCATTGGCAACAATCGAGTTTATCCAATGAAGTTTGGCACTCCAGAAAGTTGGACTTTGTCCTGCGTTTATACGACTCTTTCCGCGTCATAAAAGTTGCTTCCTAATGCCCAAACATCCCCATCTACGCTGAGTTTGGCGCCTCTCTCCTCAGTCTTTACTTTCATACCCGTTGGACAAAGAGATCAGTTAGAGGAGGGCATCTCTTATCTGATGGTTGCAACAAATGTCAACTGGGAACCAAGGTTATAGGATATCAGATCCGGTTCCCCTGTCAGGGATTTTATCACGCTTACTTAGTCATGCGGTTGAAGCATAGTGACTCCTCACATATATTGTTCATTCAACCAACGCTAGTCACGGTATCAGCATCGAAGCTGGTTTACTGGTTAATTTGGAACGGGTAAGTAATAGGCAAGATCAGGGGGTCAAAGCACCAAGGGGGGAGCAAAAACTCAGAAGACCATAGGAATTATGCAGTTTAGTGCACACCTCCTCCATTCTGTCACTTCACCGATACATCACATTTTATCATCTTAGAAGCTGTACTAAGCAAAACCAGCATGGGAGACCCCTTATAGTCGACGCACGGAAGGTAGCAGAAGCTGTAGGCGGGACTACAATGCTAATTATTGTAAAATCTGTGTATTTATATGTGCTATAAGCCAAATCCGGAGCCACTACCCAGGCGATCAGCAACTACATTAACGGTAGGTAAAACAGTCGCACACATTCCTGATGTTTTCATTTTGTTAAATCAATAGAAACTTTAGTTAACCAACAAAAATACCAAACATTAAAACAAAGCGCAAATATATCTGTAGTATCGGCTTACATAACACATGAATATTTGTGTCAACCCAAAATAGGCAAAGGCAAATGCCACAGCCGCCTTCCTTCTTATACCGCACTTATTCACTGGAAAGGTAGGGATTCCTTCCAGGCACCAAAGTGTTTTTATTTATCCGAAACTTAAAATTCTTTTACCACTAGAGTAAAAAAATATTGGTTTAAAAACGCCTAACAAAGAAGCGACTTGTATATCTCAAAAAAAGTGAAAGTCAACCCGGTAGACACACCAGCCTTAAGCATAGCTGGCGTCCATCCCTTGAAGATGCCCATGAACCCTTCCTCCAGATAAATGCGCCACAGGCAGTCTGCAGTCACCAGACCCCATTCGCTGTTACTCCTCGCTGGAAGACGCCCAAAGTGTCTCCTCGCCTCCTCGAAGCCCACTGCCTGGAAGCGCTTCTTCACTACATCCAGTGGATACACTGCAGACCTCGCCAAACAGCCCGCAACCGCGCCAGAAAAGAGGGTGAACAGAATTGATGAGTCTAAGAGAAAAATTTAAGGAACAGCATCGAGTAAAAAATTGAGTACGCATTATTTCCACTCGAAAGGGAACACACTTTGGAATCCGCCGAACCACCGTTTTAGCCCCTCATAAGTGGCAAAAGCAACTGCATTTTGCGGCACAATAAGCATGAGAGAGGGGGCGAGACCTCGCCAAAATGACGTTGGGCCCTCGTTCACAAGCATCTGCTGGACTCCGTGGGAAAACCCTCGGTAGACCCTGATGTAGCCTTGGCCAGCCAGGCGAGTACGGAGGACGTCAATTGGCTGGCAAATGAGGGTCGTTATGCCACCGGCCATTCCGCCCGCGATCGCGTCATTCATAGCCGTTCGGTTGCAGTGCAGGCAGTTGGCAGACCAATCAGAAAACGTGTGGAAAAAGAAGAACTGAAATGGGAAAAAGACTGTGCCTCGATTTCTGGAAATTAAGTCATCTTGAAGCACTGTAAAAGGCTAGCCACATAAGCTAAATCTGTGGCATTTCAGAATAGTTCCGGCCTTACCAAAAGTTATGCAGAGATCCATAGGTCACGCCACCACTTCAGTGATCGATGGGGCTAGCAAGTTTGTGCTGCAACCGACTTTCAGCTCAACCAACTAACTTCATTGCAATAAGTCCGAAAAAAAATTAACCCCTTAATTCAATAACTTTGCCGAAATTTCTTGGATCTCTCAATAAAAATACTGGTTTGAGAAAGGGAAACATCACGGGAGAACTTGGTTCCGATTGGCTGATCTCAAGAATCTCAAAGACGTGTGGATGCTTACGTGATCACCTTAGCCTAGGTCATTAAAAGGACCCACAAAACAAATGATCTAGGAAACTATTAGAGTCAACCCATGCAGAACAGGGATTAGCAAAGCATGTAATTTATTCATGCAATAAATGTTTGTTCATGGAAAAAGAGGACTTTCATGGGTTCATCTTTAACTACCTTGGCATACAGTCAGTGTCAAGAGCCACCCACTCGCATGACGTAGCGTGATGCATTGGGGAAGGCAGTATGTAGACGCGATCTAATCTAAGTTAAATGTCAGAGAGGGGGAAAATTCCATACTGATGGCAAAATCTGTAAAGATACGTGACAGAATGACATCAGTTCTTGCCGAACTTCTGATCTCCGGGAGCTTCACAATGGCCATTAAATTAAATAGGTTTTAAACAGCCAAACTTATCATTATGTGGGCGTTTAAAGTAAGTCGATGAAGGAAAATGTTTGTGCCGTAGCTTAAAAATACAATTTTGCTCCTCTCATTCCTACTCCCAAGCTTTTGTAACCAAAAGGAAATAGTGTATAACCTATAATTCACGCATAGGCTTTTCGCAACACATCCGAAGAAAAGCACTTGACGTCCAAGTTTCCTCTACAGAAGGCACAGTATTTAAGAGCACGACTCAAGTTCACATTAGGCACAAGGGAATGTTGGTTACATTCTATCATCGTCATTCCAGTCCATTAGATGATGATTAATAACTAGAAACTCATGACGACTAAAATAACGACAATGACTGAGAAGGAAACGCACAGGACAAAAAACAACGCTGCACTTCAGGCTTTACAAATCCGAACCCTCTCCACGTAGGTCTGGCCTACTACTTCTTTGTACTGATGGTAAACCCTTTCACATTTAGAAAGCTAAATAGACTGCTATCTAATTTAAGGCCAACAGGCACATATTTACGGTTAAAAGATGAATGAGGCATAGGAAACATGAGTACAGTACCAAAGTAACAGACAAGGATACACAATCAAAAGCGGTGGGTAGGCCATGCTTATAAAGCAGAAATCGCGTTCATCCAAAGGCATTACACACACCGATTAGAATAAAAATGATGCATAGAAGCCCAGCTAATCAGTACAAGCAGACTTGACAGGTCAGGCTAACCTCAGAACTCGTAAAAATTATAGAAAGGAATTGGCCTGCTAAATGTCCCTTCCAAAGAGCACACACGCCCTCCTCCTTAATAATTCTTTGAAAAGCTTGAGACATGCCTTGGTAGTATCCGCCGTTTCGATAAGAAATACTTTCGACCTGAAGCTAAAAGACAAATCACGAAGTGTCCACAATTTTTACCAAAACACCAATTACAAAAGACAAAATCCTCACTTGAAAGCGAATTTTTAATACGTCTAATGGCTGCGTTAAGGCGCGAACTGAAAAACCAGACAGCGAACCAGCTATTGCATCTTTCCTGTTGTCATACATTTGACACTGCCATCAAAAACGGCGCCTCCGAAGCATTCTACACAGAGCACTCTGACCTTGTTTTAATAGCTTATACAAACTTTTTTGGTAATATTTTACACTATTTAACAAGAGCAAAACAATTGAAGTAAAAAATATACATATAACTTTTGATCAAATTCAGTTATACATTATTTAAATGTTTTCAGGCTCACGCCAGCTTGGTTAGAATTTCTGTAGAAATAGCTACACGGTTTATTTATTTATAATGCTGCTATGTTCTATGCACTACTTGTGCTCCTAACTGTTCTTATAGAGATCAAAGTAAAAAGTCAAGTTGAATATTGTGTAAGGTGGAATACGGAGATTAGCCCAGCACTCAGCTCCCAAAAAATCCTTACTAGCTGTCATTGGCCCAAACCAATAAGTCCCAAACTAGTTCAGCCGTTATGCATAAGGACCAGAGAGTTACACGCCACTTTGCCTTTTTACAATATTTTTCGAGTAAATATTCTAATAGGGGACATTGTTTCTACGGTTTTATTCATTTAAACCGAGTGATATAGTTAAATTTTGCTGCTTATTCGCAAATGCTGAAGAAACGGGTGCATCTGGCGTAACCTAAAAACAATTATGACTTATCAAAACTATATATGTGTTATGTCATGCTCTTTGTCTTTTCTCACGACAGAAGAAGACAAAGGAGGGCACAGCGCTTGTACAGAATGCATTGTAGCGTCCCGAGGCTCCCTCCGAGGCAAAATAAGGTAGAATACTAAAGTAGAATATATATATTTAACGGGCAGAGGAAAATAAGCTGCTGGCGTGGCTCGGGGACCAGCCTACGCAGCTAGGGCGATATTGCCACCTCTGTGATCCTGACCAAAACCGATAGTTCAAACAAACAAAGTATTACGTGCACATACTCTGCGGACAGATAGAAATCGAGGCTGTTGGTATGGTTCAGAGGCCAGTGTACCTGGCACAGGTAATACGACCACCCATGTGACCGTAACGAAACCGGTAGTCAAATGCACAAAGCATTACAACCAATGCGGGAAATGCATTATTGGCGCGCACAATTGCTAAGGTCTACTGGCATGGCCCAGATGATATGCTGCCGAGCGGAAATACAAAGGTGGGCTTTACGTTCCTGCGAAACCAAACAGTTTAAGCAAATACTCCAAGTATTTCAGTTATTATATTCATTTCGTTTCCAATACTTACTCTCCCTACCCCTCCCCTAACAAATCCAAGCCTTCAGCCGTATACTAATTTCAAAAATATCCTTGCTCTATTTTAAAAGGATTGTATGCGAAATATTGCACTCTTTTGCATTAGTTTTTTTTTAATTCGTCGCGGAGGAAAATGTCAGTTATTCTTAATAAAACTTGAGATAAATAATTTACAATATATTAAATATTCAAGCATAATAGTTGTTGCACTTTTAATGCTCTGCTTTTGTCTGCATGGGCATTCGTGCCTTTAGTAGATTGTACATTTACTCCTCAGTACTTTGTCCGTCCCACGCTTGATGCTTTCGGGCCTTCTTCATGTTGGCTGCATGCTTTCTGGCGTGTAATACGGCTTTGGAGGTACTCGAGGCACTACGCATCACGCACTAAAATTCCGCTCTCTCACACTTTATAACATGGAACCGTGCACAAATCGCATCTTAGATAGGGATCAAGTCATCAGTGAAGACACTGGAAATCAACCGTGTGAAAGGCGTGTTTATTAGCAAAACAGGAGGCCGTCGAATTGGTACAGTTTGGCGCACAGTCAGACATCAGGTCGTTAAACGGACCGCTTTTGTCAAGCATACACCACATCCAGCAGTCTCTATGACTTTCACTTGCATCAGTCATCACCACGAAATCTTAGCCCATGCAAGCCACTCACTGGGCGTGGCTAGCGACCACTTTGTTTTGCTGGGGATAAAGATGCCCCTTCGACCTCCGGTTGCACATCTCTTAGACTAAGAGGATTGTTTTGGGGAAAACGCTATGCAATGCAGGTACAGAGGGTCGCAGAAACGATGCAGGCTTTGTGGAGGGATTAAAGTTTGCCCCCGCCGTGGAGATTGATGGCGCCTTTGCCGCCACGAGATAACCCACCTGAAGAGGTGCCTTCAACCAAACCTCTGTCGCTTGACTTAGGCTGCGTGGTGAAATTTCGCGCCAAAAAAGATAGGAATATCCCTCTTAGTGAATATAAAATAAAATCTGCTAGGGCTTTTAAAATTACATAATCCTTAATGTAATTAGGAATGGCAAAGTGCTTTGAGTTCCCACAGAACTTTATTCGAATACATGCATAATAAAATGTTTTAGGCAAGAATTAACGTCGTTTCGAAAACAAAGGATGGTCATTGTTTATGGAGTCACATAAATTGCAGTTGTGGTAGACAGATAAAATCAAGAAGAATTGCCAAAACTTTCCGTTCTGAAATGGGAAAGAAATAAAGAAGGCAGCAAACTAATCAAAGTGGATTTGATGCAGGGTAGAATCCAAAATCCACTGTACCATGTCGCCGAGGTAGGGAGATGCATAAAACCAGGCATGCAGTATTGTAATGTCCTTGCAATTTTGTTTCCACTTTCGTGGACCCGAATCGGATGCTGATTAGAAGAGGACACTTTGCACTGTGTATTGTGAGATTTTGCAATTAATTAAAGTTGCATGTGGAAACTAGAGTTGGTCTTTTCCACAAGGATCCGTGACGCCTTCTCAGCCATGATTTCGGTGCAATCCGCCCCTCCGCCACATATGGAGGTGCGCTTAAGCAGACATAATAACCCTTGTGCTGTTCCATTTATGCTACAAGAAATATATTATTCAGCTTTGACGAGCAACTCCTAAAAAGGTTCCACTGTGATTACGAAAATGCATAATTCATTTAAGTTGGCTACGAAATGGGGAAAACGAGACCTTAGCAATGGCTGAAGTAGCCAAAATTCAAATATCATTGACCTTGCAAGAAAGGCAACTAAACACACTTTGAGTGAGAAATTAATTGAAATGCTGTTTTGTTGCTTTCCAGAAAAGGGTCATCATGAAGATACTTTGGTTATTCACAATTAAACCCTCATGCCAAAAAAGCTTCACATAAATCGCATTGACATTTAATTTCCTTACAAAAAAAGGCTACTAAGATGACACTGAACGTGAAAGGCGATCTAACTGCCAGCTTGTCGTCCACGTCTCTGAGTGGCCTATCGATCGTCGAGCGTGGAGAAGGGAGCAATCAGTGCGGTCTAGGCGCTCGAAATGTGATTGGCTGGGGCAAGCAACAACTCCGGCTCCTCATTGGCTGGAGGGTGGGAGTAAGTGTTTTGCCGGTAGTGCTGCACTTACCGCTGCGCTGGCGTCGCCTCTGCTCTCGAGCGAGCGCACCGCCGCCCCACTTGCGTTCATGCGCTGGGCACTAGGGTGAGTCGCTATTTCCACCTCCAGCATCGGTTTAAATCAGATAAATGTCTTGTCCACTTTCGTTCCATTGATATCCAACGTACATTTAAAAATGGGAAGAAACAATTGGGTTTCAAAATACAAGGAAACATTTGTGCACTTTCCGCGCAAATTAAGTTGTCGCTAACATAAAAGTTAATATTGACACACTGTTGCCATAAAGGATACGGTTAGCTGATTCCCTGCTCCGTTATTTTAAACTTCCATTGCCGCATCATCAAAAATGCCCTTTGCACCCATAAATTTATTGTTTTCCACTGCAGCTTGTTTGAACGTGTGTATGCGATGCGTAGGGAATGTGTTTTTTTTTCCGCGAAATTATCTAAGGGGCTTTAAAAGGTCTCCCAGTTTAGCAGAATCCGTTATCTAAGTCAAGCCGCTGATGCAAATTCAAAGTCTTCTAGGCATGGAGGCTGGTTCGTTTTCAACGCCAAATCACTTAATGGTGCAAAGTAAGACTGGTAAGAAGATTATGCAATTTCGTGTCTGTTTACGCAAAAGTTTCCTTTATTTTAAAAGTCCTGTCCATGCAAATAATGAGGTGCGCAAATTACTCATCATTTTATAACATTGCATGCATTTCTAAGCCTTTCTTGATTTTCCAAAAGCACCCAGGTTCTAAAAACTCTTCAACTAAGTTCCTGATGGTGATTAAAGTGTGCAGGCAGATTATTCGACCCTTTTCCGGTTTTTGGTCACTCACTTCTGGGGGACGTTTTCTCTTAGCACCTCAACTTGAACTGCACCATCTTCCACTTTAAATTATTCATTCGAAACCAACAACGGGTTTCAAAAATCCGGGGTGTAATCCACCGGCCAGCTCACCTTCCTGACATTCTATGCATGTGTAATGCTGTAATTTTGTATCAGTGCTCGACGTCACGAATGTGTGTCACGCGTTTTCTGTAGGTTCCACTTAGCCATGTGTGTAGCGTCCCGAGGCTCCCTTAAGGCAAGAGAAGGCAAAGTGGCAGGATAGAATATATATATTCACCGGACAGAGGGAAAGCGGCTGCTGGCGTGGCCCAGAGGCCAGCCCACGCAGCTAGGGCAATATGGCCACCTCTGTGACCTTGACAGAAACCGGCAGTTCTAACGAACAAAGTACTACATTGCCCCTCTCCTCTTTCGAGCGTCGTCCCCGACGCACCCCTTGGTACACCTCCAGCCTCAGCCATCACAACATACTCAGTGCTGAAGAAGCACCCACGAGCTAACCATGCCAGTCGCCGACATTCGACGCGATTGAGGCGATGCTTGACACCAACGTCAGTGATCCCTCTTGACAGTGCATTGCACTTCGAGTTTCGTCTGGCTTGGAAACAATGTTCGGAATAAGTGGTTCTGCCGACCATCAGTATGTCCGTAGGGGGCGTTAGTACGCCGATCTCTTTCCAGGCGGTCCATGGCTAGTGTCGCTTCAGTTATTGATAGCTTTCTTGTAGAACACGGAGATGGGTTAGATGCCGGAGGTGGACGTCGTTTTTGGCCCGTCCATAGCACATGCACTTCTTTCGCACCACTGCAACATGCCGCAGGTGATAGAGATCGGGATGAAAACCCTATAGAGTAGGGTCCGCTTTCCGCTGCCACCAATGTAGCGTCCCGAGGCTCCCTTAAGGCAAGAGAAGGCAAAGTGGCAGGATAGAATATATATATTCACCGGACAGAGGGAAAGCGGCTGCTGGCGTGGCCCAGAGGCCAGCCCACGCAGCTAGGGCAATATGGCCACCTCTGTGACCTTGACAGAAACCGGCAGTTCTAACGAACAAAGTACTACAATGTGTGTCTAGCGTACTGATGGAATTTAGAATGAGTTAGTAGGTGCTGGGTGCTCCTTGGCTGGTTGAGGCAATCGCAATTTCCTCAAGCCCTAAGTACTTGTGCCTTAGAACAAATTCAAGGGACATTTTAACAACAGACCGGCAACGCTGTAGTGCTCGGCCTGCCTTGAAGAAAGGCTTTGATAAAAGATGCTAGAGCTTTTATTCGCCCACGGGAATTCAGCCCACACTCAATCGTCCAAATAAGTACTGCCTTGATGCGTTCTTGATATACTCCGAAGGACGGCTTTAAAGTTACCGACGGGTCGTAAAATTTTATCTATGCTATAGTCGTCCTCAAAAACCTCTTTCCGTCTCTTGACGCTATGTGGGTTGACTTTTGTATCTTTAGATTGAAAATTTTGCCTTTAACAAAGTTGATCGAAAATTTTGTCTGGAAATCGACAGGTTTTCGCTAAATTTGAGTTTCAACCTTAAAAACAAAGCACATTGTTTATGTAAGCCTGGGAGTTGGGCGCAATACGGAATGCTAAACACAATGCATGAAAAAAAAATTGAAACACAGATGGCCGCTTTAGTTCACAAAATATTGGAAAATTTTTAACTGGCGAAGTTTAAGATAGTTAAACATGTTTTGCATGGCCGTTAAATTACCTATTTGATTTACTGGTCGAAATCGGGCAAGTTGAATTTTTAGGTTAAAGTTGAATCCAAGTGTGCTGCATGAGTTCTGCTTTTGTTTGGCAGGTAGGTTTTCCTTAATACATGTTTTGGGCTGTGGGATATTCTTATTCGTCTTTTCTTGGCTTAGAGACCGCCTATTTATTCGTAAGTCAAAAGAGTAGCCGCTGCGCATTTTGTAGCAAGTGTTCAAGAAGCAGATTGGTTTTGCCTATCTTCCTTTCTCTTCGTCTGGATGGTTTATTTCCTAAAAAGTTGTTTTATTCTACTTTTTGTTCGATAATAGTCGAGTATGATAACTATAACAGAATGTTGGAATAAGGTGGCCTAACTACTGATGGGTTTCGTCAAATATGCAACGGCGACTTTTGTTTTATTCTAGTTAATCGGTGCATAAATATTACGAGCTGGTAATAAAATTTTACCTTCGTTTGTTTATAACATGTACGTGACCAGGACCTGTGAAAGGAGGCACCCATGCGTTTCGTTATTCGAGCCAAGTTTTTCCGTTCAGGGATTCTAACCGCAAAAGCATGGTTATTCTTAGACTAAGGTCGTTTTGACGTTTTACAAGCTAATGGTCTTTGGGCACTCGATTTGGTGCTACTAGTTACCCTAAACTAGCAAAGGGAACGCCACGTATATATGCCACTGATAGCGAGTGAATTAGTGGAGAATGAGTTTTTATTTCGCTGGTGCAGCAAAACTTGCTTACCGCCTTGATTGTGGCCAAAGACTAATGGAAGCGATAGTAAATTCAAGAGACTGAAAGTGAAAGAAACCATTTTTTATGGTGTAGTATTATTTTTTGCCATTATAAACGACATTTTGTTTTATGGATCCAATAGCTCCGCTCGTATGAGCGTCACTTGGTTTAAATTAGTCTCGCAGAAAATTTGTCCAAGAATTTGATTGCTTTTGGTGAAGTAATGGCGGGTTCTCACGCACCTCTTTTCGTCCAATTTATTTAATGAACCAACTCGAACGGTCAAAAGTGAATTGTGGTAAAATAGTTGCTCTGCTACTTTGTATTACTCCTGCGGACGCGTTTTCGCGATTGTGCAGCACCTTGCGCCTAGTGGGACCTGAGACGGCAAACCTGGCCTAAAGGCTAGGCCGCCCTTTGGAGGTACAACGCGGGGCCTCCATGTGGCCAGTTGTCAAGACCGATAGTTAAACAACCGACGCATTGCGCTGGTACCATCCTGGCTGCTTGTTCCAGACTTTGTTCGACCACTGTTCGCCCAATCACGAGGCTCCTCAAATTCAGTTGAACCTTTCTCGTCAGTTTCCGCCTACTTCTCATTACTGTCCATAATTTAGAGATGTACAGTTCTTCCCTAAAGCCGACTCGAACGACTAGTGTCCAATCAAAAACCGGATGAATTATTTCCCTGCTGGTATTTTCTAGCGATCCTCTTGGAAAGAGAGCAGCTACGTTCAACCAGTGATGTGTCTGACAAGTAACTGATGGGCGGTATTTGTTACGACTTTACATCAAAGGCAAATGTCTTAACAAAATTTATGGGGACATGGAAAATGGGAGATTTCGGAGGTCTCTCAAAATTGTTAGGTGACTCTATGTTCTTATTCAGATCTTTGATTGATTTTGAGAAAGCTTACTATGAGAAATTGAATATTAAAAGTGTGAGATAAGAAGCATTTTTTGTTTCCGGGCCATGCCAGTGGCCTCGACTCCTTTTTTTGTCAAAAAAGTTTGCTTTAGCTAAGGGAATTGATGCAATGGCATCTACTATGCTAATCATCGTCAATCTGAAGTTGCACTTTTAGGAGTTCCTGTGTTATGTAAACGCATTGCTATTCCATAATATAAGACTTTATTGGGCAGCTGTGGGTTGGTTACGTGATCAGAACGTTCTCCTGACCACCCATATTAGCGACTTTGAAAAACGTCTTTTATCCAGCAACACTAAGCGATGTATGAGGTTGTGTCCTAGCCCTTTGTTTCATTTCTGTATCCTGTTTCATCATTGAAAAGAAATCTTATCAATTTGCCCGACCGATCTTAAACCTTCCAGGCATTGACTCTCCATTCATTACGCCGAGGCTTCCCTCCATTCTCTAGATCGTTGGCACAAAAAATTGCCTTCAAGAAGAAGAGCAAATATCCACAGTTTTTACTTCTTCGCTAGTAGAGCACCTTGTTCATCACTACACGCCGTTCCTTGTTGGGTAGCACAATCAATCACCCCCACTGGACCGCTCCACAACACCCTTTCCTCTTACATAAGATAACCAGGTTTTGATGCATCTGTAAAAGTAACAGCCTTGATTTTAATATTCACCCAATTTTCCTACTCTTTGGAGTCCTTTCAAATGCTCCGCGTTAACTGGGGTTGCCCAATGATGCTTTTTAATTCGATTCACACAAATGAATGTTGCAAAAATAACAGGTTTGTTGAATTTTTTCTAAAAATCCTGCACCAAGATGGAATTTTTGAGCATCTTCAAGGGCGAGGAAGGCAAACCCACCTTCGTGCAGAACACAACCAGTTTCCTCTCCTCGGTGCAGGCCAAGGGTGACGATCTGGTGACAAGTTTGAAGAAGAAGACAGCAAATGCGGTCCAGCAGTTGAGTTCCGCCCAGCTGTCCACCAACACACCGGCTGGCGCATCGCATCAGGACGGTGACGAGGACAGCTCGGCCAGCGAGTACGGGGACGGCGGCGATCCCGCGATGTACGCTGATGAGGCTCCAATGGAGAGGAAACTCTCCTCCGAGAGCATTGACTCGCTTCCTGCGGAGGAGGCCGACAAATACCGATCGGACATTCGACAGTTTGTCATGGCTATGCTCACGTAGGTTTGTGGCACACTAATTCCTCTTTAAAACATGACAAGTAGGTGTAATTAATCGTGAATTGTGTGTGATCATCTTTCCAGAAAATGTTAAAGCAGTAAATTCGAAACGTACTTTCAGGCAGAAACGGGTTATGCTGCCTTTCGTCCACCTGGACGGGTTGGCAAAGCGTACCGTCCAGGGCTGGTTTACAAATGCAGCACGATTCGTGTGATGATCGACTTTTGATGAAAAATTGTCTTTCTACTCCACTTTATTCTATCTCATTTCACAGCTGATCCTCTGAACAGCTAAAAAATGCTTAGCCATCTTTTTTGGGTTTACATCTTGCGAAATGAATTATTGAGAGGGGATTGTGGTGTATGTGCTTTAGTTTCAAAGACAAATGTACTGTGTTGGGTATAATCCCTTCGCATTTGCCGCCACTATAGGGAGGACGGTGCCGAGGTGGTGACAAAAAATGCCCACATCTTTCAGAGCTACATAGAGGTGAGTCACGGCTCATCCCTCAGTCACACATTTGCATTTCATGTTTGTATGAAAAATGATTCTCAATTTCTGTGTTTTAGCATCACACTGGTCGTTCAGCTTTTGCAAAGGAACTTCGTAAACAGGCTAGTTTGAAGTCGTTCATTGACACGTTTGGAAAGTGTTTAATGTTTCAAAGCAGGTTCAGTTGAGTTGACTCACTGAGCAGATAAACGCCTTCCCTTTTTCTCCAGACGGATCAAGTGAAGCAGGTTCCTGCCTCGGTCCTGCAACTTCTCGCTTCATTCTGCAACAGCACATTGGCGGAATGCGGCAAGAATGACGACTTCTCACCAGCAGCGTCCATACTCAATGTGGCATTCCGCATCTTTCAACAGAGTAAGCCGTGTGAGCCTTCCTTTTGGGTGTTTCACTTCTCTCGGAAGCTTCACTTAGTGCCACACATTTGCTACTGAGAGCGAATGTGATTAATTAAATGCAAATAAATTATTAACTTTTTAAAAAGGAGTTACATAGGGTCGAAAAAAATCCGTTCCCCTTTTTTTCCCATTGTGCCTCTGCGAGTTCAGGCTGCCATGCTAATTGCTTCGAGTCAACTATACATGACGCTGGGAACTTTGGTCTGAAGACCTTTGTCAAGGACTAGCCTGAGGAAGAGGTCTATAAATGATTTGCAACCGGCATCATATTAGCAGGCCAAAACGTCTGGGTGGCCCCAGGTAAATAAGCGTTGCTGAGTTATTGGAGGAAATCAGGCCACGACAGTTTAGATGCTTCTTTATTTTACCCCTGCACCATCACTTGTACAAGAGAAATAACTTGGAATGTCACAACTCTATGATTTGTGTGCACTGAAGCTTGTTAAGGCAACCTTCCAAACGTGTCAATCAGGGAAACACAGGTTAATTTCAACGTCTTCATCCTCCATTTACTTCTAGTGCTACTAACAAATTACTTAGTAACATCGAAAGGGCCAAAGGAGTTTTTAATAGAAAGGTCTACTTTTATTCACGCAAAAAAGCTTGCTTAGTTGTAAATAACTATAATTCCATGTCTGTGTAAAAATACCTTCCCCTCTACTAGGTTTCACAAAAGAGGAAGCCATTTTCAGGGCAGAAAAGCTTATACTTTTATGTCCACAGTGCAAGTTGCATTTTGAAACAAAGCACTCAAGACCTCGACTTCGGTTTCAACCGCTTCACTTTACTGAAGCCAAGTAGAACTGAAAATAAGAACACTTCGATCTTCATGCACCGGAAATAGACGGTGGTAGTTTTGTTTATCTATTTTTTACGTTTTGAAAATATTCCCTCAGCAGTAACTTGTCCACACGAATGAGTAGATGCGTATATCAGTAATTTATTTGGATAATGAAGTAATTTCATATCAAACAATAACAAAATCACGAAGCAGTATTCACACTGTGGCATAATCTTTTCATCCCTTTTGGAGGAATTTGTCGATGGAACTTAACCTTCTCATCCTGCGACACTCAATCTCCACAAAACGCTAGAAATTGTACGACGCCATGAATGACTGTTTTGCGCTCTGTGCTCTGTATCCACGGCATCATTCGTCTTCTAAACACTTGTATCCCGAGTTTACGTCGATCACGAGCCTGGGCTTCAGCGGGTGCACCGTACCTCAACCATTCACAGAAATTACCATCAAGCTGCGGACTAGTAAACCAGTCCACATCTCCACGCCCAACACTTTGCCGACGTTTAGTCAGCCATCTTGCTGTTGAGTGGCTGACTTCGCTATCACCGCAGCAGACAGGGAGTGCTAGTGAGTTAGTATTTGCGCCTTCGCCGCGCCGACAGAACATTGACGATGGTGCGCCTTGATCATTACGCATTGCCTGCCGTCTTCACGTACCGTGGGCGGATCGGATTGAACTGGTTCACGCACACCAGCCAGCATTCCACCCATCAGTGCCTGTGATCTCGCAATGCATAATCCTTTTTCAGGTTGACCTCCACAGAGCGCAGAGGTCCTGCTTTAGTCCAAAAGATCTTTGTAATGCTTTTGACGAGTCGAATAACTTATGAAAAAATCCACAATATTAGTGGCGTTTCGTTTAAATGGAAGTGCTTTTTTTATTCCAAGGCTATAATACCTGCAAAAATCTCGCTACCCTACAAAGATTAATTTACTATTTGAAATATATAACTCGGCGGCTAAAAATGGGATCAGGAAGCTAAATGTGGATCATTCTTTGTGGATCATACAATGATGTCGGCTCACCACCTGTTCCATAAAAGATCACTTCTGATTCCTTAATGAACTACTCGGATTCATCGACTGCTTTCCTCCTAGACGTCAATTCGGCGGGCAAGGTTGTGTTGACCTACCTTTACGAAAGCTTGAAAGACCAAATGCTCTGGCAGTCAACGCGATTTTGGAATGCAGCGGTATTCATTGCTCTTCAGGAAGAGCGAGTCAACCGCCAGATTGTTCCAAAGTATGTTGATCCTTATAAAACATTTGCCCTGTAGGGAAGTGAATTAATGAAACGGCGTAACGCAGCGATGTTGGTTTTAAGTCGACTTAAATTGCTTCATTTAGACTCAAGAATTGTGTAATACATGGCCGGAAGAAGCAGCTTCGATGAATTTGTTTTGATAAAAAGGAGATTTGTGTTCTGGTAGAATTTAGAATCATTTACAGCAAATTGTTGGAATATTGTAGCAATGAAAGTGCTTTGTCAGGTTAGTCACAATTCTTCTGCTTTACAGTACCACCGACGACCAGGAAAATCTGGACGCCGAAGCGGAACTCCACGACAGCATCGTTTACAACCAGTTAAGGTATGAAGCATCCCCTCTTCTTAATCATCTTCCCTTTCTCTGCTAAAATTTTTAGACTTTCTTAAATACCTTTTGCATATGTTTAAAATATCATTGTGGATGTAACAAATATCTGCACTTGAAATTCTAATTTAGTTTTATCTTTATTGAGGGATAGAAGGGCAAATATTTTGAATTTTATTTATCTGTTGCAGTTTGGGATTAGCTGTTAAGATGGTGCAATGTTTATCGCGTGTTTGCAGCGCTCTCATGCGGACTTGTAGGACCCGCGTGTTTAGAATGCCGCAGAAATGCGTCCCTCTTAGGGTCACCGAATCAGATGTGTTTTTATTGTGCCTGAAAATTTACTAATTTGGGGCAAATCAGTATTGTTCTTAAATTTTAGTAAATTTGCCTGGAGAATGTTCTCACTGGGTCTGAGCAAAGACGCCTGCATGGATTTTCTACGGAAGCAGGTTGAAGATACATCACTTTCAAAGGGTGGGTCTACAAATCCTTCCTTTTTTCATCTCATCCTTGTCCACAGTTGCAATTACCCTGTGGTTGACGCCTATTCATTATCTTTCCCTAATAATTCAGAGAAAATGAAAGAGTTAGCAAGGAATTTGCTGGGGTCACGTTTTTGTTTTGTATCCTCTTTCTGTACAGTAGCCATGTTCGTGTTGGGGATGGTGGTACTATTTCAGCTTCTTTGGGCTATTAAATTTACCTTCTGCTCAAGATCGTAAAACTCTCCCAAAAATCCATCTAATGCGACTAAATGTTTATGCATTTTTCAATGCAACTGGCTGCACTGGCTTACCGGCTAACGCTGGGACTGGCAAAGTGGCGAAACTGTTGCAGTCTTTGCGCGCGCAACCTTATTCTACTGATAAATCACCCAAGGATGGAGGCATTGCCGTACGGCAGGGAGGAAGCTTTGTTCTCTTCTCGATAAGAATAAAGAATTACGTGCTGTTATTGGGAAATAACTCCCAGCATTGTGAAATGCAAACAAAGAAGTGAATAGGCCTTGAATCTCCCATTTCATGCATAATTGAATAACAATAAGTTTCCAAGTCCGCTATTTAGGTTTCCACAGTGTTATACTGATTGCCCGAAACCACTTAACCACCGTCCACACTACTTCGCATCCAAAAAATATCTGCCTTGTTTTACCGCAACTAGAATTATTCACGTGCTAAAGGTCAAACAAATAAGACTAACATCATTCACTCCAGGTGACACAATTCTAAAGTGGGGAAGAAAAGTTCCCTAAACGGAAACATTCAGAACTTGTGAATCATTCAGTAGGATGGAAGTCCTCCCCTTTCATTTATCCTCACCTCTGCCTCTACCCTCTTTCTCATCTTTGTGGTGTTTCTACAAGCTATGGATATCTCCTTTATGGTTGGTATCAACCCCAGTCAATCAGAGGGTCGTATGCAAATTGAAATAGCTAGCTTAAAAGTAGGAACATGAATGTTTATGGTTAGGGAGTTTTGTTCTAGGGACAAAAATATGCCATAATGTTGGAGCTAGAAGGCTTAATTATTTCACTCAACTCATACAAATTCGAAGCGTCAGTATTAAAAGGCCAAAAGTTGAGGAGGTGGGATGACCTTCCAAATGCCACGCCATTAGAGCTAGGGTTATTTCAGACTCAATAACCAATAGGAATGCTTCCCATTTTGCATCCAGAGAACCAACGCAACCTACGAGCCAACGTTTTGAGGTTCTACTCACCCGATAAATGAACTGGTGAAGACTGTGCGAAACGGAAATTTTACTTGCTTTCTTGCATTCGGATGGCATTTGCCAGTGATATTATTGTTTTCTCCTCAAGCTACGCAATTATCATTCTGTTCCCTGCCCCGCTCCCGCTCCCACCTTCCGAATTGCAAATTTTAAGCCGACAACTGCTTATCTACTCCCCTTTTTGTGTACGACTGTACTTGTTTGTGTCATTTTGTGTATCGGTGTCTTAGCTAGTAGCCCCTCAAATGTGAATAGAACGCGTTAGTAACTAATCAAATGTGGAAACATGCAGATTTACTAAAAAAGAAATCACACGAATGAATACTCTAGTACAGCGAATTCGGCAATAAATATTCGCTTCAACTTTTTGATGCAGCGGAGGCATTAAAAAGATTGTTCACCGTCTGGTAATCAGCCTGAAAAAAGGGTAGTACTACTGTGACACAATCGCGGCGATGAGTGGGAAGTCTTGCCCTGCTATCGCTTTCCACAACAGTCGACTCATCGTGTGTGGGCATGCTAATTCAGCCCAATCCAGGCACCGTCGACAAAGACAGCAGGCGCCAGCACCGGTCCGCGCTGCACGCATGCCTTCTCATCCCCAACCTGCGTTGGTGACAGCGCACCATCGCCGTCGCCCTGTCGACGCGACGAAGGCGCAAACACTCTGGCCCATGTACACTTACCTATTTGCAGTGTGTTTTCAATAATAGAAAGTTCAACGACCCACTCATGAGACGATTGATTGAATGCCATCAGTGCTCCAGATGTGTGTGACTAGATGTCAGTCAGTGAAGCTGTGAACTGTGGTGATTGCATTCCTAATGCACAGCTCAGCTGTCATTCCCGTGAATAGCTGAGGTGTAGTACACCCATTGCACTCGAGGGTCATAATCGACTTGAACTTGGTGCCGAGTTGTACAGGCCATGAGTGATTCTGTGGCAAGGGTGAACGTATAATGCCTACATAGCATGAGGTCATGCAACGTGGCATAACACACTTACAAAAATGTACAATTTGCAGTTGGCAGTGGATGCTGAGTGTCAAAACTGCAGGGGAAGTGAAGTTGGCTGTCGTGGAAGGGGCGTTAGCGTGTTCGTGATATTTGCCCTTCTCTCCTATTGGTCAATTTAAACGCTCGTTTAATTTGGAAGATCGTAGCCACCTCTCACAAATCCGGTTGAATTGAATGAAGGGGTTAAAAAATCGTCCCCACTTCTCTAAACAATGCCGCTTTCGTCTTGGTTTATTTCTCTTTACTGTTAGATTAAAAGAATTATAAGTTTCGCTTGCCTTCTGACTGAGTGTAGGAACTGGGCTTCGCTAACCATTATCACTGAATATTTTATAATGCGCAAAATTCATGGTCGCGTAATTTTGTGGAAAGGTAGACTAATGGCCTGGAAGCACGCAAGTCATAATCAGATCGGTGGCCAATTAATGCCGAGGTCGTAACGTGAATGCGTCAAATAAATCTGCATTATTTTTTTGCAAGAATGAACGAAGAGCGATCAAACTGATGTGTTCATTTTATTAAAAGCGGATAAAAATAGAACGAAATCGGGGTTACAAGTGAGCGGTTCGCTCTTCAATAACAAAAAAGAATAAGAGTAGCTGAACTCATCTGCTGAGCATGGCTGTAATAGGTTAAGTGCTCATCTAACCCCTAGTATTGGTAACAAGTCACTTCAGGGTTCCGTCGGGTGACCTGGCCTTCAAGCTCTGCTTTTAGGTCAACGACGGATATGCACAATGGCTGGCGCAAATGTTTTGTCCTTTTGAGTACGGTTTTCATACGTGGCGACACTCCAAGTCCAATAGAATTGCAAGAGAGATCATTGGGGTGAGAGTCAAATATGTCCCCAGTTGCAAGCAAGTTCAATGATTGGCTTGGTTTGTTCATGAATGTTTTCTCATAGAAGGCTGATCAAGAGAAGCGCTGAGGCCGATGCTTAAATAAACATAGAAGCTGTGTAACATGTTAATTCTCGGTTTCGGTAAAGAGCCCACTTTGGTGCACCGTCCAGTGCGGGCTGGCCTCAGACCCACGTCAGTAGTCCCATTT
Organism: Taenia hydatigena; assembly: GCA_036345935.2. Taxonomy (NCBI): domain Eukaryota; kingdom Metazoa; phylum Platyhelminthes; class Cestoda; order Cyclophyllidea; family Taeniidae; genus Taenia; species Taenia hydatigena. The sequence goes on along the minus strand of JADWOT020000001.1, from coordinate 339,641 downwards.
TCTTTCGTGAGTCAACAGCGCATATTTTGCTTGAGGATTATACCTTTATCCGTCTCAGAGAGGTCTTAAATTGGTTGCGGTAGCAAGTATGATTAGCGCTCCCAAACGAATGACTATTTTGGAGGAGTTTTACTTGTTTTTCTCCCCAAAAACCCATACTATGTTGCCCTTAAACAGTTTACTGAATTAAAGGGTCTTTGAATTAAATGGTGACAGTAAGAGACGGAGTATTCAAGAGGTTGTCAAGGTGATATCACAGGTCAGCGGACTCTCCTTAAGTGAGAGGAAGTCTATTAAATTAAGGACATTCGTGAGATGGAATGCCATTCGTCAGAGGAGGACTTAAAGGTGAAGTGCAAAGAAGTACCGAGACGATGTCTTAGAGATAAAAGAGCAGACTTTGAAATATCTTATTCTATCAAGACGCCGTTATAATTTTCAACTGCTAACCAATCTGAAAACCACAATCCCACATAGTCGTATTCTTGAATAGGAAAAAACTTAAAAGAAATAGGTAAAAGAAAATCATCAAGAATCTTGACTGGAAGGGGTTTGAAATTACGATGAAGAAAAAAGTTCAAATCGCGTAAAAGCAGCCTGCTACCATTGTTCATTAGGCCGATTATTCGCGCCCGCGTTTGGTGGACCAGAACCTGTTTTTTTGGTACCTCAAGACTTCCCTGGGGCGTTAGAAAACAGAATACGCAATTCCCAACATACATTAGAGCACGAGGCTACTAAAATGGCTCAAAAGCCTGTTCACTCAGCGAAGGTAAATTAGTAGAGCACCTAATTAGTCCCTTCACCAAAATCGGGAGTTAAATAAACAACAAAGTAGTGGATAGTCCCTCTCCTCTTTTGAATGGTTTCGCAGACAAAAAACCTTGGGCAGTCACTCGAGTCAGCCATCACAGCGCAATCGGTGCTGTCATCGAACTTTCATGCCGCTGAGAGGATACTTGTCCACAACATCATTGATCCCTCTTGGTAATTCTGCTGGATCTGATTTTTGCCCTGTAAAGTAAATGAACTAAGAGACGGTAGCAGTGGGGTCACTGGCCTAAAAGCCGAGTCATTCAGAAAAGGACGAATTTTAACATCGTTTCGTGAAGATAGGGTTTCGCTTCTGTTCGTCCTTGTCACATCGTTATATCCAGGTGTATTCAATCCGGCTGAAAGAGGGACAAATGAGGCGTCGCGTTTTCACATAATTGCCATCTCCCTACAGGCAAGTTGGGCTGCTCCATCACGAACTTTTCAGATGGCTCACGGTCCGAACAAATTTCTGCGAAGTTGTTAGTATTTTCCTTGCAGACCACTGATTGCGATACTTGCTGAAGGTGGGCGTCAGTTTCAGAGCCTCTGCCAGAGTTCGTCACCTCTTCGTCCGTCCACAGCATCTGCACTTCTTCCATCACGTAGTAGTAGAAATCCGAGTAGTTGCCCTTCGAGATCGGGTTCACTTGCCGCTTTCACCAATGTATTGCTTCAAACCTCTTTGAAGGCGATCGAAGACACAATGTTCGGAATTAGTACGTATTGCCGATGTGCAGGAGGGATTGGAGCTACTGGCATGGTTAAAGTCCAGTCCTCGCGAAGCACCGCAGTGATCTCTTCACCGAAACCGGGTGTTCAACAGTCTAAAAACAAGGACAGGATTATGTTACATATTTATAGATTCCATTTAAAACGGTACTTCCAAGTCTCTTTTCCTCCATTTCCCTCTTAACAGCCTCTAAAGGTTATTAAAAGGCGTTTCATCTCTTAAAATTAACCTTTATGTGGTATCTTTTTAGTTATTGCTTCACTTAAAATAATAGGTACATTGAGACAATGCAAAAGAATTTATTCGTTTTTATTTGCTCATCTATAAATCAAACTCCTAGTACCAATTGGCTCTAAATCTAAATGCATTGCCAGCCACCCTGTCGACTGGGTCACTCGTTCCGCATAGTGTCATCAGAGGGAATTTGAGAGGATACATTTGTGATGGCTCTGCACCGTGTCAACCCTATACCTAAAGCCGAAGGAAGGAGTAACGGATCTGTGGAGGCCCACTCAGAAGGAGTATGGAAATCGAGTGAAATTTGGACAGCCAAGTTAGTACTCCATTTGCCATTAATGGCCAAGGCGCCAACAGGTATTTGTAATTTTAAATGTGTCTCTTTCAAGCGCTGTGAGACTTAATGTGACCTAGGGGGACGGTCATAGCCATACTAAGCCATGCCTATATGAGGTCACCATGTGTACTTTGCTAAATGAACCTGAGCTCGAGGTCACTCACCTCACAGCCAGGGCTTAAACCTGCCGCAGAACATAGAGCAGCCTAGAAAAATGGATGAATTGCTGATTCTCTATATCACATTGATGCTTAAAGTGCACCCACTTGCATAAAAAGTGCCTTTAGGTTTACGGATAAAATGTTAAAGTTGACTGAGAGGACGCATGTTGAAGTTGCACATTCGGTCTACACAGGCTTTCCAAACGACGTGGTGGCATCACTGCTAGAGATAATACATGACAGTCCTGATAGCCTGCCTCGCTTGCTTGCCCTGATAGGACAGTATTGCGAACTGGGAGACTTTGAATGTCTGCGTGGTCATTGTAGGCCAGCAGAAGCCGATCCTTTGTCTCCGATTTGCAGCCAGCAGTCGCGTTTCCACAGGTCGAACTACCAGCAAATAAAGACCCTCCTATTGCCCCTTGATTACTGGGATTGGGAAATAAATAGGGCCCGAGGTCGGGCATATTGACTAATACCAGGTCATTGTTGTTACACCCACAGTCTCTGTGCCAGCAGCCGTTAATTCTAGTCTCATGCCAGTCGTTCTAAGGCCAGAGAGCCTAGTTTTGTATGATGTTACCTTTAGGGACTGAAAAAATGCAAAGTAAGGAAAGACATTGTAAAGCCGCAGAATGCTGCAGATTGTACAAAGGTGCCCTACAAGGCGCCTCCTTAATCTCAACAACTAGAAGAAAATCTTTTACGTCCTCAAAATTACTGTGCTTCTTAGAGAATTTTGCACTCGAATTCTCTGAACGCCAGATTATATCTACTTTATATTGCCATTAATTTCGATTAGGGATTGAGTACGATGAAAATAAACTAACTGAGACACCTCTACCATGGAGGGTAAAACCTTAGTAAATATTCTATTTTAAGTTCAACTGCCCCTACTTTACTTTTAAAGAACTGTATTTACATTATAGCCTAGATCCAGCGAATTGCCAAGAGTGATCAATGATGCAGTGGACAAGAATCTCCTCAGTGGCATAAAAATTCGGTGACTTGCCCAATTGCCTGGTAGGCCTTTTTGGGCAGCATCGAGTGCGCTTTGATGGCTGACGTGAGCGGCTCTAACGGCGCCCACAAGAGAAGAGAGGCTATGCATGACTTCGTAATAGGTTTGTTGTTTGTTTGACTCTCGCTATTTCGCCTTCCCCGTGTAAACTGGCATCTGAGCCATGGCAATAGCCTCAAGCCCTGCTGTATGTTGTCAATGGATGTTCTGGCTGAACCTTCTGTCTTCCTGCGTCTTCTGGGAAGTTTAGGGCTTTAGAATCATTTCAAAGCGGTTTGGATAACTGCACAACACACCTTTGCCAATAATTTAAAAATAATTTGTTAACTACATACAACAGCAATAAGCATCATCGGTTGGTACGACTGAGTCACCCTTCCAACTTCTAATTTTGGAGCAAAACATCCCAATTGGTTAAAAACACAAATTTCCTCTTTTATGAAACCGCATTATGCCAGTTTAGGCTAACTCAATTAAAAGACATCAACCTCACGTACTTCAATGCTTCAAAGTACAGACCACGATCGCCCGTTGCAACCTTCATTGCTTTTCACTGTTATTGTCTCTGGCTTAAAACTGGCCTTTGGCAAGGGCGTCGTGATTCGCAACCTACGCATTGCCTATTATTGCTATTGTCAGCGACTTTGACTTTCATTTGGCATGGTTTTGAGTAATGGTAGTAAGTAGCAAGGCATCGGGTAAATATGCCCTTGAATTGCAAGCTCGACAAGGTTAAAAGTACTCCCGACCCTCAAAATGAACATGGACGATACTTCCGCGTGCTTTCAGGTGATTTAAGTTTAATTTGTTATCGTCTTCTGATTTGAAATGCCCTACAAAATGAATGATGAAGTCACCTGCGATTTATCTTTCCACATTATTTGACGGCGCCCCGAGACTTTCCCAAAGACGAGAGAAGACAGTATACCAGGGCAGATTATTTATTGTCGTCTAGGGCTTTGGCTGGAGTTTGGGTCAGCCAGAGATGGAGCGCCTAAGAGGCCAACTAACTCATCGCATTTGTTCCCAATTTGTGAAGGTCTCCCATTGGAGGCATGCCGACTCCCTGAGTTGCCATAGTTGCAAAAAATAGCGCAAACGCGCAACACGGAACAGGAGAATTGCCACAGTTTCTATTCTTTGTCTATTCTTTGCCGCATTACTTTAACTAATTATTTCCAGTAGATTAACCATGGTGAAGGGAGAAGAAGGAGTTGCTTATACTTATGCACCAGAAAATCCTAGGAGCAAAGCAGACGAATACCTCGCGAAACATGAAATCGAAAGCATTTTTGAAGTAACTTCTTTTGGATAAAAAATATTGCTGTGATCCTTTTTAGAAGCTTGTCGAAAGACTGCTCGTTTCAAAGCCCGAAAACCCTATTGAATTCATGATCAATGCGTTGGATGAAATTTAAGTCGATGTAATGTAACTTTTAGGAGGCAATTTAATGTTATTTTAATGAGACCAATGTTTTCATGTCAAAATCGTTCACACCAGCGATGACAGGGGTTTCGACAGCTCCGAATTGCTTTTTGAACCATTAGGTTCGATGCAGGTAACAAAAAAAATTTGTGCTGGTACTAATTATGGTGCAATTAACGTACACAAAGCTTGAATTTGAAAAAAAATCAATGCTTTGGTTAGCAACTGCAGAGCCTGATAGGAATGAAATTCGTCGCAAATTTTGAGGCGACCTCACATATTAAGAGCATAGGAGACAAATTTAAAGGAATGACAGCATTGGAATTCTAAATGTAACACGGTTTGGGGTCTCGGCTTTAAAATTCATCGATTTCCCCATTGCTGAAAACCAAGTCCATTTCTTCGGACACCGCATAAACACCCATCAGCGCCGCATTCCACATTCGGCGGTGAGGCATTCAATAACCCGAAGGTCTGGGCAAATTAATGGAAGGAACGCGCCTGCTTAATCGACTTTCAAGTCAAGGTTAAAAATGGTTGTGGTTGTAGCGTCCTGAGGCAGAATACTAGAGTAGAATATGTAGGTATTCAACGAACAGAGGGAAATAAGCTGCCGGTGTGGTCCGGAGGCCAACCCACGCAGCTAGGGCAATATGGCCACCTCTGTGACCCTGACCGAAATCGATAGCTCAAACGAACAAAGTATTACAGTAGTGGTACATTTATATGCGCAACTTATAGTCCAATTTTGGTAATACTGTGAAGAAATTACTGCAACTATTTTTTGCCAATTGTGACGCAGTCACAAGTTAGGGCATAACTGAAAAGCATGAGAAGCTAAAATGTGTGTTTTAAGTCTAATTCGAACAATACATCAATGGCCTCGACTCCTCTGCCAAACTAAAATAAAATTTTGCATGGCAATTATTAACCTCCCCTGAAATTTGATATGTTGTGGTAGAATTGCTTGAAATTTATAGGTTACAGCTAAGAATGTAACATTTTATATCAATAATGCTATGCTATGCTGAAAATAATATCCCAAGTAGTGATTTAACCACAGGCATGCAGAAAGGTAGTGCGCCTAATATCTGATTGGTCAGCAGGTAAATTTGCTGAGTCAATTCTGCTCGTATAAATTGATCCACATGGTCACTTCGACCAACTTTCGCATTTCCCGATTGCTCGGGGGTTAGTGGCATGAGTGACGACCAGTGCATTTTCAAAACCTCTGGAACTGTTATTACGGGCTTTGGTCGTGGTTCTCGAGAGCTGGGCATTCCCACAGGTACTTTGCAGTCTTATAGTGGTAAAACAAATTAGCAAATTTGGACGATAGTGTCATCGAGAACTTGCCCCCGTCAATGTCAGCTGGTGTCTACGCTGGTTGGGCTCAAGTTAATGACGGTGACGTGTACAAGATGGTGATGAGTCTTGGTTGGAATCCTTTTTACAAGAACGAGAGGAAATCTCTTGTATGTTATTTTTCTTATGCGTTTGATCCAGCTATTCCTCGGTTGGCAATATCACAGACATTGATTATTCTTTGTGTGTTCGGCACTTATTCATTACGCTTTCCTTAAAACAGGTGGATTTTTCGCACAAGGAGTACATACTTTTAATGTTTTTTTTTGATTGCTCAAAGCGGTGTCATGGATATTACTTCATCTACTGCATTCTTTTTTAAGTCTGCATCATTGATGCTAATTCCTTGTCCTTAATATCACTCCCTAGCTTCGATTTCTGGCCTTACTTAATCTATTCTAAAAGTCTCCTAAAAAATTTGGATGAGAAATGGTTATTTTTGGAATGCGGCTTCATCCATTCACAGTTCACCTAAACTTGAGCTATTCAAAGCATAGGAATCTCTAAAGCTTCGTCTTTTTGCTGTTACCTTCAACAGGAGGTCCACATACTGCACACTTTTCCGGAGGATTTCTATGGGAAGAGGCTGACAATCGTGGTGTTACGATACCTTCGACCTGAACTTGATTTCAAGTCAGTCGGTAAGTAAGACTCGAAAAACATGTGGCCATAATGGATGACAGGATAGCTAAATCCCTTTGATTTTGTCTACATTATGCCATTTAATCTTGGATTCATGCCATGATGCGTAAAATGACGTCGCGGTTACGCGCGGGGGTGGTACCAACAAAACGTGTTATTCTTAAGGTTGACGCATTTTCTGACTGTGTTTATACCCTTAACTTTGCATTTAGATGATCTAATCAGGACGATTCGCAAGGACATCTCTATGGCGGAGGAATTTCTTGACTCACCGGAGTGTCTTTGTTACTCCAGAGATGAAATCTTTCAGCACTAATCTACCGCGTTCTGTTTGGAGCGTGTTGGTCTGTTTTCCTGTGGTGGGAATTTGGGTTGATCCAAGAGATTAGCATATTCTGAGACGTTGCGGGCTGGGTTTTTTAACACAAAAGTAGTGTGTTGTTGCTGAAATACCGTCGTCTTTCAACAACTTTGAACTTTAGGGTTTGGTGCAGCTCGCTGCAGATTTCTTTATTTGTGGAATATCAATTAAAGGTATGGATCCAGAAGGATCTGTGAGGTCGCGGACTGAAGTACCCTGAAGGATCTATTATTACTAGGAGAAATAGTAGTGCGACAGTGGGTTGCAGTTGGTTATCGATAATGCCGTTCGGAAGCGTTCAAATCAGAGCCTGTCTTCAGGTTCACACCTGTAGGAGTGTGCGTCATCAGACCGGCGCTGGACTGTTGATGACGTTTGGGTGCTTGCAGCACAGCTTGCTATGGTTAAAATGATTTCGTGGGGCGAAAATATTAACTCAACAGGTGATCGGGCCCTCAAAATTTCCGGGTGTTGTATGATAATGGAATGTTCAGGTACAAGGTCAACCCCTGCCACACCTAAATCCGGGATTTGAGCAAACAACGCATCACACATAACTGAGCATCTACCCGTTTAAAAGGAAAGGAGTTCTCTGAAGTGTAAATGCGTGCTTCGCGCTTTACTAACATAATGTGAATGTTCATTTGGATGGTCGAAACTCTAACCTAAATTCATTATTTGTCGCTTATCATCAATTTCTTGGGGCTAGAGGCATGGCCCGGATGCCAGCCAACTAGACGAAGGGAGTCTTTTGCTTTACATAGGAGGGAATCCCAGCTATGTAGTTGTCGTTCATCTGTGCTGCTGGTCAGTAACGAAGAGGATCTGTTACAGTGCGCATGTTTTCAAATTACAACAGGCAACGAATAGTGAAGTTTTTTGAGGGCCAGCTTCTGTCAGGTTTTCTCTTTGTTGAGCTTTTCACGTTGCAAAGCATGTAGTCTCGTTAATGGGGAATTTTTATCACAAAAGGTCGAGGAAGAGCTTGGACAGAAACAAGTGTGCATGCAACTAAAATGTTAGCTGCCCAATCCGGCTGATAGAAGTGCCTGCATTAGCTCTACTAGAGGAAAGCACAAGTATTGTAGTGGTACTTTCCTTCAAATTGCAGGCAATAGGATGGCAGGAGCTTGCCAAAGGTACCGAATGCGTGTCGAGTTATACGGGTACTTCAGTATTCGTTGATTTTACTTCCACTTTGAGGCATGTTCCTCGGAGCATCATGGTAGTCCTCCAATTCATCCATACGTTCTTCATATCTGATTACTTATATTGCCTTGGTCTAGCACGACTTGAGTAAATACTTGAAGCAGACAAACAGATATGTATGCCTAGCTGCCATGGTTAAACACCAAAGCTTCACGCCAAATGATTTTGCTATCTGCCACGAATGGCCCAATCTGTGAAAGATGGTTTTAAAGAATGGTTAGAATTGCCGTAGGTCTCTGAAGGTTTGCTAGCACAGTGATCTGCAGAGAAGATCTTAACAACCCATGAAGTCAGCTATGGCAGTACTGGAATGGATATGATGTGGTGAGGACTGGTGAATAAGAAGTGCTAGTCCCTTGTTAGTATTTTAGGTCTTATTCTTTATAAAAATATCCTGACTTCTAAATCACTCTCACCAGTTTTTATAAAAGGCAGACGAATTGTTCCATCAGTAGAGCGTTGTCAAGTCTGGCTCATGTGAAGGCAATGACATTCCCTGTAGTGCTTTATCTGTTTGTGCTGCCGATTTCTGTCAAGGTCACAGAGGTGGCCATATTGCCCTAGCTGCGTGGGCTGGCCTCCGGGCCATGCCAGCAGTATATTTCCCTCTGTCCGGTGAATATATATATTTTACCCTGCCACTTTGCCTTCTTTTGCCTTAAGGGAGCCTCAGGACGCTACATTCCCTTTCCTCGATTTAAATCACAAACCAGATAAAACCTGAACACAGCACAATTGGCTAAATGCGCCAATAACGCTGGATTTAAAACCATAAATATCTGACGTCTCTGATTCTTGAGCAGTTTTGTGTTAAACATCGCGAGGAGAGCGCCGAGGGTGATGCTCAAAGGAGGGGGGTTCCAAGTAGTGATGTGATCAGATTTTTGGTATATCTACGCTCATTGCGCTAGCACTTTAATTTCTGCAGGTTGTACCTAGTTCTACCATGCCACCTGTCACCCGGGCATACATTCATTGTCAACACCTGTTGGCTCACATTACTCCAGCGTATTACAACATCTGAGTAGAGCCTGAGCACTATAGATAGAAATCAAATGAAAACTGCATTCCGATTTCCTAAGTAGTGTAAATATATAATGAGAAGAACCTGGTGCCGCACTCAGCGCTGGAAGCCAGACATTTCAAGGTGACGCAATATTAATTCATCGTCTTGAAGCGCTAGTCAGTTCTCACTTTATTTTCCTATAACATAGGCACTTATTTTCTACAAGTGAAAAAATAGTGATTGTAGTAAAACATATGCACCAATTTCAAAAATTAGCTTTCAATAATTAAAGTAACGGGAATTTAATTTAAATACAATATTAATACCATGGTTCAACCAAGAAATCAGGCAACTGCACTGCAGCATTTAAAATGTTGTCAAGTTGGGTAGACAATTTGAAAAACTGGCTAGCATATAGGTCATGCTTGGGGCGGAATGCCTCTCGTTATCTATCTCCCAGATAGATTATTTAGTTTCTGTTTTGAGTAAGAAGAGTAATAAGGCAGCTTTTTCTGAGATTCTCGAGGTAATTTTGGCGCACAGCGCAGCAATTTCTTTTAACTCCTTTTGCTTTGAAGTCCTGATTTGTGATCGATTTCGGGTCAAGTGTTTTCATTGCGTATCAATTTTAAGCATTCTTCTGTTATTTTTATTGCGTCGAGGGTCATTAAGCTGATAAGATAACTAAGGACCTCCCAAATGAGTCAAACTACATTACGATCTAAATGTGATTATGGTCGTCTACTAAACTTAGTTTACTACGTTGCGAGGTTTATTACTCGATTTTTTATGCCGACAATGGAATTGCTGTAATTTTTTATTCCTTTTAGCTATGCGCTCAAAATCCAGGTTCAGTTGAGCGCAACTTTTTGCGTTGTTTATTTTCGAATATTGATTTATCTCAATGTGATACCAAAATGTCTTCCAGAGATTCCCCCCAGGTATGTTTTTCCCCTGAAAATATGCTGGCTTTTGTTAAGCTATCCTACCTTATTCAAGGACTGCGCAAATCACAGTCAAGACCCAACTTCACTTCATTAGTGTGCTTCGCTGTTCAGTCATCAATAAACGCCTCAAAGGTAGCGCTTATACCCTTAATTCTTCTTAAGTTTGGTTTTCTAGTGTCAATCTTTTGACTTTTTTACTCCCGTCCTTCTCACAGGATCCAAATCAGCTTAACAATGGGCCGTCATCTGCTTCAACACAGCATGATCGTCATCCGTTCCTCATTTTCGTCTTGAAACTACTTGATAGCCTACCTACGTCCACAGGATTAGCGTTGAGTCTCTCACTGACGCATGCAACTAGCGCTGATGTGAAACAATGTTTTATCAGTTGGTTGCATTCCAAGTTCCTTGCCTTAACTGATCGGGGTGAGCTATTCCTTTCCTCCTTGACGAAGAAGCAGAAACGTGGCTTACAGGTCTTTCGCCGGTTCCACATTTTGATTTTTAGAAGGATCGTCGGAGAAGGAGGATAAGTTGGTAAAACTTGGAGCTAGTCTGCTCGGGGAAATTGGAGTGGAAAGGGTGAATTTCCTCCTTGCGAATCTCCTTTTGCCTTCTAGTTCGCAACACCTTTCGTCGAAGGTCATTTCAGCCCTCCGGCGAGGTACTTCTTCTAATTTAAGTGGCTAAATTGATGTGTTTGTACGAAATCTGCTGGTGCTTCACACTCACACGTGCACACATTTACACAACAGATTCTACACTGTCATTACCGGTATCGCTAGAATTCTCCCTTGAGTCTGCTGATAGAAAAGATAGGTTCCCCTTGTCTTTGTAGGCATACAACGGGCCTCTGCGGTGCCACTTTCGCTGAATTGCTGCCTGTCTACTTCTACTGGTACATTTTCCGATGCCATGGATGAGGATGTTGATGAGGATGAGGAAGACTTGAAGTTGTCACCGTCGTCGTCTTTGGAATTGTTCTTTCTCACTCCTTCCGATCAGTTGATGGCTCTCACTGGACCGCCATCAAAGAAGGTGGAGGATGGAGTTCAAAGACCCGCTAATTTCCTCCTTGCTGATGCTTTTGAAGACCTCGGTTTCATGGCCCTTTCCACGTCAGTTCTTTAAAAATAACCAATCCCTTCTCTTACACCTACTTTCACATAGTGAGGCGAGTATTTCTGAGGGTTGCTGACTTGGATTGCAGAATCCTATTAACTTGTTCCATTTATCGTATAACTTTTAACTTGAAAGGAAATCCCAACAGCTGAGCGTTTTCCCTTCCCTCTTGTTCCAGTTGTCAGGCGACTGAGTGTCTGCTGAGTCAGTTTTCTTCGGAGGATGTCACGACTACTTTCGTTGCTCGCAGTATGTGCGTAATGATTCGCACAGCCGGTCAAAGGTCCTTTCTTCCCTCGGAACAATTCGTTGATTTTCTTCGTTCCATCAACACGGTCTTTCCTGAGAATTTTTCCAGTAAATCCATCCACCCGTTTCCTCCTCTTTCATAGTCCCTGTTTCCTTTTGCCCTTCCATTCTCGTTGCAGTTAATCCAGCTGCTGATGAGTGGCCTGTGGAGAACTTTCTCGATTGGGTGCACTGCATGAATCCCGACCTTTCAGTTCCTCAGGTCGGTTTACGCTTCCTATTCCTGTTGAGTAGCATTTCATTTACATACTAGAAACTTCTTGTTTTCCACCATGCACAGGTCATCAGCGAGCTCGATTGCTCCTACTTCCACGTCCCGAATCAGGCGGGTCTGGCAGTACTGAAACATTTTCTCGTCTATGAGGTGAACCGCCAGCAGAACGTTTCGTGGGAAATGTTCTACCGTCCATGGAAAAATGCCTCTGGTCAGCTATCCCTCCTTCAGCAATGCTGTCTTCACCCTGCAACAAATGTCCTTGTTCACGCTTCCACGGCCCATCTTAGTGGACTCAGGCTGGGAGCGGAGGATAAAGCTCCGGTTGTTCAGATTTGGTAGGTGATCTAATGAACCCTCTTATTTAACCTGTTTGTGTGCATTCCCAAATCTTAAATTTGCAGGAAGAACACGGATTTCATGACTGCTCTGCTTCACATCTCCACTGTTGGGTTTTTTAATGAGGCTCGTAGCATTCTTGATCAAGGTTTCAGTTACTCACCTGACATATTTACCGCAACGCTCCTTGCAACCGTAAGTAGAGCTGAATTTGTCCTCCATATCAGTTTGAGTGGGATTTAGTTACCGTATCCTCCCTTTTAGCCCGAAATGTTTCCGTTAAAATGCAAAATGCTCTCGCTAGCCTTCGCACACTTTCTCCTTCCACACACGAACTCCCAGTCCATTCTTCAAACCGTTTGGACCGGTCCACTGGTAGGTCTTCCATTTTTCTCTGGTTACTTCAGTCCTCCCTCATACTTGCTAACGCTTGCGGTTTTTTCGGTTTTGACAGCCAAAACTGACCGACACACAACGTCGTTTCCAACGCAGTCTTTTCCTCACAACCTGTCTTAAACTAGTTGAATCCTGGGGCGTCACTACCCTCTCCAACGGCGCTGAAACGCTTTCCTCTGTTTCCCTCTCCTCTTCTGTCCAAGCAACATTCTTCAATCTCATTGAGGTATTGTTACGTGTTCGAGGCGACTTAGCAATGCCACTGGCAATGATGCTGGGCAGCCGAGCAGCACCTGTCTCGCTGGCCGTGTCCCAACTCTGGCCTGGTAGGGGTGTAGCCGAAGGAGTGCCTGACGTTAGCGCGTTCGCGGAGGTCTCAGAGTCGCCCCCTGTGGCCGCCCTCCTCGATCTCGCCTTCAGTTTAGTGGTGTATATGGTTGACGCAGTAAAGGCTTTTATGGGGACCGGGGACTGTAGTAGTGAAGGCGGCCTGCAGCACCTCCTCAATGCACCCATCTCATCAATTCAGACGACGCTGGATTCGTTTCTTACAAACTGGTTCACCGAGCAGATGACTGGTGAAAAGGAGGATGCTGTGAGTTTCGTGTCTGTGTTTCCTTAAATTCAGAACAAAAGTAGATCATTGAATACTTTACTACCTATATTATTGTAAAATCGTGAGTGGAATGTACCCACAATGGGAATCTTAGCAAAGCAGATTGAATTGCAGTTGTAAACTGTATTTTTCAAATAAACTCCCATCGTAGGACGCCTTCTGCGTGGAGCTGCTACGATACCTATGCCGGCGTTATCCCTCACTGGTAGACGCATCGGCGGCACCACTGCTCCCACAGGCGCCCGCCACCTCGATATTACTGCCTTCGGCGCTGCTGGAGGCCAACCGCCACCTCCCCGTCCATCTTCGTCGTCCTCCCGCCTTCATCATCCGCCACATCATTAACTCCGCTCGCAAGGCGCTTAGGTGGGTCAGCGTGCTCAATGGTCTCGCCTTGAGGCATAGAGAGTAGTATGATGTCGGAATTTTCAACGAAGAGGCAATCTCCAGCGGGGGTTAGACTGGAACCCTTGAGTTTATGGAAGATGGAAGACATTTCAGGTGGTGGGAACCGTAGTTTTTTTCCGACATTTTCCCATTCCATTGCTTAACAAATTTCTAAGAAGAAGAATGCAAGGAGGAAGGAGAAGAAGACCAGGTGGAGGAAGAAGTGGGATATTAAAGTGCAAATGTTTGAGTTTATGAAGCAAAAATATGGTCATGCATGATGACCAAGAAGAAATGCCGGATTGTCTAACGACCTCTCAGGTTTTCCAGTTCACTGATTTTACTCCTACCCAGGCATCACGTTCGAGCCGAATGTGTTGCCTCTTTGGCTCTACTGGAGAAGTTGATACGCGAAAATGCATTAATTTTAGGTTCTTCTATGGTTCCACGATGATTTGACTATCAATTTGTATTTGTTAGCAAACGAAGCGAGGGAATGTTCGGAGCAGAATCCGTCCTTTATAAAATCTGTGTTAATTGCCCCAAAAGAGAAGGCGCTTTGAATGCTGGTAACCAAAGAAAAAGCGTACTTTTAATCGAGTAATGGGTGCGCGAAAGATGAGGCAAATATCGCGGTGCAAAAAACGAATCATTTTGGTTTTTATTAGCTTTAGCTTATCCGAGGCTGGGGAAATGTATCACGAGATGGTGTTTTAGTTTTCCCTGAATTAACTCTAAGTTACCAGCTCATCAAATGATTCTGATCTGATCAAGTTGGAGTGATGGCTAACCAGTCTTTGTTTTTAATTGTTGTCAAACTTGGATTTGGACACGTGTGTTGCTCTCCTGGTTCAGAACTACTGGTAAAGCAGGCGATTTACCACGTTTAGCAGTTATTTCGATGCTCTCGCATTTATCTTGGAGCTACTTTCCGTGTCCTTGTAATGGAACTACGTGAGACAGACGTTAGTTCTCTTCGGTTTATTTCAAACTTCAAAACCGTCATTCAGCGCGCGAGAGCCATGCGTCCACGGGAGGGAAGCCTAAGCGTGGCACCGGCATTCTTCTTTAAGGTCGTAATAATCCGTAGGAGTATGAAAGACAGCCATAGGCACGGCTAGAGGGTTGTACCGTTTTGTGGAAGTACAATCTGGCGGTGATGGTAGAGCCCGCATATTTGAGCATTCAGCCAAACAGTGTCAAATCACAACGCAATGGTGTGTTGTTGTGTCCAAAGGAAATGATTCACTTTATCCTGCTTCTCTTGACCCGTAATCGCTCATCGTCCAGTAAGATTTCCATTTATCCCAATGATTGGGGCAGCTGATGGAAGCCCAATCATTGTGACTTGAACAAGTTCATTGTCTCAACTGTTGTGCTCACCTTCAACTTTGTTCACAGTGCTCTACACTTTAATTTGTTGCATCCCGGTCGGTGTTGTTCCCAGGTGTATGGAATGAATCAGGATTCCCTTGAGGTGAAATGTTTAGCAACGTTCGAAGAGTTTCATCAGTCGAATCTTTAGCTTATAGCGTCGCGGTTTGATTTAGGATGTTCAGTATTCCAAACAAGTCTGCTGTTTGGTATCTTGTTGCATGGCCTAATATTACTTGTGTCAGAACCGACACTTTTTTTGTCACTCAGAGTGGGGGTGACTTGAATACACAAGATTGGTATCCAAACCACTAGCCTTTTGCAGGCCTCAGGGCTTTGCTTGGGCTCCCCTGTAGCACTAATTGACAAAATCGGTGCGTTAAGTGTTGCTACTGAAATGGTATAAGTAATTGAACTATGCGGACGTCTGACGTGGTGGATCGGGGTTGAAATTGTCCGGCGAATTCGGAGTCCTATTCTGGACAGCTATTCTCTCGAAATAGCGAACAATGGGCATACGGTTGTAGGGTGTTAAAACGACCGAGACATAAAGTTGGAATCTGGTCGAGTTTACCACTTCCTTCCTTTGAATGAGTAGATATCTTTAGGTGGTGCGGTTGACTTGCGAGATGAGCTAGAATCTACTTCCGAGGTGTGTTCTACATGATTTCATTAGAGTTTGTGGGACAATCGCAGATGCCTCTGCCGATTTTACTAAAGTTCTCAAAAATAGTCGGAGGGCTGCATCATTGTGAATTGCATCCACGAATGGGGTAGCTTAGGCCACTACCTCATTCATACACTTTTATCTCGATTTACAAACCTCTATTAGTACCCTCGGAGTAGTAAAAACGGTTCCGTTCATCCTCGATACACAGCCTTGCGTTCGACAATGGTAGTGATCCGGCATTCACTGTGTAAATCCACGTGTGTGTTTATGCTCGAGCTACATGACCTGAATTAGCCTTTACGAACGCCTGCGAAATAGGTGGAGGTGGATTGGTGATCACGTTTATCGGTAAACCGATAGTGTTGCAGATGCGGGCTGACTGGCTAGTTATTCATCTTCCTTCTTCAGTTGATAAAGTTCCCGTCCTCGTTTCATTTCTACTTGAATGTCTTACTATTTCACTTTCGTCAGAGCATCCAACCTCGGACTAGCCATTTCCTGTGTCTCTTGAACAACCCATGCACTAGTTTGATCTCGTAGCTATACCTGTTTTGTCCTCCCAAATGAACAGCGTGTTTCCCCATCTCGATCGGTAACCCCCAGATTAACCTTGGAGGTCAAGGCTCTGTTGCTATCTCATTAGCTGACTCCCCACCACCCTAGCAACTGGTCTTGTGCGCTAAATGCGTGCGTGCGGTCGTGCACGCGATCAGCTGATGTGATGTGTGCCGTAGGGTGCGCTCCTGAGTTGAGTTTATCGATTGCGCGTAGTTGCGATTGCATTTTGATTGGACTGCGCGTTCGAGTGCGGATGTGTGCATTCCGCGGTCTGATTGGCTGGCTGAGGGGTCGGTGTACGGCTTGCGCACGGCGTCATTCGTTTGCCCGCTACCCTCGTGGTGTGACGCGTCGCCTTCGCTCTCTGCCCTCGCGTTAACGTCAGTCACATTTATACAGCCTCCCGTTTGGTTTATCCTTCCGCATTTTGAGTGCGCGTGTGGTTCTGCAGCCACTTGCAAAGGGAGCTACAGTAGAGATCGGTTTTGCCTCTACTTTGGCTCAATCGTTTTTCCTCTCGTGTGAAGGCCCCCCTTTTCGGGTGGAGCCGAAATCTATGCGAACCACACTTCCGGTTGTGAACCCATTCTTCTGATCTCATTAACGTGGATTTTATAATTCCCCAATCTATTGCTGTCAACAGTTCCCCCAAGGAGTGTTTTTGTAAGTGATTTTTTTTCGGGGTAATTCGTGATTGAGATCGTTGTTGATGCTTCCAGGGGTTTCTCAAAAGTTTATCAAATTAATTTTTTATGTAGGCCTATCTCTGGGCTGTTACTTCGGGTGTCAGTATCGATTTTACATCTACTGAAGGTAGGCTCTCCGTCTGTTAGTTTCTTCAGTTAAGCCTTTTCGATCAATTGCTTGGTTTCCGTAGGAGCGTCCGAGTTCATCCTAAATCTTTCCAACGAGAGAGAATTTGGGTAGTGCGGCTGATTCGATGCTAGCTTTTTTTAGCTAGTAATCTGGAAGTGGAGGTGATGCTGCGGTTTTCTGACTCATGCCTTTATGGTTCTTGGGGTAATC
This sequence comes from Taenia hydatigena, assembly GCA_036345935.2. Classification (NCBI taxonomy): domain Eukaryota; kingdom Metazoa; phylum Platyhelminthes; class Cestoda; order Cyclophyllidea; family Taeniidae; genus Taenia; species Taenia hydatigena. The sequence goes on along the minus strand of JADWOT020000001.1, from coordinate 322,372 downwards.
ATTCAGCTGCAAATTGTAAGTATTTTCCAGGAGTGTTATCAACTCTAGTTTGAGTCCATTTTATCGTTACGCTTGTTTGCATTATGATTTACTGATTCGACTCCAGGTACGTGGTCTTCCAGTGAGGTTTTAGCCAAAATGTTGCATATCCGGTTCTTCTGTGGTCTGGGAATTGCGTTCATGCATGTCATCTGTGTCAGTTATTCAATCGTACCACTGTTTTATTGAATTAGAACTAGGAATTTCTTTTGCGTACAATCATTGTGAATTTGGGGCCTGGGATTTGCCAGAGCATTTAAATTTTAGGATTCCGTGTTTTGCAGAGTGAGGAGCCCTTTTGGTCTGGGCTTTACTATTGACAAGCTGTTTGTCTGTGCCCGCGCATGGCAGCAGGAAGGATTCGACTTTATTAGTGGTCCAGCCGGGCTCCCCCGTGTTCGACCTAACTTTCGACATCCTTTTCGTGTTCAGGGGGACGCCTGTGCGCGCAGTTTCAACGCCCCAGACGTTTGAACTCAGTAAAAATCATGCTTAATCACGTGAGGTGATATTGGTCGCAACTCTTGTGTGTGGTGACCTCTCGCCGAAATCGATCCTGTGCCCGACGTGCTAAGGTTCTGTTCGTATTTTCGATCCGGACATCATCCGATATTCCGAGTGAAGACTAATTTCAAGTCACTCTTGAATGGTTGAGGTCGTCTCTCTTGTCCTGGTATCTTGTGTTTAATCCATTCGAAATTCTGAGCTCTTTGTCGACCTTTCTGTTTCGGTCTCAAGCCTTTACTTCCTCGGTGTAGTAAAGGCCTACTCGTCGGTCGTTGCACACGTGTGTTTAAATCGCAAACTTGCGTTCGCGTACGACTAAGGCCAGTCTGTGTGACTCACATCTGCCGCGCGAACGTGCAGCTCCCCTATTGGCTAATTACCATGGGAAGGGGCACAGTAACTTGCGCACTCCCCAATTATTGATTTGGGGCCATCTAAATGACTTCCCTTTCTATTCCTCCACCTTTAGGTGCCTAACGATCAGCGTTTCACCGAAGGTCGCGACAGAAACAAACCAGACCTTAGCTTTCTATTTGCAAAATTTAAATCGCATCTACAGCCTTTCGGGGACTTCGTCAGTCGGCAGCTGCGTCGTCGGCGATCAGACTGCCTCCACCATCCCCGCATCTGCAGCCTCTGTGTGGGCGTCTTCTAGGGACGCGGATCCGACCAGAGTGAGTTGATTAGTTTTTCATGCTTTCTACCTTGTTATCTGCTGTGGCGTTATTCGCCTGAGTCTGGTGCGTTGTTCCGTTTTTGTATATTTGCTCTAATAAATATGGAATAAATAAAGCACATCCTGCGCTTTGAGGTGGATACAGTCAGCGGTTTCCACTTCAGTTCAGTTTGCAAAACTGCTGAGTTGGTTACTCATAGAAAAAGCAGGGATTCGGGTTCTTCTAAAGCAATCTGGTTTTTTACCCACTTCCCATTCTTTAGAGAAAAGGTTTCTTTTACTCTTGGGATGCTCCTTGTGGTTGAAATTTCAAATGGAGTAGTGTTTGTGGTTTTTGTAATTCGTTTGGATTTTGGCCTCCATATCCGGTATGGATTACTTAATTGTGCAGTCAGTTTGCAAACTTTGTTATAGCCATCTCTCAAACTTTTCAGTCAATTCGCAGTATAATGCGGCAATGTTAGGCCATTTGGGGCTAGCCGCAGTACTTTGGTTTGAATGCCCAACTTAAGTTTTGCCAAGGTATCAGCAACACTCCTTTACCAACTTTATTAACGATTTTCATTCCCCAAAAAGTCGGCGAATTAATTTATTAGATTCTCTCACTCTAAATGGCGGTTGAATCAGCAAGTTCCACAAGACAGTTGTCGTGTTCCTTGCGAAGTTTACTACTGGCTCGATTTAAACATTGTTTTCATTTTACAGTGTTCCCTAAAGGTGTAGTTGATCTGGGCCGACAATGTAAGGTGGAGTTAGTCTTTTCTGCCGTCCACTGTAGGCAGCATTAGCAGCAAGTTTACACAAACTGATCCAACGCGGTCCTCCCGCTGTCGGAAGCGGGCCTTCAATGGCAGGGGCAGTGCCATCCTCTGTAGGTGGTGCAAATGCAAATGCGCCGCCACCTCCCTCTATCTACCTCAACTTCAATACCGAGCTCCCCGAGCTAAATCTCTCCAGTGAGCTAGACGTTCAGGTGAATGCATTCTTCCATAAGCTTCTCCAGGGCGTCTGCAGTGTCGAGGATATGGTGAAGTGCCTCTACGAGTATGCTGCTTCTGACTCGTCTGGGCAGAAGAAACTCCTCGATGGTATCCTTCGAGTCCTCACCTATGAGGTCACCAGTCATCTCCATGACTATCCCGAGCATGCACTGCACTCGATCACCGAACTTTATGGTGGTATCCTCGCTGGTCTCGTCAACCAGTAAGTCAACCTCCTCTTCCCTTATTGTTCAACGTATTTTCAAAACTTATTTTAATTTAGACTCCCAGTGTCAGCCCTTTCCATGTTATGGAAGGCATTCTTGAATCGAGTCTTCCTTTTTACCAACGAGCTGCACACTGAAACGCCGGCTTTTCGAGCTGTTGTGAGCATTCTCAATAAAACCAAGCCCACGTATGTCGCTACTTCAATCGCTTTGCCTCCTCATTGGGTTTTTAAATTTCTCACTCACTTTTCCCCCACAGGTTTATTCGTTACGTCAACTTGACCAATTATCTGGTCAGTTGCTTAGCCTTCAAGCACTTCCCTCCCGAGTTGCGTGATGTAAGTTGTGCTCTGCGTCTTGGAAACAATCTTTCTGCGCATTCGTGAAATTTTTGTTTCATGTGCCAGCTCTAATGTCCATCCTCCTTCGCCTTTTAGGCTATCGCGAGTGCAGATGCCTTCTGTAAGAGCTTCCAATGTCAGCAACCAAACAGCCACCCCCACCTCACCGGTTCGCAGTCGCTCAAGGCAAGTTTTACATCTTTTTACATGGTACCGAAAAAGTTTGGGTCAAACTAATGCATTTCACCATTGGTGCAGGATCTGCGTACTTCCGATGTTCCGCCAGCACTTCATTAATTTTTTTTGGTTAAAAGCGGAGCTTCGTCTTCGTACTGTGTGTGCTAACTCTTCATAATCAAAAAGGCCCATGAATGATCATGTCTACCATTGCATCATAAGTATTATTCTCGTGTAACTTTTTTCAATATGTTGTATTACAGTAATTCGACGTCCCATGCTCTAAGTGCTCTCCAAAGTGACTTTTTTGCGCTACCATCATGATCGCGATCGCCGTCTTCATTAGCAGTATCTGCACTGGACTGGCTCGCGACCTGTGTCCTGGCTATTAGTGCCCATAATGGGTCACGTTTAACCTAATTTTCTGGCGCCGTCTTGGTAGCATTCCTGTTTACACCTGTAGAACATAAAGTCGCGGTTCGTTTTACAATGATTTAATCACTTGGAGCTCTCACATGAATGCTGTACTAGTCATTTAATGTTTTTTGTTCCAAGCCGTAGCATAGAGATTATGAAGGTAACCCTTTGGGTTTTCTGGTCATTTCCCGTTCTAATTTGGCGTATTGGCATAGCACAGCGTAGCGTCTCAGCTCCACTATCAACGCCCAGAGGGTGAGAGCGCATAGCCACTGGAAGAATCCGCGTAAGCAGCCATAGGATTAAAGCAAATTCCATTCTACTTAAAATGGCGAATGTTTAAAGGTAATGAAGACTCAGAGTTTTGGTCAGCATCGCAGAGAAGTGGTCGTGATTAAGGTTAGCGCTTCGTATTGCTGACCAGCATAGTTTAAAACGAACCGCAGTGAATAATTGGCAATACTCTCGGAGGCCGATTTATCAAACCTCCTTGTTGAACCTGCAGGACTTGCAGGTAGCTGGACAGGCCGCGACGGCGCTGCATACGCAACAAATTTTGCTGCAACAGCAGCAGCATCAGGCCCCACCAATGCAGGAGCCTGCACCACCCGCATCACCTGATGAAAGCGTTCGTGATCGTGTCTTCTTCGTTTTTAATAATGTTGCCCCTTCGAATACGAAGGAGAAGGCAGAGGAACTTTGCAACATTTTACAGGAGTCCAATCTGCCCTGGTTTGCCCATTACTTAGTCAACAAACGCGTCACTGTTGAAAATGCCTTCCTTGAGGTCTTTGACGTTGTTGTTGACGAAGTCCAGAAGCGCTTTCCCAATGCTCGGCAATCCGTCCTCTCTGAACTCTTCCGCGCTATTAAGGTCGGTTGGATTTGGCCTGCATGCCTTTAGTTTTCGTAGGCATCGGTCTACCTCCTACCCTCCTTTTTTAGGGGATCTTGCGCAACCTTCGATCGGATGTTGACGACCCGCATGCACGAGCCTGCCTGAAGAGTCTGGGTCGTTTTTTGGGTCTCTTGACGCTTGCACGAAATAAGCCAATTCTCCACGACGACTTGAGTCTGAAGGATCTCATCTTGGAAGCGGAGGAGAAGGGCTCTGTAGCGCTCAACTTTGTCATTCCCTTCATCTCAAACGTCCTTCGTGGAGCTGTTGACAGTGTCTTTGCTCCACCCTCTCCCTACACTATGGCCATCCTTAAAGTGCTACGAGAACTTTATGATGTCTGTGACATGAAGGTTCAACTGAAATTTGAGGTATGTATACATATCTACGTCTTCTTTTTCTCCTTCACATACCCATCTGACACTGCATATACTCTAATGTAGATTGAATTAACGTGTAAGATGCTGGGCTACGAGCTGCGGGACCTTACTCCTGCAGAGTATCTGCGAAATCGAAATAATCTGGCAAACTTGGAGAAACGGTACATTTTTTATGTGAACCCGTCGGTTGGAAGCGCCTCCTCGACTGGTCAACAGCAGCCTCAGCAGCAGCAGCAGCAGCAGCAGCAGCAACAGCAGCCACCATCATCACAATTAACAAACCAGGCGCGGGCTCTGCAGGCTCAGGCGACGCTTCAAGCGCAGCAGTCCATTCCCTACGATCCTCCCGCTATGGAGTGCAACCCTCGTTCATTGGCAGCGCTGGCACACCAACAACATCAGAGGTTAGCTGCTGCTCAACAGCAGCAACCACAGCATCAACAGATGTACGCTGCCGTCGGTTCTACATCCGGCGGACGCTCAAATGTCTTCTCTGCCCTCCTGGAGGGTGCTCAGTCGAATCCAGCTGCAGCTGCTGCTGCCGCTGTCATGGCCGGGAATGTTCACCGTGGCGATTCCATCTACTCCTACAGTGGTGGAGTCGCTGCTGATGATAGCTTTCGTCGCAAGTGGGACCCCACTCTGGTGGCTATGCAGCAGAATGCTATAGTTGGTCAGCAGCCTCAACAACAACAGCCATCACTGGCACAATCACAACAGCAACAGCAGTCTGGAAGGCAACAGCAACCGCAACTATATCCCCAAGTTGCAGCAGCGGTTGTTGCATCTCAGCAGATCTCAGCGGCACCGAGCTCCACATATAACCCAGTTGCCGCCACCGTCGCTGCCGGTCTCCCACATGTCGTTTCAGCCCCTCAACTGGTTAGTTCCACGCAGCAGGCAAGAGAACTCTCTCACTCGGCGACGGTTGGCAGTGCTGGTAATTCTTTGCCACAATACGATGATTTGGATCTTTCTACTGTGCGCTCCTCTATCAATATAGATGAGATCATTCAGCAGTTGTACGCCCTTTCCCAGCCATCTGTGCAGAACCTTAATTCCAATACTGCCTCAAAAGCATTTAATATGATTCGTATGGATGCAGTTAGAGGAGTGATCTTGCCGGCACTTGATAAGTGCATCAAGGACACCCTCGGTCCCTTGGCGGAGCGGTCGATATCATTGGCTCTATCAACGACGGAGACTCTGATACGGAAGGACTTTGCTTTTCACTCAAAGCCCATGCCAATGCTGTGCGCTGCCAAACAGATGGTGCGTCACCTGGCTGCTGCTTCCTCTCTAACCAGTGGTCGCGAGGTCTTTCATGTCAGCTTGTGCAATACCCTTATCAACTCCATATGGAATATAGTCAAGTTCAGTAACCAGCAAGACAGGGATGCGGTGGAGCTCATCGCAATGGTTGTGGCTGCCAGGGTCGCCCAGGCGTCGGTGGCTTACATGCAGAAAACTATTGCGGAGCGCGCAGTTTGGGAGGTGGATAAGAGATTTGATGCAGACGTGAAGCTCCGCCAGGAGTTGGGACCGCGTCGGTTTGAGGAACAGATCGCCCACAGTCATCAGAACCTTCCTGAGTGTGTACGAGTGAATGCGCATCTGTTGAACAACGTACGTCTGGAGGTGTATCAGGAGTTTGGTCGCTCGATTCCGGGCTTCGCTCCGCTGGTTGGCTCTATATCTCCTGAGAATAGTCACTTTACACTTCCGGTTTCGACTGGTGCTGCTGTCGCAGCTGCGCAGGCCCAGCAGATGTTCCAGAGGGCGGCTGGTCCCATGGTTCCTCAGCCTACGGTTTCGTCAGCATCGACTTCTGGAACACCCCAGCAGATCGCTGTGGCTGCAAAACTGCTTTTCCAGCAACATCAACAGCAGCAGTATCTTCAACAGCAACAACAACAACAAACGCATACGAGTGCCGTCACTTCTCAGCAACAGCTACAACATCAGCAGCAACAGACGCATCCTCAGCAGCAACCCCCTCAATCGACATCGTCTATGAACCTCTTCGACAGCATTGTGATGCACATCCGGCGTCACTTGGCGAACATCACGAAGCTTCTTGCCCCTGTGACCCCTTCCCAGGAACCTCCTATGGTGCGCTCCCTGCAGAATCTTGTGGAGATTGTACAACTGGCGAAGGCTACGACTGTTGGTGGTGGAGGCTGTGGTGGTGCCGCTTCCGGGAGTGAAAACGTCTGTGTGAGGATAATTGCGTTTCTTATCCAGTCGCTCCTCACTCATTACCGTCCTTCCCAGTGGACTGAGCAACTTGGTGGTCTGCAAGTGATGGAACACCTCAAGGACGCTCACGTAATCACTCTGAGGCATCTGCTCTCCTGTGAACAGAACACCTGGGTTACTAGACAGGTGACGAATGCGTGGATTCAGTTACCGGACGGTGATGCGGAACCCTTGAACATCCAACGATCTGTTTCATCCTCGACGAGCTCTCCAAGGGTGGAACAGCTTTCCACACTCGCTACTCTTGCTGTGGCTAGGTCTGGGACTCGGGTGTCAACAGGAGGCGACTTTAACCAATCCGCAGGGTTTAATGTTAGCATTAGCAAGTGGAACTGGGAGGCTTTTGCAGAGCTTCTGAAAGTTCATGTCCTCTACCTCACGCAGATCGACGCTTACTTAGCGGGCAAGGTCGCCTCTGGTCATACAATGGCGATCACCTTTGTGCTCAACTTGCTGGACCACTTTGTGCTGCCTATTTTCATGGGGTCCCCGTCTGTCTCCATCCCCGTTGATAGTGCTAACGCTGCGATTACTAGTCAGTTGGCTAGTAACACTACACGAACCATTGCCTCCTCTCTTGGGAACGTTTTTACGGTCAGCAGCAAACGCGAGTTCACCGTTCTAAACGAGTACGATCTTTGGCTCACAATTCAAGCCCTTCAAGCACAACAGCAGGCTACTCTCGTTGCTTCTAGTGACTTTAACTTGCGTCTTCGGCTTTCCTGCGCTCGCGTGCGAGCCCTCATGGACTGGGGTCTCTTTGAAACTGAGCCATTAAGCCTCTGTCATGGCAACGATTCCACGGAGTTTGCTGCCCTTTTCGTCGGTTGTTCGCGCGCACGTGAATTTGATGACACTCAGCAGATGAAGGCGAAGACGGAGAATTACTTTCGCTGGTGGGTGGAATTCTACCGCAATCCACTGGAGCAGGCAGAGGCTGGATCACCAGCTGAACAGGCCCTAAACAATCTCATTGGGATGGGCTTCCTCTCCTCTGAAGAGAGCATCACTCGCTTCTTCCGACTGGCCACTATTTACGTGGTTGAGAGGACTTTGAACAACCTCAAACTGGCCGAGCAGGCTTCCACCAACTTAGTGAACAACACACGGAACAACAGCGTCTACATTGAGTTGGACGCCTACGCACGTCTCATCAGTTACGTGGTTAACTGGGCTGAAAGCCCAATGGAGAATGTGACGGAAGCGAGTAATCCCAAAATAGCTTTATTGAGTCGGGTGCTGGGTATCATTGGTGGCACGCTTATGCAGAGCCACGAAGTTCGCCCTGAGCTCTTCCATCCTATGCCATTTGAGCGCATCCTTGTGATGTTATTCACGGACCTATACAACAACGCGCCTATTCCTCCGCGTCCTGCTAATTCCGCAACAGCTACCTCGTCGGATGAGGCAGGCGATGTTCAGTCGAAAAGCCTGACACTGCACGAGTACATTCCCATCGCATTTGGCAGACTTTTCCACATGCTACGGCCAACACGAATGGCCAAGTTCACGCTAGCCTTCCTCGAGATGATCGGCCATCGGTGTTTTGTGTCGCACACTTTGGGAGCGTCAGTATCTCCCCATCTGCGCGCTGCCTACCGTGCTGTATACGCCCAATTGCTGGCTGACATGCTCAATTACTTGGCCTTCTATCTGCAGAACGCCATCGCTCCCAAGCACATCACGTCACTCTTCATCGCCACCTTCCGCCTTTGTCTTGTGCTTTTTCACGACTTCCCCGACTTCATATCCGATTATTGCCTCTTCTTCTGCAACATCATCTCGTCCTCCGCTATTCAATTGCGCAACCTCATCCTCTCCAGCGAGCCTAGACGCGGTCTCTCTTCTACTGATCCCCTCAACGCCCCTCCTGTTAATCAGTTGTCTCAGCTGGAAGATCCCGTTGGCTACACAATGGAGGCGGGCAGTCGTCTACCACCCGTTCTTCGGTCAGAAATCGACTCCTACCTCTCCTCCCGGGCACCAACTAAGCTCCTCTCCGAACTCAGCTTAATGCTTCAGCGGGTCGACTCGGTGGCTGCGCTTCTCATCTCTCCTCCACAGCTCCTCATCTCAGCGCTAAACGTGGAACACTCCGAGGGTGGAGATACGTCCGGCCAGGAGGTGGCTCCACCTCCACCTCCCCCGCAGGGCAAAAAGGCGAAGAAAGCTGCAGCAGCGAAAGCCGCGGCTGCAGCTGCGCAACAGCACGCCGTGCTTGTGAGCGCTGCTCAACAGGCAAACATGGCAACCTTCTGGGCCGCCTTGGGCTCCCAGATGCTCTCCACGTATGGCGTCGCCAATTGCATGCACTACAATGTGGAGGTGATGACCGATTTGGTGCTTTATCTCTGTATCACTGCGGTGCGAAGCCTCCGTGACTCTGGAACGCCGTTGAATGTAAACTCGGTGGCAAACACACCACAGATGGAAATTCTTCAAGCTCTGATTGTGAACCTAGACGATGAAGGACGCTACCTCTTGCTCAATTGCATGGCCAATCAATTGCGCTATCTAAATTCGCATACTTGCTACTTCTCCTGCAGCCTCCTTTATCTCTTTGCCGAGCTGCCAATGCAGAAGGTAAAGGAGCAGATTAGTCGAGTGCTGATGGAGCGTTTGATTGTGAACCGTCCACATCCGTGGGGCTTGCTAATGACCTCCGCAGAGTTGTTGCGGAATCCCACCTACCGCTACTGGGACCATGGGTTTGCGCGCTGTCACAAGGACATGGAGGAGTAAGTTGCTTATACATTTGTGCACACATCTGACTACCCTGCCATGGTTTGTCCGAGTTCACGCTCCTTCTTTTCGATCCCGTTTTCTTTCAGTATGCTCAAATCAGTTGCAAGCTCCCTTATCAAGTCGGAGGAGAAGGCGAGGAAGGCGGTTGAGTTTTTGCAGTAGGAAAAGAGATGTAAATAACTTATGCACACTTCTAGGTGAAAGAGCGAAAAAAATTGAGGTGCGGTGAGTTTTATCGATGTGCGCCTCAAGTCCAAGCGAGAAATTCTAGTAATTTGTGCTTTAATTGTGAACCTCGCCCAAGGCCATCCGTGATAAAGCTCCGCTGACCTCGTATTTCAATGACCAGGTTCTGTGGCGGTTCCCAGACGTATTGACTGTTCGAGGGTGGTAATAACCGCCTTTAATCTCTTTCTTTCCGCGCTTTTTTTTGAACCAAAGCATCGTCACCGTCGTAGCGCGCAGCTGTATCTCCAACTTCACACCTCCACAAAGCAGCAACAGCGTTGGCGGCAATAGTAGCAATAGCAACAATAGCGGCAGTGCTGTCACCTCTGGTGGTGGAAGCCAACCATCCAACCAGGCACCTTCCGCGTCGTCAATGTCGCAAGCTCAGGGAGGCACGGCGGCGTCAGCTGCTCCCACGCCCTCTCCCCAGCCAGCCGCCGAGACGAAGACTGTCGTGCCTGCTGCAGCCACACTGAGTTGATGGGGTGGCAAAGTCCAGTTCCCTCTCTGTCGCCCTAGTCACCATCCCGCTTTCCCTGCTTCCCTTTGAGTGTGTAAGAGTGGTTCTCCGTCCCCACCTGTGCCACTTTCTCTCACCTTACCTCTTTTTTATCTCTGATGATCGTTGTATGTCATGCACACGCACGCACAAACACACGTGTGAGTTTTGGAGTTTATTGTGTGCCTGCGTGTGTCATTGTTACTATGTATTGCTATCATTATTACTACGAACGATTGCTATCAGTATTACAACTGCCACTAGGGCTACTCCTGTTGCTACTACTGTAATTGCTATTGTGCTGTGTGCATAGGCGTGGTGAATTCGCAAGAGGGTTTCAATATTCCTGTCATTGTTTATTTCGGCCGCCCTGATAGGGAAGGGGGATGGGGAGGCAGTAGTGGGGGGACGATTTCGCGCTTGTGGTGCCGTCGATGCAAGTGTCCTAGTGATGTGCGCAGGCGTCAGCGCTTGTTGAATTTCAAATGGGTGTAGTGGGTGGCGTTGGGATCCCAAGAGGAGACGGTGAAGTTGTGGGGCCAAAGCCAGGTTCTAGGATGTGGGAGGGGTGGGGTTTGGGGTGCGCAGCCTGCTGTTCGTTGGTGTCAGCTGTGATTTGCGGGTGTGGCTCGGCCTTCGTCCACCAATGAAGAAACGTGAACGATGCAAATTCGTTTTTATTCCGCAGTTTGAGGGGGTGGTTCGGATTTGCTAACACCTCAAAACCAGCATCGAAGGCATCAAAAGTATCACACGCTGTTGGAGGTGGAAGTATTGGTGAAAGGTGTGCATCATGAGGATTCTCAGGTGACACGTCGCTGGAAGCTGAGTAATATAGCCAGCTGCCTGTTGGGCATTGGGAAGTATAAGAATACCCAGGAACCCCAAAAATCAGATTCGATGACTGTGGATTGAATTAGATTTAATTGACTCAACATTGCTCTCCACAAATCCACGCCGTGCACAGTCGGCAGTGTCGAGCCAGGCGCCTTAATCTAGCTGCAACAACTAATTGCGCAGTTTAAATAATTTACTCTGGAAATAATTATTTAATCCAAATTAGTCCCAGGTGCGAAATTTGGCCATTCGATTATCGACTGGGGGTGAGGGGGAAGGAGGAGGATCAAGTGTGAAAAATGCTGCCTTCCCCATTCCATCTTTCCACTGCAAATGTGAATCGACAGTACCACGCATCAATGCGCTACTTTCGTATGAAAGATCGCACTTAGAGAACGAAAGGCCTCAAATCGCCAAGTTTTGATACAGAACTAGCGCCCCAGTTGTCAAAAAGTATAATCAAAGAGCGCTATTTTATTTTATATATTTGAGGAAGAAAGAATGTTTGCATTTATAGCCAGCACTAATTTCCAGCGGCACCAGCTAGTCAGGCTATGCAACCAAAGGTATAAGGAGACTTCGTCATTCCTCAAGAACATTATTCACTTAACTGGGTACCTGCCATCTCAACACTTGGAGCGTGTTCATCAACAACTCTCCCAGACTTATAACGCACATGCAGACGCAGCTCCGCAATCTTCCATTAAACTGAGACGGTGGACGGTGTTTTAATTAGGCTCGCCATGGTGAGGAGGGTTTGGCATGAGTTGGTGTCCTAGTGACTCAGGCATTGGCATAAAGTTGACAACATTTGAGTGAATAAATTGGACGCAAGCAAAATTTTGGCCAACTTTTCTACTTTTAGCGCTAACCGAGAACCCTTGTAAGTGCAAATACGGAACAGGATGGACGACAGAAATGATATAATAGGCGTTAAAGGTAAGCAATGGTTTCCGATATCTGCGTTGGGCTTTAGTGGCCAAAACGTATTCACAACCGCATGCAAAGCCTATATCGCGTGACATTGTAGCACAATGGGTCACAGCTAAAGTTAGATCGACTGTCAGTTGACCTAGATCCGTGCACATCTCGTTGTCATCAGAGATTTCATAAGCTTGGTGTTGATGCCAAATTTTTAGTTCGGAAATTATGATGCGATTAGTATGATGCAATGTGACTGGTGAATGTTCTGCTCTGTTTTAAGTTATGGACCCTTGGTAAGCCATTTTATCCCCGCTTATTGTGCTGCCATCGGGAAACGCCAGTAGCTTTACTGCTCATGCTTATTGGAATGCTCCTCTTTAGGCGAGAATCAGGGTTGCAACTCAACTCTCGCACTTGAAGAGCATGCCAGTTCCATCGAAGTTGAGAGAAGATACTCTTCTCGTTCCTATTAAGACTGCATTGATCCTCTCTAATCTGGGACACTAAAGGTGTCGCAAAACAATCAGCATTAACGTGCCAGGAACAGCCTCAGAAAAGGAATATGGACAAAAAAAGCACTTTAGTAGACCTGACATACTTTGTTTTTGAAGTATTTACATATACTGTGCTCAAGCCATGTGACTTCTTTCGGCTTCAGAGAAGTTCAGAAGAGCCAGAATCAATTATTACCACTCACTAAAATTCTATTCAGGACCAACCGTAATTGTCTCGCGTAAAAGAGGTCATTTTAAAAATAAAAAGTTAAAATGATCAGTTTTTTATTTTCATTTTTCAACGTTTGTTTTTATTTTTATCTGCACATTGTAACGTAGCGCGTCCTGCAAATGCATTGTACCAGTGCAGCGGGAGGGTTTGCATGCGCGAGTGGGTTTTCCATCGTCCGTAACATTTTTAAAGAAGTTAATCCATTGTAAAAATGGGTTCGGAGAACTCTGAGGTTTTGCGAATATTGTCGATACCTCCAGATAAGCGATCAAATGAGGTGAGCATTTTTTTCATCATGAGTTTTTCGCTTGAAATTCCTATAAATACTTTTGTCTCACAACTATGTGTTCGTGGCCTGCAATTTTCAGCGTTCTATCCCTTATTTTATGTCTGCCCTGTTTTATGTCTGTTACATGACATCTCGGGCAGCTTCGGAATTTTTTCATTTAATATCATATTTGTTACAAGAATGGGGACTCATCTCGAAGTTTTGCTTTGAAGAACAGAATGCTGCTTTGGTGAAACAGTAAAATAGATTTGAGGCTGGCTATATTGAACGGCTCATTTTTTTCCTGTGGAAACCTTCGTGTCCAACGTTTCATGCTGCCTTTTGTGACTGGCGACTTTTCATCAACTTTTCTCTTAACAACTCTTGGTTTGAAGGCACCTTGGCGGCTTGATCCATTTGCAGTCCTGCCATTACTATGCAGAATCCATCTATTTCACCCTCTTGTTTATGCAACTGCATTGTTTATGTTTTGTGCTATTGTTTGTTGGTGCTTTTGTCTTTGGGGTTCAAGTTTTTCAGATTGTGTTTTGTTTTTGTAAAACCGTCTAAACATTCTTTCTCATTTTGGTATTTTAATTGATCTCCTTAGTTTTTTTGGTACGTGGATGTATGATAACCATCGAATTAGAAGTTGAACTCATTTCCACAACATTTTACGACAGAAATTGGACATAAATGCAGAATTTGGATTGTATACTTGAGATTTTAACATAAATACTTTGCCGATATACGTGGGTTTGATTCGGTCTGTGCTGCTGACGAAGAGCATAAATTAATAAACTGGAATTTATGGCGTCGATTGATTTTGAGTTATGATTTTGAGGAAACAATTAAAATTAAACCTGAAAGAGACGTTACTAGCTGGTGGCGCCTTATCTAAGGGTTCTTTTTGGTAGAAAAGTCGGTTTATTCCAACTGCCTTGCTATTATGTTTACTTCGTTCCTGTGCCATCGCAGCTCTGCAGGTGCATTCAACTGTGAATTCTTTTGGACTGGGAGATTTCAGGTTGCCCAAGTGATTAATCGGTTCCCAGGAAAATCTGACTGCAATTTTTTTCGGCAAGTTACGGCGGATAATTGTGGTAATGAAAATTCAGCCTATTGATCCTCGTCCGTTTGTCTTTAATATAACTCGCAGTATGATTATGGTCTGCTACATCGTTAGGTCCTTTTTGATTTCGTCTTTATTCATAAATTTGTATAGGTCTAAGTTAAGCTGGTTTGGTGCAGGACCTCGCGAAACAGGCTGCATGTCATGCTATTTTTAGAATCTGAATTTGTTGTATGTGCAGAATACTGAAAGTAGAATAATTTATAGGGTACATATTCCTTTTTTCGGTTGATTGGTTACTATTAATGGCCGCTATTTTTTCCCTATTTTTCTATCGACAGACGAGTTTAATTGGAACCTGGAACATTATATGAGTTACTAAATCATGCGATACTTTTTTTTCCAAATCCCAGATTTTTTCAACAGTTAGATTATCATCATGTTTATCAGTTCTACTAAAAAGGCTGAATATGGTAATTGAAACTAATCTTCCTGTCAAAAGAAGCAATATTTTGAGCATTTGACAGCCCTGCAATCTTGGCAATCGCCATTTTCGAATCTGATGACTAAATAACTGGCAGTTTATTCTTGTTGATGGCGTAATTATGGTTTACTGAAGTTGTTTTGTATCTTATGTACGAAAAAATTCTACAGTGGGAAAAAATGGTGTATTTCGAGTACCCTCAGCAACCTTATTTGCCATCATTATTTGGGTTTCACTTCAGAGTGAAGTGATGGCACATTTTTGGCAGTGATTGCGTTCAATCCAGCTGCATATCAAAAATTTTGGGCCCTAATAGCCGCATCATCAGCTTTTTGAATGCAACGAGCCCAGTTCGTGGTGTAAATCCAATCTGTAAATTGCCGCGTCATGATATCAAGGAGCGATTGAGTATTGCCTGTTTCGGCATTCACAGTTGTTGCGCACCGCTGCGCCGGTCATCATGACTGTGGAACTTGTAACTTCATTGTAGGCTAATAAAGCTGTGTTCCTTTTTCATTTCTTATTTCACCCCATAAATAAATTTTAGAAGTAGTGGTGACATCCAGTCAGTGCCTTTTGATGAAATGTTAAAAGCTTTGGAATGTTTTTGTTCCTTTGCACTTGTCGCATCAATAGAGGTAATTAGTTTCCTCGAAAGTAGAAAGGCAAGAACAGTTTGTTTAATGTCGCACCGCAATACCTCCAATTTTTCACCCATGCCGCCTTTAAAGACCTGATTCGTCGTGGACAGATTAGAGATGCGGAACGCTTGGTAAAAGCTGCTTATCAGTGAAAGCCTCTTCCCACACAATCTGTCCGAAAGCGGCCATGCCTTGCGCCTCATAAACTAAAAACTTGTTTGTTTATCCTTTTGCTCACAGTGGGTTCGTTTTTATGTCCGAATAAAATTACCTCGAGGTAATGTGAAATGGGCTAAAGGGGGGCTAGCTTAGACCATCGCGTCTGTAACTTACATCTCCAATCGGGAACGAGGCATTTTTATTTGCCCCATAAATGCAAGCTGGTGCACTCTCCCTCTTGCATAATCTAGCAGGCGCGTTGACGCGATAATGGTTTTAGCCTGCATAAAGACTGAATTAATGTGCTATTAGCCATCAGTAGTGTAAAAGCGATGCCACTTTCTCCTTCTTACTGAATTCATGTATATTTCTTCCCTAAGTGGCCTAATCTAGCTTAAAGCCAAACGGACAGCATTTGATAAGGGGAGTATGCCTTTTGCCACCCTTTGTTGTGGATCCATTTTTGGCATTCCTTCATTGGAAGGAAGAGCACTTCTTCCTTCTATAACTGCAACGGCAGTGTTTTATTCTCGCCTTAACTTGATCTGCTGGGTGGTAGCTAAATATTTTCGGCATTATTGCTTTACATAGTGAATATTTCCTCATTCTCTTTGCTCCAAGGCATATACTTTTTGTCCTCTGCAAACTCGGTGTTTGCTCTCATTTTTCCCACCAAAATCTAATCAACTCAATGCCTGCCAGAGGGGTTGGTAAACAGGCTTCCCTTCTGCTTTCTAATTGCGGGACTTGTAGAACAGCGATAGGGCGTTTGTTGAAGGTTAATTAATGTTTAATGAGCAACTGGTTGTGTCAAGGGAATGCATCTTCACGGTTTTATCATTGGCTAACGTCTATCCCCAAAAAAAGCTTTTATTAAGCTTTCCAGACGCAAAACTATTGTCCTCTGTTTTGCCTGGAGTATCTTGGTTGATTAACATTTGGCGAAAGGATTCGGCCTGGCTAACGGGTAATTTGTTTTGGGCCCTTGTTGATTTAAGGGCCGGACATAGAGCCTTCTGAACTTAAAGCCTTTCCGGTGGTAGAGAGGCAGTGACTTATGTCATGACATGTACCGTGTTTAGTGTTTACCAAACCTAAATTACTATGCACTACGTAGGCAGTGGTACAAAGGCGTCGGCATTCACTTGTATCATGCGTGTACCAACAATCGTGGAGAAGGTATCTCTGATGTTTGTCTGAGGAGGGTTCGTATTAAGCAGAGGCTTTTTTTAATCTGTTTAGCCCTAAAACACGCAGTAGTGAGTGTTGAGTTTGTCCTGTAACCGTACTTGAACCTGGTGCAACTGTTATGTGCTAGTTCATATACCATCAATTAAGATTGGAGGCAACAGCTGTGGTGTGTGCATGAACGTGATCCCTTGTAAACGAAGGTATAAAGTACAATATGCGGGTGTTCGTAATTGCTTGCACAGAAGGCTTCAGACATGGTACTGTATGGTAGTGAGCCCCTCACCATTATGCCGCTTGGATGTTCGCAGTGACCATCCAACCATTGCTCACATCTCACCAGTCACCCTAGTGAACTTGTATTGGCAGACTAATCTTCCTGTGGAAACGGTGAACGCGAAACAACTCAAAAGTTGCGTTTAGGTTAGGTTGGTGCACCGATGATAAGGTGAAGCAGGCTGTCCTAGCGATAGGACGGCTCAACTGAATAGAAAAATCTTACTAATGCTGAACGTAGAAAGTCATTTCCAAATGAAATAAGTGCATGAATGTATCAACACTAAATTACGTTGGAAAAAAAGTGCAATCCTCATTTCCTGAAATACTTTCTCTTTCCCAAACCGGAAAAATGCGATTGGGTCCAAGTATCCCTTTCAATTTCCGTCAACGCTGGTAAATTTGCGCCCTGGCGCCCATTGAATTAAAGATCTGTAAGTGACTGCTCATCATCTTGCAGGAGCTGATACGGCTACATGACTTTTTGGGCGGCGTCGAGGGACTGCAGCACCTGCGTCCACGTAGCCAGCGGGAGGTGACGCTGCAAGAGGTCGCACGCCTCGCTCGCCTGATGCGAGTGAGTGGTGAATCTCTCCTATTCCGACGAGGCGATCCTGCATCCTCTTGGTTCATTCTCCTTTCCGGATGCGTTCTTATCGACCACTCTATGTTCCTACCGCGCAATTGGTGAGCCATTAGCTCTTCTGTTCTTTTTTCTGGGTCTCGAGCTGTTGCCACTTGAAGTCGTGGCGTCTAAGCCAGTGGGTAATCATTCTCAAATGATACCTAGAGAGCTTAAGTCGAATTGAGTGTTTTGGTTTATCAAAGATATTCAAAGACATCCATTTATCGTCCCTCTTTTCTGCTTCCCCGTTCGCGCAATTATCGTCTAGTGTTTACCCATCGCAGAAAAGTGGTTTCTACTTTTGGCATTAGTAAGATTTGTCGATACGGCTGAATCACCTTGTTTCCACACAACTAGCTTCACCTCATCGTCAGTGCGGGAGGTTATTTGGGTATCATAGATGCGTTAACTTCTTCAAATTGCAAGTGTTGCGAGGTATTTTGTGTTCACCGATCACACTGCAAGGTTTGTCCCCTAATATAACTTCGTCACACGAAGGCTTATGCTTGTAATCGCCAGTGTCCAGTCTGACCTTAACATCTCTCCTTGGAATGCTGGTGGAAATGGCGCTGATAATCACAGTTCCGATTCTGGCAGCATTTGTGTCTATCTTTTTTTGTGACGCTGGTAGTTGTAATTACTAAGGGTAGAGGTGTGTTTTTATGCACAAAAGTGTCTTCATCGAACACTTCATGTTCCTCCATGAAAATTCGTTAGACTGTTTTTCTACTCAGCGTTATCTTTTGAAGTCTTGACCTATTATTGGTAGTTCCAGTGACGTCTAGGAATTTCTTCACTTCTAACAAATGATTCAGCGTCTCGCTGCAGCGATGTGGCGTTCTTTTGAAGTCCCTGTAGTTGAATTTTTCGATGAGACAATAAAATCATAGGACTACCTACCCAATTTATGGTAAAATTTGCGGTTGATACCGTCTTGTTACCCTCTAATGCACTTGCAATAGTTGCAGTAGACTATTAGTTATGCAGAGAGGCCTTTGTGACGCTCTTAAGCATTTTGCCTCCGAATCAAATGTCTCCTTTCTTTTCTTTGTCTGTCAATGCTGCGATCACGTCCTCTTTTTGGGCTTTGGCTTCCGAGCTTGTAAACGGTGACTGCATTTGTGGAACCGGGAGTGACAAGTTTGTCTTAGGCGTCAGTGTTGTTGTCATTTGTGATGTGATGGTAAGAGCGGAGAGGAAGGTAGCCTTTCTGTTTTTTGTGAATGCTTCTGGTTCTCCTCTGCTCATCAGTGTTTGACTGGCATTATCTCTGGCGTCTGTGCTGGAGATTGGCAATGGTGTGCTCGATGAAGACGACGGATGATAGCAATGGGATTTTGATGGAGACCTTCTCTCACACATAAACGTTAGTGACCACATTTCTGGCTACTGTCCTCGAACAAACCAGGATTCGACAATAAAACTGGCAGTGATTTCAATCTTGATAGTTTTTTTGGCAGCAAGCTTTGTGGTTGCGAAGTTAATGTTGAGTTGGCAAAATCGTCGTTTTACGGCAGTAGAAGTGATTTCGGCCATGTTAATGTCCGTAGTGGGACGGACGAGGAACGATTAGCTTAAAAGCTGAGTCTTTCCCCCATAACTTTGGCATTTATTTCGTTGAAAGATACGTTGTGTGCAGTCAAGGCGTTGGTGGAGTTGGTAACCAATAGCGTTGATTTCGATGCTAATGACGACTATGCTGATGGCATCGGTGACATTTATCGCAAAAGCACTTTGGTAGCATTGATTGGCTACTCTCATTCCATCTAGGCATTTGTAAGCTACCTATTTATGTCCTACGATCTAGGACCTGTTTGTGGGTGAGTAGAATAGGCATTTGTAAAATTGGTATTTACAGTACCCGAGGCATCCACTTCGATACTTCCAGTTGCGCTAGTGTACACATGCTGGTGAAATTAGTCAGCGCCTCAACAAACGCAATAACACCTTAGTTTACATCCCTACCAACTAATGATGCCTTCATCCAGGCAAAAGGTGTTATGACAATGGTGGTGTCTCCCATATTCACGGCAACAGCAGTTGTATTTTTAGTAGCTATAAGCCACTCCAAACCAATTGAATTGAAAATTGCGCCATCCCGTCGCATCGACTGTGCCACCAAGAGATTGACGAAACTGCGCTTCCTTCCTCGTCCTCTTTCCACGTCACCTTAGCCTCCACATTAATAGTTGACAGTGGCAGCGGTGTTCGAGTCACTTTCTTCCCACCCATCCACTTATCCTCCCGTATCTCAGTCACATCGCCAACCCAATCCAGAATTTGAGACCCTCAGCATGAACGTGCAGCATTTGCTCACATCTCGTGCAGAATCCGACCTCTTTTACATCATGGATGACAGAAGGTAGCAAAGCTGACCCACAAGATGCCAACATTCAATTTCTGGATTCGCATGACCTTTGCGTTCGAAAGCTTTTGGTCGTGTTTTACCAAAAAATATATGTTCCGTACTTTTGCTGACAGCTTCACGGTAACATAAGCCACCAAAGCTTGCGGAAACCAATCTGGTTATAGTTCTGTAGCCCCAATCCAGAGAATGTAACTCATCCTAGCGCGAGAATATTCCACATTTTTCTGTCGTCTTAAAACCAAAAATGTGCATGAGACATCGATAAGAATTTTTTTCATTGTTTTCTCTCCTGATAGGCTGTTAAGCCTGCTATTGCGGCATTTTTAATCAACTTAAATCTTACTTGTCTGCGTTGTTTGCCAATCTGTTAATCCCTTCCCAATTTATTAGAGGGTTTATCCGTCCATAATCCCAAAGTTTTTCATAGTGGTACTCGGTGAACCTGCTTCTTTACCATCATTCACAATAGACATCCAATCAGTGTAATTAGTTAAGTAGTTTTCATAACTGCTAACTAGGCAGTTATGAAGAGAATGCCCCGGCAGAACATATATTCTCGGAGTGTAGAAGGGCTTGGGGCTATTGGAATGGCCTGGAGACCAGTTTGCCCTGCGAAGGTACAATAGTAGAGCGTCTGAGTGACTCCTTTACCAAAGCCGAGAGTTAAACAAACAACAAACGCATTACAAAGCTCCTCTCTCCTTTTGAGCGTCGTCTACGACGCTCCTCTTGGTCAACCCTCTGCGTCAGATATCACAAAAGAGTGAGCGCCAGTCATCAAATTTTCATGCAACAGAGATGATACTTGACTACAGCTTCACTGATCCCTCTTGGCTATTCCATAGGATCTGGAGTTTCGTTCTGTATGGAAACTGTATTGTGGGAGACGGAGAAATGTGCTCACCATCAAACGTGTCCGTCGCTAGTCGCAGGAGCAAGTGCCTAAAGCCAAGTCAAGTAACAGAGGGAATTTCTCACTTGTTTCACGGAGGTAGATTTTTGCCACATTCTTTTCACTTCTGAACTGCCTAGGTATATCTGTCTGCGTTCTATCCAACCAAGGTACAGTGAGCAGTTCCGTAACTAAACTTTTCTGGGTGGTTCATGGTCACGGATAGTGCCCTGCAGACCACCTAACTGGGGTACTTGCAGGAGTTGTCACTGATTCTCCTATTTGCTGCATCCGCACATCTTCCGCCCCGTTAAGGTTTATCATTTAGCAGTAGAAATCAGGGCAGATGTCCTTTAAGATAGAGTTCGCTTTTCGCTGTGACTGATGTAGCGCTCCGAGGTGGAAATGATATGTATTGACCTACAGGTCTTGGGACTACTGGCATGGTCCAAAGGCCAGACCACTTGGTGGAGGTCCAAAGGCAGAGCAACTAGGTGGCTCCCTTACCAAGACCGAGAGTTAAATTATCAATGTATTACGTTCAGGCTACTTCCAGGTTTAAATCTACTAGAATGGAATCTATCAAATAGCCCAAGCTACCTCATCGAATTACATTGCCTTTTCGATTACCTACATTGTTGACTTATTGTTCGTGATTATTGAGAAACGGTCACATTTGAATGGGTCATTCCGATAGTACAAATTTTGATGTCATTAAGAGGATAGTAGGGTTCGTGCCTGACCATGGAGATCCTCTGAGACAAGTCTTAGACGCACCAGATAATGGATCAAAAGGCTATGTTTTAGTAATAACACGTTTTTGAAATGGTGTTGATAACATACATCTTTGTGATGTGCGAATGGACAACGTTTTAACCGATTTGTCGTTTTGCTCTCAATGCTTTGCTATTTTTCTGTTTGTGAGTCAACAGACCGTTCAGGTACGCCCCAAGATAGTTAAATTAGTTTTGATTTCACCTTAGGAAAGAAGGTAGGAAAACAAAAGTTGGTACTTAATTTGCCGGTTAAACTCCCCTATCGGTCCTTCTCTCTATTCTCGTTTCAGTTTTGGTACTCGACCAAATGACAGTCAGGTGCGCCAGCAGGACTGTTTCGTGTTAGAGGACTCCGATCTCATTGAGGTACGTTAGCAAAGTGGACGATTAACAATCGCCCTCCTATAATGCTTTTTGTGCCTTTATCCATTTCTGCCCAACCTTTTGACGACTTTTGAAATCTATTTTCACCCTTATTTGAGAATGTCGTCAAATGAAAACATTTTGGGGGAGGGAATTTTGAGTCAATTTGTTCGTCCGCACAATTATCTCCCATCGTATAGCCAACCCATGCAAGGTAGTTTTTTGTTTTTGACATTAGTAAGATTTGTCTGTATAGCTGAACCATCTTGTCTCTCGATACCCTGATTTGCCATTTCAGAGTTCTGTTGAATTTTCAAAAAATAATGCCAATTTACGACAGCTGAATTTAGTACCTCAGTTTCATTCCCTATCTGCAGGTGTTTTTCAGGTAGCCTCCGTCCCTGTCGCAGTTACTGTGTTCATGCTTGTTGAAAGATCTTTCAATGATTTTCCAGAACTTACTTCAAAAGGCTTAAATCAGACGAGTGTCATTGATCCTTCACTCTTGAATCGTGTAGGACATAAGAGAATGAGGAAGAGGTGGTAGGATTTACGATCTAGAGCTAGATGTTTGCATTAGTTGAGAACTTGTTTCACAATCCTAATACCGGATAGACGTCCTTCCTTTTTAAGCATATGGTCAAAGATGGCACGAGGCGATGCACCGCTATTGAGATAAAGGTAAACACGAGTTGGCGTCCTAATTTGGTCGATATTGTGCGGGTTGCAGATTTCACTGATGTGAGTGAACGAATAAATCCAAATCATTACTTCAACTTCTTCGCGGTCTCTTTCTCTAAGAGGTACACACACTTGTGTCATCTGTTGAGCACTATTTTCTTCCCTTGTTTATGGAAGGACAGTGCCATGACATGGAGGGGTGCTGTCAATTCATGTCAAATGACCATACTTGCCTTCCATTACCGCTACTTGTTATCAACGTCACGTCTACGTGACTGAGAGTGGAGGTTAGGGGCAGGGGACGATGACTGTGAAGCAAGGACGAGGAGAAGTTGACCCAGAAAAAAACGCACACAAAGAGCGACTCGACCACTTGGTCATTAATTACTGTCACGTATTTTCGTTGGATGCTGCCAGTGCAGCACATTCATTTCACTGGCGCCAAGGCGGTGCATTCAAAGTCATCTTCGTTACCGCCACTCCTAAATAATGGTTGATGGCTTAGTCTAGTGTTGTCTATATCATTTCATTTCAATTGTGGTTTTTGGTTGTGACTGTCGCCTTGACTGAGACCATTGTCGTTTGGCAGATCGCCTACATGGAACGGGATCCGCCGCCACCAGCTGCAGCCTCGCAACGGGCCCAGCTCCAACCTGCAGCAAGCAAGGGCTTTCTGGTGGGTCTTATTCACCCCTCGCTCGCACTATGGCTCTGGCCCTGGTTCTTGCTCTCAGTCCCTTCATACCCCTATGACGTTAAATGCTTTTGTTGAGGTGACTATCAATGCCACAGCTGAACAACTTCTATAGTCATCACCTTCACCACCTCACATCGCATTCATCCATGTGCTAGGCTATCTTTATCAACAATGCCCATCTTAGGCGACGTGGAGTCTGCTACCATGACCAAAAGCTTTCGAACGCAAAGGTCATGCGAATCCAGAAATTGAATGTTGGCATCTTGTGGGTCAGCTTTGCTACCTTCTGTCATCCATGATGTAAAAGAGGTCGGATTCTGCACGAGATGTGAGCAAATGCTGCACGTTCATGCTGAGGGTCTCAAATTCTGGATTGGGTTGGCGATGTGACTGAGATACGGGAGGATAAGTGGATGGGTGGGAAGAAAGTGACTCGAACACCGCTGCCACTGTCAACTATTAATGTGGAGGCTAAGGTGACGTGGAAAGAGGACGAGGAAGGAAGCGCAGTTTCGTCAATCTCTTGGTGGCACAGTCGATGCGACGGGATGGCGCAATTTTCAATTCAATTGGTTTGGAGTGGCTTATAGCTACTAAAAATACAACTGCTGTTGCCGTGAATACGGGAGACACCACCATTGTCATAACACCTTTTGCCTGGATGAAGGCATCATTAGTTGGTAGGGATGTAAACTAAGGTGTTATTGCGTTTGTTGAGGCGCTGACTAATTTCACCAGCATGTGTACACTAGCGCAACTGGAAGTATCGAAGTGGATGCCTCGGGTACTGTAAATACCAATTTTACAAATGCCTATTCTACTCACCCACAAACAGGTCCTAGATCGTAGGATATAAGTGGGTGGCTCACCAAGTGGTATCTAGGATCATGAACTGATTTGGGTGCTTTCGAATCATTGGCAACATCATTTTCAAATCGATACTGATATGCGCAGCACAGGCATCGAAGTAGCCACTGTAGTCGTCGAAACCTGCTGCTGCGTTGTACCTAACTGCACTACAACTGTCACTGAAATAATTGCTACCTCTTTTAGCTATAATCAATGCATCCCACTTTTTATTGCTGGTAGGTTTTTTTACTGTCACACCATTAGCAGGAGCAGTTGCTGCCATAGTTATTCTCACAAATGATTTCACTCTCATGGACTTGAAATGTATTTTGCCTGACGTGGCTGTTTAGCAGTGAAAATCCTTCTCCGCTTCGTCATTTCCCTCTTTATCCCCCTTTAATCGCTAAGGCCAACAATAAGAACAATAGAAGCATTGCAGCACCGCAAACACTTCGAAACAAAGTAGAGGTGCAGTTTTAACACCACTCTACTACTTGTCACACACTCGGTCACCCATTGAATATATCTATCTGATGTCAATTTTTTTCATGCATGACTTTTAGTTCATCGTCTCTAGGTTTCTTAACGGACAATATTGCTACAACTAAGATTAGTTGTGGAACATGTCAAAGTTCAGATATTTTACCTTTTAATGTTTAATTTTCCACAGGCCCCCATTGGCGAAGCACCGGGAGCGAAGAGATTGCCACGCAAACAACAGCAGATTCCAGAGCGGCAGTCCTCGCTGTCAGAGAGCGACTCGGCAATTGCACGCACCATGACAACGGCGTCGAACAGCAGCAGCCCCAGCCTCCATTGCGCTGTCGGCGTAGACTCTGACTCTGATCTCGAAGGTGGTGGCGGTGATGGTGCGGAGGATGACGACGGTGGGGGTAGTGATGTTGATAACGAGGAAGATGATGACGAGGAAGAGGAGGATGAGGATGACGAATTTGACTCGGGAAGCAGCAGTCATGAGGTGCGTAGGCGTTTAGTAAAAATTGCTTCATTCAAAAGGTGTCATCGTTAACTCTACCTCCCATCGACATTCTTAATTTAGTCCCTTCGTGACAGTTTCTGGGACGCTCTGCTGAAGGAGCCACGTCTGAGAACAGCTGCGGATGTTGAAGTACTTGTGGAAAACGTTCAGAAGTTGCCGGTATGTGAAACCATACGTTTAAATGAAAGTCACATTGGTTTCCCAATCTTTTCATCAAATAAATGTGTCTGTTCATTCGCTTTGGATTAAATTTTTTTTTCCAATGAAACAACCCATTGCATAATCACTTCCCATTTGCTTCTGAAAATTTCCCCATCAACTAATGTGTCCCCAGAATACCCATTAGGGCTCAGAACGGGTGGGAGACAAAACATTTAAAATTGTATTTCTTTGAAATGTTGATGAACTGGAGCATTGAACTGTCAGAACACCTTGTTGCTGATGCACCTTGGAATTGAGTGCTTTGTGAGGCTCTAAATATCAGAATGCAGTAATGCTGGGACCGGGTGTGGTAAAATTTTAGCAGTCTCTGAGTGCCGTACTTCTATCTGTAATGAAGCTTTTGGTGTTCTCCAAAGCAAGGTTGAATGGGGTGTTAGAAGGAAGTGTACAGTTTACCTTATTCACCTCACTTCCCTCCTTCTGACAGGCCTTCTCCAACCTCTCGGAAGGCACGCGGACTGCGCTCTGTCGCCTCATGCTGGTTGCTGTGGTGCGTGAGCCCGGTCAGGTGGTCCTCTCCGATGGTGAGATCCTCGATACCTGGTCTGTCATCCTCAACGGCACTGTGGAGGTGAGTCCCTTTGCTCCTTCAATAGGGGCACAGTCAATCCTTAACTCTGAGTTGTTGATTGGGGCCCTCTTGTAACCTTCACTAGGGGCTGTTGCATGAATGCTTTTTTTCCGAGATTTTAAGGTTGGAGCTTCTGTGATGGTGTTGAAAAGACCTTTTTGAACTCAGTTTAGTCACAAGGTAGTTCTCATGCTCACTTCAAAGTATTTTTTTCCCCAATCCACTGCTTTAGGGACCGTAATCAAGGGAAATCTCCATTGAAAGTAACCTGTAGGTGACAGTAATTGTGGTATCGAGTCCTTAGATCATCGATCCTTCATCATATTCATTTCTACTGAAGCCATTCAGCACGGTATGCTAATGGATTCGTTTAGGGACCGACTTCTTTGAAGTAAACTCTTTTTGTCGAAAACTCTATGTATTGAGAACCACCTTTAAGCTCAATGCCACTTCTTAAATGCCTGGGCTTTTGCGGAACCTGATCCTTCTGAAATCAAGTCCTCTCTTCCATAACATTGACCTTATACAGGTTGTGGATCCAGACGGAACGATTCGCGAACTGACCAGTGGTGATGCCTTCGGAGTCCGCCTTCCACCGCCACCGAGTGCAGACGGAGCTATGAGTGGAAGCGCACTGGTGGTGCAACGCCACCGAGGGCAAATGCACACAGTGACAGAGGACTGCCAATTCGTATGCGTCGCCCAGGCCGACTACTTCCGCATCATGGCACAGGCTGCTGACGCTGAGGTGCCGGAGGTTGAGGAGGATGGGGGTCGAGTGGTCCTCGTATACGAGGACATTCGCAAGGGCACCGCTCCCACCTCTGCCGATGCTGACGCCGCACCTCTTGCACCCTCTTCCTCCTCCTCCGCGCTCGTCTCACGTGTCGTCATTAAGGCAAGATGCTTGCATTATCTACTCCTTATCGCCATCTTTGAACTCAGCGAGGAATTATCAGACCAGCAAATCCATTTTCACTCTACCTCAATATTTATGTAGACTTCTTAATGTGTTTGTTTTTTTGCAAGCTTTGATAATTCTAATTCTAAGAGATACAGAAGCTCGTATGACTTTCGCATCATTTATCAATTCGTTCTGGGATGTGCCTAATTTTTGGTTAATGTGTTTATCGCCAGGATCTCAAGTAAACGTACAGGTGAGAGATAAGGCTTTACTGCTTGGTACTCTTCAATCAGGGCACACCAGAGAAGCTCATTGACCACTTGAAATCACCGGAATCAAGCGACCCGAGCTATCCGGAGGACCTTCTCCTTACCTACCGTACCTTTCTACCAACACCTGCACTGCTAGTGCGTCGTCTGCTAACGTGGTGGGAGGAGGCGTCGCCAGCGGATCGCATTTTGCGCTCGCGCATTCAACGTTACGTGGTGTTGTGGGTACATAATCACCCTGCTGATTTTTACGATCGCCCTGCGATGCTACACTTCCTGGAGACCTTCAGCGACCTCCTCCAACGCGACAGTGGCAACCGGCGCCTCCTTCACCTCGCCTGCTCCACTCGTGCGCGTCCTCGTACTCTCTCGGTGACCTTAACCCTGGTAGTGGCCCCCTCTGCAACCTGTCACATCGTGCTGCCCTGTGTGTTGGTCGGTGGGCAGGGTGAGTTTGGCATCTTTGTAAATCAAGCGGAGGAAGTCGGTGGAGGTACCGACGGAGGAAGTGGAGATGGCTACGAGGTTCGGCCGGCTCTGCGACGAGGCGATCAGTTACTGGCGCTGCAGCAGACGAGTGTAGAGGGACTCTCCCTGGCCCAGTTGGCATCTTTGTTCGCATCTCTCGTACTCAGCTCCAATCGACAACCGCCTGGAACCGCTGCAACTCGGACACTCGCGTTCTCGGTCATATTTAACCCCTCTCGTGAGTTTACCTCTGCATTCTTTTCCGTTTTTCTGTCCTCGTTTACTTTCTTTGGTAAGCTTGACTTTGACTTATTTCTTTTTTAAAACTTTCACGGTTTCTTTTCTTGACCACAAGATTCTAGCAAGATTAGTTTGTTTTCAGAAAATTGTTTTGATTTTCGTGGACCACACGTTAACCTTAAGTCATTCATTTATCCATTTACCCACGAAACTGAGCTACTTTATGCTCCGATTGATCTCTTGTAGCTAGGTCTAGCATACACCCCTCACCCGCTTTAATTTGACTTGCAAAACGATCCTTTATTCCTTTCCCAACTCCCTTCTGTCGCGATTTTCGCCCTTCGGACACAGATTTGACACATTCACTGCCATTTGAATGCCAACTCTAAGGCGGTTTTCCATCATGCATAACACCAACACTCGATCTACTGAACTAGCTAACTCAATTACTGCTCGGAGATCCGAATACGCGGTTGTTTTCCACTGATCAAGAAATTCCCACTTGCATTTTGAAATCAGCCACTCCATTTGATCCCACCAGTTGTCATTAAGGGAATGGCCAGTTTATGACGACGGATGCCACTTGTTTATGATGCTGGGCTTAGGGGAACCTCTGGTAAAAGTTTTAGGGCGCGAGGCATCAAAATTTTAATTGTTCATTTTGGTGCTGACTCCACTTGGAATTTGTTTTCCGGTTTTGATTTGCGATACCACCTGTCCACTGCCACTTCATAACCCGAACTGATTTAACCAGTCCAAGGATCTGCGATAGTTGTTGCTGTTGTTGGGTGGTGCCTTCTGTGTTTTGTCGCATTGTACGTCGTTCCTTTTTGTGGTTGCGGTCTTTCGCGAAGATGACTCAGCTTTCCGCATCTTGTACAAGGTTGCAAGCTGTGCTGACTAAGTCGCAAAATGCTGGCGCATGCGCAATTATGTCCTCATAGTATACTTGTGGTGGTAGTACTAGAATTGCTCCACTCTGACTCTTCATTCTTGCGATGCATTTCTGGCTCTAAAGTCCTACGTGTTTTGCCGCATTTTCCGACTAGCTATTCCACACAGCGTACAACCATGCAACTGTTAAATGCGATTGCGCAGAAGAGGTGACAATCAAAACTATTTAGAGCAACATTTTCAGGGAAATACGAACCATGAAACAATGTGCACCTCTCTTCCTCCCCTCCCTCCATCTTAGCGCCGTTTCTGAGAGAGAGGAAAGGAAACATCGGGTTGTTCTTGCGCAGCTCCCACTTGAGTCGTGTCGGGTAGGCTGATCTCAGGCGTATTTTTTGGGTCGTCATGGAATGAACAGTCGGGTCTGCTGTCCACCACACACACACACACACACACACACACACACACACACACACACACACACACTTCATTGCCGCCTGGAAATGAAGTGGTGGGTGGCTGGGATGTGTGGGGCATGTAGAAAGTGGAACGGTTAGAGGTAGCCAACGATGTAGTGGTGGTTGGACGTTGGAATCGAAGGGGCGTTTGTCACGTCATCTCAGCTGGCAATCTAAAGTGCATGGTGGGTATTTGCAAAACGAGGCGGGCAACAAGTTGACAGTTGGATAGTCTTTGCGCCTTTTCCCAATTCCATTGGCTGGCATGTGGGTGTAAACCGATTGTTTCCCCATCACTCGTGTCAAGCCCTATAGCCGAAAGTTGGTCCTGACACTCAACTGGCACGTCACTTACCATTGTCATCAAAATACTGCACCAACCTAGCTTTGAGCAAGTAATCGCAACAATCAGGTCTATTGTTTGAGCCATTTCTGAGCGTCACTTTCCACTAGCGTAAGTCATACCCTCGCAATGCTGCACCGGGAAGAATGGTAGTGGTGTTTGGAATCACACCAAGGAAAGCAGAACAGAGGACGTTCCTATCCTCAATTGGCAAACGCATACACACAAGCGATTGGGTGGATTTCGAGGGTCTGCACAAGTTGAAACAAGTTGTTGCGAACATTGTCAAACGGGGTGTTGCACGAACTCGTTGATCGAGTGATGCCTCTAAACCCCTCTGAAGGTATTAGATTGTGTCGCTTTGCTCTAGTAGAGTGGGCGGAGACCTTAAGGTTTTGGGAGTGGAGCATGTCCGAGGTGTCGGTCGATTGGACATCTTACGAGGGCAAAAGATTTGTGGTTTGTTGGTGCATAGTTCTGAGTGCGGAGCCTTGAGTGGTTTTAATGGGGTTTGAGGTCCTTGTTGTTTGTGAGACGACTGGGAACTGTGTGGAGAGGGTGTTCTCACTGTTTTCGGAACACCCTGGAGGAGCGTGAATCCAATTGATTAGGTCAGCCCGACATCGTTGCATTGCATGTAGCCTTTGGCATTTGTGGATGGCGCACTTCAGTGCGGTCTGTAGTCCTTGATACTTGTTGGCTTGTTCCTATGGATTGGCATTGAACTGTTGGTTTTCTTGGCTGAATGTGCTAGAATAGCTGTGGGGGACATTGAAACCGTTGGAAGGCTTTTCATATCTTGACTAATTGTGGCAGCACTTCAAATGGAAGTATTCTAGGAAACTTTTGACCGAATGAAGTTTTCGTTAACAATCCTCGAAAATGCATTCCCGTCCGGTGTCACATATACGTGACACACTGACTGAACTTGGGGCCGCAAGCATTCATTGCTTCTACGAAACTTGCAACCTCCTTGTTATGATTGAAAAAGAGCGATGGCAACACCATGAAACTTGGGTCAGAGAGTTTTGTGAGCCGACTGTTCGAGTCATCTGGTGCTTTTGAGTTCTCGCAAATAGCACACAGTGCTCTGCATATATTAGCTACATGCCCTTTCCTTAAAAGGTTCTTTTTTGTGTTTTCGCATTCCATGTCTGAGTATTCACAGGACTATATACTGTGACGATGGGCTATGCACCACCACGGTGGCAAAGAGGCTGTGACATACAGACGTGCGCTGATTTTTGAAATGTTTACTCTATTTGAACATTTTATTGCTGAGTGGCCAAGCGACCGATTGTTATGCAGCTCTGTACTTGAACCCTTCGCTGAGTGCAAGTGTTTATCCGCAGGTCCGAGTTTTACACCGTTCAAAAGACACTTCGTACATCATCACGTGCTTTTCCATGCTGTTGCACGGCACCACTTGGATAAACGGTGTTTCGAATGAGCTGGAGTGGTTCACGCCCGAGATGAAAACCAGTATTTACATTGACTTGAATGCGTTTTTTACACTGTCATTCGGTGTAAAAACTGGGCTCAACTTCGTTTTCTCCTTGCAGTATTCTTTCTTTCTGGAAATAAGTATTGTTATGTTGCAACCTATGGCTAAAATATAATATTCCTTTTTGAGCGTGCCATATGCGCTCTGTGCTTTAAATACCCTCTCGCATATCTGGTCGGAACTTCCCTCTGCGCTCTGTCTCTTGGTCACCTTCAACTAACCAATCCATTATGCTGTATCACATCGAACTGAGCACTAAGGCTTCCCCCTCCTCTCCTCCGTGCAGAGTTCTACGAGCTCATGTCAAAGGTGGGTGAACTGAACTCCCGACTGACCTCAAAAAATCGCGCCACTGTCATCTCCACCAGGGGTAAACAGATCACTGCGTTCGAGGTGGCCTCAATTCAGGAGGCTCTGTAAGTTTCGTTCTTTCCTTGATCTTTCACTTCAGTTGTGTTTTCTCTTCTCTCTTGTCGTCGAATTCATACCTTTCGAACACTTACAAACCGAATGTGTTTGTGTGTGTGTGTGTGTGTGCAAAAGTAGGAATGCCCTCAACCAATCAACTGTAAGCCAAACGAAGGCTTGCTGACGAATCGTGAACTTCTTCAACTTGCTTTTTTGATATGTGTTTGTGTGCCGTATGTACTTGGGCTGGATAGGCGGATTGACTATTTCGCTAATGCTGATAATAGGCGCGTTTGGCCCCAATGCTGGATTAATTAGGTGGGATCATTTAAATAACTTAATTTTAATGACCTTAAAGTGACCTAGAGGAAGTATTTGATGTACTTTGGGTTTAGCTAGTCTTGTATCCCATAGTAAAGTTTGTGTCGTCGCCTGTGGATGAATTCGTCCTGGTTGTATCTCTTTCATTAGGAGCCTCATCAATTCTTCTTCCCGAGCTGCTGCAATATCTTCCTCCTCTATTGACACTTGGATGGAACAGCAGCAACAACAACAACGTCTTCCTGGCAAACAGGTTCGTTTAGTAACCAACTCTTAAGTTTCATCGTCAAATTTGCTTTCACTAAAGCCCCTTAAGGCAACTGAATCTAAGGGTATCTTCATTATGGCATGTGCAGCAGGACTGGTAGGTTGTAAGCATGGCTGAAAGCGTGTGTGGCCGACGTATAAGTTGTAAAGTACTGGTTCCAACGTATAATTGATGCAATACACCACTTAAATGGTTTTTTTGTGTCTCAATGCTCGCCTTATTTTAATTTTGCACCCTCGTCTCTTCTGTGCAGTCACACCTTGTCCGGGGTGCAGTTTCACTCCGCTACCCACCTGGAGTTCCACAACTGCGGTCTCCTCTTCCTCCCGCCAGGCCCTCTGCTACCGCCGAAACACCCCTTCCTCCCTCCACTTCCCCTTGTTCCTCTTCCTCCTCAGGACTCACTCGCTCCTCCTCGCAGCCAGATTTAACTGTCACTGGGGCTAGTGGCAGAAGTAGAGGCGATCAGCCGCAAGGTCGAGTGCCTCCGTGTAGCGGTGCCTTCTTCGCAGCGGTAGGAATGGGTGAGGCCGGAGGACTGTCGGTGATCCGTGTGTGGCGCTCGCTAGGCGCGGAAGCGAAGGACCAAGTGAGCAAACTAGTACCTCTCTACCCGCGCACTACAGCACGTACCGCCGTTCGTCTCGCTGCACAGGAATTCAGCATCGATCTCGACGATGTCGCCGCGGAGTTTTGTCTCTGTCTAGTGAGTTGATCACTTGTCTTCTCTTTCGTTCCTTTTTTTCTCTACATTGATGGCAAAATGTCCGTTGAGCCGATCTCTCTTTCTCTCCTCTTTCTGCTTCCAGCCGTCCCTTCTCCTCTGTCCTCTGTTTAGCTGTGAGCCCGTCCTTTTGTTTAATGCCACTGAAGTGCTTTTCCTCTTCATTCTACTATTCCCTGTCGCTCGATCCTTTTCATTTTCTGCGAGTCCTCGCTTTACTCGGCTTTTTCGCGTCACATTTGTCCTTTTCTCCCTTCCTTCCTTCCTTCCTTCCTTCCTTCCTTCCTTCCTTCCTTCCTTCCTTCCTTCCTTCCTTCCTTCCTTCCTTCCTTCCTTCCTTCCTTCCTTCCTTCCCTTTGGGTACGTTAAACATCTAATTGAATACTTTTTAAAGACTAATCAAACCTTTTAAGGTCACTGTGGACGAAGGACCGATCATGAAACAGAGTCGAATCGCAGATAACACGGACGACTTGGCCAACCGGATCGCATTGAACTCGCGTTACTACCTCAAACCCAACCGCGTATCCGATGTTCTCATCACTGACGAGGTGGCCAAGGTCATCTACCAGGAGAGTCGCGTCTCTCTCACCCAAGTAGCCGCATATACTCACGTATATATTGCCGTTTCCACAACTCCATTACCCACTAACGCCTTGGTTTCACCAACAGCTATCGCCGGAGGAGGTCGCCATCCAACTGACCTTGGATGACTTCTCTATTTTCCGTTCCATCGAAGCTGCCGAATTCGTCGACAAGGTGTTCGGTCTCATTTCTTCGGCTTCCTCTGCTCCTGATGGGGGTGGCTGTAGTAGCAACAACGAGAATGTTGACAGCCTAGGTGGGGGCGGATTTGCGACAGGATGTGCAAATCTGGACACCTTCACGGACTTGGTCAACAAAGAGGCTTACTGGGTGCCCTCGGAGTTGTGCGCTGAGACCAGTCTCCCAAAACGCGTCGATATACTCAAGAGGTTCATCAAGGTGAGTAAAAGTGCTTTCATCAGTAGCCGAATCAGAGGCAGAGCTCTGCATCACTATGCTGTCACCAACTCTAACAGTAGTGGCAATAACAATCACGCGGCTGCCGGTGTCCTTGTTGGTCGCTATTTTTTAGCAGTGTTGTAGTTCTGGTGATTTGAGTGCTAATGCACTAATAAAATGTGGTTGTCTTCAGACCGGGGATACTCTGCTTCTATTTTGATCTTAAAGTCTGCCAACCTGTTTACGACTTGGGTTGGTGCAATTGATTATTGCGGATTGGTCAAGACTGCACACCACGCATATGTGACGGTGGTCGCGCTCACGTTGAAAGCCCATTTCATTTGTGGTTCAAGGCATCTTTTCTGAACTAATACTTAGGAATGGGTCCAACATTAAATGCACTAGCCTGTAGTGAATCACAACAAAGACTGGATGCGGATGTTTAGCTAACCACTTGACTGTCAGATTTGTCTGTTAACGAAAAACGCTGTTAAGTTGTTTAAAGGGTTGAATGGTTTATGTGCTGACCGAATAACTGCCTCTCGCCAATCGTTTCGCCATCTCCCATTCGTCCACAAATTCGCCCATTTCAAGTAGCGTGGATACTGGCTTTGTGTATTGTGCTTGAGCTATCCATGTGAGTATCGGTGGTCGAATCACTAGCGCGACGTGCGCAACTGTTTATGTCGATTGCGAGTTCTTTTCCGTGATGCACCTTATATGCTAATTATGACTTGGTAAGTAAGTAAGTAAGTGGTGGCAGTCCATTTAACTGCTCACCGGTAGTGGACATTGGGTGCGCATTTGCCATTGCCCTGCCTTTTTTGGCTGCAGATAGCTAAGCTGTGCAGAGACCTGCGAAACTTCAACACCATGTTCTGCATCCTCGTGGGACTGCAAATGTCACCGGTGGAACGTCTGCGGCAGACCTGGGAGCGGCTGCCTAACAAATACGTCAAGATGAGCCGCGACCTCGCTGTACGTCTCTCCGTCTGACCGTTTTTTTTCCCATCCATCGGATCCATCTCCTCTTCTTTTTCTTCAATTTTTTGGTGTTTAACTTTTACTATAAAATCTCCTTCAATATTCACAATAGTTATTCGCTTCACTATTTCTTATCTTGCCCTCGCCCTTGCCTTTGACGTTTCAATGAAACAATTTCTTCCAAGTCATTCTGAAGGCCGTAGTATGCGCAGTCATGTGGTAAGAATTGAGCTGACTGAGCTGCCATTTGTCACTTTTAGCGACTCAGCGTGGAGCTCTAGGCTAAGTCTGCTTAAAGCTAAATGAGAAGGGATTGTGAATGCCTCTACGGCTGCCTAACCACCTACCCATCCACCTCATATAAGTGAAATGTGGAACTGAACAAGATCTTAAAACGGCGCACCACGCCCTCTGCGCCTCTTTGTCTACTTGCACTTTACCTTCGATTCATCTTTACTTTCTCTACATGACAATCCACCCAACTGCAACCTTTATACTTCTCCACTCCTCACTTGAGCCATCGGTCCGTTCGTTTAACTGTCTGTCTACCATGCTACAGTTGGTGTTGGACCCTTCACGAAACTTTGCACACTACCGCAATCTTCTCACCTCGCCGCCGCAGTCGCCGCAAACGGGGGCGCAGTGTTTCCCTCTCCTACCCTACCTGCCATTGGTGTTGAAAGACCTAACCTTCATTCACCTAGGCAACCCCTCACGCAGTGCCGCCACCTCCGCCTCCTCGTCCGCCTGCCCCCAACTCATCAACTTCGCCAAGCTGCGCATGTTCGCCAAGGAGGTCAGTGAAGATTAGCTGGCTCCTCACCAACCATCGAATTTCCAAACCGATTAATCCAACAGGTTTAAAGGCTTCGTTACTATCACTAAGGCTGGATTAAATGGTTGCTTTTGCTCAATGCGCACAATTATAGAAAACAGTCATTGGAATTTTTTATTTAAGTAATTCTTCAACAAAAGTGTTAATTTGCTGAGTGGAGTGGAGGTCCCGTAGATGCTATTGGATTTTATCAGTCAAGCACATTATCCCGATGGCAATCGCTATCGAATCTCGTTTGTTGGCTAGATTCGCTCCCTGCGTCGAATGTGTGACATCGAGTACGATCTCCCATTGGCCCAACGCCTCCTCCAATCAGGAGGCACCTCGACTAAGCTCTCTTTTCTATTGGCTTCCGGTGGTGCCAGTGGCGGTGCCCCCACAATCGATATTTCATCACCACCACCACAACAACAGCAACCCCCTCCATCGACTTCCTCTGCTTCCAACATTTCCACTACTTCCACGTCCTCCACTACCGACTCTGTGAATAGTCAAGGTTGGTCAAATACCCACGTACAATTTTATTTGGGTATGGCTAACTTGTTATGAGTAACATTACTGTTTTTAAACTCTTTTCTGATACCAGGCTCACATATGCAACCAAAAAAGTCCACCGAGGGAGGAGGTGTTGCCTCGTTGATGAGCGGTGCCACCTCCCTCCTCCTCTCCACCGCCTCCGGTGCTGGCTCTTCGCCAACTCGGGTGACAGTACCAAATGTTGGAGGAGGCGCTTGGGGTGGGATTAAAAAAGCCAAAGTGAAGGCGTTGTATTCGGCGTGGCTGATGCGCCTGCGAGTGCGCGCCTACATGGCGGGTTTACGGGTAACTGATGACCTGGATCGGTTGTTGCAGCTTTCACATCGGGCGGAGCCGGGCGGCGCTGCCTCCAAAGAGGCTACTCCTACCCCTACACCTGTCCTCGCGGCATCACTTTCGCACCCACCATCGATATCCACGACGGTGGTGGGTGGAAAACCAACTTTCGTGGCTGAATCTCCTCCTTCGAGATCTCAGCTGCCACCGACACCACCACAAGCGGCCATCATTTCAACAGCCGCTGCCATGGTACCCACGTCCACTGCAACCGCCACCATCTCTTCTCACCGTTCCATCTTTGGAAACCAGTCAATTGAGGATGCTCGGAAACTCATTGCTCTGCAGGAGCGAACTTCGCGTCGTCGTATGCGGATGTGCGCTGTCCCAACATATCCGCTGCAGCAACAGTATCATCATCATCACCAGCAGCTGTTGCATCCTCAACAGTACTGTCACCATGGCATGCATTATCAACACTATCTGTCCAACGGTATACCCGCTTATGCATCAGATCAGAGGATGGGTCAGAGGGGTCGATACATGCCTCCTACCACTGCCAATGTCTATCACCTTCAACTCCACCAGCAACACCAACAATACCGTCAGCACCAGCAGCAAACGTCAGCGATGGCTGCAGCACAGTGGGTGGCGCGCCAGCAACAGATGGCATTGCCGAGTCAGCAGCGGAGCAAATTTCATTCTCCGCCACCTCCTCCGCCCCCTCCACCGCCACCGCCACCTCAGCACTCAATGCCACCGAAACAACCACCGACGTATGATTACGCTATGGTATTGAAGATGCAACAGCAACAGCAACAACAACAACAACAGATGCGATGTGGTGGAGGGTTCATACGAAGATCGAGTGAGCCTCCTCCGCGGGGTGGTGTGGGAGGGCCGCCAATGGTCACCTCGCCAGCTTTGGTTCACCGACACACTTCGCCCCAAGGCATAATGCCAAGACCACCGCTTCCCTCCTACCATGAGGTGAATTTCACCACATTTCCCTCGCAGCTCGAGTCGACTCTCAATTTGCCCACTTTTGTGTACCTCAATCTTTCAGGTTGTGGCTATGAAGCAACAACAACAGCAACAACATCAACAGCATTTGGGCGCCGGTGTTCAGCCTCTGCCACGTGGACAAGGTTCCTAGTACTTTTTGAAATCTGGTGACTTTTATCCTGATTTCAACACAACTAACGGTTATCCTTTCCCCTTCAGATGGTCGACCGGTACGGTGAAACGACTGGAATGTCAATTGCCATTTCTTTGTACATAAACGCGAGCGTGGATTAGTTGATTTCGTTCTACGTCCGCGCTCTTTGCCCCTTCCCCCTCACCTCCCTCCCCCCTCCGAGAAACGTGAACTTCCTTCCTGGTTGCTTTTGGATGCGCGTTATCCATGCCAACGCTACTATTTCCTAGTCTCTTAAGAATTATTATCTTCTTGTATTCAATAAACAGGTTTTATGACGGTCTTGATCAGGTTTTGAATTAAAAAGTGAAAACGAAGAGCTAACAAACGGTTTCGAACAATGAACAAAAAAAGAAGGAGCCTCATTCTAGTGGTAATCAATGCCATAAGCGCTGGATACCGTCATTTTCCACATTTCTTCGCAAGGTGGAAGGGTGTTGCCCTATCTACATGAAGTCGGTGTACGATTGTCAAATTCCCAACTCACTGAGAAGGCCGGTTCACTAGATATGAAAAGAAAATTAATTACTAAAAAAATCACTTGGCTGGTATACACAGGGAGGTGGCATTCATGAGTTCAACATGTCTTCTTCATGTTCCTCCACATCGCCAACTTGGTCTCCCTTGCCTTCCACGGGAAGAAGGCGAAGGCAGAAGGAAAGCTGCTGATCCATCGATAAAAAGGTGTCAGACATGAGGTAGAGCGACAGTTCGTGTACACCGTTAATGGTAGTCGTCGTGTCGTCGAAACGGAAAGACAAAGAGGCTACGTTGGCGTGCGTGGCACTCCTTCTGAAGGTTGTTTTCTTCATGCCCAATAGAAGACCGCCCTCGTCCACTCCCTCACCCATCGGTTCGCCCAACACTACAACCCAGCCGGGCGGGCGTGGTTGACGTCCCCCATGATCTCGAGGCTGAAACGGAAGTAGTGCTTCTGCTTTATGTGTGGTAACCGAGGAGGCTACTAGGAATTGGCGCCCACCATTAAAGAGGGAGTATTTTCATAGCTGAGGGTGACGACAAGTGCGTAGTCGGTGTCGGGATACACGTCGAGAGGATGTTGTCTAGCTTCCTCTGGGGAGACGTCGAGTCCAATTATGGGCACCTTCTCTTCACTTTGACCCCCTGCCAGGGATACTTGGAGGGACACGATTGGTAAGTACAAAAGAGTCTGGGAGGAAAGAAAGGATGAAGGTCAGATTTCCAAAAAAGAAGGAAGGAATACTGGCGCCA
This sequence comes from Taenia hydatigena, assembly GCA_036345935.2. Lineage (NCBI taxonomy): Eukaryota > Metazoa > Platyhelminthes > Cestoda > Cyclophyllidea > Taeniidae > Taenia > Taenia hydatigena. The sequence continues at coordinate 283,532 of JADWOT020000001.1, read as the reverse complement.
ACAATATTAGAAGTAGTGAAATGGGGACCTTTTGTTACATAAAATATCCCATTTCCTTTGACCTAATCACTTGATTAAAATTGTTCTACTTTAAACACTTTATGGTGGTGAAATAATGAGCTAAAGACCCATTTTTGCTGGCAGAGATTACCCCCATTGTACGTTTGGTAGAGCTCGAATAGCCCGAAGCATCGAGAAGCCGCACTACAAAGGTTTGACATTAATGTATTATTAACATCAAATAAATCGTAATTTCATCACAAAACTGCTACAAATTTTCACATCTTCACCTTTCTAATCTGTTCAAAGATTTCAGGAGCTATCAGGTCCCCGATAACACCTCGTAGCCCGGAGAACTGAGGTGGGGCACCAGCCACTTCCAACAACTGGGGCAACGTTTCCACGTAGACATCTTCACCCAGTCGAAAAGCCGCAAGATGAGAGGAGTCGATCGAGGAGGAAAGTTGTAGTAGCGGCGAGTCTGAGAGCCAAAGCGCGCGTCCAATCATCTGCCCGAGAAGGATGCATCGCAATGCCGTCGCCAGGTACCCTCCAAGGGCGGCACAGTCGAGCAGAGCAGCCAGCAGTCGCGGAGTCTGTTCCAGCAGTGACGCCGTATCCGTTATGTAGTCCGCCACCGGCAGCCCTACCGTCTTTCGGGAGAGGTGAGCTTGCAATAGAAGGTGCGCTTTCGCGTGCCCTGACTCTGGTGGCTCCCGCAAACGCAGTGGCATTTCGCCTGCCAAGGTTGCGTTCACCTCGTCCTCTCCATGGCGCACAGGGATATCCGCAAACTCCTCACTCATCTGAACGAAACGGACTTTACTCATTTCACTTCAACAGGCACTATTTTGTGCTGAAGCAAGTAGACACACCGAGAGGATATAGATGAGGTCCTCAATGCTGGTGGTGGTTGAAAGACTCTGCGCGAACAGACGGATAGTTTTGTGAGAAATGTAGTAGAAGGAGGCGAGTCGGCCCATCGCGGTGGAGTAGAGGGGAATGACATTCGTGTTCATCTCGTCAAATTCTGGTTCACCCACCTCAATACAACCAGCGTCCATCAATCGCTCCACCGCATCAGACACGACCTTGGAAAGGAAGGCACTCACACTCGCTGCACTCGTGTCTTCCAGATGGTAGTAGCTGTACAGAAACACTCAGTTAGATATAAGCAACGGTAATTCAGTGAAGACGATGTTAAAAACGAACTTAGGATTCACGAGAAGGCGACGGAAATAGAAAGTCCACGTGATGCATTCCATGGCTGCCTGCATGGAAGCAACGCTGCCAGAGGCGACCTCGGCGTTCAGGTAGTCGGGCAGGATGCGAGGAAGGCAGCTCTCCACAGGGAAGGGTTCGTAAAGGAAGCGCTTGTAGAATGCCTTCTTAGTGTCCTGCACCATCACCACTGCCTTGCCCTCAGTGTCAAATTGTGGACGTCCAGCACGACCCATCATCTGCAGCACATCTGGGAAGCCAAACGTAACATTTCACTGATGTCCAAACAAGCCGATGGCCGTCATATAGGAAATAACATTAGCGCTTGAGCTTACTTGACTGAAGGGCTACTTCCACATACCTAAGTAGCCATATTTAACAGTCGGACAAGTCTGAGGCACCTTCCTCACAAAAAAGCTTTTGCGACAAAGAGCGAATTTAAAAACAGACAAACATTAATTTCTTTCCAGTCTACCGATGTAAACTCTAACGACCAATAAACCCGCATTCAGAAAGTGGGCGATGATGGCCGAAAAAAGGGTGCCGCAGCGATGACAGGTGAACACGAACTCAGGAGCTAGTCATGCAAATATACATAAGCACATCTTAAGTATTAGGTAGAGAAACAAACACTTTGTATGTACCCGTGATGGGGTAGTCGATGTATCGCTTCGTTTTCCCATCGAAATACTCCGTTCCCTTGACAATCACCAGGTGAGCAGGAAAATTGACGCCCCATGCCAATGTTGACGTGGCTATTAGCACCTTTAGAGGAGAAAAAAATCAGAAAGTGTTATGGATCCTTGAAAGCTGAAGTATCAAGTGAAATGCATTTCAAAACCATAAAACCCACCTGAATTTTTTGATTAACAAAGAGTTCTTCCACAATCCGTCTATCGTTTTCTCGTAGGCCGGCGTGATGGATACCGATGCCGTAGGGGAGGGTTATTTGAAGGTTTTGGTCTCGCATCGTTGATGCCAGGGCCTCCATCTAACACAATAAACAAACAGTAGTCGATGCGACGGGTACGTGATTGATCAGTGACTCGAACAAATAGTGGAGACCTGCCTCATCAACATCCATGTGAAGCCATCGACGCGGCGAACAGTCCGATGAGGCGTGGGTGATCAAATCGAACGCCGTGCGTCGTGTTTGTCGTCGACTCGCCACGAAAACCAACACCGGCTTGTTTGCCGAGTGACTTTGAATTGCTGTTGGGTTAGATAAACAAATCACATCAGTTGTAGTGCTTTCATAGCAATTTCTACTTCCAAATTGCTACCAGTACTTTTTGTTCACTTATTCAGTTTTCTTCCCTCTTCCCCAATTCTCAAGGTTTGCTGTCCCCACTTGGATTGTTTTTGTCTCCACCACTGAATGGCATGCATACGACCACCGTTGCTTCCCCAATACTGCTATTACTACTATTCTCCTCCTCCTCCTCGATCGGCTGTTAGTCTTCAGTCTGCATGTAGTCTAATGCATAATTCCGACCATGACGAACAGAATGGATAAGTGTAACACTGCGAACAACTTGTTTGCTACGAGTTCTATGTTTTGTCATCGACATGACTCTAGGTTGGTAGGACTAATTAGTTGCTACTGAACCAAATAACTAGATTGCAACAGTAAACACCGCACGTTGACGAAATGCCATCGAATTAAAGCAATTAAAAAGTCTTACCCTGGAAGATAGGCTTGTTCATTAGAGCCATGCGTGGGCAGTAATGTCGACCAGGAAAGGCCTGAATGTGGACTTCTAGAGGCACTGGACGGACAGAAGGCCGGAAGTTGAAAAGGCCGCGTCCACTACAGCCACTCTCCACACCAAGTGGAGTGAGGGGCACCCGCAACCACACTGCCATGTCCACCGCATTAGCTAGCGCAGTCGATAGTCCCACTATCCGAACTTGTGTATTTAACTGATTCGCAATGAAATTCGCTCGCGATACAATTGCCTGAAGGAAAAAGTAAACGATCAAAAAAGCTTGAAAGCGCAAGCCTGGTCAATCAGAAATTGCACACTTTACGAACATACTACTGGAGACGAAAGTAAGCGACCAACCTCACCTCGATAACGGGACCACGATCCTCCCCGACCATGTGGATTTCATCAATCACGATGAGAGCAATCTGACGGACGTAGTTGCGCTGTCGCCAACTTCGCGAAACACCATCCCACTTCTCTGGTGTTGACACAATTACATCCGCGGTTCGTAGGAGACTGGCATCTGGACTCACATCACCCGTCAGCTCAACCACACTGCATGTATTGAAAAGTTGCTATTGTTCAAACTGTCCGTAGAAATAACTTTACAGAAGCAATTTTACCCATTTCCAATCATCAATCCGTCAGTGATATTAACCAATCAAATGGCGAATGAGGTTTGATCTTCTGTTAAAGAAACACGGACCAAATTGACAAAAATTCCCATCGATACCAACTTACCGCTTGCCGAGTTTTTTGCCGATCCTAACGGACCAGTCGTCCACTCGTTCTCGTACAAGCGCTTTCAATGGAGCAATGTATACACACTGGGAAAAAGAAATGACTCAATGAATGACCCTTATTTACCTTTTTCTCTGGAGTAGCATTAAAAACACGGAAAATGGCAAGTTCGGCCATCGCCGTTTTGCCTGAACCCGTCGGAGCCCCCAGTAACACGTTGACATCCTGATAGTAGAGGGTATGAAACACTTGTGTCTGGATGGGATTGAAATGTGTGAAGGAGTAGAGCGCCTCGTAATGTGGGTTATTCAATGCCCTTATTGGCAACGGTTCCAACGGCAGAAGATCTGCAAGTTGTGGGGAATGAAGTATGCCAATGATTACTTTCAATTTATTTTCGCTTAAAAGGCAAAGGTTTTCATAAAGAGGGAACAGTTGCTCACCATTGTGATGAGGGTCAGTCTGTGGGAGAAGGATGTTGCGCAAATGGACGGGAGCAAGAGTTTCTACGCCCAAATATCGATCTGATATGCAGCGGACGAGGTACTGTGATGGCAATGGTTCATGGATGGGTATGGTGAAGACCAGTTCTGTCAGTGGCCCGTCTTTCGCCTTCACCATCTAAAAAGAAACCGAGCTAGCCAAACGAACAATGTACATAATTAGAGAGGACATTCCGACAGACAGTCCCAACCAACCATCTTCTTGGTCAATGCGAAGGCCTCTGAGTGGTAAATGCAAGCGCTGTCGGGATCTTCCACCCAAAGCCAGTAGAGCAGAGCGCCACCGTTGCCGTGGTGGCGATCAATCCAGGTGAAGTCGGCAGTGAGGCGGACAGTGATACGGAGGATGCTGCGAGTGACCGGTTGGGCGTCCACAGCTAGTGTGAGGAATGGCAAATAGCTGGCCAGTCGGCAGATGTACTCAGCACCGCGCAAGCCCTGATAATGCAGAATGTCGCCTAGCAAAGGGAAGAAGAAAGGCGAGCTAATAAATTACAGCAAACTTTGCCTAATTCAAAAATTTGGTCAAAAAATGAATGAGTGGAAATGCAATGAAGTTGTCGCAACAGAGAGCCCTGAAGACCTTTTAAGTACTCAGAAGTTAACCTCCCCGGTAATGATAAAAGTTTTTTTAACGATGGCACTAAAACTGTTTTCGGGTGCGGATACCCTAATAATGGTGTCTTCAGAGGGAACTTGAGTGCTAAATTGGAAGGAGGCACGGCTACTGTTGAATTCAGGGACCTTCTCAATGTGACGGAAAACGACACCATAGTTTACTTCAGGTCGCTTCAATGCCGTTGCAATGATTGTTGCAAGAGTAATCAGAAACGAAACAAAAAATTAATTTCAGTGATGCCTTTAAGGTCATACCGATTCGTTATCCGTCGGTTCATGCATAAATGAAATACGAAGGGAATTCAAACCAATTAAATTAAGCGAAGGAGACATCAATGTAAAGTGAGAAACCCACTGAGCTCGCTGGGATTCAACTCCCGAATCCTGTCCACGCGCAGAGAAAGGGCATCTACGCGATCCAATAATTGACAACTGTCCACGTTCGAGTCGATGAACTGCCAAAGCGGGGTCGCATCGTACCACAGGCGATGCTCAATCATCTATAAAGCATCGCGATGAGTTAAGAAAATGAAAAGAAAGAGGATGAAATGAGAAGCTCCAACGAATCACCTTGGATAGACGATGCGCAGATGTGGCACAAACAGACCACGCGAGTCTCAATGCAATCTCAAAAATATACCTCGCCAGTCTTCCCGCATTCTGCTGCACATAGAACATGTCCGAGACGAGAGAATGGGTGGTCGGTCGAGCTCGAGAGATGTGTGCTTGCAGCAATACATTGACCTTGACACCCAGAGTACCCTCCACTGTGCCGGGGTTCTTCACTATCACCCTACAAGCTTCGTCGCAAAGATATTGCAACTCAGCCTCTTCTTCGTCGCGCACCTTCATCTGCGCGAACTCGGAGGCCTCTGCAACCAGTCCGATAAGGTCTTGCAATCGCATCAACGCGTGTAGGCGCTGGCGCACAAGAGCAGCGGTGGCGTAGCTGATGTAGTACAGCGATGCTGTACGTCCTCGGTCAGTGGAAGCCATTTGTCCCGTGGAAGGCTCGAAACGAATCATCTCTGCAGAGTCCAGCTCCGCCGCCGCCTCTTCAACCACTTTGGTAAGAAATTGCGTCAAATCGGGATCTTCCTAAACAGGGAATAAAGCTTTGTTGATGGTAATCCAAGAAAGCCATTTGGGCAGCGATGTAACGCACCGAGAGCATGGCTGGAGTGATGCCATAATGAAGGGGAGATCTAGTGAGTCGGACGAAAAGATAGGTGTAAGAAAGCCACGTTACCGCTTCCGATACGGTGGACACCGTTCCAAGGGCAATCTGAATAAAACCACATCAACTTTCGATCAAAAACAGTAGCCATTGAGCACCTCTCAAGGGGCAATGATAACAATAAATAACATTTCACCTCGGCGTTAAGATGATCGTTGAGATTGCTCAGCAAGTTGCTTTCAATTGGAACTTGGTTGGTTACAAGACGAACGTAGTGATCCAACTTGTCATGCGTCGTGATAATCGTAGCCAGACCAAACTTATCGAACTGAGGCCTACCCGCACGCCCGAAGATCTGATCAAGACAATTGTAAAAGAAATGGATTAGCTTTACATCCCGTTTCTGCTAATAAGGAAAGCTAGATCCAGACTCAATTACGCCTAGGCGTCAATCAACAAGATCGCCAAGGATGGCGTACCGGTTCGGTGCAACTCATGAATAAGAACTGAATCAAGAGATTTTACAAACGAGTCAGGTGTCGGGTTACAGTGCTCCACGAAACCGCATTTGACAGATTTAGACTACCTCAAAGCGTTCAAAAAAAGCAATGACTTTAAAAACCCACATAAAGCGAAGAAATTCAAGTTGTTAAGTCGATGTCTAAGGTTCACTTTAAAGCAGTTGAGGGTTTAAAACCACTGCACAGCTTTCTAGTAGTAGAAAGTAACAGAATCCGACCACCATGAGATGAACCAAGAGGAGTAAGCTTTCCAGGATTCCATAGGTTTAATTAAACGGAAACTTGCGAGTTAAAGTTATTCCCATTCATGATCAGTCGCTCAATCTATTAATTAAGGATCAAAATTACTAGAAGAGATACCGGTCTACCCAATCGGAGTAAAGAAAAACCAGTCTGGTGCTTTACTTTTCACTGTTGTCAGTCAAAAATCCTTTCAAGCAGTAGTGATTAACTTAGAGTAAAACTTACCGACTCACCCACTCGCAAATAGGCCAGCTAGATGCGAGGTAAATACATAAGCAATGATAATAAGAATAATTCATCGCTTCAAAGTGAGGATCAACCGATATAAGTCAAAAGCTCCGGAGTCGGTGAATCAAGGTCTAAAAGATGAAAGAAAGACGCACCTGGAGGACATCAAGGATGTCGAGATCGACATAGTCTGAGCGGTCTGGATCGTAAATGCGGGTGCCTTTAATGACCACTGCATGGGCCGGTAGATTGACTCCCCAGGCGAGGGTGGCAGTGCAAACTAGCACCCTCAGCAAGCCCTCTCCAAAGAGACGCTCCACCAAGGAGCGGTCGGGCCGCAGCATTCCCGCGTGATGGCAGCCTATGCCTCGAGGAGTCAATTCACGCAGTGCCAGGTCCGAGATTCGAGCGGTCTATGAACAATGTTAAGGGAAATAGATTTTCGGGTCGTTGTGCAACACCGAAAAAAATCCGAGTTACTTTTAGTACTTTTATTATCAGATACTAGAGATGAGGGGCTGATTAGAAAAGAGTGGGTCGATGAATACGTGTGACTTCGAGCCATTCCACCCGATTCTGCTAGTGGACCTCATGATTCCCGGAAAATTCTACTACACTCAAAACTTACGAAGCTGCAAGAAGAAAAAGTGTAAGTTCAACCTAATTCACGAATTCAGGATGTTCTAGTGAATTCCGGCTATGAAAAGCCTTCCAACGGTTTCAATGTCCCCCACAGCTATTCTAGCACATTCAGCCAAGAAAACCAACAGTTCAATGCCAATCCATAGGAACAAGCCAACAAGTATCAAGGACTACAGACCGCACTGAAGTGCGCCATCCACAAATGCCAAAGGCTACATGCAATGCAACGATGTCGGGCTGACCTAATCAATTGGATTCACGCTCCTCCAGGGTGTTCCGAAAACAGTGAGAACACCCTCTCCACACAGTTCCCAGTCGTCTCACAAACAACAAGGACCTCAAACCCCATTAAAACCACTCAAGGCTCCGCACTCAGAACTATGCACCAACAAACCACAAATCTTTTGCCCTCGTAAGATGTCCAATCGACCGAATGTGATGAACTCACGCCTTCCGACACCTCGGACATGCTCCACTCCCAAAACCTTAAGGTCTCCGCCCACTCTACTAGAGCAAAGCGACACAATCTAATACCTTCAGAGGGGTTTAGAGGCATCACTCGATCATCGAGTTCGTGCAACACCCCGTTTGACAATGTTCGCAACAACTTGTTTCAACTTGTGCAGACCCTCGAAATCCACCCAATCGCTTGTGTGTATGCGTTTGCCAATTGAGGATAGGAACGTCCTCTGTTCTGCTTTCCTTGGTGTGATTCCAAACACCACTACCATTCTTCCCGGTGCAGCATTGCGAGGGTATGACTTACGCTAGTGGAAAGTGACGCTCAGAAATGGCTCAAACAATAGACCTGATTGTTGCGATTACTTGCTCAAAGCTAGGTTGGTGCAGTATTTTGATGACAATGGTAAGTGACGTGCCAGTTGAGTGTCAGGACCAACTTTCGGCTATAGGGCTTGACACGAGTGATGGGGAAACAATCGGTTTACACCCACATGCCAGCCAATGGAATTGGGAAAAGGCGCAAAGACTATCCAACTGTCAACTTGTTGCCCGCCTCGTTTTGCAAATACCCACCATGCACTTTAGATTGCCAGCTGAGATGACGTGACAAACGCCCCTTCGATTCCAACGTCCAACCACCACTACATCGTTGGCTACCTCTAACCGTTCCACTTTCTACATGCCCCACACATCCCAGCCACCCACCACTTCATTTCCAGGCGGCAATGAAGTGTGTGTGTGTGTGTGTGTGTGTGTGTGTGTGTGGTGGACAGCAGACCCGACTGTTCATTCCATGACGACCCAAAAAATACGCCTGAGATCAGCCTACCCGACACGACTCAAGTGGGAGCTGCGCAAGAACAACCCGATGTTTCCTTTCCTCTCTCTCAGAAACGGCGCTAAGATGGAGGGAGGGGAGGAAGAGAGGTGCACATTGTTTCATGGTTCGTATTTCCCTGAAAATGTTGCTCTAAATAGTTTTGATTGTCACCTCTTCAGCGCAATCGCATTTAACAGTTGCATGGTTGTACGCTGTGTGGAATAGCCAGTTGTGAAACGCAACTATTGAGGTAGAAACAGAGGCGGGTGTTCAAATTCATTTGCAACCAGAGAAACCTTACAACACCACTTGGCTACCTTGTTTTCTGTTCTTCAAGCTAATCAGTAGAGCTGAATCAAAAAGCACTAAAGCATGGAACATTTCAAGATAGCAAAATAACAGAAACTAAGGATTCCAAAATTGCCCACATTATCCTATCGGCAGAAATGGCAACGCCTAGTCTGGTTTAGTTTCGGCGATCCAATCTGCTGATCAAACATTGAGCAGTTAACCAACAGCTTTGAGCCCACAAGCTATTTGAATTTCGTCCAGACCAAGTTACAGCAAAACGAGGTGCCAAGAGTTCTGTGTTTGAGAGTACAAAGCATTCTGTACTACTCGACCACACTACCGTAACCGATGTAAAAGCTCCCAGGTTCAAGATCATGAAACAGCCTTTGCTTGCGTAAGTCAAGGGAAACAATGAATCCCTCAAAGTAAACCAGGTCTTTCCAAGTTATTCATTTCAATTTAAAAGGCGGTTTGAGTAAAGATCAACCAACAGATATAAAACATCCAGTCTAATCTGCAGCTCAAGATTATTCCAAGTAAGACACCTAAATACTTTTCCAGCAATTAATCCAGGTGCTTTGAAAGCTTTTGCAAATAATTTAAACTCTAACCCTGACTCGATATTTAAGGTCGCACCAAGGTGTTCCATCAATGTACATTTAAAATCCCAGATCAATTCTTGCTGCTGATGCCCACATCCCACAGCAATGGTAACTAGTGAAAGGCTTTCAGAGTTTCCTACGGATTCTCATTTCATCAATAAAAGACTACAGACTAATGTGAACACAAATGCAGTGCCAACCATCTTACCCGTTTGATGAACTCGGGTGTTATGCGGGATGGTGGGGGCTGGAAGTACTTTAGGTCACCGGACTGGCTTGCCTTATCCAACAGCCATCGTGCTGTGCGCGTCGTCTCGCCTCGAGCGTGCACGAAAATCATCACCTGTGCAGACGAACAGGAAACAAAAGGCCTCTAACAATTCATCAAGCAGAAGACGCCCGATTTCATTTAAGTAGTACCGCATCAGAGAAGATACTACATAGCAATGACACTTCACACATAATGTTTCAAGTTTCTTTGCATAAAACTGGGATAGGATACTCTCCTTAGAAAAAAAAGATTAAAGAGAGCTATTGCCAACGATCATTAATGCCAAGGAAGTTATGAAATTGGAAGAAATTACTAAGATGAAATAATCTACCAATTGATATCCCGGACATGTTCAATTAGCATTCCTGAAGACTCATTGGAACAAAGTATTCCAAGTCATTGATAGGCGGGTTACGAACCTGCACTTGTTTTTGAGCAAACGTGTAAAGTTTTCTAGTTACCCGCATTGAATGCCTACGGTCTTCAAATCAATCCACAATGGAGCGGCGAATTCATATGCTTTACAATATCCATAGGCGATAAGGATGAAGTAGAAGTGGATTAATCAAATCAGCTGCCAGGGCGACAGAGCACGATCCTAAGTATCTAGATATACCAAAGGACGTATCAGCACCCCCAATTTCAGTCCCGCCAGTTTTAGCATCAATATAATCTATGACTATATTAAGGTCTGCCTGATCTCTTATAATAGTTTTCCATGTTCTTCTATTGCCTAGAAGAGGAGAACAATGGACGGCGAAGAAGCCCATTGGTAGCGGTATAGCACCCAGGGAACAGACTTACAGTGGATGAACCACTCAAGAGAGTCATCTGGAGCAAGAGAAATACTTGTTGAAGTTGGCACGACTGGTCACGAAATTTTCACCACTCAGAGTCTTGATCGCCAGACTACCAAAATTTCCAGCCTTTAACAGGCTCTTATACATAGGGAGATTGCCAGGATGCTACAAGCAAATCACTTAAGGCCAAATCGGCCATCACCCCTTTGGCATTGGTGCCGTTGCTAAGGCTACCCGCGGCTAAAGAAAAACGTTCCTGTTCGACACCCCATGGATCCCAACTGGTGACGAATTTCTGACCACTGTTGCGTTGATGAATACTTCAGAGCTAAAGCCAAGCGGCTGCCATAAATATGCCTGAATGAAAATAGAGAAAAATCCAGACATGTATGCACTGACCGCGCCCCATCTTTGATCACCCATTGAGTCGGTAATCAAGACATCTGCCATTATTTGGTCACAGACTATTAGATTCTATCAATTGATTCCACCTACACTTCCAAAATAAGGCTATTTATAGGCTGCCATAGTCAACAACCTTTTTGGGGGGAGTTGACGAGCTGCAGCAGAAACAATGGTGTCAGAAGAGGAGCAAAATCAATCATTAAATGAACGATGCAACACATTAATAAAATAATACAAGACAAACCTGTTGGTCCTGGCGCAGCTGTTCAATGACGCGATCGTAGCAGATCTGATTCATGAGGAGATCGGTAGCACTGCCGGAGCCAGAGACACGCACCCCAACGAAGGCCATGTCAAGAGGCACGGGGCGAAAACGGGAGTCGAAGTAGAAGAGGCCGCGGCGCGGATTGACGCGGAGGAAGGCAGCAACGTCGAGGTAGTTGGGCAAGGTAGCAGAGAGTCCAACGATGCGGATAAGGTGCTGCGAGGCCTCCACTTGGCGAAGGGTGCGCGCCACTAACGCCTCGATCACCGCCCCGCGCTCCTCGTGTAGCAAGTGCACCTCGTCGATGATGAGGAGCTGCAGAGCCTGCACTAGCGATGCATCCCCCACTCCCTTCCGCGAAATCACGTCCCACTTCTCCGGTGTTGTCACTAGCATCTGAAAAAAAGTGAAGCACATGGACAATGAAAACCTTCATTACCTGCATCATGCCTATGTAGCATTCAACCTTTATTAGACAGTTCCGCCAGCAGATTGATTTAGTTCGAAACAAAAATTTGGGTGAGCGATTGCGTGGTCTGAGAATAACTTTTCTTCCTTAGTTTTGTGTGGTAGAACTGGATACATATCTATTAAAGCTTTTGCCGGTCGATTTCCTCTAGAGACTCATGTGATTTAGCCATTGACAGGTAAGCGCACGGATTTGTTTGTCGGTTCCTTCAGCAAATATTTTTGACTGGTTTATCAATGATTTTACCCACACTTCTACGATAAGGTGACAATGATGTAAAAGACCGTACGCCTTTATATGAGCCAATAAAAGGCGATAACAGAGGAAGTGACACTTCACAGAGGTGACATCGACCCTTAACTATAGTACCAACCGAAAAAATTGGCAATTTCATCCTTAACGAACTGATAAACCAACTCTGTCCCGGTTCACTACCCATTATAACCCTGAAAATAGACCACTCGGGGGGTTATTAAAGGAGTTGTTAGGCCACAGTGTTTGCGTTTCACATAAAAGTACGCAATACCCTGCGCCTGTACCGACCCGGCCCTGCAAATCGTTGAAACTTCCACAGAGCTAGCTAACGTGACCGCATGCAAAGCTGACACAAGCAAATGCAACAATCTCAACTATCACGCATTCAACAATTGTTATTTCTCCATGTTTAAAAAACTAAGCTTTTCAGTTGGTTATTTTCCATAGTTGAGGATAGCCGACTAGGGGTCTGAAAGGCTCCGCGTACATCACATTAGTGAGATTATGTCAGTCTTTGAAATCAGCTCATAAATTAGGAAATAACAAAAGAACGTTACTTCCTACCAGTACAACTTAACCATAAATCTCACAGCCACCTTTATCCCAGAGTGGCGACTCGTATGCTAATCCGCGAAAGGCGTTAGTTCATCAGGCAAGAAGTGTTGCTCGCCCTTATTAAATCACCGGTTTAATCTTCAAGCCAGGGGAGACATTAAAACCATGCCACGATTTCCCCTAAAGACACGTTAGTACATTTCATAGCTTTGTAAAAACGAGTTCCAAAAGAGCTGCAAAAAAGTGAACTAGGATTCCAAAAAATGCTTCACAAGCCTCAGAGATGATAGTTTAAAAAATCATGGCGGGAAAAAGACCTGTTTTTAATCCGAGGTGACCTACCATGGGCCAACTACATATTAACGATGAAATAAAAAGCGTGAATAACCTTGACCTAGCTTTCTTGCACACATTTCGAAAACTGCCTCACGGCGAAGTCAAAACGATGTTATCAATGACTATCTGCCTACATGACTAACCTAATGGGAAGCAAAATAAAAATTACCCATTTTCAGTGTGCTTTCGGAGTTATACAATGCGCTGCCTATTATTAAATTAGCTACACCCAAAAATGTAGTCGGATTCGAAAACGATTTTGAATAGGTCAATGCAGAAAAAGGCTTACCTGAGTTTCAAGGATTTCCTGCGCAGAGAGCTGCATGTCCCCAGTGCACTCCTTCACACGCACGCCGAGAGGCGCCAGACGCTTGCCGAAGGTTGCCGCCATCTCCGACGCCAGTGCCTTCATCGGAGCCATGTAGACAATCTGTGAAGACACACTATCAGCATCAACAACTTTCCTCTATCGACGTCTTACGCCTTGACTATCCCAATTTGGGTTACGATCTCGTCCGTGCTCGCGCAAATAAACATCAGTTCACAAAAAGTAGCGACGCAATAGCCTTCAAAGAATTCGATGACACCTCCTCCGCCAGGGAACAGAAAAACATTCTAAAGCCTCAGCCGGCATGGGCCAAGCGACTTCAAGCCAAATTATCGTTACAAAACCTCCGAGTCCAGTCCCTTTTAACATCAGACTAAAATTCCTAATCGGTTGAAACGCCGACGACGCCCTACTAAAGTGACTGAAGATCGCACCTATGATCTCTCCAAAGCCACCACGATGCTACAAGTGGTGTTCCAGATTTTAGCCAGCTTTGATTCCCAGAGACGGTGGTCACAAAGGAACATAGTTCGCTTTGTATGAGTTCTGCGAGTTTTGCCGTTAGCACGCCAATGCTCACGTTCGTTGACACATTCAAGTCAGGACTACCGAAGTAACAGAGAAAGGCATAGTTCCCTCTGAGGGGCTGGCAGGACCAAAGTTTCCGTCGCCCAACGCAGTGGTGAACTAAATACCGAAAAACGATCCAAAAGGGTGTGGACTGGAGGCGTCAGGGAGATTCGAAACAGACACCGAAGCACGCGCTTACGATTAACTACTAGGAAACAATCAACACGATACTTTGTAAGGATTTTACGCAAGCGGACAAGTTGTTTGGCGTCAAAATCGGAAACGACACCAAAGAGTATGAAGTAGGGGTTATTATTGCACTTATTTCTCCATTTAGTGGACTACCGCGCCAGTAGACTTTAAATCTTAATCACTTTACCTTGATTTATCCCAAATATTTACCCAAGTGAGAGTGCACGTCATCGCCACTACTGCTACTACACTACTATGCATGAGCTGCTCAGCACTTGGTGATGGTAAGCTTAATTCCAGAGGGCTATTGTAATCTCAAAGCTAACTCACATGCCGCTTAAAAAAATGTGTCTTTTTGCACAAAAATAAGAGCATCGTGAGAATGACGACATCTTCCAAACACTAGCAGGATTCAAAACAGTCAGCGATCTGCTAACAAAGTATAATAATTCAACCAAATCCGCAAATAATGGTGGCCCAAAGAGTTTAAAGAATTTTGATGAATGAAATTAATTAACGTCAGTGAACAAATAATTCAACCATTCTTCGATGGCCGAGTATACAGATTAATGAACCAAGCTGGTGAAGCAGGCGCGGCCGATTGGACAAGATTTGAAAGGATCTAAATTGGGCTATGAAAACGGAGCGATAGACTAAGAAAAGCCAAAAACAGTAGCGTTCAAAGTTTGGTTAAAAAATAAGCCGAGATTCTCTATACCAAGCACCCAAACCTCGAATAGCACACTACTTCATGTAAATCGAGAAGAATTTAACTCAAAAATTCGTTCACGGCATACACGTATCTCCACTGCTGAAACCCAGATTCCATAATTTGGGCTCACCTTGAAATTGCCTGTCTCCAGTACACCGGTCTCAGAATTAATGTGCTGCCGAACAAGGTGAAGGATGGTGAGCATCGCCGTATTTGTTTTACCCGATCCCGTAGGCGCCGAGATCAGAAGGTTTTCTTCTGAATTGTAGGCCGAATCAAAGACCACCGACTGGACAAGATTGAGTCGCCGTATACCCTTGAAAGCCAACTGGGCGACGCGATCGAGAGAGGCGACTTCCACCAGTGAACCACCGTTGGGTAGGTGCGTTCGAACCAAACTCAGCATTGGATCCTCAGTTTCGCCTAGCCTAATTGGCGAGGGGAATTCATAAGACTCCCACTGGGGTGTTTGCTTGTGCTTCGTGTCCTCGGGTAGGACCATCTAGATAGGTGTTGGGGAAAAAAAAGATATTTCGTGCTGTTACTCTCCTTTCAATGTGATAGATGCATCAATGGAATTACACTCCCTTTTGCACAGCAGGAACGCTAAGACCAGAGATTTAAAAGCATAAGTTCGAAAAGGCTTGAAACTGTGGTGGCATCATACGTAGTCTTAACAGCTGGTGTATATGTGGTGCTTGAGTCAGCTCAAGCATCGTGGATAAAAAAGAAAGGCATTTGGTATTTAATGCCAACATGAAGTAGCGTGTGATGAATAGAGTCAATTATGCAGTGAAATTAAGGCATTGATATCTACTTGGGCATAAAAACACAAGAGTAACACATTTAAGGGACATGAGCTGTAAGCCAGAGATTAGCACTTATTATGAGAAAGATATATCCGTTGCATGCTTCTCCTATAGCTATTTTTGACTGATCCAAACTATCCACCACCACTATCCGTTCACTGATCTGATCGGTGAACAAGACTCGCAATTTCTACCGGAAGAAAGCCGCCCATTCACACAGTCAATCAAAGTACTGTACTGCGTGCTGTGTGGCCATCGGTTAGTCACTGCATAGT
The DNA here is from genome assembly GCA_036345935.2 of Taenia hydatigena. NCBI lineage: Eukaryota > Metazoa > Platyhelminthes > Cestoda > Cyclophyllidea > Taeniidae > Taenia > Taenia hydatigena. The sequence continues at coordinate 267,512 of JADWOT020000001.1, read as the reverse complement.
TCTATTCTTTGTTGTCTAGGGCCGCCAGAGACAGCAAAAGGAAGTACTCCGAAAAAATTAACGGTACAACTTGTAAATGGATGCATCAATGTTCTCACGAAGAACAATTTCGAAAGCACGACAAATCCAAAGCATATCCGAAGCTATAAGCAAAAGACGTACATTAGAGCGCGTTATGTTAGGCCGTGCGGTCATTACTTCGGCCATTGCATCAAAGACAAATGGAAGGGGCTCGGAAGGCGACTGCTGACCAGTAGTGGCAGCGATGGCACGGTAGTAAGCCTCGGTGGCGGCGGTCCAGGCATGAGACGCGGCAGCAAGGCGTTTGCCATGGTGCATTTCCTCCAGCGCCTTTGGATCCTTCAACAACTGCTCCACCAAATCGAATTCCTCCACTGTCAAACCATCCTGACTTTTTAGCTTGGGATCCTGAGAGAGAAACGGACAACGAAAAAGCACTAATGAGGCTGTTGACTGTTGATTGACGAGACAGTGATAATAAAATGGACATCGTAGTCATGGCTCTGATAGTTGAGGAAGTGAGTCTTTCTTCGGGATCGGGATCTTCCATTTCATGGTGGAGTTCTTCAACAACCCAACTCTCACCGACAACATCCTCAAGGCAGTTGCCATTGAGCGAACCAATAGCACATGAAATATTCCCATTATGGCTCAAACAAAATACAAAGCAGTCAGGATACAAATATTATTGCTACCACCGTAACGGCAGTCCCTTCCGAGCTACCTATCAATAGGACAATGAGGAAACAGCCACTTTCGTTCCCAACACGACCTTGTTGTGTTCCGTTGGCAAAAATGCACGGCTAAACTTCAAGATTTTCATATATGAATGAATTAAAAACTGATGCTTAATTTTAATGAGGAATTATGTTATACTTTGGCCAAAAACTGAGTTGCGGTTGGAATGTGCACCTAAACTACTGCGGTAATGTACTGTACCTCAGAAAATCACTGGGCTGCTGCGATGAAATCCTTTGCTAGCTATTGACGAGGCGACTTAACTTTAGCAAGCTCAACAATGTGACAGCAAAACGATTATTCCATTTGAATCTCCCAATTAATTCACTTTTTGATTCGACTAAAAGCATGCATCGAATGCTACTAGCTTTGGCCTTAGCCTACGCTTCACTTTTAAGATTACGATACCTTGCCAGGGCTTTGTTTCTCACCACACTATGTATTCACCAATGACGCCTTTGCCAACCAATCGCATCGTTCCTAAATGCTTCTGACGGTATAGGTCGAAAGATCGAAGACAATAATATCAATTCATTTTCAGCATACTCTTAAAAGATTGAGCCGATGGAGGTACAAAGACACAGAACGAACCTTGACTTTGCACTTGGTTGGATTGCTACCATTAGAAGTGGTCCCACCATCTCTTGTAAGAGTATTCTTATGGGCCAAGTACCAGTTGTACCACCGAACCCATTCAGCACGATCACGAATCAGCGCTGCCACCGTGTCGAAGTGATCGAAACCCATCAAATCAATCAACTGCGGGGGAAAAACTGTTTGTTTGATGGAGCGAAATCTGGCAAGCAAACAAGGCAACGAGCCGACTCACCTCGCTCTGAAGTGACTCATCAGAACGTTTAGATTCCAACGCTTTGAATACCATCTTCACAACCTGGGTAATGTCCAATCGGATGGTCTTACACACCGGCTCTAGAAAGCCTTTCAACCGTGCCCACTCATCTGGTTTCACTGACTCATTCTCCGTCGACTTGGTCAATTGGTTCTGTCGAACCGAGGCCTCCACGTTCCTTCTCATTGCGATTCTAGCAAAATATATAGGTAAAATATCGTCATACTCGAGAGCGTCGAGATGAAGGGTACCACTCTTTCCGCATGACGGCTCGGATGTAGCTGAAAAGAAGTCAACAAGTGTGGCAGCCTCTACTTCCCCAAAGTCATTATTATCTAGATTTCTTATATGGAAATCAGAATCCTCATTCTCCGAGCCACTAACTTCGCGCCAAGCTCGACGAATGAGTGCCATCAGAGCCATCTTATCCACACGGGAATCCGTCCCCAAAATGAAGATAACTTGTCGAAGGTCACTGAGAAGGTTACCAAGCTGATCGGCTGAGTCAATGCTGACACCCAAGAGATCGCAGACGTTAGAGAGACGTCGTTGAACATCAGACTGAACACGGAATTTCTTCACCGATGCGTTCGTCTCCATAGACCGGAAGATAAGTAATCCCAACCCGCCGAAGAAAGCCAGAGGAACTTTTGCCTCCCGAGAAGGCGAGAGTTTCCAACAGGCAGTAAAGAAATTTTTGAGAGATGTACTGACGTCGGGATTTCGATTATGAATGCCGATTCGATCAAAGGCAGCCAGGGCAAGGAGTTCGGTCTGCAAGTCTATACCACTTGGGGACGAAGTAGTACCATTCTGAAGGAATTGCTCTTTTGATGTAACAGAACGAGGGAACTTGCGAACAAGAGTGCGAAGATCTGATGTAAAGCTATGCAGGGCAGGTGGGTAGTCCTTGCAAAGAAAATATAGTCCATTAGATAAGGTGTCAAATCAAGTCTGAATGTTTTAAGACAGATAGGAAAGGCTGAACCAAAATCCTTTTCTAGGAGTGGTGTTAAAAATGAACAATGTGTACCTATATCTAGACAAGTAATCAGTTTCATTGGTAGACGAATTGATAAAGATCTTAATTGTATAAGAGCAAGTGGAACCACACAAAGGCAACGAACCATTCACGCCAATCGCCAGAGTGGAAACACAGGTCAAGATGTAACGGTGGCTAGGCTAAAATAACCATCAAGACTGAGTGCCTTAAGCGCCTACGCTGATAAAATCCTTTTGTGTGGAAGAGCCAGAATACTTCCTTTTTTCTCTTTGTTTATGTAGATAGCCATATACTATATTTGGGCATGATAAAAGTTTTGAAACTTTGCAGTTTTATTTAAGGTGAAAACTTGTCTACCTTTGCGGGACCGGTGATGCCCGCTGTCGTAAGATTGGTGGATATTGACCCTCCTGTATCTCAAAATTTCCAAATCGGATTATCAAATTTTTTTATTTCGCGCAGGATTTTATACAACTTTGAATTTCAACCACCAGTAAATGCAGTAATATTGGACCGCCAGGGCTCTAGTTTCAACGGTTAGGCTAATGAAAACGCCTTGCAGGGATCATCTCCATAGTGCCTCCCGAGGTTACTTTGTGAACACACCTCAGCACACCACTGGAACGATGACGACCAGAGGCCAGATAAATGCTTGTCCTATGGCCCGTCTGTGTTCTCAGAAAATACATCTTTAATACCTTAATCTGGTTGGCAATTTGTTGCGCTTTCGCCGAATAGCCACGCACAGGCCAACGGAGATTGGCACGCCTCAGCCACCGATCTACTGCAATCTGGCGACGGACCCCTTCCTCTCCATTACCTTTTCATGACCTCTGCATGTTGACCAGGGCTCAGGCGAGCCCAACCCACCCATGAGCGTCGCCAACGGCATCCAGGACCACTGACTCAACTCATGTAATCCTATTGCGAGCGAGACAAAACGTTTGCCACACTTTCGACAGACTCACAGAGTACGAAAAGCATGAGGCAATAGGGCAGGTAGAGGCAGAATGATACATAATGCAGTTTTTAATTACGTTCACGCGTAGGAACGGAGTGCACAAGTTTTCAAGAAGTGCCGTTTTGTGCTGATCTCGAAGCTCTGCCTATGCGGAGGCCACCACCATAGCTTCCGTATCCGTGTCCATCTTCATGGACGCGGACGCCTCCCGCTTGTCGCCGCCTTCACCAAGACCCTTCTTGAGGAACTCAATCGCCTCAGCCGCGTAGTAGCGCACATCCGTGTCGACGTCCTTGAGGAGGCGCTGGAGGCACGGCATCACCACCTCCGCACCCACCACCGCTCCCACTTTTGCCAGAGCTTGCGCTACCTGCAAAAGAACCCCGCACACTTGCTTCAAATCATGGGATTGCACTTATATATCATTTGGTAGAAAAAAGCCCACCGGCCGACCTTGAAACGGACATTAGGCACGCGGTCGTGGTCCATTCGAAGAGCAGTTGGAAGAAGGAGTTGCAAGCACGTGTCAGCGTCTATCACCGGGCTAAGGTTAATGATGCACTGCAGGCTAATCATCCGTTGCAGGTAGTTCTCGTTCTGCGACAGCTCTGCAATCTATAATATGCACATACACACACAAACACCACAACACGTGAATTTGAAATACGCCTTCAACAAGGAAAACTGACCTGGGAGAGAAAGAAGGTACGCGCCCACACGGAGCCGAATTTCTGCGTTAGACGAGTGAGATTTATCACAGCGGCCTCTCGCACAGCATAGGCAGCATCTGCGAGCCAGGAAAGAAAGTGCTGCATCAGGCGCGCCTCAAAAAAGGCTTCGCCTAGCTGATCGGCCAAAAGGGGCATCTGATTAATCACCGCCAGACGCACCCGCCACACTGGCACTTTCGCCAACTCCACGATGGCCGGCAGGAGACTTGCTGAAACCTCCTCCACGCCCACCACGCTGTTCACTAACTCGAGGCTCGTGATCACACCCAGCCGCACGTCTGGCGACTCATCCTTCAGCTGCGCCAGAATGATCGGCAGGAGGTGCGCCACGGTGAGCTCGCGGCCCAGCAGCGGGGCCAGTCCAAGCACCGCCTGGCCCAGCTTCACCTTCACGTGCACGTTGGAATCCGCGTTGAGTTCTGCCATCGCGGGTAGGAGGCGCTGTACAATAAACGCCTCGGCATCTCCCAGAGCCTTTGGCGTTGAGGGGTCTTCTGTTTCGCCTTCGCCGATCTCTCCTGTTCCACCTTCCACAATTCCATCCATTGCCGTCGAGGCCGACACTGCCACATTGTCGATTTTATCAGTAGCCGAAGAAACCGGCTGACCGTTCAATAGACCGCTAGTGAAGCTGGTGATCTGAGAGGCTGCAGCACATCGTACCTCTGCTATGTCGTCCCCGAGAAGAGTAAGAAAGAGGTCCTGTACAAGCGAGGAAATAAATAATGAATAAAACCGGTGCGGTTACAGATAACACAAAACAATTGCGAACGCACGATAAGACAGTTTTTGGTGACACGAGGACCAAGGCAATTCTGCAAGAGGGTAAGTTTCTTTGCAAGAAGGCATCGAGAACGCCAAGATTTGAAGTCGAGGATCTTTTGCAGGCTCTGGACGATGTGCTGCTCCGCGAGAGTGGGACCCAGGGCCCGGGCCAGTGGGACAACGGCCTCGAGAGCGATAAGGCGCACTGACTCCTGGTCGTCCTTGAAGGCGAGGCTGTTGAAGAGGGGCACGAGAGAAGCAACGATCTGAGCGCGAGCCTCTGCTACCTCTGGTGTCGCATCGATGGGCGCGAAGATGAAGGAATCAGCTTCATTGGTGGAGGCTACGGTAGCGGTAGGTGTGGCGTCTGTGTCCTGCTGTCCAGCAGGCAGGCGGTCAAGTGGACAGTCCTCGGCACTCTCCTGATCCGCGTTAATGCCGCTTCCACCAACAGGCCCACCAACGGCGCTTCCAACGAGCGAGGGAGCAGCTGCAGCGTCCGAGACTGGTGGTATTCCGACCATGGCCAGGGCCAATTCACCTAACACTGCAGCTAAAGCACGTCGAACCATGGGTGTGTCGTCACTAGAGCAACGATAAAGGATAATTGTAATCAGAGGTAATAGAAAGAACAGAGCAGGAATTGGGTACCCACTTGGTAAGAGATTGAGCAAGGGAGAGAATTTCCTGTCGAGACGAGGCATCTAGACGTCCATAGACGACGGCAAATAGGCCACACGCAGAGGCTCGACTGCTGAACCAGTCGCCCGCGGCCAGACGACGCACTAAAGGGAAGACCTGCTCTTGCAAGTCCTTGTCTGTGTGCTCTCGTGCCAATAGACGCAACGACTGCACCGCCTTCTCTCTCACATTAGCGTCCTCCACCTGCCATTACCACAATGACAAAGATGAAGTACTTTATGCAACGCCGATTTAATCGACGCAGAAAATGCGCATTTTGGGGGAGGGGTAGACATTCTAAAGTAGCCTCATCAATTACAAAACTGTCTTTGGGCGTGATTCATCGAACTTGACAAACGCTAATGGTAAAAAAAGCATGCAGGAATATGTGCACTTTCAATGTACATAGAATTAAAATTCAGAATTAAAATTCGGCCCGATACGTGAGTAATTTGAAAAAGAAGCGACAGAAGTATGATCGGCTTAACAACATCGAAGGATATTATGATTGCATCCAAAAAGCATGCAGTGAAGCATTCTCTCTAACTGATAAGTAGAAAAGGTGATGGACTTCTCAAATAGAAAGAAACCGAGAGATTGGTAATGAACAAGGTTTTCAGAGGTCATAAACACTAATCAAAGGCTTGGAACACAAAATCTGGAAATGGTGCATGCACCTGGATCGAGAAACCCTAAAAAATAACACATAGCCTACCACGAAAAACAGTATGGTTTTGAGCGAGTGTATCTAACCAGGAACAAATGAATATGAATAATGAGGAAATAAGGGCAGAGGAGTGGTTATTTTTAGAATGTAAAGAATTAGAACCCAGTCAAACAATTCCAGAAGGGGATCCAAGAATATGGAGTGTGGCTAAGCATCGTTATAACTTCAACAGGGGAATAAAAATTTGCGCGGCCAAACACTTTTATAAAGATGCAAAATAGGGAGCAAAGATTATGACCTATGGAAAACATATTGCGTTCTTGAGATGGAAAAAGACTGTTTTACTTAGCTTACAAGAGCAAGACTTTCTAGCGGGTTGATGAGGCAGGGTGCATAGGCGACGCCACCAACGTAAGGAACGAATCGTCCCAACTCCTCAGCAATGGCAACCATTACATCCTCCACATCATATATTGAGTCAATGAGGAACGGGATGAGCTGAACGCGTGTCTTTTCTGGCCCAAGCGCCAGTGCAATCGTGGAGAGTCTTTGGATGCTGTTTAGGCGAAAGCGCACGTCCTCGTTACGCAGTTCTTCGATGAGGACCGCGAGGGGGTAGAACTCGTCCTCTTCTTGGCCACCAACTCCACTTCCTCCGCTTGTTGTGGTAGGCTGTTGTTGAGACTGAAGTTGGGTGTCCGAACCATTGCCTGAGACTCCTGTGGCAGGTGATGCACTCATGTTCTGTTACTGAGGTGAGAAACGTCAAGCGAGATACACCAGAGTGTTTATAATAAAAGTACTCCACTACGTCGGAGGAACAAATTAGAAAATAAAACAGAATACAAACCAAAATATTGTACTCTTAGAGAAGACATCAACGCCAAAAGTCGTATAGTTATAAAGAGGTATTTGAGTGCATTAATAAGCATAAACAACAAATGGAAGCCGCCCAACAAACCCACATGAATCGAGAGCAACATAAAGCAACACGCAAAATGGCGATGACCAAATCTCGATTTGACGAAAGGAGATTAGACCAGTAACCTTTGAGCTTGCTGTGAGATGTTGTTAATACTTCCATGTGATTAATAAATTGGGGAGGCAATAACTTGTCTACCCTTATTTCGCAACCGTGCCGATTATGGTAAACGCAAACATCAATTTCGTTGTTGCAAGAAAACTTGCAATCATAGGAGCGAACAACTCCTCTTTACAGAATTGTTAAATAAAATTTATGTTCGCATCTAAGATCGGCTGGGAGTGCAAAAAGCATGTATTTAAGGAAATTTAGGTTGTTTTTTATAAACTCACTAAATTATATGGGCAATGACACGCTAATCGACCAAGGGAAATTGTCAGCATTTATCAGGCAAGTTAAATAACGTAAATTCATGATTGGTAAGTGCATTCTCTTGCATTTTTGCGCAGCACATGTGCAGCATTCCGAGACTTCCTTGAATGTTAAAGAAACCATAATACTAGGGCTGAATATCTATTCAATAAACAGAGAGAATGGAGCTGCTGGCATGGCTTGGGGCCAGCCCATGCGGCTGGGCATTATGGGTGTAGCGTCCCGAGGCTCCCTTAAAGACAAAAGAAGACAAAATGCCAGGGTCGGATATATATATTCAAAAGATAGAGTAGAATGAGCTGCTGACATGGCCCTGAGTTCAGCCTACGCGGCTAGGACCATATGTAGTGCCTTATCTGTTTGTGCTGCCGATTTCTGTCAAGGTCACACAGAGGTGGCCATATTGCTCTAGCTGCGTGGGCTGGCCTCCGGGCCATGCCAGCAGTCTATTTCCCTCTGTCCGGTGAATATATATATTCTACCCTGCCACTTTGCCTTCTTTTGCCTTAAGGGAGCCTCAGGACGCTACATTGGTGGCAGCGGAAAGCGGACCCAACTCTATAGGGATTTTATCCCGATCTCTACCGCCTGCGGCATGTTGCAGCGGTGCGAAAGAAGTGCATGTGCTACGGATGGGCCACAAACGGCGTCCACCTCCGGCATTTACCCCTTCTCCGTGTTCTACAAGAAAGCTATCAACAACTGAAGCGACACTAGCCATGGAACACCTGGGAAGTTTCGTTCCGAAGATTACCCCTATTATACTTGCTTAAGGAGATTGGCGTGCTAACGCCCCCCCTACGGACATACTGATGGTCGGCAGAACCACTTATTCTGGACTTTGTTTCAAAGCCAAACGAAACTCGAAGTGCAATGCACAGTGAAGAAAGGTCACTGACGTTGGTGTCAAGCATCGCCTCAATCGCGTCGAATGTCGGCGACTGTCATGGTTAGCTCGTGGGTGCTTGTTGCAGCACTGAGTATGTTGTGATGGCTGACGCGGGAGGTGTACCAAGGGGCGCGTCGGGGACGACGCTCGAAAGAGGAGAGGGGCAATGTAGTGCCTTATCTGTTTGTGCTGCCGATTTCTGTCAAGGTCACACAGAGGTGGCCATATTGCTCTAGCTGCGTGGGCTGGCCTCCGGGCCATGCCAGCAGTCTATTTCCCTCTGTCCGGTGAATATATATATTCTACCCTGCCACTTTGCCTTCTTTTGCCTTAAGGGAGCCTCAGGACGCTACACCATATGGTCACCTGTGACCCTGACCGAAAACCGGCAGTCCAAACAAATAAAGTTTTGCAGCATGTTCATTTGAGCTCGCCCATTAGGCAGGAAATAGTTCACACTAACTATGTGTCGAAGAGGATGCTTTTGGCTCCCAGGAGGGAAAAGAGATATTTCTCCTTCTCCTTAACACTGGGTCACTGAAGAGATTACACGAAGCACTTGGTAATGGGTTTTGGATGTAGATCAACAGTGTTGTGGATCAGAGATGACCCCCTCGTGCACGTACTTATAGCGCTATGAGGCTTCTCTGAAGCCGCAAGAAGACATTACTCTTCGCCGGAGGGCAAGCCAAATCTAGTCGTGGACAAACGTGGTCGTCCACCTGAGCTCGAAACATCCTGGCCGTAAATACTTTGGCTCCGTTACCACATTTCTCCCCTGTACCTACAATGAAGGCGTCTAGAAACATCCAACCTTCCCATGGCAGAGGCGATAGGGAGAAATAATCGTCTACAAACATAATTAGGCTCAACCCTTTTGCAGGAAGTCAGTCTGCTTCTTCGAAGAAATTTTGCCATAACATCAAGCGAATTATTTTTAACGCCGCCAGTTTCATAATCCTTTTCTGCTTATAGGAGCTCAAACAAGACGATGTTATTTGAAAATGCTTTTGCCATTCTCTCATTTTTCAATCGCTTTTGTGGAGTGATACTGAAAGTGGTCTGTTGCTTGCCGCTATCAGCACTCGAATGGTTTGGAAACTCCCTTGGTTTTATAGATTCACATATAGTTCGATTTTTAAAATGGTGGATTCCTAAGGTAGAAATAATTTTCCAATGATTTGGTATTCTTTAAATGTGGAGGTCCAAAGCCCATATGAAACAAATGTAAGGCACACCATTCCCGCCCTTCATATCAAAGGTCAAAAAGAAGCAATACTTAGGACTGATTGTACTCTCAAATCCTTAAAAGTATGAGTGGTTGAAGACTACATCAGTGCAAAGACATAACTGTGTATAGAGTACCGGCCGAAAACTAGCGGTAAGGCGCAGTTTATCACATTAGATAAAACTTAATCTGAGAGCAGATCGGCTTCATTAGCTGGGGATCGTATTCGTGAGAAGTAATAATGTCATCTGTCTAAATACAGTTGATCTTTATTGCCCCAAACCAAGAGTACTATTGTAGCGTCCCGAGGCTCCCTTAAGGCAAAAGAAGGCAAAGTGGCAGGATAGAATATATATATTCACCGGACAGAGGGAAAATGGCTGCTGGCATGGCCCAGAGGCCAGACCACGCAGCTAGGGCAATATGGCCACCTCTGTGACCTTGACAGAAAACGGCAGTTCTAACAACCAAAGTATTACATTGCCCCTCTCCTCTTTCGAGCGTCGTCCTCGACGCGCCCCTCGGTTATCTCCCGTGTCAGCCATCACAACATCCTCAGTGCTGCAGGAAGCACCCACAAGCTAACCATGCCAGTCGCCGACATTCGTCGCGATTGAGGCGATGCTTGACACCAACGTCAGTGATCCCTCTTGACAGTGCATTGCACTTCGAGTTTCGTCTGCCTTGGAAACAAGGTTCGGAATAAGTGGTTCTGCCGACCATCAGTATGTCCGTATGGGGCGTTAGCGCGCCGATATCCTTAAGCAAGTAGATATTAGGGGTAATCTTCGAAACGAAACTTCCCAGGTGGTCCATGGCTAGTGTCGCTTCAGTTGTTGATAGCTTTTTTGTAGAACACGGAGATGGGGTAGCACATGCACTTCTTTCGCACCGCTGCAACATGCCACAGGCGGTAGAGATCGGGATAGTAACCCTATGGAGTCGGGTTCGCTTTCCGCTGCCACCAATGTAGCGTCCCGAGGCTCCCTTAAGGCAAAAGAAGGCAAAGTGGCAGGATAGAATATATATATTCACCGGACAGAGGGAAAATGGCTGCTGGCATGGCCCAGAGGCCAGACCACGCAGCTAGGGCAATATGGCCACCTCTGTGACCTTGACAGAAAACGGCAGTTCTAACAACCAAAGTATTACATTATTGAGTCGGGTTTCGCGAAACCGACATCCACCGTTTCATCAGAGTCATAGGCGTGAGCTACAAATATGCTTCTACTTAAGTCCTAATCACTTTCCAAAGAAATTCGGCCCTTCAAGTCTGTATCAGATGAGTGCAGAATCGTCAACACCGTAAACAGCGAATCACGGCCCGCGTGGTCCCAACCTACTTACCTTGCAGTTAGCACACATGCTTTTACGTGAATCTGTCCGATTACCTCATAGAAAATAATTGTAGCGTCCCGAGGCTCTCTCGAATGCAAAAGAAGGCAGAATGCTCGAATAGAATACACATATTCAACAGACAGAGGGAACTAAGCTGCTGGCATGGTCCGGAGGCCAGCCTACGCAGCTAGGGCCATGCGACAACCTCTGTGATCCTGACCAAAACCGGCAGTTCAATCAAACAAAGTACTACAGTGATTCCACTCATGAAAACGTTCAAGAGTACCTTTTCCACTTCTAACTTCGCACCCTTGAAGCGAAAAAAGTGCGAAGATAACTTTAATACATTGTTTGTTTGAACTACCGGTTTTTGTCAGGGTCACAGAGGTGGCCACATTGCCCTAGCTCTATTGCTCATTCCTTTCTGCGCTTTAAATATACATACATTTTACCCTGGTATTCTGCCTTCTTTTGCCTTCAAGGAAGCCCCGGGACGCTAGCGCGTCTACCAACCTAAAATGCATGCGCGTGTACCTATGCGCAGGAGAATTTCGTGCACCATCATTTATGCACAACTACAAGTAGCCATAGTCGTTTTAATTTGCACAAGCGGTAAAGGCCAGTACTTTAAAGACCTTTGTGTGACTTAATAATTTCAATCAAATAAATAAATAAATCACAACGTGCAAAATTTCGGTCAATTTTACTCTTAAACCGTTGCGAAAAAAAATCTGAGAAAAATATTTGGCCCTAGGGGTGCGAGTTAAACTATCTATCTGGTTCTAAATTAATAAATATATCGAGTTAACTAACTTTAAGTGCATCTGACGGGTATTGATTAAAGGACAGAGCAACTTAGCCTGCTTTTTAACACCTGTAATGGCTGCGTCTGAGGGTGATGAGGCTGATCTTTTGAACAATGATGATGGCTACAAGGCTCCTGAAAAAAGAACGCTAGATGAATTAGTCAAACTAGATGCAGAGGATGAAAGTCTTCAACGTTATAAAGAGAGCCTTCTAGGTGGAACCAACCCTGTGAATCCTTGTAGGTTTTCATCTTTTACGTTTATCTTTCACTTTAGTTCCCAATGATCCAAGAAAGTTTATATTGATTAAACTTGAGATCTGCGTTAAAGACGGGCCCACGCATGAAATTGATTTAAAGAGTAAGCTAAACTATTTGACATTGTTTTATTGGCTCTCCTATATTCTTCCAATAAATGTTAATGCACTTTACTCCATTTTCCATTCCTTTGAGTACATTTTGGTCGTGAAGAAGTTTAGTTTTGTATATGGCTTGCATCTTATGTTTTTCCAGATTTAGATAGCCTTAAAGACAAGCCAATCGAAATGGTGGAAGGTTCGCAGTATCATGTCCAGGTCACATTTTACGTCCAGCACGATATTATTTCTGGTCTCCGCTATGCTCAGAAAACCACCAAAAATGTCCTCAGATGTAAGTTTGACTTTATTTAATTTAAATTTGGAGTGCTCAAGCTCTTATTTCTAAAAGCATCTGCCATAACTGAAACTGTTACTTTGTTGTAATGAGAGATCCCAGCATTCTACTTTTTTTCCATTGCGTTAAGCCTTCTGCATAAAATATTGAGCGTCAGAAAGGTTCCAGCATCACTTCGAAATTTCCGCTCAAACTCATGATCAGGGTAGGGCGTTCGTGTGCTTATCTTTCCGTGTGCATGATCTTTTTATCAAGCTTCCCTGTTGTCGCTATCTCATCGATTTATTTCCTCCGTACTTATGGTAAAATCCGTGTTTTTTTGCAAAGCCATCGTGAGATTGGTTTATGCACACCTTCTCCAAAGTGTTTAAACCAGTAGCTCATGCCTCAGCATGTCTACGGAACCTACAAGTGGCAACATTCAACGACAACTCCCTTCTGACCTGCCTTCCATTTATCAGCCGGAAGTAGGGTCAGACAACTTCATGCTTCGAACCTCTCGGCTGTCGAAACATTGCCTACCGCGCTGGTGCTTTTCGTTGCGAGGTATCAATTCCTTTTCCAGGAGTGCTTCTTACTAGGCCACCCGGTAAATTAGCCTTTCAGCAGGTTCGTACTGCTTTATTGGCGTCGAGTTTCTTTGGTGTCGGAGTAGGGCGAATGAGTCTCCAATCTAGTGAAAGCAGAACCTACTGGAGCTCTCAGGGGTTCATGATTGTTTGACGCGAGTGTTTTCATGGTCTGTCTCCGAGGTGGATCCCCCAACGCAGTAGTACAGGTGGTTGGATGCTATGATCGTGGCACCAAATGCTACAATGATTGGCCTGATCCAACTATCGTTGAAGGGGGCGACACGCGGCATCTACTTTGTTGCTTTGGGTTGGGTCAAGCTGTTTGCGACAGGAGTTGATGCAATCAATTGTCATCAGAAAGCCTCATGCTGCGTGTTTTTGGCATGGTGTTAGGGTGAGGTGGTGGTGGCGTCAGGTGTGTTTGACTTGGGTACCAAATGAGTTAATGCGCATTTAAGATGGGCGATTTGTGTTTGTCAAAATCCTAGTTGGTTTTACTTTGATGGCATCCACTTGCTCATTTAATCAAAATATAGGGCGTTTGCTTTCGTATAATTTGAAATAACCTCCTTTTTTTAGCGTTGAATATAACTCATCTGCGTATACTAAGAGGATATTGAAGCACTAACCAAAAGCGTACGCCCTGTCACCTAGCTAAAGCTATCTTGAAGTGAGATTGTGCGTTCTAAGTTTTATTCATTTTCCACACACGAGCATCAACCAACAGCCCACGTAAGCTTATTTATTTTGTTTCTGAGACTATCATTGCTTGATTGAGCTACCATCGGGTCCACATCAAATGATGGTAGTTTTTTATTTCATCTTCACTGCTCTCCTCACCATTTAAGCCAAGGTGCAGGTGGGACACTTTGCCTATGCTTGCATCAACACTGCTCTCGTCATGACTGCATTGTACATCACTCAACTACCGACCTGGTCACTTTGGTGCCAATTTCTCCCAGATTGATAACAATTATGTTGAGTCTTGTCGCCAGTGTCACATGTATGTGAAGTGTGTCCTTTATCAGTTGTGATACATTTGCGTCGACTTGCAGTGGAGAAAAATTGGCTGAATCAGAAAAAGAAGCAGATGTAGGAGACGTTTAGCGTTTCTAGTTTTTGCAGCGGTGAAATGTCATTTCGGTGCTGGGGTTATATCGAGATGATGAAACATCTAGGTTGCGATCAATTATCCTCTAGACGTGTTCGAGCGCAATTGTGTGCAGACAAAAATTCCCTGAAAGCCTACCTACGCAAATGCCATGTACCATTTTGCCCTTCGCTGAGCTGTAGGTGTAGTTCACGTGACTGTTAGTACCTCTGCTTACTGGCTATGTAGGCGAATGTGGTAGAAATGCTTGCTATTATCATTGTTAATGCTCTAGCGGTGGACAAGGTGATGCTGGGCAGCTATGCCCCGCGTGCGTCGCCGTACGTGTGGCGCTCAGAGGACGAGGAAGTGCAGTCTGGCGCGCTGTTTCGGGGGCACTACAACGTCACCAGCGTCTTCACCGACGATGACGAGCAGGAGCACCTCAAATTCAGGTGGGCTATCAAGATTGTCAAGTCCTAGTGGTCACTTTGGCCCTCTCCTTCCCCGCTTCACCCGCCACCACTCTCCCTCTTTTGCTTCTTCCCTGTCCAAGCAGTGAACATTTCAAAAACTTAATTCTCCCTCATTGTGCTTCCGATCGCTGCGGTTCATGCGTCTTCCGATATTGCAATTCCTCTCCTCTTTGTCTCTGGTCTTCTGTCAGCCTATTTGAACGGACCAGTTTCGACGTGTGTGTGCTAGAGTGCTGCGAAACTGACAAGGTAGCTGTGAGCATCAGTAGTGGTGCTGTTTGCGTGTGTGGTGTGTGTGTGTGTGCGTGTGTGTTGTTGACTAATCTGTTGCATTGGTGAAACAGTGGACTCTAGGTCCCTTTCCAATACCGTTTACGCTTCACTGGTCGCCGCGTGTCTGAGCACGACGGGGCGTTGTGTGAATCCGGTTCAAGAATGCGCTTGACCATGCTCCCACTGAAAGTAGACAGGGGGTCCCGCTTTGCCCTACCTCATGGCTATTCCAATGTGATCTGACTTTGCGGGCTTGGTGGACAATTCTAAACCACTTAAGTTCTCATGGTAGTGAAGGTGGGTTGACCTGCTACGTCGTATCCAAACAACGTCAACAGTGGTATCATTCGGGCTTTGGTCCTGAAACGTGGAGCATGCAAGTGAGTCAGGTGGGTCAGTGAAGCCACGTCGTGTATGGTGCGACTGCTTTCCACTTGTGGCTAGGACACGTGGGGAGCAAGTTGCGACCAGAACGTCATGCGGCACTTAATTTGACGATTCAAATGCTTGCTAGAGAGAAGGCCCCAAAGTAAGAGACTAGGTCCAATTTATCGCTATAAGTTGATGAATCTGGCAGAACTACTTTCAGAAGGGGAATGCGTTATTGTTAAACGACAGGTCGGCTTCACGCGTGGCACTATTGGGCCCCATACACTATTTCTCATGGGCGGAACTGTGGTAGAATTGTCGTCAACCTAAAAAGGAGGGACGGACTGCAGCACATGACCACGTTTGAACCGTTTCAGGGGAGGGTGTGGGGGGGAAGGAGGGGCGGTCACCTAATGGTGGTGTTCGAAATGCGATTAGTGCGACGCTGTGTTTAAGCGGCACCTCAGTTGCATGCAATTGATGACGCCAATTGAAGCAAATTCTACCTCACATCGTGCTGACTACCGTCATGAGAAGCACACCGCTTCATCGATCGCAGGCTCTGCTTTGACATGTGACTGCTTCTGCTGCCGTGCCAACGGGGCCTTGTGAGTGCGTGCAGAGCCGCTTGCGTGCTGGTGGAGAGGCACATGCAAGCAAGCACATCGATGTGATTGGCTGTCAGCACCTAGTTCAAATATGCCGGTTTGTATTGAGCGCTGTCATTGGCCAATTTGGGATGGCAACTGCAACTTAAATTAGTTAGTTTACGTCTTCACTTTGTTTGTGGGAACAGAGTGGATAATAAAGTTTAAATGAATGTGGCTCCGAATGCAGCTGCACAGCACGATAGCGCCTAACAAAATATCGAGAGAAGTTGCAATGCCCTGGTCGCGTCGGTCCCCCAACTTATTTATTGCAAAAAAATATTACCTTCCAGGGAATGAATTAAGTGCCAAGCAAATGGCAAAGAATTCATCACTCCTGAAGCGGGTTTATCGCTGATTTGTTTTACGACCATTGTCTCTCAGGATCGACACTCAGAATGTGGACAGTTGTTTTCAAGTCCCCCTTCCCACTTCAACGAGGAGTGATGCTATATGCATGGTGTTTAGCAGTTCATTTGGTGTGAATTTTATGATCTCCCCAACACGTTTTGTATCACCGTCACATATGTGCGACATTCCGACTATCTTGTCTGGACCCCGCATCACAAATGCATGACACGCGTGTCCTATTGTGCCATGATAGATGGCTACAAAAACTGTCACATACGAATTTTTTGGGTTCGAAACACTAGAAGAGAAGTAGAGCGATCCTGCTCTGGTCTGTAGTGCTCCATGTCTGAGCTATGTACTCATAGACACGGTGGTGGACTTAAAGTCGGTATATGAGGTGGCTACTGGGACGTTTTTTTGTGATTCCATTTCCCTACTGTCTCAATGGAACACCAATCGCCTATGTTACATGCCTCATTCCTGCTCTCTTGATGACCTCGCTATCAAGGTTGACATTCGTAGCCGGCAAAAGATCCAGACAATTTCGTCATCCTCAGACTAAGCATGCACTGCACCTGTGTTGGGGTTTCGGATTCGACAGCTTCCTATCAAAAACTGGAAAACAAGGCGCGTCACACATGCATGACACTTGCAATAGGTAGGTTAGAATGGGAGAAACCTGACTGTTTTTTTTCTCGTGAACACACGAATCCTACAGCACAACCTATCCCAAAAGGTACTGAAACCATCCATTCTGTGACTAGTTTTGGGCTCATATCTATTCCCCAATCTGGTACATTGAAAGTAACAAGTAGTGGCTGCCCTAAGTTAATTCAGAATATTCCTTTAACTGTCAAAAATAGATAAATCCATGCAAACGTCCCATGCAGATCTCCTTTGGGCAATGCCTAATTTGGCTCCCAACTTCAAGACACAAAATAGGATACCTCCGTGAGGGAGTTGGGAAAGCGGACTTAGTGCCAAAGCATTTAAACTGATGGAAAAAAGCTACCCAACTCTAACAGCCACGAAGTTCATTGAAGTTATATGAGCTTGATGAGTCACTCCTGCTACTGCGACGATATTTGACCCATGATTGGCCGCCAATTTCGGCATGATGAAGTACCATAGGGCTGTTCACGTAAACAAGACGCGCGACCTCGGAATGATGTCCCTAATTCACCATCACTAGGTCCCATCCCCAATCTTCACGCTAGAACAAACATTGTAACCACGACAGGTTAGAGAAGGCCGCCAGTCAAAATGGTAAATTAAGTTGATAATGCAAACTTTGGAGAGCAATACCTAAGTATGCTTGAACCTTGAACCTGTGATTGCACGGGGCAACCTTGTCTGCGGACGATGGAAGAAAACAGACAGGAGACATTAACAGTCGGCCTTGAAGTGATAGAGACGAGTTCAAAAAACTGACATTTCTACAGCCGCCTCCAGACCTCTGGGACGCTGTTTATTCGTGTTCTATTTACGTTGCTCCTTCATTCAGCGCCTTTAACACGGACATCTAGAATTCGGACATCCGGGTCTGGTCTGTCCTATCCCCCTTAAGCAGCAACGGTGACATTCTTCAACAAGGTGGTCCGACCGGAGGGTAAACACATTTAGTTGAGAAAGTAGAGACTGGGGCGATAAGGCGTCGATAAACAAATGTGAGTGATCACAACCACGCGAGATTAATCCTGATCTCACTTAGCAATGCGAAGGAGAACAGGTTTCAAAGTTGCCTTTCCAAATCGCGCCCTCGGTCAGCATTATCCCATTTACCAAAATATTTTAAGTATCTTTGTGGTAAGCGTAGGTGGGGTTCAACACAACAAAGGTAGCTAAAATTTTGACAACTCCAAATCGTACACCTCAAATGCGCATTAACTCATTTGGTACCCAAGTCAAACACACCTGACGCCACCACCACCTCACCCTAACACCATGCCAAAAACACGCAGCATGAGGCTTTCTGATGACAATTGATTGCATCAACTCCTGTCGCAAACAGCTTGACCCAACCCAAAGCAACAAAGTAGATGCCGCGTGTCGCCCCCTTCAACGATAGTTGGATCAGGCCAATCATTGTAGCATTTGGTGCCACGATCATAGCATCCAACCACCTGTACTACTGCGTTGGGGGATCCACCTCGGAGACAGACCATGAAAACACTCGCGTCAAACAATCATGAACCCCTGAGAGCTCCAGTAGGTTCTGCTTTCACTAGATTGGAGACTCATTCGCCCTACTCCGACACCAAAGAAACTCGACGCCAATAAAGCAGTACGAACCTGCTGAAAGGCTAATTTACCGGGTGGCCTAGTAAGAAGCACTCCTGGAAAAGGACTTGATACCTCGCAACGAAAAGCACCAGCGCGGTAGGCAATGTTTCGACAGCCGAGAGGTTCGAAGCATGAAGTTGTCTGACCCTACTTCCGGCTGATAAATGGAAGGCAGGTCAGAAGGGAGTTGTCGTTGAATGTTGCCACTTGTAGGCTTCTTAATTTAGCCTAACGCTCTGTAGAAAAATGAGAAGCTCAAGAGCCACATCATAAGCACTTGATACGTCATTGGACACCCTATCAAACGTCGGGCGAGATTGGCTCGCTTAACCTTCTACCCAGGAATGACACCGCAGAGATCTTGAGTATGTGGCAAGTGAATGTTTCCTTCTAAAGGAGCACCTACCCCGCAGAAGCGCGCCCTTCCCCATCGCTTCCATGCATTTGGTGACTGAGCTGATACTCGCAAACTAGTGTACAAGCATACAGATGTGCGTGTCTTCACAAGTATCTGACGGATCAGTCTCTGACTTTTCAACATATTTACGGTGAATTACACTCCACATCGCATCAAACTGTTAGTACCGTTGAAAATACTTACGAAGCCTTCTACAGAGGTGGAAGCACTATGCAAACGCTACCGATTCGACATTAAAGTGAATCAAACGATCTACACTTTCTAGGCAAGCTTTGATGGAAGACATCGTGTGAGAATTTCTTTACAGTGAACAATAAGCAACTAGCTGCGACTAGACGAGGATGCTGACACAAATCAAATGGAAAAAAACAGATACACCAGGCTGCTGAGGAGTACGACCCTTGTTCCAAATCTATTCAAATGAGTTTAATTAAAATCACAATTTAACGGGAGCAAGTTTTTGTGCTATATCATAGACAAAAACAACTAAATGAATGAAAAATAAACCTCTTCTGGTGCCCATAATTCTCCAAAACCTGCTTAGCAAAGTGACGAAGAACCTCAAACCAGAAGAATTCTATAGAATGCAATTTGAAAAGCAGGAATTTGCCGGGAACAATACTTACTTTTGACATATAATTTGATTGTTGATAAAAGTTTAGAGCACGACTTCAAGGAAAGAACAGGCTTTCCAACTACTTACTACTGCTACTGCCACTTCTTCGCATAACGAACCGAACCAACCTCATATATTAGTGAAAAAGCGATATGATGACATGCTCAGGCTCTAACCGGTACAACTTAGTTGCCACTTATATTTAGTAAGTAGAGCTGTTACCGAATAAGACGCTTCGCAAAGTGGCAAAGCAAAAACAGTGCAGATGGCCCGCACATAGTGCACTGCGCAACATGATCGTCTGAGTTCACCAATGGATGCCCGGAAGACCAAGATAGTATACCGCAATACAAGACACGTAGGTAAACTCGAGATTGTCGTGTTCTCCACAGAGTGAGTCAGCCAAGAACCGGTTCTTGACATTTTAACATCAATAATAAGGAAGAAGAAGAAGAACTGATGACAATAACAGTGTATCAAACAGCTAATCGTATAAACTTAAACGCGCAGGCTACCAAATAACAAATAGTTCCTGCTGATAGTAGGAAACTTGTAATAGCTAACAAATGTCAAAAATCAGTCTAGGTAATCAGGTAAGAACACTGTAACCAGAACCTAGACCCAAACGAAGAAGGAGAGGACTTTTACTCAGAATCTATAATTTATAATTGTTTCCATGAAGTACTAGCTGAGAGACCAACTGAAAGGACAACCAGCACACCTACTCGCGCTTTTCTGAAAGGCGTAAATAAAGAAGCTGAACTTACTCAGTGGCTTTCCTTCCTTCCACATTGTTTTAACCACGCTAGAATCTATGAAGCCGTGGCCCGGTTTCGCTTCAACCTTGGCAACAGATCGGAGTGCTTGAGCACACAACTGAGAGTATCTAAGGTAACTATAGAGAAAGTGACCACAAAACATGGCATCTACGAGAAACCAATATTTCTCCAGTAGAACATAGTTCAACGCAAGTACCGAAAAACCCGCCCCGAGAGCAGTGAATCAGAACAAACATAGGACACTAATTAATTACAGAACCTTTGTTTTGGTATCAAAAAATTTTACGCAAAGAGTTGTATTTTGAATGATGTTTTGCACGTTTGATAGCTAGCAGCATAAATAACTACGAACTTGCTACTTACAGTTGGTTGATAAATATACGTAACGCATTCCGTCCATGTATTTACAGCCGGAATTGCGTAAGATTTCACACAAAATAAAGATTACATTTACAAAAAAGGATATTTGATTCCCTGACTGACCGCGAGACCACGTAAGCACTTCGAAATCTACATGTTCTCCGTTTATGCATGACCCTAAGTGTAGACGTGTAGACTTCAAGCTATTTTGAACTTGACAAAATCTGTTCTTTTAGATTCTACTTGAGTTTAGCAATCTAAGCTCAACGTCATTGTCCTAAACTAAACATTATTTTGGCTAATTATCAGAAAGATTTGCAGAATCCACAGAGAATCTGATGTTATGCTTTCCTGTTTGTTTAATTTTTATTGATCGCTCTTCCTCTACCATGTGAGCTGATCTCTAGGCCATGTCAGTAGCTCTCATTCTTTCTTATCTGAACACATCATCTTAATCATTGGCAAAGTCCAAAAACACCGCTTAATCTTGCCTGCATAGTGTAGAGCTGACATACTGTTTCAAAATTTAGGCTGTTTAAAGTTTTATTTAAATGTTGGTGCCTTCGTGTAGCGTCCCAAGGCTCCCTTGAAGGCAAAAGAAGGCAGAATGCTAGGGTAGAATATATATATTCAACGGACAGAGGGAAATAGGCTACTGGCATGACCCGGAGGTTAGCCCACGCAGCTAGGGCAGTACGGCCACCTCTGTGACCTTGACCGAAACCGGTAGTTCCAACAAACAAAACACTACACTTAGTTGTCAAAGTTAAACCGGTCTATGACCGAATAATCACGTAAATTCAATTGTCTGGTTAACATTACACATGATGGACAACAGATCCTCTGAGCTGCGTCATTACTCCCTAAGCCCTTCTTTGTGTATATCGCGGTCGTGCTAATCTATATGACTGAGGGACGACATCATTTGTCACGGATTTTATTTGTATTTGGCTGCTGTTAGCTCTTATGATGGAAAATTGTGGTTCTTATTCATGCAGGCTCATTAGATTTACTAAAAAATTTTCGAGCTCATTATACTGCACCATCCCTACCAATAATGAATTTTTATCTAAATATGCACACTGCGACACTTGGCGTGAATGACCTGATTGCTAGAAAATCTTGCTTTCGTGAGTTTTTTCGGCGTGGTGTCGTTTTGCTGGCACGCATGCAAGACCTATTAGGCAATGCTGTTCGATTAATACATCTTTTTGCTGATAAGCAGAAAATATTACCCTAGATGTAGCGTCTCGAGGCTTCCTCGAAGGCAAAAAAAGGCAGAATGCTAGGGTAGAATGTATATATTCAAAGGATAGAGGGAAAGAGGTCACTGGCATGGCCCGGAGGCCAGCCCACGCAGCTAGAGCAGTACAGCCACCTCTGTGACCTTGACCGGAGCTGGTAGTTCCAACAAACAAAGTGCTACACTAGATGTCACACAATGCCGCCTATATTGCTTTTTTAAATGAGATTAAGTTAGTCTGGATTAAGCTACTCAAATCGCAAAATGTATGAGATTTAATACAAGGTACAATTTTCAAATGCACTTTGCGCAAATTCGATGGTAACTGCTTGAATTCGTTGACCTTTCCTTCATTCGTTTGACTGGATTCATTGTTCATTGAAACCAATAGCTGTCCTTCATTCCTATTGGCCAAATATTGAACTACTGAGTACTTTGCGACTTGCGTCCTCCTTATATGAAGCCGCTTAGCTCGTATAGTTCGGTGGTCCCTTTTGTTGGATTCAGGACATTATGTCCAGAGATTCAGAAGAGCAACGTCGGTTTTTGTTTAATAATGAATTGATTGCTCAGATGCTACCAAGTGGGCTTGTTTCTTTCGATTGCCAAATAGGCGGCCTTAATCCAGAGAAACCTTTAAAAAATAAATGTAAGTTGAATAAAATTAAGCCAATATCTAGAACTCTGCTTTGATATAGAGTTTACTTTTATGTACTTTTGGAGCGAGAGGCTATCTACTTTGCATAATTGGTCAAGCTCTTGTGTTACGGCTAGAATGCATTAGACTATTTTCAAAGCAACTTTTGTGCATGTACGCCTTTTGCAAATAGGTTAACGGTTTCAATACTCAATAAATCCATTCCCTGTTGAGTTACATTTTTCCTGTCCTTCTTAATTTCGGCCCTCTTAAGAAAAGATACTGATACTGTCGAGCTGATTTTCATTGAAAATTGCTTCTTTTAATTTGTTTACTGAATATCCTTGCTGTTAAAGTGATATGGTTGAAATTATGAGTTACGTTAATTTGAGTTTTGATGGAAAACGAAAGTTAGTCTTGATCAGTTTAATTTTAATTCGATTTAACCATTCTAACATACATTTGGTAATGTCTTGTAAGTTTTGTCTTGTCTACCTTTTATCTTCCGTAAAATGTGAACTTTGGATTTCGTCAATGAGTTTAGTTTCATGTTACTCCCTATCATGCAATAGTCTCTTAGGCACCTATTGAAAATGCTTCCGGATTAATGTAGGAAATGTTAACCATTGGCGTCGGTTAGAACGATTGCTAAGTTATCGCATTTGTTCACCAAACAATCGACTAAATTTAGTGTCTGTGTTTATTGCATTGCGGGACTTTAGTGTGCTCACCGGAAATCTAACTTACGTTATTCAATTTCGATCTTTCACCAAATGTCACTTAGGTCTAAAACAGTGTCATATTTAGCTCTGGTTAGCTATGTGTCTCTTCTCTAGTCCTCTACGATACCACCAATGGCACGGTTTATAAGGTGCTCTCGTCGCGTCGCAAGGGTTTTAACGAGGCGCGCTTCTATGCGGAGGTATTTGCACCTGAAAACGCTGACGATGCCGTACTCGGTCGTCTGAGAGCCTTCTTGCCTGCCTATCGTGGTCTCTTTCACCAACCGGATTCTGGGAGTAAGCTTCACTCTCCTGATTCATCTACATATTGGTTACGCGAAAATGGGCTGGTTGATTTAAAGTCACAGGTGTTCGCTTTACAGAGGTTGTTGATAGGACTAGACATCCGAAGGGACTATAATCACCTCTGTCGGGAATATGAAATATCAAATTTTGAATGCAGCGATTCTTGTTTTATTGCGTTCGAAAAGTCGGAAACTCGAAATTCGATTAAAATCGGCAGCAAACACCACCGTCATTGCGAACGTCAATGTTGCTTACCAACCTATTTCGGCAGTCCACCGAGGGACTGAGATCGCCCCTGTTACTAGGCCAATGAATATAGCAAAGTGGTTTTAATGAAAGGTTTGGACGTAAGGAGGAAAGGGTCTCATTTGACCTTTATAACTCAGATCCCTGAGTAATAATCTTGGAGGATATGGAACTAGGAAGCTATGCACCATGAAAACGTGTTATGTACGGCATTTCGATGCAAGCAAAAATTTTACAAGGCTTGAACAAAGTGGTTCATTTCAGGCTCTGACGAATGTAAGGGTTACGAAACCCGCCTCCTGATTGTGGTTTGTGCGGTACGGATCGTTGACACAATTAATACTAGCCTATTCATGCTATTATTATTATTATTTCTACTAGGCACTCGATCGGTTGGTCTCATGAAGCTGCTTTCACAGTTATAAACACGATAGAGGGAAATCTCACATACAGCCTCGTATGCCAATGGTGCTTTGTCAGGGTAACCGAGATTGCAGTAAAAGCTTTCAGCGTAAAATTGACCTGAAGCGTACGGCAGGCTATTCATGTGGGTGTGGATCGAATGTGGTGCAAACACCACTGCTCTCCATCACATGCCCCTTGGAGTTGAGATTTTGACCTCGCAAACCACATTTATGCAGTTGTAACTTTCGTTTTAAATAAATTTGATGACGGCGTTTTGAATTTTTCACGACTGAGCTTACTTGAAAGCGCTTTATTTCGATTTTTCCAACGCAACCAACTCCCGCACTTTTGAGGTACGGGGCGTCTTTTTAGAACCGGTTCAATGTCTTAAAATTCGCAATTGTATATGTGATGCGGGATGGTGCAACCAGGTTTAATAACTTGGCAAAAAAACATGCATGACACCTTAATTTTCATGCGTAAACCGGACGGCACGTATGTGTGACGCTGGTAATTAATTGTGGTTTTTAAAAAAATGGGGTGCGCAGAAGTTGATGTCTACTAAATGTGATGCACCCTTTGGTTAAACATACATCAATTCGGCAAAGGAATTCAGCGAAGAAGACGGTATTCTCCAAATGATGCTTAATATAATCTGCTGAGCTCCCCGCTGTCGAATTTCGTCGGTGGGTTTTGTCCATTCATATCTCTGGATCTCCAAGAGTGTCGTGATCCTTATAGTTTTAAACCAGACCGGGTGAAGTTTTTTATTGTTCATTTGAAACGAACAAATACTACATAAGTGTGCGATCCAAACCAACTAACCAATCTTGGCGTTAGTGATCTTTGTCCATTGGAACAAACGTGAAGTTTGTTTAAGGGTGGCAAAATTAAATATCGTTTTGTGCATAAATAAGCATTTTCTCCAAAATTCCACACTGGCGAATTTCGCTTAATCGGGTATCGATAGGCAGCCAGTTAGTGCATAATAATGACCACCAGGGTCTCCTGCGTCCACATCGCGGCATTGATTATGGCTTAAGGCTAAAGGGATTGTAGACCTATGTTGCAACGTCTTTCAGGCTTCCTGGTAGCAATGGCAGACATGCAGTGGGAGATGGAGCAGCCCAACGCGATGGACATCAAACTGGGCCGGCGGAGCTACGGTCCTCTGGCCCCAGCCGAGAAGATGGCCATGGAACAGGCGAAGTATCCCTGGCGGCGTCAGTTGGGTTTCTTCATTACTGGCATTCGGGTACGTTCTAGTCTCCTCTCTTCTCCCTAATCTCAGTCTGCAACATGTTGGGGATACTCTTGTCCATACTTTGGATCTTACCTCCCATGGGAACTTGGAGATGTCGAATAAAAGATTGTTAAAATACTGGCTAAGAGGCAAATATTGCTTTAAGCGGAAAAATTTGCAGGTTTTGAATGTGGCTTTGGTAAAGACGGGTATTCAATAGTTCTTTCAGTTGGTATTTGGCTGCCCATAATGATTAGAGGGTCTTCAAATTTCAAAGCTCGTCGTTTTAAAATAACAGCCTTGAAGCGTTACTGTTTGCTGCATTAAATCCATAAGGACGGAATTGTGCTGTGAAGGGCGGTCACGAAACTCCATTTTTGAGTCCAGCAATCTACAAGTTTGCTGATGTACACGTCTAAAATATTTGTGAGTGGGTGAGCGCGCTCTTGATCCACGCAATGCTTAAACCTTGCGATTTTGGATGAGTTTCAAGTTCGTATATTTAAATTGAATGTTTGACTTTACCGAAATCCACAATTTTTGGGGCCTGGACACCAGACCTCATTGAAGTACCTTCTATACTTTAACGCCTATTAGATGAGAACGTAAGAACTTCATTGCATTCTCCATTATTACCTTTCACGAACCCCCTTTGCGATTAGCGTTTATTGCTGTAACCTCGACCTCATCAGCCGAAATAGCTCGATTCATCCACTCCGCTAGAGGCGCATGACAGTATGCAGTAGGAGCAGCATATTTACCACCCGTCAAATCGTCAATTGTTTGGCAACATAACTAGAAGTTTTTCGTTTGGGATGAACTTGATTTCTCAAAAGGGATACTCTACTCCAATTTTTCTCCAGGTGGACGGTGCCTTCTACGATCGCCTCTATGGCAAGTCACTATCTCCTTCAGTAATATACGAAAAAGGTGAGCTTATCCCTTCAACCTAGCATTCACCCACCCGACTAGCCACTCATTCATCCTCCCACCCCTCCACCCATTTAACACGCTACTTTTCTCAACAGATTCTCGTCCCTCTCTCAGGTATATGCCTATTTCTTGACGGGAAGGGTGATCAAAACGTCATGTATCGCCGGAGCACCCTGGCGTACGCGTTCGCAGAGCGCCTGAAACAGCTGATCGAGTGGTTTGAGGCGCAGACACTCTACCGCTTTGTGGCCTCCTCCCTCTTCCTCTGCTACGATTGGTCCTCTCCAAGGTCGGCCGCTGATCTTGCTTTTCCCAATCACCGATTTATGCGTCTCCACCTCATCGACTTTGCGCGCTGGTTCAAGGTTTCTGACCCCGATGTCGGTCCCTCCCACGATGACAACTGTTTACATGGCCTGTACAAACTCCAAAGGTAAACATTGCCTTTGTGTTTTGTGGTGCGAGTCCTCATCCTTCAATCTTTCAGCCTTTACTTTTACGTTGATGTAAATTTTAGTTGTGTATCCTTTCCAATTGGAATAATTTTCCCAATTATTTGTAGTCTTCGCATTCGTCAGAGTTTCATGGGATCTTTCTAGCACTTTGTACTAATCAAGGGCTAAAATTTCCAATCTTTCATTACCTAATAGGTGATACTAATGAGCCCTTTGTACTATGGATGAAAAACGATCTAATGTCCCTGTCTCATCTCTTTATGCAGCACAGGACTTTGTTTTCGATTTACAGTTGCTTCCACCGTGCGTGTTCAGAGGCGTCGAACAAACAGACTTCCACAGCCGATTCTCTTACCCTCGACGTCTAGCTCTATTTTCCTCCTGTTGCTGCTATCGTTCCTATTTTTCAACTTGCTCACATCTTCGAGGTGAACCAGGCAGCTCATGCGCGCTCGCTCCCCCCTTGAATTGGTCTCCTCCGTGGACCAAGCGAGAAGGTTGAATGCATTATGCTTTTCGACAAATTGAAAAGGGAAGGGGACAAATGTTCAATTTGATTTGTGGTGTATCTGCTCATAACTACTTTATTAAGAGTCTAAGCAAGTGAATAAATAACTACTTGAAATATTTGAATTAAGAGGGCTCAAATGAATTCAAGTCTGTATGCTCTCGTTGACTACGTGGAACAGGACCGAGAACATTTCATCAAATTACCAAGAAGTAACCAAGGATTAAACGGCAAACTGGCCACCCATAAAGGCTAGCATAGGACTCATCGTTGTGTGGCACAATTCGCAAAAAGTGCACACCGTTCTGCAGAGTGTTGAGTGGTTGTGAATAAATCTGTGTCGGAAGCCCAAATCCTTTCCACCACGTTGAAGGGAGTGTAGCTCAGCATCATGAAGAGGCGACTGTGGTAGAGGTTCACAAGCCTGGAATCGGTCTTTTTGATGTGATGGAAGAAAGCTGCTCTATCAACCACGAGGGATACAGAATTCTGCGATTGAGCCACAAAAGCACGGTTGAAAAGTCGCAGGCTGAATAGATGCACCGATGCTGCTGTTCATGATAGCACAGTGCCATGAAGATGGGTCGTCCAATCGACTAATAGATTTTCTCGCTTCCCTATCCGACGCGTAATCGTGGACATAGCTGTTATGTGCACTAGGTATCCGCTGACACTGAAAGAGGGATATATATTATTGCGGACCAAAATGCTATGGGTTGGGATACGATGAGAACAAACAAACGCGTCCAAATGCCACTCACTTCAAGCTGTCCTTTGTGCATGCCTCCTCTTCATGGCTGTAGTTAGTCTAGTGTTCTTTGCATCGAGCTTCTGGTGAAATAGGACACCAGAAGGGATTGCACAGCGTGCAAAGTGTTTGTGTCTCCACAACAAATTGCGAATCGTCTCTGAAGTGGAGGGAAGGTGCATCAAATCAGCAGATAGCACGCTTGACGGCAATCCAAATAAGTAATTACAAGAAAGAATTGTGCTTCTACAACGCTTCCTGAGACATTTCGTGAGTCACATTTGATACGTGAATATCAAACGTGAAGACACAAGTAGGATTGGCAATCCAAATAAGTAATTACAAGAAAGAATTGTGCTTCTACAACGCTTCCTGAGACATTTCGTGAGTCACATTTGATACGTGAATGTCAAACGTGAAGACACAAGTAGGATTGGCAAGTTTTGTCGCACGAAAGAGCTATCAAGTGGATGTCACAAAATCGGTCATTGAACTGGCTGCATGCTATACAGTTGTTCATAAGCCACTAAACATTGCAGAACGTTTACCGAAAACTGCTCTAAGTGCTGTACGTCAGCGAAAAATAAGTGAACACCAAACACTTATTGAGTATTTTAATCAAGTGGACGGATGCAGCCGGAGATGCTGATGAATTACTCGTAGAATCATCGACTTCCCTCGAGTTAAGCAGACTGGGAAGGTGGTCTCGCCACTTAGGGCGGGTTACTATGCGAACATACAATAAAGTGCAGCGAGGACCACATTGATGTAGCGATTTGACGCTTTACGTCACTAAATCTGACCGATCAGAATCTTCATGCCTCGTGCGCTGTACTTAACCCTGATTTGTGGCCTTCAGCTTCGAGCTCTACAGCAACGCGAAAGAAAGACTAAATTTTTTAATGGTCTTGTGGGAATGGAAAAGTCATACACAGTTTTGTTAATTTACAATTCGCAAGCCTTAGTGGAGTAGGTTAAGTGGCATACCATGAAATGATGGGAATTGTGCAGAAAAAATCCTAGAGTTTCCCAGCCTTTTACTTTACTTAACGAATAGTACACTCAGTCGAACCCACTGTAGTAAAGAGGCTTTTTTGAGGGGGTGTACACCTTATAATTCACTAATGCATTGCGACACCATACTCGGGTAGAATATATGTTCGACATCAGTAGGGTCTATCGCTACTGCCATGGTCCGGGATGGGAGAAGAGTCAGCCCACCCAGCGATGGCATACTGGTAAGGTACCAAAGTGACTTCTTTACTAAAATAGGGAGCTTAGTGAGCATCCAGCGCATTGCGTAGCCTCTTTCCCTTTTTGAACGTCGTCTTCGTCATCCACCACAAAGTAACTGGTGCTGTAAGGAAAACACCTACGCGTCGATCCTATCAATAATCGAGATTAAATTTGGTTAAAAAGGCTCCCCACCGCAACATCACCGACCCCTCTTAACACTTTCGTTGGATCATAAGATTAGTCGTGTTTAAGGGCTGTATTGGGGCCTAGAAGAATCTGCTAGTCATCACAAATGTCCATCGCTAGTCGCAGGAACACAAACCCAGAAGAGAAGCCATAAAACAAATAAGGGGATTGAGCATACTTGCGTAAAGATCAGGCTTCGTGTCAATTTGTCTGTGCCACGCTCTTCTCACTTCGGAGGTACGCAGCTACATTTATCGCCGTTCTACCCAAGTGGTGAGAAAGTGGAAGAGGTACCGCGTGTTCATATAATTGACATCCCCACACAAGTATAGCAGACATCTTTATAGCAAAAATTTTTAAACGAAACATGGATAACGTTGCTTCGCTTATTCACAGCCTTCCTGCAGCCCATGGAACTAAGTTGGATGCCGAGGGTAGGCGTAATTTTCGGCCCTTCTTTTAGGGGTAGTTACAGATTCTTCCTTCCACAGCAAATGCACTTCTTTCGTCACGCAGTAGAGAAATTAGGGTAGTTGCCTTTAACGATAAATTCTATTCTCCGTTGTCATTAATGCAGCGCCTTGAGACAGTCCTGAGGACGCAAGAAGGCAATGCCCGTGCAGTTTCTGCGTTTTTAAGGTACTAAAGGACTAAGGGAGCTACTGGCGTGGCTTAGAATCAGCTCACTCGGCGAAGATAACATAGTGGAGCATCCAAGTGGGCCCTTTAGCTAAATCACGAATTAAACAATCAATGCACTGCAATAAGACTAAAAGTGAACCTTTACTTAGCGCATAAAATCAAAAATTAAGGGGGATGATGCTGCGATTTTCGTTTATCAAATAATATCAAAGAGGTTCGCAAAGACTCTATTATAAAAGCATATCTTTTTCGAAAATACACACAGCTTTGCGTGCTTTGCTGCTCCCAGTCCGTGCCAGTAGTATCGGAACTGCTTTGGTCTTTGTCCTTCACGCCGCGGCAGCATTCACGGATCGGAGTAACGCATCGTCCGAAGCTCGATTACAGATGAATCCTTGAGAGTTAGTCGAGAAGGACGGCTGCAGTTCGTGCATTCCATGGCCATTACCGGTTCAGGTGACATACTTAAATAGCCTCATAAGCGAAAAAATTTCTGACAAACGGCTACAATTTATACAGGCTTTTCAAAAACCTCAAGATCACGCACTGTCCTTTCCAGAGGTAATGTTTATCTGTAAAATGCGTCTTCGTCTCATTCAATCTAATTGTCTATTCAGAATTTGCATTGTTTTTGTGATTTGTTAAGGGGGTTTTCCTCGACCATCCTTGTGGCATTTATTTTCTGCCTGAACCATTCTTTGAGCCTTTACCCTCTTAAATAACACTTTTTGATTATTTTCATAGGCAATGTAATGGCTATTCAAATCAGACTAGGTAAAAAAGTCATCTTTAATGGTAGCTATTTATATCCTTTTTAAAGAGCTGCAGCATTTACTGACGTCAAGGTTACTGTTGTTTGACAAGTAGGCTGGAATGTTGCTTTTGGCTATTGTGTTGCCCCAGCAAATGGAAAGCCCAGTAATGCGACTGTCAGGTGTGGAAGGTACATCTTAGGCGCAAATCAAAACGCAGCCCTCACGTGCAACTGTTCGTGGTCGATGGAATGAAGATGGTCGTTCGCTCGTCTCCATCATTCCGACTGGGTGCCTTGAACGATGACGCTTTCGATATAGCAATGTGCAGATGGCGTTTACAACAGACTCAAGTTCCGTGCCGGGGGAAGTCACTGGATGATAAGTCAAAATTTGAGGCTAAAAAGAAGCACTGAAATCGTATACTTTCTAAAATTGCAACGGCCTTGCCTCTCTTCTTCCCTGGATTGGTGTTGTGGTGGCGTGGGGCGAAGCCAAATCACTGAGGCGACGACACCCCCTTGGAAGAAGCTGAGGCGATCACAACCACCTGTGCCACTATGGTAGTTATTAATTTGGTGGTGCGTAGAAAACTCGTCCCTCGAAGACTGATTGGTTTGAATGAGTAAATTTGGATTTGGTTCTAAATGCCTGGATTTCTTCACTTCGGATTCATTTATTGTATCTCATATTCTGGAAGCTTCCCTTTTGGACCTGAATCTTCAGCATGATGAATGGTTTAAAACCTGTGTTCCGTTCCTCTTTCCTTGATAATTAAGAAATTAAGCATACATGCATGTGATACGAGTCCTCTGTATCCGCAGTAGTCCAGTAAGCACACGCACTATCTCCAGTTTACGCCAACCCATCGGCAAGTCAAGTCGTCCCCGATCAGGCCTTTACTTCAGGATTAGTGGAGCTGAGAAGCCAACAGGATCAAAATTCACAGTAAATGCAAATAATTTCCATCCTTCCTAAAGTATTTCATATAGGCAGTAACTCTACGATCCCAGCAGATTCAGAGGCAGGAGTCTCGAGAGTGTCGGATAAGAATGACAGCTCCTCCCATCTTCTTGCCACAGCAGGTAATGCACACTCGAGATACTTCTGTATCGTTGATGCAAAATCAACACTTTTAGCATTGTGAAGCAATTTAGGATGCTGGATTGCCAGCATCACATCACATGGACTCATCAAATATTTACAACACAATCGTGACGGTACAACACGCGGTAGCAAGCGAGTCCCAATCGGAGACCAATTTTTTCTACGACGAGACCCCTGGCTTTGTGTTCGCCGTTTATGCTTTAGGCTGTGTTGATTTAAGTCCACATTTTATTAGCTTGTAGGGTGTGTAAAACAACGCATTGTTCAGTTGTCACTCGATTGCATAAAATTTTCATTTTTCTGTAACAAATCGCTAACAACATGTGCAACATGTGAACTGGTTTTTCAAATAGGGAAGGTCAGGGTTGATCTGAAACCCGGCTGTATTAATCTGATACATCGCATTGAAAACGAAATGGGTTTGAAGTAGCTCTGGATAGGGAGGTCAGGACACAAAAATTTATGGTGCATTGGAAGTGGCTGCATTGGCAAACCGTTTTCAACGAAATTAGCTTAGTGCCGTAAGAGATATTTACTTTTTTATCTCTTAAAACACCTAAACGCCTTCTGTGGTCACAGACTGGGTCTCCACTCAAGAGATTGTCAACACTTTTTAACAGTATTAATACCTGTGCATTCGAAAGGAAGGCGTTGGTCATGTGGGAAGTCAAATTAAGGAGTGAGGCGAAAGGCCTGTTTGTATTAGCATTTGTTCAACCGAAACACGATCACCAGGAGCCAAAATAAATGTTCTCATTACGTGGCCCAAGTGCATTCCAAACGGAATAGGAGGTCACGTCAGAGGGACTACGTGGGTGTGACAGTAACCACTTAGTCACTATCTCACCATTAAAACAAACAACTGTTTATAATTGCTGAAAGCCTACCTTCAAGGAAACCCAATGACACCAGAAGTGGCACCACATTATAAACGGATCTTAGCAAATGCCTTACATTTAAAAGAAATTAATGTGGACAGAGTTCTTTGTTTTAAACTTGCGGCATTAGAAGAGGGGAACGGGAACCCAGATGAACATTTATAGTTTGCTAAAGCAGACTAAGAAAATGAGACAAAGTTACGAATTTTTACTGAGGAATGCCAAAATTATCAACTAGTCCCACTGAGCATTCATTCACACTACTATCAGCGCATTACCTTTGACTAATTAATCCAACTACCATAGCATTACATACTTCACATCTCTAATTCTAGTAGGCCTCATAATGTGCCCTGCTGAAACAGGTTTTTCCTCCCATTTACCAAGAATATAAAAAACTTCTCCAGAGCCGTGCAGTTTCCATTTACGCATTTTTGACAGTGTTCATGAGTCACCTTCCGTTTTCACATCTTAGATTCCTATGAAACGGTTTCACCCTCGTCTCATAATTTGGTCATACTGGAGGATGTCTGGGAACCCAGAACACAGACCTTATTCGGCTCTTAGAAAATTGCCCTTTCTCGGGACAAATTCTCGAACTCTAAAGTGCTACCAAACTCGATCAGTCAACATCACGCACGAATTGGCATCAAATGCGCTAGTAATCACCGTAGAACAGGACAAATCAACTAAAGCATCATGAACTCCACCCTTTCTACGGTAGCCAGCCACAAGTCATGCACTTATAGCCCGTACTTCTAGCATACTCTTCGGTGAACGGAGGCATACACATTTAAGCCCTCTGATCACTGGTTGGAAATGCAATAAACCTAATCTCACGAGTATGAGCATCAGTTCTTACTACTGATACTTCAAAAATTAGGCCTAACAACCTCGCGCTAGAAAGCAGTCAAATTAAAAGCTAAAAATTCATTTTTGCAAAAGAGCTAGCAAAAAAGACTTTCGTATCTACCCAAGTAAAATAAAAAATGCAATGAAGTGGGAAGGATCTTAAAAATCAGCTGCAAAACATTCAGCAAGCTTCTGAATAAAAGTCAACTTGGAAGATATTTAAGAAACTGAGGCGCTAGTAGCCACTCGATTTCGCCAACAGGCGATGACACACCTGTCCGGCAGGCAGGCGACCGAGCCAACGAACGCGATACCACAGAGGAGCAGAGCAGAGGTCATGAGAATGAGAAGAAACAGTCCCATCTGCTGGTAGCACCTCAGTTGGCTGGGCAGCACCGCAAATCCTGCAAGCGCAGTGCTCAAAGCTGCACCCGTCACAGCCCATCCTACCGTCTCCAATGCCCTCCGACATCGCTGTTTCCACGATACACGCTGGTCCCCATAAGATCGGATGATGGCTAAGGCAAGATGAATGCAAGGGTCCACAGCAAGGCCTGCAGAGAGACTGAGGATCAATGCTTCCACGATTCCAAGGGTCCAACCTCCAAAGAGAATGAGAAGGAGACAGGAGAGTAGGAGAGACGCTACCACTGATACAAGAGCTGTCATTGCGAGAGGAAGATTGAAGGTGGAGAAAAGGATAAGGAGAGCAGCCAGTGCAACAGAAAGACACAGCGAGAAGGGCAGAAACTTGAGTACGTCCTGATACGTCTCGAATGCGGTCAGCTCTGGACTTACGAGAAACCCACCCGCAAGTCCATTTGGTGCAGTTGCAAGGAGGGAGGAAAACCAGGTCTCCACTTGTTGAGTGTACTCCTGTAGAGCCGAGAAAGTGGTATTAGAGATAGAGAGGTTCGCAGTGGCGGAAATCACCAGTCCAACGATACGCATGGTCTCCAAGGAGAATCTAATCCCCGTAGGGTTCGATGAAGTTTCCGCAAAAATGGTTAAACAAGCAGCTGTGTCGTGATAACACACTGGTGTAGATTTGTTAAAGTCCCCGAAGGAAAATACACCCCGACCAAATGCACAACCATAGTTTTGTGATGAAAGAAGAGCATCCTCCTCCAAAAAGCTGCTGCGAGGCGGAATGGAGGGGAGAGCGAAAGAGCGGGGCATTTTATTTATCTTTGAGCAAAAAGCGGATAACCAGGAGAGAGACTCAGGCGCGGTAATATTAAAATCTGCTTTCCAGCGCGGTTGAAGAACGACTGCTTCATCGTCATAGGGTGTCCACGTCCAGTGACTGCGCGGATCGTGAGGCTCAACACCCCAAACAACGTGAAGGGAAATAAGACCACGGTAGCTACGAAGTGTGTACTCAGCCCAAGAGAATTCGCCTCCTCGGAGACGATAGACCTCAGCTGGATGAGCAGATCGGTAGAATGCGGGCTGGAGGGAGCCGGAAGGAAAGGCAAGCCATCCAGCGTGGAATAGGAGGTAAGCCGAGGTGACAATAATGAAGAGGAGGAGGAGAGGAAAGGCAAAGCGCATTTTGACAACGAGGAAGTCAGCAAGGCGGAAGGGGGGTAGATGGAGGGGGCGGAAAAGGTGGTAGCAACGGCGACGGTGGGGTGGAACGAAGAGGAGGAGCAGAGTGGGCATGACTGTAAGGACGTAAACGACGTGGCAGAGAACGGTGAGGCTGGCGTAGACAGAGAAGCGTTTGACCGCGACGATGGCTGAATTGAGGCTCACCAAGAGACCTCCCAGTGTAGAGAGGCTGGTCAGACAGACTGAGGGGACCGCATGACGCAGAGTGACGGCCATTTGCAGCACTCGCGCCCGCAACGTCGTCAATTTTTCATCGTCACTGCCTTCATCAGTAGCAACGTCTTCGCTGCAAGCGTTTCTTGGATGTATGGAGACCCATATCTAAGGTGACACGCCGATAAAGCATAACTGCAATCTTCAATCAGGTCACATATACGTGAACAATAAATAAAAGTGGATAAATCTGGTGGATTAGTTAGTAGGATTAGAATGAATCTAGGAAAACCCACAAATTCAGATGTTATGCATCCCACTAAGCGAGTGATTTTTGAGCAACTGATAAAACCCAAACTGATTAACATAAAGCGTGCACAGATCATGGAATATTAAAAGACCTCCAATACGATTCTATCAAAGTTTCCATGGGTACATTACAATAGGTGAGCTTGGAAGTCTTCTTAGAATCTATTTCCTATTGAAGTTGAGGTTAGTTTGGTTGACCACGTTTATGGTATCCAATTAAGAACAATAGGCATTGGAAAATGGAATGATAGAAGCTGTAGGAGATCAACACTGAGTACGATGAGGAAAATGACGGATCGACTGATTGTCGTATGGAAAAGCTGAAATAAGAGTTATAAAACCGAATAAAACCATTCAGACGGTTGGTCTGTTGATTTAGTGGAGAGGAAAAAGGCATAGAGAGGTCACATGTGCATTGTCCCAACAAACGTATTTTAGAAAAGGTCAAGAGTCTACGAGAAGGCATGGACAACTAGACAGCAGAAAAAAACAAATCACTGCCAACATAAAACTACACTCCTGATTGAACTAGGAGGAACTAAAACACTAATGAAGCACGAAACAGGATCAATTTGAAAGGTGTACAGTGAGAGTCCTGCCAATTTTGTATGTCTTCTTGCCGCATCTAAGTAGGCCAATGTGTAATGAGGACTAATGAAAGAGAATCGACAAACTATGCCAATATTTCTGACTCTTCCAGTAAGAAACCAACGAACGAATGTACGAACATCGAAACTGAAAGGTAACTGTCAAAAAATGATAATGAAATAAGTGAGAGATTTCGGGAGCGGAATGCAGAAAGAAATGAAGGGAAAACAGTCTGATTACATAAGAAAGCAAGCTTTTAACAATTGCAGAAGTGAAAATATAAATATAAATATAAAATAAAGGCAGTAAAGCTGAGAAATGCATGGAAAAGTGCTAACGCAAAATCAGGAATGAAATTACCGTAAAACCGACGTGATGTTAGGAACAAAAAGCGTATTCAATGTGCCCAAGACAAGAATCTCAAATGAAAAGCGACTGCTATGGCACAAGTATTTAGCCAATCCAATGTGACGTCTCAGGTGAAAACCGAGGCATCGTACATGCACGATGATGGCAGAGCAAGTGGTAAAGTAGTTCCGATGAGCCAAAAGCGGAAAGGAAAATGACCAACCTACCTGGTAGAAAAGGAGAATGTCATCGGCGCCGAGACCGAGGAGAAGGACAAGAGCCATCATATTGAGAAGGGGAAATGTGGGAACGCGAAGAAGGCGGGTGTAGAGACCGTAAGCGAGAGTGAGCGACCACCCCAGGGCAAGAAAAGTGGCGCCCACCACCACCACGCTGCCACGCGTCAGCAGCAATAAGAGCAGCGCCAGACAGGCCGCACCCAGTGCCAACCACACGCTGTCCCGCGCCACATATCGACCCGCTAACTCTCCGTACATACCTAGCTCTATCGCCTGTTCGCATAGAATGGGAAAGTAGAAAAGTTAAATCCACGTTTCAATAATCGTGACAATGTACCCTCCTACCCAAAGTGCCATTCCATCACCACTGTCCGCCCATAGATGAGGCTGGGTTGCAGTCACAAACATAAGCCTTATGATGCTTCAGGTAGTATGCGAATGAGATGAGCAAATAAGCACATGAAGGGAAAGCGAAAAAACACACTTCAATGGCGAGAGGAGGAGTCAGATTTCGTGTGAGATCAGTGAGAGTCTGCGGTCGATCAAGGGAGGCGAGATGCCAAAGTTCGAGGCCGACTCGCTTCCACAGGGGCAGCACAAGAAGGGTCACATTCCATCCTCCAGCGCCGTTGAGGTAATGGTGATGGTGTGGGGGCGGCGTTGCGATTTCTAAAAGTAGCAATAGATGTGGGTGGGCGAAGCACTGCGGCGGCACCTCCGGACACAGCCAATGTGACGGCGCTGTCTCGTCCCAACAGGTACGTTTTAATGCACCTGAGAGAAACGACATTTTACACGTCTCGTAGAGGTCCTCTACTCTTCTCACATCTCCCTCTGTAATCTAAGAATACACAACTACTTAGGTAGCCTTCAGGACTCTTAAATCAACACTCAACAAATGGAAAGCAATGCTGCCGCAGCTATCCAGAATGGATTATGAGTTGAGGAAAATAACCTTACCTGATGGCAGGAGGTTTTGTTGACTATGGAAGTAATAAAACTGGCCAACGACCAAATGGGACAGCAAGCAGAATTAACATCAGTGAGAGAGGCTTTGGAGCAGAGTTGGCCGTAGCCCGGTAGAGCTTCAAAGCGCGTTTGAAGTCGACAAATACTCTCAACGGCTCCTGGAACTGTCAAAAAAGTGCCGTTCATCAACTCTTCCTCGGTATGCAGACTTATTACCACCTTGCTCATTGATTCAAAGCGACTCCAGAGCTCATCACTGCCCTGATCTGTATGAAAAAAGAACCAAAACAGCAGCATGCAACCGAGAATGAAGGAAGCACGCACACATATAAAGAACACACAAGCACAAACCTGGTAAATCAAAGCAGAATGTAATCTTATCTTCCATCGCATTTGATCTTGCTACTCTGCTCTGACCGTATTTCTTTGTGGGCAGGGAAAGAGTGTTCTGTTGAAGAGCTTTAAGCTGGTACAACTTTGCAGCCATCGGCGTTCCTATGGTGATGAACTCCTGTGAGACAAAGCGTAAGGCGGATCAGAAGAGTAAAAATAAGAACGAGACAGGCACAGTTTACAATGTGTGCATTGGATAACCTTAGCCGGATCATCGAAGGAGGGTAATTCTGAGAAACAGATTGAGACGATGGTGGAGACGATGAGAAAAGTCGCCGTTAGGAGGCCATTTATGATCGGATGTGAGACTAGCCATGTCGCGTAGCTAGCCGATAACAACATTGATAAGAAATGGCAAAAAAGAGCGGCATCCCAAAAGAGAACTCACAGATGGGTGAGACGATGAGGGGGATGTGAAATCAGCCCCTGAGATTCTGCTAATTCCAAACGCTCTGTGGCGACGACGCCCGACATTTGTTGCTAGTGACGGCACAAAAACAAATGTACAAATTCTGCTCACATTTCTGAGCAATAACACTCTAATACACAAGAAAAAAAACACCATGTTCAAAAGGCCTGCAAATTTGATCGAAATTTAGAATAAGTTAGCAGTCAGTTATAATTATTAATTACGATGCAAAAGTTCGTTATTTAATTCGCTAAATTATGCGCCAAGATATAGGCATTCTGCAAAGCGCTTCAATAAAACAATACAGTTTATAAGAAAAATGTCGTGAGCCATATGCAATACATCCCAAGGAATCATATGACGACAATAGTATTGCAATGGTAGCACACATCCGCAAGCAAAGGTAGTAAGATTGCTTAAAGAATAGTAGTTTGAGTCCCAAAAAACAATAGTTAGCAGTCTAATGACAAAACAGGGAGCAACAGCAGTAAAGTTGTCTTTATAAGACTTGCATTGACAAAATTAAAGTATTAAGTAATGAGGCACTAAATGACACTTAACCATCAACTCGCTTGAGCAAAGACAAAATTAAATAAATAAGGACGAACAGCAAAAACAAAGAAACAATTGGATAAGGTTTGGACTCAAATGGACTAACGGAATCCACACAAAAGTGCACACAAAATAGACGAGTTGACAGTATGCAAGAAGAGCACCAGCAAAGTGACTAAGTAAAACAAATTGTCAAATATTTCAAGGTTAAAAAATACCAAAACATTCACACCTCGAAACTAATTTTATTTGTGAAGGTTAATAGCCAAAAAATAGTTAAGCACTTGAGAGCAAAAGAGCACTTACTGCTAAAATCAGCAAATAGTTTTTGTCATAAGTAAAAAACATCCCATATGCAAGAGCATATTTGAGGTACAGACCAAACTTAGCTGTTGAATGTGACTCGTTACAACCCAGTAATGGCACGATTGCTAGCTCTGCTGCTGACTGATTTTCGATTAATGAGAACTTGTTTTGTAACCGGGTTAGCACTCACGAGCACGTAATGTTGACGGTTGGCATTCTAGGATGGCTGATTCTTGCTTGATGGCTGCAGATTTCAGTTTTGGTTACAGGGTTGACCATATTGCTTTAACCGCGTGGGCTGGCATTTGGGCCGTGCCAGCCGCCCCATTCCCCCTGTTTATTGAATGTATATTCTGCTCTCTTATTATGCCTTCTTTTGCCTTCAAGGTAGTGTTAAGGCGCTACAAAGAGTAAGCCAATAAACACGAATGGAAAGAGGCAGTGTGCGCATGTATGGAGATTATCTTGTAAAGTCTACTGGATAAGTTGTCAGTTGACTTAATGAATATAGCTGTTCCCGAAATCGCAATGATGGCTAAATTAACTGGCGCTGGGCAAGTCGGTGAAGGATGGCTCAGATATATTATCTCCTCTCGGTGAAAAAAGGAAAAAGTAAGCCAGACTGAGAACATTAGACATTAAGATGGAGCCAAAGCTTATTAAATGACTAAAATTACTGACTTAGAGAAAACAAGCCTAAGCTGAACAAAAACAGATCAGCATTACAGGCGCTCATCAAAAAGGTGGGATCGAAAAAGCAAATAGATAATAAACTATTCATCCTAGGGTAAGCGGATGAAGTGACAGACAAGAAAAACACAATGATTCAGTGACGTTGGTATGAGGCCTCGGTGTGTCTTTGAGTACCAGTGGCATCTAGTGGCCTTATGCACACACCTCCATCTAGTTCCTTCCTCTGCACTCATCAATGCGGAAACATTTTGCTACCCACATATATCTGCACACACATAAACTCAATTTGCGTGGCTTTTTTGTACAGATTGGGATGATGATCCCATTGAGAGTGAAGGTAGAAGGAGCAAAAGTTGCTAACACTACAACCTCCACTGAAGATGGCGCTGACACTGAAGACACCTGTGGCTCTTCATCATGCTATTGTTCCACACGTAACGGTTGACTTATAAATACCGAATTCGGTAAGTTCTTATGATCCTTCCATTTTACACAATGGCAGCATCTGTAACGTTGTATTTGCAGCAGCAACAACGGACGTCTGCCTATCTCACCCTAAATCACCCTGCCCTAGTCCCACTGCTAATAATATTTCGTGTCGCCATTTTTAGTTTATCTTACATCTCAACGTAAGTCACGTCAACACAACCATTCCTGTCTTTATGCCACTCCATCGTTTTTCCCCATCTGCCCGTCGCTTCTTCTCCACTCGACTTCTCAAATTTTCCCCAAAGACATCCTTTTAAGCCCGTTTAATTGCATCCCATCCTATCACATACCATTGCATTACATTGCACTCCAACTCAATTAATTTCCCGTTTGTCCTCGTCTTTTTTTTTTCCCCACGCTCTGTCTGTCGCTCCTCCAGTCCACTGATTTGCCTCCTCCGGCCCATCCTTGGGGTGGGGTATCATTTAACGTTCTGATGCCTGGGTTGTTGTCAATCCAACTGGACCTAAATGTTGTAACCCCTAGATGGTCATGATCATGCGATTCTTTTGTCTTTCTCTCCGATCCTTGACTTTAAAACCGTCAGCATCCAGCAATCCATTGCTAGGCTTTGCTTCGCCTCTCAATGCGGTTTGGCTGTCGACCCACTTGCACAAAAGCCTCGAGAGTTCCATCGCACTCCCTGATTAATTGCAAGGCAGTGCGGCTAATTCGAGTGACTTTGATCGTTTTTATAATATGATAATATGATTTAATACTTTTCGACTGCAGACATTAGTCACTTGACTTCAGGGAGACTCAAGGGACTAAAGTGAAGTTTCACTGCATGGCAAACGATTTGATTAAACCATTCAGCCGTCTGTGGTCGTTGTCTCCCCACATAATGCACGATTGCAATTTCGACGGGTGGAGGTCCTGACAAGACTATCGCATACGCAATGATGTAAGGGTGCTAGATAAGTGATTATCTCGACATCACCCTGTTGTAGGAGAAAATAGCCACATTAAATATTTGTTTCACTCTGACCTGTTGCCATCAATTCT
This sequence comes from Taenia hydatigena, assembly GCA_036345935.2. NCBI lineage: Eukaryota > Metazoa > Platyhelminthes > Cestoda > Cyclophyllidea > Taeniidae > Taenia > Taenia hydatigena. The sequence goes on along the minus strand of JADWOT020000001.1, from coordinate 225,427 downwards.
CATTGCCGTTTTGATTCCACCTGTGCCAAACTCATCCAAAAGCTTGCAGGTTTCTTGCAAAAAAGGTACTCAATCTTCAAAATTTCAACGAAATGGCAAATGCGGACTCTAACCTTCTATAGCTGCTTTGGTCACGTCGACACTACTGGTCAGCCTCAGGCTTGAACCATCGACGAAGTTTGCGGCTGTTACAGATGCCTCGCAAGGTAATATAGGCGTAATGCCACAGTGGGTTGCAAACGGTGATTTTCGGTCACTAGGCCCTTTCTTCAACACTAGAAATTAGCGCGAGCGCCGTGCTGTAACTTGAAATTATAAGTGTTGACAACTGACCGCACAGCCATGCAATTTTGGTACACAGATGGATCACCACGGACACGACATGCGCGTTACATTTGACATCAGACAGTTATGTGCCAAAGGGCAAAGCACGATTAGGTTTTCAATCACACTTCACTATTGGCACATAATATTAAAAAAAACGAGATTGTCACCACAAAAACCTTATCTCATAGTGAACTATGTCATTTAGAGAGCAGTGCTTTTTGGTTCGAAAGCACCAGCTCATTCGCAAATTCGTGATGTCTAAACCAGTGAAGCTGAGGCAGTTTGTTTTTAGGGTTATACAAAGATATAAACCCTCAACTAGATTGCTTGATTAGTTAAGCTAACCGCGAAATTGCACGCCATTACTCATGTCAGGCTGAAGAAAGCAGTGTTTCAATTTTGGCACCTTGTACTCACGATGAAACATCTAATGGCAAAATTTTTAGGATTCGCAACTCCATTGGTGACATGCACCAACGAGGAAGCGCTTGCAACGTCTACAGGGTACTTATCCCTGCGTAGCTCAACCAAATTATCAACCTAACCTTCAGTAAACAAATCTGGTCATCTTTCTACCAAGTACCAGATTCTAACACTTCTCGTCGACAGATTAGCCTGGGAAACGAACCCACGAGCACCAATTTATCAGCGACTCCAACAGACACTTAACGAAAATGGAGAGGAAGTGTGGAAATTAGTGGCTTGAGCCCTCTCAATACCACTCGAAGGGCAGTCAGTGGAAATGGCGTCATGATATTGGTGGCAAAAGTGGCCAACAAAGAAGCAAATTGTAAGCCTTTTATTACACAATTCAAAATCTTAAGACATTTGCGTCAAACAGCCTGCTGTTATCGCATTCTATAATTATGCACCACTGTTAGCATGGAGAGGTATTGAAATCCAACCACTTCACTCCACCATGTGAGCGCGATTTCACCCAATCACATCGCTGGCATCAAGCGGACTGATCTGTGTAACTAAAAATTTGGTTCTAAACGGGGCTTTCAGAACGCATAAGCTCCGGTGATAGTCTGCTTTGTCATAGCACATTTACTTGACAGAGGACGTAAAAGTAAGAGAACATGGGTTGCAACTATTTTATTTGAGCAGTCAAAATGGGACCGGAGAAAGGCTACTCATGGCATGACAGAGGCAATGTAACCTAATGTGGCGTTTAAACTCTATTAAGCTATTGCCTTTTTATTTGAAGACATAATTGTACAGTTACTTCTAAAAAAGTTAAAAATTCTCACCTTCCCTTCTAAACCAATGAAAAATCGGCTTCACTAGTCATTACAAACTCCTAAAAGGAGGTTTATTTTAATGTACAAAATAGATTATGCCAAAGTTATAAGTACTGAGTTACTCCTAATAATAATTGATAAAGCTATTGCCATCTCTGCTCGGCCACCAAGTAATGAATGCGGGAACTGCCGCAACAATGTCGCCTGTCTGCAATACTCTAGTAACAGAATCAGTAATTAACCACGTGGAGAACCACTCGACTCCCGATTGCACACAAAGGATTTAAAGGAAGGTAGGAAACTTGTTTACGAGTACTTATGATTATGGCATCCAAAGAAGTGAACACTCGCGATGACTAAACAACTTCTGTTATAAGTACTTAAATCAATCCTTCCTTTAACGGCAGTGCAATTAACTTTTTTAAAAAAGTGACCGAGGAATATAGTTTAGAGTGAATGGCTACAGTCTGCACACAGAAAATATGAAAACGACGCATACCATGGCCAAAGCCAGAATCCCCTTGGGGGAAATAACTGAACCTCAGCATCAGTACACTGTTACCAATGTAGTGTCCTGAAACTCCCTTGAAGGAAAGAGAAGGCAAAATACCAGGACAGAATATATATACATATGTCTTCAATAGACAGAGCGAATGGAGCTGCTGGCATAGCCCGGAGGCCACCCCACGCGGCTAAGGTAGCATTACCGCCTCCGTCACCGAGACCAAAGCCGGCAGTCATAACAAGCCAAGTATTACAGCCATCTCATTAAAATCAGCATTTTTTGGCATGACCAATATCAATCAGTTCCGTACAAAAGACTACGTACAACCCAGCAATGCCTGAGATACACACCAAATACTTTAATTGTTTTAGACTCTTCCCACAACTACGGCTGCAGACAAAAAGAAGCAAAAGGAAGGCAGAGAAGCTATTCATGCACACAACGGAAGCAGAGATAAAGAATTGAGAAAATACTCTTGCATTTGAACAATGATAACATACATCAAAATTTTGAAGGTCATTCCGGGAGGTGAGAGCAGAAACTCGACCGTACAACTGTATTAGCTTCGTAAACGGCATGGAGTTGATGCTTCTACCCACAAGGTTCAACGTTCTCTACTTGCTCGTGTGTGATGAAAATATCCCCAGAGTTAAATAAAAACAAGTTTTGTGTCACAAATTGACAGGAAAGTTGCTCTGCTTAATGGAGGATGTACTTGACTTCACAGGAATGCAACATACCTGAAATACCTACGATGAGGAGAATGCCTAAAGTCGGTTCATTATGAAGGACTGGGTTACTTATCCCAAATTCGCATTTTTGCAACCAAAAAGTTCGCAGAGTAAAGTCCGGCTGAACCGCTAGTTGATTCGCACGCAGAAGTGAACAATTTGGAAGCCATGGATTCTGCGTCTAAAGCGTCATTTCTCTTACCCAAATGGACAGGGCCGCTGCGCAAACAATGGAGCAGTGTCAATAGTAAACTGGGCTGCTTTGAAGATTTCGAGGTCACAAAATTTCTTTTAACTGGGCAATCCTTTAATTTAACATTTAAAATTGCGAAAAGAGAGAAGCGGTTTCTTCCATCACAGCAGCACAAAGCACTCAGGTGTAGTAATGGGTGCTACACAAATGCGCCCTTGGCCCAGTCTCGATTGGATGCCAGTCGTTATTGTGGAAGTAGCAATTGCACTGACGATGGTGACAATGGCTTCAAGACCAGAGGGCATGGAGAGTAGACCTTCATAGTTGACCAGTCTGCCAGTTTCCAAGGCCCCAATTTGCTTTTCTGTCAACTGCAAAGCTATGCGAGATCTATATGAAATTTTGACAGAGTAATTTATCAAGTTGCTTTAGTATTACACACGCGCCTTAGCTTTGAAGCTTGTTATTTGCAAGTAGCAAATCGCCATTTGTCTTAGGAAGACTGTTTTGCGACATGTCAAACGAGATGCCACCACTTAGAATTGTTTGCATAAAGTGAGCGTAACTTTGCCGGTGTTTTACAAAGTGAAACATAAGGACGAATCTGAGGTGTTTGTTTACGTTCCTGATCCGTCGCAAATGGTGCGCCCAAAGTAGTGAAGAAGCAACTCCATCATAGTTGTTGGTAAGGTTCGCAAAAAAGAAGCCAGCATCTGCTAAATACGGAGTCTAGTTGGAGTGGAACTTGATTTTATAAAAGCTCTTATTTGTGCACCTTTTGTCTGCACAGTTTTCGGAATGGTTGTCATTGTAAAAATACTCACATTGTGGAATAAACTAGCATCCACTTCTATTTCTAGTTCGCTAGATGTGCTTCAAGCGATCTAGGAATATGGCAAAGCAATTATGAAGAGCATGTCCCATGACCTCTAAATTGTGGAATGAATGAGCGGAGTGGCGGTAGGACGGACGCGGGTGCAGGGAATGGGAAGGCGAGTAAATGGCCATGCACTAATGAATCGGAATTGAATGAATGAATGATTGAGGATGGATTTATAAAACAGCTTCCATTGGTGACCGTTAATTTTGTCACCAATTGCTGTCAAGACGACAAAATAAAGGCCCTTCCTTAAAAACACATTTGAATTGAGTTTTCCAAGTTGGTGGAAGTTGAGTCATTTGTAGGAAGGGAGGTAAACAATCATGTTAACCCAAATGGTGCAAAGGGTTTTTAATTCTGCTAAGAATGCCTGCGAGTCCAGAAAACGTTCTAGAAGTTCAGACTGACGGCTAATGATTGGAGGATGACAATCGCAGAGCTACTTTAGGTGTGTCAGAGCTCACTTGAAGGTTGAGGTCAATCAGTTTGGGAGGTAATGCACAGATGAAACCACAGTCGATGATCCACCGGCTTGCTCACCGCGACGCCCCTTACATGTCCAGACACCAGTAAAGACATCAGTTCCAAAGTCCCGACTTATTGACACCCCTGATCGGAAGCCCCATGAAGTTGAGATCGCGGGAGAAACCCAAAGAATAAATCTAAGCATGGGAAATTGTCCCTATTTTTCCAAATTTACATTCCTTAGAAAAAAGGACCATTTGGGGCAGATATGCAATTTTTCGCATTATTATGGAAAGTGTCAGAAAGAATTTGCATAGATGTATTAGGAAACGAGAAACGAGGTTTCCACCAACCTAAAAAGAAACCGTTTATTACAATTCTAGAGGTTGGCGAATAATTAAACAGGAAAATCGCAAACTTTGCTTAAGAGAAACAGAGTCAATCAAACCTAAATAAGGTGGTGACAGGATGAAAAGACAAATTTCATACATGAAGGACTTTTAAGTGGAAACGGGACAGACTACAAGGAGTTGAAGCCTTTTGTGGTAATAAATTTATTTGCTTCTCGGAAGATTTGACAAACACTTGAAATCCCCATGCACGGAAGGATTTGCATCTACTTCTTAGCTACCCAGTATAAACAAACTTTCAAGGTGGCAAATGTGCGCAAATAATTTTGCTCACCAATTTACACGAAAGGATTCGTCTCATACAACTTCACGATAGGTTATGAACTGGTCTTTTCAAAATGGCGACGAGTGTTGCGTGGGATGTAAAAGGAAGCACTACCAACAAACCTGTCCGTAGTAGATGTGTGCACACTCTTGAACTGTTGGCACCTACCATTTGGCCTATTCTGAGCGCTCTGTCGCCATTCCCTTATTGAGGTCTTCAAAGAAGATCTTCGGCATCCACAGCAACGTTAGCAAAAAGCATGATTGCTGCACTCCTTTTACAACAGCACTTTTGCCAACGTTAGTGCCTATAAAGCCTATAAAACGAGGAGCCACGAATTATATGAGCATCTTTTCAATGTTTTTGAGAATTGCAACCATAAAAGAGCTTGAACCTCGTGAAGCAGTCTGCCGTGAGCAAAAAAGCACTTGTGATGCCGCATAAACTAGCTAATGAAAGTGCGCATGACCTGAATAACCCATTTAAGACTAATAGCCAAACTTGCATAAGAGCTAAGAATTCAGGATTTGTGTTTTATTTATATTAATGCAGATTAATCAATTTCCTTTGCGCCAACCTCCTTCATACTTACAACTTCATAGTGAGCTTCTCAAGTTACATGGTTCTGTCTCACTGTATCTCCGGATCAGCCATAGAACGACTTTTAACTACTTAGACAATCGCTTGTAAGGTCGTGCGACTCACCTCCCTCCTGCGCGAAAGTGTTCATGCATTCATCTACGCGGACACTCCAAACTTGGAGGATTGTGCTTCCACTTGGTGGCATGACCCACAAATATTTTTACCACCCTCTCAAATCTTCCGTTGCCTAGTTGGTAGTAGGATTTTCCATCAACGCCTACGGCTTACTACGATTTTAAAAAAGGCTGAAGGATTTACACCTGCGCTCGCATCCTTTTGCGGAGGTCAAAGTGAGAGGAAGCGAGGAGAATGATAGGCAGCCAATAGAAACATTCTTACATTATCCGACAAAGATCTAAGACTCACCAATTTGTGCACAGCTCAAAATTATTTTTGTTCCAATTACAATACTTTGTTTGAACTGCCGGTTTTCGGTCAGGGTCACGGAGGTGGCCATTTTGCCCTAGCCGCGTAGGCTGGCCTCAGGGCCATACCAGCAGCTCATTTCCCCCTGTCTGTTGGATATATGTATTCTGCCTTGGTATTTTGCCTTCTTTTGCCTTCAAGGGAGCCTCGGGACGCTACAGCAATACTTTTATATTCTGGTAGTACTTTATTCTAGTGTTCTCCTTCAATTCGCCGCAGAGTTAGCGGAACTCGTTTGATCTCTGAGGATAACAAACATACTTGTATAGAGAGAAGTGAACTTATTGGTAGAGCATGTTTACCATATCTGATCACTTGTCACACTGCTGATAAAAAGTTGACCATTTCGGTTTGCAAAACGAAAAGTGCCCTCACACCCTAGAAACGATGACACGCCGACAACAAGATTTTAAGCAAAAGCATCAGAGGGAAATAGGCTGTTGGCACGGCCTGGAGGCCAGCCCAAGCAGCTAGGGCAGTACGGCCACCTCTGTGACCTTGACCGAAACCGGTAGTTCCAACAAACAAAGTACTACATTGCCCCTCTCCTCTTTCAAGCGTCGTCCCCGACGCGTCCCTTGGCACACCTCCCGCGTCAGCCATCACAACATACTCAATGCTGCAAGAAGCGCCCACGATCTAACCATGCCAGTCGCCGACATTTGACGCAATTGGGGCGATGCTTGACACCAACGTCAGTGATCCCTCTCGGCAGTGCATTGGGCTTCGGGTTTCGTTTGGCTTGGAAACAAAGTTCAGAATGAGCGGTTCTGCCGACCATCAGTATGTCCGTAGGGGGCGTTAGCACGCCGATCTCCTTAAGCAAGTAGACATTAGGGGTAATCTTCGAAACGAAATTTTCCGGGTGGTTCATGGCTAGTGTCGCTTCAGTTGTTGATAGCTTTCTTGTAGAACACAGAGATGGGGCAGATGTCGGAGGCGGACGTCGTTTTTGGCCCATCCGTAGCACACGCACTTCCTTCGCACCGCTGCAACATGCAGCAAGCGGTAGAGATCGGGATAAGAACCCTATAGAGTCGGGTCCGCTCCCCGCTGCCGCCAATGTAGCATTCTGAGGCTTTCTCGAAGACAAAAGAAGGCAGAATACTAGGGTAGAATATATATTTAATGGACAGAGGGAACTAGGCTGCTGGCATAGTCCGGAGACCAGCCCACGCAGCTAGGGCAGTATGGCCACCTCTGTGACCTTGACAGAAACCGGTAGTTCCAACAAACAAAGTACTACAATAACCTCTACGAGTATGAATGAGGGTTTGCTTATAAGTGAACGGGAGCGAAAAGGCAACAAGGAAAGTTGGGTGGGAATTCCATCCAGGTTGACTCAAGTGCAGCTAAATCGAGTAACAGAATCACTATGCGCCATCAACAAATGTAAGTAAAAGTTAACAGCTCAAAAGAAAAGCAAGGAAATGGGACGGGCTACGATAACATTTTGCCAATCAGAAATAAAGAGGTTAAACATGAGCTCAAGAAAGAACGAAAGGAGACCAGCGATGGCTCAAATTGGCAAGGACCATGAACTCAAACAGTGTGCGACAAGATTTTAAGGCATTTAAATGCATTCGCTAAATCCAATTTTATTTTTTTTGAGTTTAAGCAGCCAACCTGATATATTTGTCAATTGAAGAAATCGAAAGCTGACGAGTAGAACATCGTTTACGCCAGCAGCTTTGCCGTTGTAACAAGTTTTATGCCACGCAGCTCGTTCAGCTTAAAATCAAACTGATAATTAAATTACAAAGTTATCCATTGTGTAAAATATATGACTAAATAATGCTGAATAATAAACTCACTACATGTATTACACTAGGCACTTGTTAAATTTAAACAAAAAACGTCAAAGTTAGAAGCAGCGTCGAATATTTAGCTTAACCTTGATATTACTTGTTTGTATTTTTAACCACATATTGCGCCTTATGAAACTTCATAATGACCAATCAGAGTCCTACGCAGTTTCTTTATGATTTTGCGTATCATATGTTGACTCCATTTTCCTAATGCGGAAGCGCAATCGGTATGAGTTTTTTTATTTCGTTTTAAATTAATGTAGGTGTAGGAGCAATATTCGTTACACATGGTTTTGTTCTGTACTGTGACTTTTGCAGGCCGCCTTCTAAGGAGGTCCAGGAAAGTCTTCCTCCAGCTTCGACCTTCAATTATTCATTCCCAACCTGGCACTATCTACTACTCATCACTCTTACTCCTCTTATCTACAGCAACAGCCTTTTATGTGGATTTGTTTTTGATGACGCTTCTGCAGTTGTTGATAATCAAGATCTTCGTTCCCACATTCAACCCTGGTGGGTTCTCTTTTTTAATGACTTTTGGGGCACCCCAATGGCCCAAGAATCGAGTCACAAATCATACCGTCCTCTCACGGTCCTTACCTATCGCTGGAACTTCGCTCTGGCGGGCCTCAAAGCCTGGACATACCACTTGGTCAACGTCCTCTTGCACACCTTCGTTGTCTACCTCTTCTATCAATTTTCGCGACGCTTCCTCAATCCTTCAGGCAGTTTAGCAGCTGCACTTCTTTTTGCACTTCATCCAGTTCACGTGGAAGCTGTTACTGGTGTGGTTGGAAGGGCGGAATTGCTTTCAGCGGTGTTTGTATTCGCTTCTTTGCTCACATATCTCAACACTATTGGTGCGGAGGAGATGACTCTCTTTTCTGGTGAGTTGCTTACTGAATTGTTCTTTTTTCCAGCCCGTGGGATTTGCTAGTTTGCTGCAAGTGGAGTGATATTCTCCTGTTGTGGTCACATTTATGGTGTCTCTGAGGCATTCGGTGGCGTTTACATTGCCTCCCACAGATCCAGATGAAATATCTACTCTCCATACCTATCTGTAGTCGAATGCTATGCACTTCCGGATGTTACATCGTAGGGCATAAGCGGACCTTCCATCTAGATTTAATTTTCCTCTAGCTCTGCTCGTGCATCAGGCCATTGATTCCTTATTCACCCCCTGTAATTATGGACATGTAGAAGTGGACGTCCACAGCGCTTTGTATTCACAATGTAAGTACAACCGTGTTTGAACTTCTTAATTCGCTTTGGCAAATCTGCGAAAAGGGGGTTATTAGTCTGATGCATAACAAGCATACTTGTGAAGATGGTTAGGCTCTTTCTGCGGAACTATACACCTGCCTACACTGCTCAATGTATTAAATTACGTTAGTGTTAAGCTGCGGACTTAACGCTTGCTTCTGATTTGCCCACGTCATCGCTTCGGTCTGTGCCTAGGAAAGTGTTGAGTGCTATTTGCTTATGAAAGCAAGAGTAGCATAAACTACTGGACAGCGAGGTGGTGTGTGTCTTTGGCGTGCGGGTGGGTGGTGGTTGGATGTTTTGGAGAGAACCAATTATAGATTCGTCCGCCCAAAAGGCTTTGCTTTGAAATGCAAACGTCAGTTCTCATCAGGATGCAGTCTAAGTTATTTCAATCAAGCGTATGAAAGTCGTTATTGTGCGAATTGGCTGTCGTAGTTTATGGACGAAATTCACTTGTTTGATAGATTTCACGCCTTTCCATCATTTACGCGGAATAAAACCGGAAGTTGTTATCGACATGCGTTTTATAAGATTTATTACAAATCGCAAACGCGGGTGAGTCATCACCAGGACCCAACTGTTTGAATCTTTTATGAGCAATGCGTTTTGCAGTTGCGCCTTCGTCAACCGCTGCAGAACAAACTTTCTTCGAGTGATTTCTGCTGTTTTGGAACCGAATTGAAGTGGGTTCGTAAAAGAAGGCAGGCTACAGTTCATGCGTGCCTCGTTCAGTCAGCACTTTAGCAGTGTTGAAGATGGAAGGGAAGTGACGCGGGACGTATTGAAGGATATAGTGGTGCTCGCATGCATGCAAATAATGGGATGCGCATAGGAAGCCCCTACAGGTTGCACCAAGCCATTAAATTGAATTATGTGGGAACCCGTGCGAACTCCCATTTTGGATTTTAAATTGGCCGTTTATAATGGATGTTCCCCTTTCGGGAAACGGAAGGCTTTTATAGTCATTAAAGGGGTCGGGACCGTGATACTGGAATGACAAGTGGATAGGTGGACTTTTTGAAATCTGTATTTGTGGACTCTTCATCGTCTACTTATTATTAAAAGTAACGAATCACGTTTTCGCTCCACCAGAAACGTGTCACTTGCTGACAGTCTCCGTTCTCGTGATCCTTGGAACGCTTTGCAAAGAGCAGTGCATCACGGTTGTCGGTGTCTGTCTTGCCTATGACTTTGTCTTCTACTTCATCGTAAGTTCGGTGTCTCGCTCACTTTTTAAGTCATCCAACCAATGAGCCCCGCGTGTCATTTACTCTTTTCTGTTTATGTAGAACACCTTCTATGCAAGGATTTTGGCAGGAAAAGCGGCATGGAAGGCCTGGAGGCGGGTGGGGCTTAGATTTCTTGTTCTCTCACTCACCTCTGGTTTGTTCCTTCTGGCTCGCGTCCAACTTATGGGCTCACAATTACCGCATTTCACTGCGTATGTGATTGCTCCTCTGTCTATTTGTCCACTGTTCGATCGGGCAAAGTGATGGCTTTGAAGGACTGTCATCTTTCTATTTACAGCCCTCGTAAAGTAGTTTTGGAGCCATGAATGAAGAATATGTGGCGCTAGACCAAATCCTTTAGAGGTTACAAGCCACACAAGTAAATGTGGGTGTAGATAAAAGTACGCTTCTATTTTATCACGTAGTCCGTGACCTTTTTTTAGAGTCGTTCTTGATGCCTTCTCTGATCGCTCTTCCGTGTCAGGTCGGGCATCACAAGTCTATCCGATTATGTTTCCTAACAGTGAAGGGCTTTTAAATGTGATGATATGTGTGGGCTTTGTCGATTTGGGTGGAAATCACCCTTCACGTCCCACTCACGATTCGCCTTGCAAGAAATCATCACCCAGGCGTGATTTAGGGATGATTTGTTGTTGCATGCCAATCGCTTCCAGTCGAATTTTTACCTAAAGGTAATAGTCATTCTTTCAAGTTAGGCCTATAATTTTTAGATTTTACTTCGTCAACATTCCAACACTGATTCTCTTTGAGTTCTAGAAACTTAGATGTTGTTGGGTCCTCAAATTCTACTCACCACTATTTGTTATGCGTCAACACTGCGAATATTTTTTTAAATCCAACTCAGTTAGCTTCATTCCGATCTTGTTCCGTCATTGACTATAATGCTAAACTTGGATTTAGCTTAGGCTCCATAGGCTTCCGTTAGCTTTCTCCTATGGCGTTTTCTATCGCGAATGTGGCGCACGGGCCTGTGACTATCTTATTTTGATAGATGGACTAGTCTGGAATCCAGTAGTGCAGCTGGCGGCAAGAAGAGAGCTCCATGCCACCGTCGTGACGGGTGATTCGTGTAAATACGAAAAATTCCAAAATACCTGCCATGCTGGGGCTTTGGCGATTGAATTGCCTTCTTTTAGAACTCTTACGTAACTGCAAACAGATTCGATAGGGCTCTAAAACTCGTATTCTTTGAACTTAAGCTCAATGCGGGTAGTCTATGAAATTGCACAAGCACTACGCAAACTCCAGGTAGGCTGGCGGCAAGCGTTCGTCTTTCCATAATTTAATCTCACTTGCCTTCTATTTCCTCCCTCTCCTTGTCAGATTTGACAATCCAGCAGCTCACGCACCGCCTCTGACACGTCGTCTGACCCACCTGTATTTGGTTTACGTCAATCTTGCACTCCTTTTCTATCCCTCTGGTCTCTGTGCTGATTGGACAATGGGTACCATTGCCCTCATCACATCCCTCACGGATCCTCGAAACATTGCCACTTTTGCTGCCTTTGCTGGTCTCGTTGGCGTCGCTATTCGTTGTGCTTCACCGTGGACGTCGCCGCGTCAAGCATTCACCCTTTCCATGGTGCGTTTTTTAGCACAATATTTTGCACCTAGCAATATGCTCTAGATGGGGGAAATTTGGTCACACAGAAGCAGAAAGTTTCCCTCTGCAGGGGATGGCTCTGCTGGCGCTTCCTTTTCTGCCTGCGTCCAACCTCTTCTTCTATGTCGGGTTCGTGGTGGCGGAACGTGTGCTGTATGTACCCAGCGCGGGATTCTGTCTCATTTTGGGGCTAGGATTTCAGTATCTTCTTCAAAAATGCCGTCAGCGTCGGCAAACTGGCCTGTGAGTTTTGTAAATTCCGCATCCGTTATTACCTCTTGCAGATTTGTGATGAACTGTGAAGTGCTAGAGAGGTTGTTGCTGGATGTGAGATCGTGTCGTCTCCTACGACGTTTAGCGTTCTTTGAATTTGCATTTGGTTTCCACTTCTCTATTGCTCCTTTACTATTAAATGAGGCAGACTAAGTGGGTAGCTGTTTAGTTTCATCACAGAGTTAGGGTATTTTCAATGTAAACTGGCCCAGTTTTCATGGCTTATCTCTCGTTATAACCTCACTGCGACTTTAGATTCCAGTCAAAAGCTCTTGCCTATCTTCTACTGGCTGTCGTCTGTTCGGGATTTTCGGTGAAAACGTTCTATCGCAACTACGATTGGTAAGTGAATGGCGGGATGAGTCTACACTTATTTTTTCCCGGTGAGCAGTAAATATCAGGATTTCTTTTCTTGTTCGACTGTGCCTATCAAGCATAAAGGGTGTTTAATAGATGCCGTTTTTATGCAGGGAAAGCTTTATGGCAGAGACAAATTCTGGTAAGTGTTCATCTCCGTCTGGTCTTCCTTTTGCCTTAATTACATTCAGAAGTTGCCCTTGCGGTGTATTATCGAATAACACTATAAACTCGCCACTAATTCCAATTTCTTTACGACCTTCATTTGCATACTCCTTTTTGAAAATGCATACAGCATTATAAAACCACAGTGATGTAAATTCTTCCTCGAAGCGGATGAGTCTTATTGACATCCAAGGTCGGTTGCCAAAACATGGCCAACTCGACTCACCAATAGCAATGCAATTTCTCACCACCCAATCGTATCCAACCCCACACGCCCTATTTTGTGATTGGTGGAATATCTTTTAGAAGGGATATCCGCTCTGCTTTCGTTCCCCTTCTTAAAAGGTCACTGAACAGTGCTCGTATCGCCTTTCCAGCTCGCTTTCCATATATAAACACCACATAAGTTTCATCTTCCACCTTGTTGATATAATCCCCCTAAGCAATTACTATGACAAACCTGAGTAGTCCAGAGACTGAACACGGGGCTTCTCTTGAATCATTTTGAAGGGAATAATTACCGAATGGCCTATTTCTTTTCAGTTCGAAAATAGTTGCAAAATTTCATTAATACGGGGATTGAAAACGAAGCGAAACGTCCCGCTTTTTTTTTGTCTTAGCCGAACCTTATTCCTAAAAAAATTCTCATCGCAGCTTCCAACGCCTGCTGCTGCTTTCCACCCAGATTTTCTGCTCTAGACGAGTGTAATGAGTTTCAGTTTTTGACCGCCTTCTAAGTATCGTTAATTAATGAGTTCAGACTATCGCATCATAGTGACATCGAGGTTCACATCGTTTTGGCTTTACCAGTTTTCGATTTAGGTCCATTAGCTTTTAACTTCTTTGCTCGAATAAACAGCGACGAATGATGCATCGGGCCTGGCCTTTACTGAGTGGTAATTTTTTTATTGGTAGGAAGGACGAGTACTCCTTGTTCACCTCAGGTCTAAGGGTGAATCAGCGTAATGCAAAGCTCTGGAACAACGTAGGCCATGCACTGGAGGGACGATTACAATTCGACGAGGCTCTGCTTTACTTCCAACAGGCTGTTCGGTCCATTTATACTTCCATTACTTCCTTGCTTCATCTTTCCTTCATGAGAGTTCCTGTAGGCTACTTTAAATTTCTGTGCACATGATTGGTTAGTCCACTACCCTCTCATTGGCTGAGCGTGGATCAAGCAAACTTTGGCGTTCTTTTTTGCGTTTGATTTGATTGGTTTGGTTTTTTCCTTATCTAGGGTTCAGCCAGATGATATGGGCGCTCGAATTAACGTTGGTCGCACTCTTGTTCAACTTGGGCGCCTCGAAGAGGCTGAAACCGTATACTACCAGGCTATGGAATTCTTCCCCAAGCCTAAGAAAGGTTCACTTCACCACTGTTTAACTCATTAAATGCGAGTAGAATTAATGTTGTGGTGGCTGTAACTTATACGGTGACTTAGATACGTACATTTTTGAAAAATTTATTTAGCTATAACAAATAGGAAAGTGTTGAATATTTCAGCGGGTACGCAGCATGATTTAACTGTCACTAGTTTCCTAATCCGTTGAGTATATATCGAGATGTAACTTGCACCTACATTGGAGTGGGCATTCAATGTACTATAACCTCTCTATCATTCTACCGCAAATTCGAACACATTTTATTAAAAACCAGTTGTTGAAAGCTATATGAATATCTCTTGCTGTTGCATTTAAGTTTTCTTCGTCAGTCACCAGTTGCGTGCCATCGGATTCCGTATTAACAAGAAAGTGGCTATGTTTTTATTATTAATCTAGATTACTTACTAGTGGTGATTGTTGCTCATCTGCGAATTACTTAGACGTATCCTAGTTGCGCAGAGATTGGTGTACTGACATTAATCCGGCTTCAGTTGAGTGGAGCTGGTTTTCCATGTCGCCCATTGGCGGGTGATGACACAGGTTTATGCTATTTTCGGTATCGTCCATAGCAACTTAAACTGATTTAATAGCTGCAGAATCTTCTAGCCGGCACGCTTAAAAACTGATTCGACTAGAGAAAGGCTTACTTTGGTGTCCTGGGTCGTCGATTTGAAGTTACGCCATTGTGCTTACAGTAATTAATCTCCTTAGCTGAGTGTAAGCTTATTTCATCGATGCGCAAATTTTCTCATGTCTAGATACCAAATCTCTTTATTTCTCCATTGGAGCTCTGTGCTTGACCCGTGAGTTCTCGTTGGCATTGCAGGTGTGCTTTGTCTAGGAAAGCAGTTTTCGCCTTTGGGAAAGTCTAACGACCTGGTTTTTAGAGAATGATTCTATCATAATTGATTCTTATATTAATATCTCAACTAGTGGGGTTACTTTAAGCAAAGTCTCCTCCATCAGGATGTTATGAGAAACAATTCCCCTTATTTTGATTGTTTCAGTTTCAGATTTCACTTTTTGGTAGCTAAAATTTGTCGCCGGCTATAAAACTGCATTTTCGTTGCGATTTTGTCTTCGGTTTGTGGTCGATCGCTAAAATTACAAAAGTTGTTGTCTGTGGTGCCGAGGCGATCCTGCTCAAATTAGTGACGGCTCTTTATCTACTTACTTGAGACACAACGAAACCCTGATTTAAAATTTAGTCGTACCATTATTCAAGTCCTACTCGTGTGTTTTTCCTTTTTTTTTTTTATTTCTCCTTTTGCGCCCTTTTGCCGTTTCTCTTTACATTCTTCTTCACGCACATCGCGTCCTTATTGAAATTGAAGCATGCATAGCTGGAATTTCCTGCGCCCTTAGGAAAGGTGTATCATACCCGCGTCTCACCAAAGGATCTAACAATCTTTATCAACTTGGCCAACCTTTTGTCCAAAAATGACAGCCGACTGGACGAAGCTGATGCCTTGCTGAGGAGGGCCATTTCACTACGCGAGGACAACGTGGACGCCTATCAGAATCGTGGCAGCATTCTCGTTCGCCAACAGAGGTACATTGCGTGTAACTTCATTGATGCGAAAATCTCTCCCCTTTTAATGCCTTAACTGGGATTCTGTGTTCCTCGTTTAGATTTATGGAAGCCGAAGATATGTATAGGAAGGCGTTGAGGTACAAGTACACCAGTTCGGCTTTGCACTACAACGTAAGCCTAACTATGCGTTCTGGTGAAAACGCCTTACTTGGAACAGAAGCCCTTTTTACACATTTATTTAGGTTTCTGATAACGCTGAAAACGTTTTGTTTTTTTGTTTTTTTAAGTAGTGAAACTCGTATTTGTGCTGCTAGTTTTTCCACATTTGAGGAGGACTGAATTTCTTTCATTAACACACATTTCCAAAACGCTTAATCTTCTCCATCATTCGTACCTATAAATATGGGTACCTTACACTGTCCCTTTTCAGCTGCAATTTTGGGTTCGTATTTTAGCTTGGCGTCGTTCTTTTGGGGACAAACCGAACTGAAGAAGCCTATGCTAGCTTCAATCAAGCTCTTCAATTTGATCCTCATCATGAGGTTTGTTTTCATCCCAGACTGTGATGGACCTTTTCATTTAAAAAGTAATTGATTCACATCTATGTTTTATCAATTCAATTAGATTGTGACTACCTTCCTCTTTGTGAATGGCATTTTAATTCAAAGTTGCCCGTGCATTCCTCTAAAAATAGTTTGGCCCCCTGATGTGGGCAATAATCGTATGGTCTTGTTTGAATCACGCTTCTAGCTTTTAAACCATGAAAACCCACCTGGTTACCCTGATTTGTACTTTCTACTTAATTAGCACTTAAGTAGTCACACTATTCACCCTGCTCAAGTTTATTGTTTAGCATGCATTAATTTAAATTTCACGACATTTGTTTAGCAAACGTTGTTCGCTCTCGCTTCTTCCTACTCCGAGACAACAGACCCTGTGTTGCACAAAAAGGCAATGGCTTTGTAAGTTTCTAGCCACCTAAACATGGCAGTACATGTCCACATTCCCGACTACCCATCATTTCATTGCAACGGCATTCATACTTCTTTGAGGAATCGTTGCCTTCCTACTTGCTCGAGGCTTTTCAGAATCAGGCTACCATTTAGATTCGTGTCGGCAAATTTAAATTACAAAGCTTTGGTTTTGTGGCTTTAAAGCAAGGTAGGCGTGTTTGACGTATTTGCGGTATACACTGACCACTGCAAAGATTCTACCGGCTTGGAACCCACCAAATCTCCTTGTTGCAAAAGTATACATGAGAAACTAGGTTAATTCTGAATTTCAAATTACCCTTTGCCAGTTTTGAAGACCTGGCGGGGCGTAACTACGAACCTATTCGTGTCAATTTCGCACTGGCCATTCTGTACACCGATGCTGGTCAATTTGCCGAAGCTGCCCGTCATTACCGAGCTGTATTGGAGGTGAAAACTTCTTCCTTACGTCGTTTTTTCGAAATAGTGTCTATTTTGAATAGTTTTCATTTTCATGTATAGCGCTTCATCTTGGGTCAAATTTTCGTTTATTTATCGAAGTTCATCAGGCCCGTTTTAAAATTTAATTTGCTTTTGGTATGAGACAAAATGAACTGTGCATATCATTTATTGGGCCTTTTTTCTTTTTTGCTTGATAAGGTCGATCCAACGCACAGGAGTTCCCTCTTCAACTTGGCGTTGATGTATCACAACGAGTTGAACGATTCGATAGCCGCTGTACCGCTGCTCCATCGGTTGATTGAGGTCCGTTTCACTGCCTTTTCCACGTCCTCTCAATTCACTCGTATAGTTCGAAGCCTTTTGCTCTCTTCCCTTGCGGGTCGTTGATGAGGGCTGATTGCCTGATTAAATAGCCCTGTCTTGCTTTAGTCAGTGTGTTGGTCTAACCAAGAGTCATTTGCCCAACAAACGCCTTAGCCTTAATGAGAAAGTATCATAGCTCTTTTGTCTAAATGGTTTGCGAAACTTTCCATTTCCTATTCCATGGAAATGTGGGCATTAAAACAAGTTCGTTGCTTCATGTCTAGCAGTGTTCGTGATCGTACACTTGGGAAATCATCCGGGTGTAAACAGTAACGCTTGGGAGAAAATTTGTTGTTCTAAACTGAAACTGCTGCAGATTTTCTTTCCTCACTACTTTCGCTGCAGCTTCAAAAGTATTTTTTTTGCGACACTACGCTTTACAGCGAAAGTTACTGGCAAGTTAGCTACCTCCAATCCCTGAAACAAATGAAGGCTGGGCTTCACTTAAGGTTATGCCGTTTAAAGAGGAAAATCAGACCGCGGTATCCTTGATGCATTTTTTGCGGCCTCAAATCCATCCAGTTTACGCATTGCCCTGTTCGGTGCAACCGCTGCTGTCTCAAGCCCATGGAGGACGGTGGCAGCAAAAGTGCTGAGTAGTGTCATTCTGCTCAATGCGTCAAGAATGTTGTATTTCGTGGTAGAATAAACTGCCGTGTCAGCCTTAAATAACTTCTCAATTCAAGAAAAAACACACCACTTATTAGAAACTACTTGTCATTTCAGCATCATCCAGATCACTTCAAGTCTTACATGCTTCTCGGTGACATCGAGCTCTCCGTGCTCAAAAATGCTACCGCGGCAATCAAGGTTAGTAGAGTTCTTCCTACTCACACACCCTTCAGTGGCAAAATTTCTTAGCCCTTGCGTGCTTGTTTTGTCCCTTTTCAGGTCTTTGAAAAGGCAATCACCCTATCACCAAACAATCTACAGGCTCGTCATAATCACTGTGTCGCCCTCGTAGAGGGTACGGGGGACCTAGAGGCAGGCGAACGGTGTCTCCGTGAGGCCACAGCACTTGCCAATCCCGCTGATCCCACTGACGCATTCGTTTTTCGCCACCTAGCCTTGCTGCAGGCTAAGCGCCGAAGGCAAACTTGAACGGCTCTTTTTGCTTTCAGTGGATTGTTTGGTAAAAGAGAAGGGAATAAGACTGTATTTTAAATGCGTTTTTCTCTTGGTGGAGGTGGTCCGCTTCTGAAATCCAGTCTACTTATAAGTCTATTAATAATGAACCCTAAAGGCTGTTGTGGACCACGTTTTTTTGTGAAGCGCAGGAAACAGAAGAGTCATTGCCGCAATTGTCCGAGTCCAAACTATCATAGGCAGCAACGTGTCTCTCAAGTTTTCACTATCGTCAACCTGAGAGCAGTACACATGGGTTGTCTGTTTGCGATTTCTTGTTATTTCGGGGTAAGTTGATTAGGTGTGAAGTGACGCTGTATGCGTAACTTACCATCCAGTTTAATCAAGAAAAACAAGTCATTTGGTCAGTCAACTTTTATTTGAAATGATCAAAGGAGTTCAAAGGTGGATGCGTATTCACTGGTTTTGCTGCTTGCAGTTTCAACAAAATGCCAAAGGATCGGTTTCTCGCCTCATGACACCTATTGCCTAAATTTTCTGGCCTTTTACTGCAATGATTTCATATATTTTAGGCATCTCTTTTCTACTCATTTATTGTACACACTTGAAAATTGGAGCATTTACCGAAGCGGTACGGCGTTTAAAAGCGATAACCGATGTTTCTAGCCAAAGAGTTCTCACAAGAGCTGCCATGCCGTGCTCCTTCTCTGACCGAAGGGGCGGGGGATCCGCAATGCCCGTCAGGTGCGTAATGTGAACTGCAGCGGTTGTGAGGTACTCAGACCAAACAGAATCGAAGATGTAACTGTCTATAAAAGGCGCGTTTTGCGTGAATCTCAGAGGAACAAATCACTTGGACAGTTTTGTAACCTGATGAAGAAAGCTCAGTGGATCATCGAAAAGCCGAAGTCACGATCAGCCAATTTCAGTAAAACAAAGGAACACTTTCGTTCAATACTTATTTCCTTTAGATCAACTGACTTGAAGTTATTACTTTTGATGTTAAATGCACCAAGTCATTGCTTCACGTTCTCAGGTTCTTGTAAAAGGTTTTCCAAGTTAATGCAGCATTGGACGAAAGCTGCAGATGCTGTGAGTGGCTTTTAGGTACCTTTGACCCTTTATGCAAATCGTTATGTCGCTACGAGATGTCAAGCCAACTCTGACTTATCATTCATAATCAAAGCTTCTCGTGCTTAAACATTGTGCAAGCATACGGTGATGAAAGTAATGTAAAATGCAATGTGAAGAACTTGCTTTTGAGCTGATGATATCGAGCCGAAGTGCCAAAGCAGTTCTGAAAACAAAATGACTTTCTAGGAGTGGCCTCGTGATTGGTTGAGCTGCACCGTAGCAAAAAGGCTCCCGCTCTGTCGTCGTTGGGTCTAGAATATCAATGCTAAACAGTGAAACTGAGAGTTTTTATTAAGAAAGATTGGCAACTTGTTTAAAGGCGGTTTTAGAGGTTTGGATTTACCCCAAGTAAATGCGCGATTAATCTCTGTAACCAGGAGAAATGGGACTGGTTAATAACACTAATTCTACCATCGCAGAGTTCTTGCAAGTTATCCACAAGGTTTGTTTACTATATCCTACTCCTAAAATAGCTATGTTAATAGACGTTACAGCGTGCTTCTTTACAGTCTATGAATTAGCTGAGTTAAGTTTTATTGCCGCTTGGCTCGCACCTGGAAGGGACTGTTGGTGGATCGCAGTCGCAAAAACGGGGAAGCCGTTTGGGTGCCTCAAGCAATTGGTGGCTAGTTTACCAAATATGTACGGAAATATGTGCAGTCGTGGAACTATATGACAGGCCAACCGATGAAGTGAAGTTGGGTGGGTTGTCTGGAATGGTTGAAAAGTGAACGAGAGGAAGAATTGTTATTGTCAGGTGTTCAAGCTAAACCTGAAGAAGTTCTGCAATTGGTTGATGGAGTAATTAGTAATTTTTTAAAGCTAAGTTGGATGTCTAAATGCCCATATCTGTCTCCTTGTGGACTCATCTGCAAGAAGTCGAATGAGTGACGGAGCTTTCGACTTGGTACACCAGGAGGAAGTCTTCCACGTTCAGGACTTTATCCACACTTTTGTTGTTTTCAGCTGGCCGGTAGGTGACCGTTCTCTTCGTCCCCTTCAACCATCGGCATCACAGCACTTTCAGTCGCAGTTTGTACACTGACTCTGACCAAACAAACCTCAAGTTAAGGAGTAGACTACACCAACGTTTATGTCCGGAATGAATGGAGAATAACATAACTGGTACATTTTTTTCAATTAAAATGTATGATCCTAATCCATCCCACTCTTTTAGCAGATAAGGTAGAATTTGACGCTTACTGGTGATAGTAAAAGTAGGTGTTGTTTATGCGCCGATCTTCGGGAAGAACAAAGCGGCTTGAAGGTAATCACTGCTACAAAATTATCACATAATTCTGACAATTGATATTTTGTACATTGGACTAGCATGCTTGAAGTGAAACGGGAAACTAATCGTATGGTAAGGCAGATTTTACAATTTGGACTTCCATCGACTAATCGCTTGCCTTAGGATCAAAATTTTCCCATTCCAAAAACAATAGCCGCATGGATAAAAGCAGTAGAGTGAGAACGCACACAATGCTGAGCGCTTTATATTGTTTGCGAGAAACTCAACTCTATTTGAAGTTAGATGGATACAATTTGTCCGTTGTTTGAATATCACTCAAATAACTAAGACAATGAAACGAAATCAGATCGCCAAATACTTAAAACGAAGTCGAATCAGCGTCCCAAGACTATCCTCAAAGACAAAAGGAGGCTGGGTTGGCTGGCCTCCGGACTGCTGGCATGGCCTGCAGGGCAGCCCATCCGGATGGGCAATGTGGCCGCTCCAGTCCGTAGCCAAAACCGGCAGCCGAACAAACGAAATCCTGTAGCCACACCTATCGTGCGTCATTTAAAGCATTTTTGACGAATAAATAAGGAAACCCGCTCATTCAAAAATTGTTCATTATCCCTATTTATATTTAGTTACGAATACTTTAAAATGATGCGAATTTTAGGTGTTTGATTTCAGACAGGACGGTAAAAGATAATTTTTTGGATGGGAGAGTATTTTATAAATATAAATATAATTACTATGTGAGATTTCAGGATTCTTAACTGCAAGCACACGTCGCGTATATGTGACAGCTTATGGGAATAAGGGTAGCAACATCAAATCGTGTGGTTCGCAGACCATTCCAGATTTTGCCAATAACAAGGGTGCCAAAAAAATTTTGACCTGATGTAAGTTGCTTCTGCACTTTCAAGAAGAAATCATATGGCTGAAGTGATAATCAAATGGATACCCCCTGGGCAAATGACGATTCCTTCCTAAGTTTTCTCCACACATCGTGGAAGCATGGCTCGTATGCTCTCCCATGTTGCTAAAGTCTTCACAAATGATACACACTTTACTTACCTCACACACAGGACACATCAATTCATCCTCGAAAGAAAATTAGAGCAACATCTTTCCCGACCCGAACTTCGTCCACGATAGTTGAGTGCAAGTAGAGTCACATGTGCTGTAAGCGGTGGTTAACAAGGGATTGGCATCACAGCAGACAGAAGGCCAAACCATTCCTTTAAGCTAGATTGCCAATTTTCAATGACGAATTAAGACGATGTTGTTTAATTTTATTACAAAGTAATTTCACGAGTCAACCCCATTTACTCAGGTTTCCTTACTTCTCTAACTGCATCATTTGTTTTGCTGAATTGCGTAAAGATTTTTCCGTAAATGTTAATGTAATGCAATGAAATGTGAAACCCACCTTTACCTAATGTGACACACAAGAGGACAGAAAGTGGCAGAGCGAATTGGATGTTTCACATTCTATACATGTTACCATCTCCAAAAGCTCGTGATTTGGTTCATCTTATTCAAATTTGTCAGAAATGTGTCATTTTTTCAGCTGGATTTTCCTAATAAATCAAAAATTTTTATCCCTATTTGATTATTCGCAAGATTGTCCCATGCTCGGATTGGTCTTAAATAATGATGCTGCAAGTGACTTATTTTAACCTTCTTTTAGTTCCCCCACCTTGCGTTGTTATTAGAAGTAAGATCTTTTATCAAAAGACAAGGGAGAATGGATGCCTAGTCTTGAAATAGCATTCACCGGGACTTGGGATCCTCCAATACATGCTGCTTGTTAGAATTCTCTCTGAGAAGAGAAGTGCTTACACAAATCTGCATGAAACGTTCACCTTCGCTGGTAAAGAAGACGACCTGAGGATGATCCCAGCTAACCCTTTGATCGCGCTAAATTGGCTGGAAGGCCGACGATGTAAGATTGTGCAGAATCATCCTTCGTTACTACTGAGCGATCTCAACCACACCTCTGCTTACTCTCGACGCACGTGCCCGCTCCTCCATGTCCATTGGTGCTTTTGTCTCTCCGTCGCCTGATCTACCCTTTCCTGCGCATTTTCTTGAACCTTCCACGCACTCTGAATGTGTCTCATTGAGCAAACACATCTGCATTCCTGGCACAAGAGAATCCAAAGGCGTGGCTCTGTTTAGCCAATAAACTCGCGACTCGCATAACATTCATCATTACTCGATTAAATCCAATTAATTTGGGTGTGGCGAGAACGCTTTTGATCGCGAATCGAAACAATTGTTGTGCAGGAATGCAGCCTTCTTTCATAGGACTCCATCTTACATTCTCTTTTCATTCATAGCACCTGTTTGCTTACAACGCTCATCATCTTAATCTGAGCAAGAGCACCAGGAAGATAAAAGACGCTACGGAAAGGCTTGGGTGGTAAAAAGATGGTTGGGTGGGTTAATATGCTCTTTCGAGTTAGCATCAAGGGAACTTGACACTGGTTACTCCATTCTTCTACATTTACATGCGAGACATAAAACTTTGCCTTTTATGTGGACTGCAACGTCTTCCAGATTATTTCTTAGTGCGAATGCATCACCTAGATTTTTTGAAGGTAGGGAAACGCTTGTTTTGTTGTCGCTTTACCATTCTCAACTCATGTTTGAAAATAATGCACTTTCTCCCTTCAATTTGCTGATTATGAAGGAGTCTGTATGGCGTCCCATTTGCCGGATCACTCCCTCCAACAAACAATTTTCCGACATCCTTCATACAACCCACTGTTAACTTTTCTATTCGCACCTGATGTGCTCACTGGTCTCCAACCCTCCCGCTTAACCTTTTACTTTGTTATCCCACTCTAACGATATGACTAGCAGATGACTATAGATCCGTTCCTTTGTCCATAGGATTCGTATTATGGAAAACATATTTCCGCCTCATATTCAATTGGAAACGTGGAACAGGCTGACATAATTACATTGGCTTTATTTTTCACTTAGCTCAGTAATCATCAGTCGCAAAGTTCATTTCTCGATTACTATTTTTTTTAACGGGTGATAAACTTCAAAATAATAATGTTGATGTCGAGCATTAATGTCTAAGGACAGGTGGACTCAAACTGTTCTTCTCCCATACCCCGGTCGAACATATAAATGTACACACTAGCACTTAGACAAACACAAATGCAAATGCAAGAAAAAAGTGTAATTCGATATTTTCAAATTCTACAATACACTTTCGCCTTCACTGTTCAATACTTTTTTTTGGCGCAAAAGGACTGCACATCCTCTCAAGGTTTTTACGAATGTTATTGTAGACCCACTTCGAGGCCTGGTTGTCGGCGTCCAACCACTTGATCGTCGTCTCGCACATCGCAATCACGTGCTGTCGAAATTCTTTGGTAGTTCTGCGCTTTATCTCGTCGTTCTCCATCTTCGATTTTACGCTAAAGATGTAGTCCTCTAGCCTGTTCTTGGCTGCTACCCTACTCCTCTGCTTCTGGTCCTCCCGTTTAAACATCTTTGCATCATTCACCATTCGCTCAATCTCCTCCTTCGACAGACGACCTTTGTCATTACTGATGGTGATACTATTCCGGTTCCCCGACGCCTTTTCCATCGCCAACACATCGAGAATGCCATTTTCATCAATACTAAAGGTCACTTCGATCTGAGGCACTGAACGTGGAGCCGGTGGAATGCCTGACAACGTAAACTTGCCCAATCGGTTGTTGTCGCGCGTCATCGCACGCTCGCCCTCATACACCTCAATGAGCAATTTCGATTCATTGTCTCTGTTTGTCGTATAGAATTTGGTATTCTTCGTCGGAATTGGCGTGTTACGCTTTATCAACGTGTTCATCACACCACCTACTGTCTCAATACCCAGAGACAGTGGCGTCACTTCTAATAATACCAGATCCTGCACCACCTTCGACTCGTCACCAGTCAGATTGGCTGCTAGCAACGCTGCACCATATGCTACCGCTTCGTCTGGATTTATAGACTTGTTTAATTCTCTGCCATCAAAGAAGTCCTTGAGCAACTTTTGTACCTTCGGAATACGCGTTGATCCGCCCACCAGCACTATCTCGTGGATATCAGCCTTGTTCAACTTTGCATCACTCAGCACCTTCCTTACCGGGTCCATTGTCTTACTGA
This sequence comes from Taenia hydatigena, assembly GCA_036345935.2. NCBI lineage: Eukaryota > Metazoa > Platyhelminthes > Cestoda > Cyclophyllidea > Taeniidae > Taenia > Taenia hydatigena. Next base: position 200,296 of record JADWOT020000001.1, on the reverse strand, counting down.
AGAGGTCCGAGCACAACTGCTCAAAACGAGGCCGGGTGAGTTTGGTAGTGAAATCGATGCTCTTAACCAACGATTCTGCATCAATCGACGTGAACTCAACCGAACTCAAAGTCTTCTTTGCCGCTTCGCACGCCTTTCTTAGACGGCTGACAGCTTTCTTGTTGGCCATCAAGTCCACTCCCTCGTGGTCTTGTTCAAACTTCTTTACAAAGTGGTCCACCAGTCGAGAATCAAAGTCCTCACCTCCTAAGTGCGTGTCACCTCCAGTCGACTTCACCTCTAATTTTCCATTCTCGATGGACAAGATGGACACATCAAAGGTACCACCGCCCAAATCAAATATGAGCACATTGCGCCGCCTGTCGACTCTCTTGTCCAAACTGTAGGCAATTGCAGCTGCTGTTGGCTCATTGATGATGCGCAATACATTCAAACCAGCGATTTTTCCTGCATCCATCGTCGCTTGACGTTGACCATCATTGAAGTACGCTGGTACCGTGATCACCGCGTCTGTCACCTGCTTGCCCAAATATGCTTCCGCCGTCTCCTTCATCTTCATCAGCACCATAGCCGAAATCTCCTCTGGAACGAACTGTTTTGTCTCACCACGGTACTCTACCTCAATTTTTGGCTTCCCCTTAGAGTTTATTACTTTGAATGGCCAATGCTTCATATCATCTTGCACTGTCTTGTCATTGAAATAACGTCCGATCAGGCGCTTCACGTCAAAAACCGTGTTGGTCGGGTTCACGGCCGCTTGGCTCTTTGCAGCTTCACCAACAAGGCGTTCGTTCTCCGTGAAGGCCACATAACTGGGCGTTATCCGATTACCTTGATCGTTGGCAATTATTTCTACTTTGCCACATTGAACGACACCAACACAAGAGAAAGTTGTGCCCAAATCAATGCCAATAGCCAGACCTCTTGGCGTGATTTTACGAAATGCACACATTTTTGAGGGCGAAGCCTGGTAATGGGGACCTACAGGATTATTGCATCCTTATATATCAACTGCAGTTAGCTACCTTAAGCCTATCCAAGAAGCGCGCCAAGTGCTTAAAAGCCATTTATCCAATTAGGAATTACTAGCTGTGTAATGATTATCATCTCTGCTTGCTACTGCGTGCATGGCGGCAACGACAGCACAATGCAGACTCGAGCATGAATGTGCCTAAAAAGGAGCACTAGTGTAGGCCAAAGTGTTGGCTCTATGTTGAGGTGAGGACGGCAGAAATGCGCCGGTGCCGACTTGCCATTTCCTAATGCTCACAAAGTCCCAGGTACTGAGTCAGTAATACCTCCCATGAGTGCTATCGCCCTATTCACTGTCGCGATAGTCTCTAGCATAAAATGGGTCAAGCAGGAAAATAGAATGCAAGTCGGTCAGCGTAAGCTAAAAGGTGTGGCTCTTTGAGACAGTCACTTGGCCACCCACTCAGACGCATGATATTATTTACTGGTTAGATAGCAGCTCTTGAGGGAGCCTTTAGGACTTCGATCTGTATGTTGTGTTAGTTCGTACCACACATGACACCGTTGGAGGTGGTACTTCAGAAGCCATGGCACAAAATTTGAGCCTTTACGTGCATTTTCGCGGGCAAAGGCCGTATTACGAAGTTTTGGGTATCTTAAGGGTATTCACGTCTACATCGCGTGCTCAGTCGAATTTGCCATGACGTGCCAGAAAACGCTGAAATGAGCACATAATTACGGCGTGATCAAAGCACCACCATGTTATACTTACCTGTCTTCAATTTTACACCATGCACATTTGCAAACCATTGTTGGGCTGCAAATAAAATCGTCTTGAAGCATCCGATTCACATACTGCATGCAGTATCCCTAATAAAATATCGCGTTTGAGTGCGCGACATCAGCGTGTTTGATGATTGTAGCTTTGATTCATTCTTAGTCAAATCTAGCCCGCCGCTTACTTTGTATCAATTATTGTTTTCACAAAGCCTTTCTTTTTAAAGGGAAGGTTACGGTTCTCAAAATCATCCTCCCTTGAACCGATGGCAATCGTTCAATTGAAGGAAAAATTCTTCCTATTCAAAGGCTGAATGTTCTTTTTAAACTAGACCTGAAGAAAGTCCCCGATCCATTAGTTGTGCGCACTGGTGAGCGCTTAACTGAAGTCTGTCATTATCAAATGACTAAAAGTTCTGTTGTCGTGAGGTCATCCAACCATCGCCAGGCAGTATCCACTGCCACATTTCCACCGCAGTGGATGGTAAATCAATGAAGTACATCCCGTGGCGCACAAGTTCTGGGGCATTTGTTTAGTTATCAGCAGAACATCTTGTTTCATTCTGACGCAAAGTTGTTGATGAAGGATGCGTGGACTCTTCTTCTCGCAATGTCACAGGCTCACGCGACCAGCACTGCTGCAACGTGTTCACAGGATTGGTTCGTTCACGTTCGTGTTCAATGATTTTAAGTGATTATTGCAAACTCTAGTGTCTCAACTCCCGCATGAACAGTTAGAAGGCACCTGAAGGGAATAGGGAATAAGCTTAGTGTACCTCACCCATAGCGCCGCCTCAGCAGAGTCTGCCTGTGCCAACTCTTAGATTTTATAAAATTTAAACAGGTTGTCTTCCTTAAAGGAAAGTTTGAATTTAGCGCTGCCATGGTATTAACATCTCTGCGAAAATTGCTTCGGTTTACATGCGGTATAGAGGGCCAACCTGCAATAATTTACTCTTAGTATTCCAAGGCTGCTCCCATATTACTATTTGTGCTACGTGTTTTCAAAACCAGCAGAGGACAAAGATGTAAATCAACCATGATGCCGCAATAAGTCCATCCAAGACCTACGTACTTCACATTTATGGTTTGAAATTTTCTCAATGATCTGCCAGATAACCTCGAATTCAGTCACTTCCTAATTCTTTTCAGTTAACTCCTTTTACTTCATTCTCTGCTGCTCGCTCCATTCTGGTAATCAGAGATTAATCTAGACACACACGCGCACACACCCATGCAAACACTGACCTCACGTTAGAATAATTGATCATTTAAGCCACTACACACATCTCTTAGATCTTCTGCAAAAAAGTCTTTTGATGATGACTGAGTCAGCGGTGAATCTAATGCTCTCACCAGGGACGTTGCAGTTGCCATTTTGACACGGTTACAGAGATTTGACCCACTTTAACAAACACCTGGGGTGAATAATTGTAATGAATTTCCGCTAACAATACCATAGGTCAAGAGCCCTCCCACCACCTTTGGCACTAGCTTAATACTCTACTCATCAAATTTTCTCGAATCGGCCGCGCAGCAGCACTCTGTTACATTGTTTCAAAGGCACCCCTTCCAAACAAAACAACACAAAGTGGAGCTTAAATAAGCAAGGTTCTTCTCTTAACAAAGAGTTTCGTGCTTTAAAGCATCAATGTCAGGGCTAAAATATGCATCATTGATGACGATCGCGCTACCAAAATAAGTTGGGATAATCTATACAAAAAATTGGAAATGTCAATGGCAGCGCGCTTAACCGGGATTTGCATATCGCATTTAAACTCTGCTCCATTTAGATCTTGGGCCTTTTGTTGTGAGGCTAGCATTAGAGGTTGGCGATTACCTACCAGAAACCTAAGGCAAACGGTAATGCAACAAAATGTCCCGTGCAAGAAGCGTTTGCAAGTTGGGGATTGCGAATCAATGCCACGTGCCTACGCTAAGGAAAACATTTTGCTTAAATAGAAAAGAGGATGCTGTAGTTACATAATTGACGATATTCAATGCCTTGTATGTATGAGTGGAAGAGTAGAGTGACCAGCATCGGGCACCACTTTACACTAGCTCATCTACTAGCCTTAACCACTTAATGCCTTTCTGTACGGCTTATCATCTGCTTTCTGATGCTTCTGGCTTCACCAACAAGAGCATTTCTATGTGAATGTCCTGCTGCTAAGTCTAGACTTCGACGCATTTCAATTGTGTCTAATGTGACTTACACAGCTCACCCTTCAATAAGAAGCATCTCAATCAAACAGGCGAAGATAAAGGAAAACACGTGAGTTGACGGTTTTTGAAAGTGGAATGCGTTTCCACACAACAATTATCACGCTTTCTTTTCAAAAGCTCCTTAGTCACACCCAAATCAAATTAAACCACTTCATTGCTGTTGAAATGTAGGACTGAATGGTTTACAAATCGCATGCTGGTTGGCTAAACAAAGTTAGGCCTTCGAATTCATTGTGTCAGTAGTCATCACATACGGTTGCATAGAAGAGGCTTCACATAAACACACAATGCGTTTGCAAGAAGAGCTGACTTAGAGAATGGGAAAGCAAATTTACGTTTAAAACTAGTGGGGTGAATAAGTGAGGTGTAGCTGAGCATTTTCATCAGTAATGAACAGTAAACTTTTGTATAACCTAGGTTAGTCAGTTGTTTTTGTCCCAACCGATTCGGCTTAGGTAAAAGTTAGCAAAGGCTACCTTTAGATGACAATTGTTTAGCTACCCCAACCCATCCAGTGGTTTTCTTTTTTCCACATAAAAAGAAGCAAATTGTACGCGATTGTGTCAGCACTCACTTGTGTGGATAGGCTACTAATGAGTCGTTAGTAGTAATGAATTTGAAAACCTTGCTATATGCCGATTCGAGGCTGTCTCGGTGATTTAAGAGGCTTATTGCAACTCAATTGTAACAGCATTATCCCCATGAAGTTTTATTAGGTCAAGAAGCATAAAAAGGGCTGTAAGGCTTTATCTTCTGCTTTTACTTGCCTGCACACGTCAAAACCAGGGCTACAAATCAGCCATTTTAATTTGATTTAGTCAACAAGCCTAATCAGAGGTGTCATATTGGCAAACAAACACAGGATTTTGTTCATTTCTATTATTTACTTATTTATTTAACATGTAGACTCGAGCGCTAAACTGGGGATTGTAAGGAAATAATAGCAGGAGTTGAGAGGTCGTAGATATCATTGCGCAAATGTAGTCCAATACAGGTAGATTCTGAGAGGCTCTGAAGATGCGTGCTTGTAGCGCACCGAGGTTTAAAAAGGTGCTGCATGTACATGAAAGGAGGAAAGAAGCTCATGTGGCTATTGGACTTATCAGAGATGGAAGAGAGCATAACGAAGTGGGCGGATGAATATGCCGCCTAATAGCGCAGCATGAAAAAAGTTCACACGTGAGATTGCAAAATTTGGTTTCAACCCACTGTTATGACCTGTTGACTTCGCTATCAAGGCTAGAGTGACAATATCACACCTCTGGGAATGTACTTCTTTGGCTCATCAAATCAAGGTCAGCTTTTACAGGTTTTGTAATGCTTATCCAAAAGAGGATGCCACACAAAATCTTACAGCATTTTTTGAGGTGATTCCTTTTTTTGCAGAAAGCATAAATTCTTTTCGTTTAGAAAATTAACATTAAGAATATTTCGACTCGCAAGAGATAGATCCCCTTCCCTTGACTTCAATCTGTATAAATTTTTAATGCCAGTATCAGTCACCGCAATTGAGGTCGATCTCGAGTCATTGTTGGCGGCTTGCAAATTATTTTGAAAGTGAAGAAAGTACGCCTTCTTCATCAATCACACAACAAATACCGGGTACTCAAAAGTGAGGATTGATTGGAGCCTAAAGGCGAAGTGTTCAAACAGAAACGCTACCAATCGTTTGTGTGTAGTTGTGATAGTCCTTCACTCTTGTCGGAAAGCATCCCTGATTGCATTTAATTGGTGACCTCATAATGCTAATAGGTTATTTCCGGGCTTTCGTATTTTTAAACTCTAAACCACTGAGTCAGCTGGTTCATATCAAGTCACGACTTTGCCATTTGTACTCTTCGACACTTAAGGCCATGCCAAGTGTGCTTAAGTTTGTTCTACAACTTTACTGGCCCACCCAACACTTGCCCTCTTTGGCCACCTATTCGGCTGCAATTTTGCTGTCGCCATGCCTTAGCAAACCGAATACAATCAGATTAAGTGCGCTATCGGGGTTGATACTGAAATGGGTTGCAAAGATAAAACGTAACATTGAATAATGCGCCACGAACAGAAGGTTACGTAAACTTTCTAATGATTATTTGCTAATGCTCACCTAAATGAACGATTCCAAAGGGTCAAGATCAAACTTTTCAACATGCACAGCCACAAATGTGTGAGTCTTCTCATGCCTTTCTCTCTTCCTTCTTTCCTTCCTCTCCTGCTTTTGCTCCGTCATCCAATTCCGTTTAAACTGAAAGTCAGTGTTTTGACTTTGTTTTCAGCCACTCCATGTGAAGAGCTGCACAGATTTAATAAAGAAAATTATATGTCGTGCCGTTTTTTAGCATACTGCTATGGGTTTGGTAGGAACTAAGAATTTTGGATGCACCGCTTAAAAGGATTGAATAAAATCACCGAAACTCCTCTTTAGGTAACTTAATGAAGCGGTGTTTGCGGGTTCTTCGAGAATCAGGTATCTAATTGCACGACCTTATCTGGATTAAATTAATTATGCCTTAGTCGATCACAGCTGTAGCACCATTACTTGCTAGCGTCGACGACCAAGGCTGGTGGAACAAAGCGACGCAGGCCAACAAGGACGGTGTAGCTCATTACAGACATGCAGACACCATCATACGGCACAGATTAAAGGTGGTTTTGCCGATAAAGTGAAATTACATCTGTCTGTAGCGTGTAAAACTTTGTTAGCGTCTGCGTTGCTGTTTCTCATCCAGATTTGGTTGGCTGAATGCGACTAGATACCTCATCACGCACTCAAATCAACTAAGTGTTAAAGCCGTTTTCTCGCCAATGATACAATTGTGGTCTTACAATTATGTTTCTACGCAGGGATTTTAAAGTGGTTTTAACAACAATTGCCGCTTGTGCATGAGAAGTAACAAAAACAGACGACTACGTGGCAAATCCGCCTTCGACGTGCATATGCACCGCAAAATGAGGTTGAACGCTTCCTCCTTGATGCCCATTGAACCAATGGACTTAATCAATGCGAACTTAGGAAACTTTGTCAGCATTCAACTGTACCAGACTCACCAGCGTTGTTTTCTACAATAATTTATCATTTTATTCAAATTTTGTTTTTAATTGCTATTTACAAGCCTTGTTAAAGTCTTAGAATTTTAACCATTGTACGTTTTAATAACAAACTGCCTAATCAAGCGTCAGATATACTTCCACAATAAAGACTACATTGGTTTAAGCATAGTTTAACAAATAACAAAGTGCTGAGATTATTTGTTAGTCATTTAAAAGCCGAGAGAGATGACATTTTTTTAAAGTATTCAAGTACTAAAGTCTCACATGAAGATCATCGGTGCGAGCGTGGGTGCGCACCAAGTCGAGCATTTTATTCTGCCACTGGTCCCTCAGTCGCTTTGATGGCAAAAACATTTGCAACGGTAATTTGCGATTTTACTTATGAATCGACAAAATCCCCAACTATAAACGGATGGGTGCTTATTTTCTGATGGAAGTGTGTGTGTATGTGTGTATAAATCCATAGAATAACCCCCTATTAATTTTTTGCCATTCCTTCCTCAAGGCCTCTTTGCCAGCAACTCTTTTAGAGTTTTGGAATCAGTGAATCATCTGAGGATTGCAGTAATTTTATTTCTTAAGTGTGGGCTTAAATAATTTAAGATGCAGGTCATTTGAATCAGCTGGTGGCAGAATCATGGACCATTCTCTGTACATCGAGCTTCGCGCAATACGTTGGTAGAGAACAGCAGAAATGATGGCAAGTTCTATCACCATGTGTAACACAAAGCGCAATGATAGCGACAAGTCACTCTTGTTTGTCTTTACCGCAAAATTTCGACTAATGGGTTTATTTCAACTTACAAGTGGAGGGCTTTATACAAGCGCCCAATTTTATTCTTGTCTATACTTTGTTATTTCCCACTAGTCTACTATGATGCGCCCTGGAATGCAGAATGGCGGTGAAGCAACAAATCAATCGCATTACAAGTTTCGCTAAATCCATACCCGAAGATGCGGCTATTGCCTCTGATGAGTCTCAATTCGCCAATTTGAAGCTAAGTTTGTCACCTTTGCTAAATCGTGTCCATGTCCATAACCTAAAAGTAACTCCTCCATTGAATTCGCGTATAATATTCGAGCCGACACATTGCATGGCTTCTTATGACGAAAGACAAATTAAATCTCAAGCCCTTAACACTAGTACGGTCTAAACCTCTTATTGACGGTGTGATCATACTCTTTGACAAAGATTTCAAAACGCGAATATCCTCCATGCATTGCTTTCTTCCTAGATTCCCTTTAATTCATCCTCAAATAGGAGCCTTACACACAAAGTTTTGCTAGTGGAAACTACTTCAGTGCAAGGTCATACGACTTTCGTGAAATGGTGTGACACGTTCTTAAGGGGTCATGACTTTTGAGCTTCATTGAACCTCATGCAATCGCAATGATTTCGTCATCACAGATCTACCTATTTGCCTGCAATAGACCTCCTAAATCACAACTGTCAAGCTACTAGCCAATTTGTTTTGAGACAAACCAAAACACCCCTGTTAATTGCGTGAGAATAGAACAAATCAACGACTTACTGCCCTTTGTTTAGCACAGCTCTTGTATAGAAAATACAAGAAGAAATAAGGAAAGTTCGAGTTGATCAAGATTGTTGTTCGTTGTTTCAACAATTGGTTGCTCTTGAGAACTTGAAGTAAACAAAGTCAGTCTCAATGGAGATATTTATTCCAAGACTAAAGGATCGGGCTATAGATGGTTATGTCCTCCTACTGGATTTATCGCTACAACAATGGTTAATTCCTTGCATTGGAATCGCCCTCTCAACTTTCTTTGAATGCAATTTAATGCAAAAGCTGGGCACAACAGATGAAGGGAGTTACAGAATTCCTAGCTAATAACTTTGCAAATATTTATTTTATATGAGTTATGAAAAACTGAGTAAGGGACATTTTGGATCCACTTCAAAAGATTTGCAAATGAAGACAAAGCATCATATCCTACATGCATGTTCCCTCTATGTTCACTCACTAGAAGAAAGGCAAAAACTTCCTCTTTTCTTGCATAAGAAGACACCTCTTTAAAAATATGAGATGACTCAGCTTATTACAAGTTATTGCTATACAAAAATTTTGATAGCTCATTTAATTCAAAATATGGAAAACCTGCTGTCCCACCCAATGTAAAACTCTCCAATCCTGGTACTATGATATGATCGCGGAGCGTCGGAAGGTGTGATTAGGTGCTCCACCCCTACTGCACTGGATGTAGCTGATGCGGTCAATCGCTTACCTGAAATCAGTAAATATGTTTGCTTAACAGCATTACACCAGGTATCATGCGGCAGAAACACTTCCGGATATCTGCTCAATCGGTGCTACTATTAGTATTTCAGTAGCAACAAATCCCCATCATATTTGTCTATGTGACATTCATAGTGGAATCCGTACTTTCGAGATATGAATAAATAGGCACAGTCATCTTTTATTGCTTGATGCTCGTAACATAAAAATAGGTAATTTGAACATCCTTGAGGCGCCAATTAGTCTGCTTTGCCACCGCTGTCTTCTGCGGCATGTGCAATTGAACCCACTTGCGCTCCTTCTGTTGACAGACAAATACAAAGGCCATTGATTACGGTGAAACCAGTTGCTGTTTAATCAGTGCTTTTAAAAAAGTCCAGTGCATGGTTAAGCACCCGGACACTGCATTTCTCTGAGGTCATATCTTACTTATATTTCGTTGATATTTCTTACATTGGTATTCTGGTTAATTCTTGGTTCTGGTAAAGGAAACCATTTAGGTCTCTACCGCAATCATTTCTTCAACTAGGCTAGTCTTACGACCAAGCCAGTAGCAATAAGCTCTATTTCGTGCCGAATGCAAGTATTCTGCCTCGGGATTTTGCCTTCTTCTGTCTACAAGGAGATAAATGGATACTACAGCTTTACCAGCTGCTATGCGGCACCTCGTCGTCGATAAGTTTTAGTAGTGACAAATCTAGGATAAGGCCATACAGTTTATATAAGCACTTATTGTACCGATATGCCACTCGACATTGAGAAAATGTGCAGTAGATATATCCTCGATTGAGCATTCGAGCCGTTTTGACTCGGCGTTTTGCAAACACACGGCCCTGACTGAGCGCCGGATAACAAAAGAGGTGACTCATGTGCCTGTGCTCAAAGGCAAATAGGAACTTATCACGACGGTGTGCAAATCACCAAAACAATTAGCATTTGAAAATGCAATGACCTAACTTCTTTGCCCTAATAGGTACGAAGCGGTACTGAGGCGACAGACCAAGCAGATCCTGATAGGACCGCTGCAGCTTTGTTAGCTTGTGTGGTAGTGACGAGCCCTGCCACTGTTGTCGAGGGTGTAGAAAACTTATGTATATCTCTTTTCTTCCTATTGCTAGACAACCCCATCTTTTCTTTTTAATTTTAGATTTCTAACCGCGCAGGTCCATATGTCTGCCATTAATGAGACCGATTGTCATAATGGAGGCAATTTGTTATTTACAACTGTAGCCTGCTTTCTGGAAGGTTGTTTTTGTAAATCCCATTACCACCTTCCAGGCGTCGGTGTACCCGGTATTGTGCTCCCATAAGCTGCTGTGGTACTTTGATGATGGGAACGGTTTGGTTTATGATCAGAAAAAGTGCCTCACTGAAGCAGAAACAGTGAGGCTTGAATAACTGCAACAACATTCTCAACACTCGTTACTACTTGAATCGGTCACTATTACCAATCATAGTCTCCTCTCAAGAAAGCACTACTTTTTTGACAGCCCATTTAACCCGGCGTTTGGTTTAAAGCTTCACCGATTGTACTTTCGCTTGGCAGCATTTGTGCATGCCATTTGTAGTTGGTGCAGTCGTACGTGATAATTATTAGTAGCATTGTCAGTAGCAGAAGTTGATGAAGGAGTGCGCTCATGAAGCTGAGTTTCGAGGTCTTCATAGGGTTCTATCTTTTGCAGCGTGGCGACGAGATTTTCGTGCACATCATATCGCACGTGAAGGCCTTAAGGATGGGTTGTTTTTTATTGTTTATCGACAAAGGCCAAAATAGGATATTTTGCCTTGATTATAAAGCGATGAACAAGTGTGGTGTTTTGACCCTCCAACGCTTGTCGAATACAAGTCTTTCCAACTAAACGCTATTTCTTATTAATGCCCGAAGATGGCGTGTATATTTGGCTCATCAGATCGTTAAACTCGTGGCAGCCTTTAGGGCTTTGCATTTTGAAGTCATCGCTTAAACGTGCCGTAGATGTTTCAAATTCTTCCCTTTTTGCTGCACAACTATTGATTCGATGCATTGTAATGAGCAGCGTTTGGAGCGTTAGAATGCTTCGGGGATTGAGCGATGTAATCTTGATAGTATGCACTGAATTTACGGTAGCACGGCCACTTTGAGTGCATTTCTAGACTTGCGTCGGATGTTTTGTTGGCGATTTCTCGTATTTCAAGTGATTTAGATTTAAGCGTGTAACCATTAAATGTAAAACATAGTAGCATGATAAGTAGCAACACTGATTAGAAAATACAACAATAGAAAAGAGGTCTGAGGTTACCAGGCTGCTCCCTTCATGGCAGGAGGACAATCGTGCTCATTAGACTGCAATTGAAAGTGCTTGAGAAGAATTGGTTTCTTGTTATTTTCTTGATGAAAGCTATCGGATACATTTGCTTTTCCGAGCGCAAATAGCGCAACCGTATTGTCATTATCAGGCCAGAAGCCTTTATGATTAGGTAGTCTGTCTAGCAACTCGCTCTTACCTAGTCAAAACGACAAATTCTTGGACTGAATTAATTAATGCGACATTAATTTAAACGAAAGAGAACCATTTGACATCTATGTAGCGTCCCGAGGCTCCCTCGAAGGCAAAAGAAGGCAGAATGCTAGGGTAGAATATATATGTTCAACCGACAGAGGAAAATAAGCTGTTGGCATGGCCCGAGGACCAGCCTACGCAGCTGGAGCAATACGGCCACCTCTGTGACCCTGACAGAAACCGGTAGTTCCAACAAACAAAGTACTACAATCAAGGTTTCCCTTCATGATGGAGTCCAGATGCCGACTCATCGTCTTCCCATAATGGTAATTCATTGCTTCATTTTCACACGAGAGCCAATTAGGGCCTCTTTTGGGATAGATTTGACGTTTCACGTCGGCTTATGTGATCACAGCGATTTCGTCTAAGTGGATCAACCTAATGTCAAAACTGTTGGGTTGCGTTTAAAGGGTATTATTCTTTCTAAATGCAAAATGTGGACTTTCGAATTCGTATCGGAATGAGCTCTTTGTTTCGATGGCAAGCAAAAAATGGCTTGGCTGTCGACGTTGAAAGACAGGGACGGCTAATTTTTAAGCAATATTTCCTGCATCTTAGTGAAGGGCGCTTGCAAACATTAAGCTTTTGATCTTGGTACATGATTACCGGCAGTTTGTGAGGAGTTAGGATGTGGTAAAACTCATCATCAAGCTACACATTATTCCGCTCAGTAGAATACTTATGAAGTTTAATATGAATACCCAGTAATTATTTGCTTTGGCGTGCATATTTTTACGCAACAAAACTAAAGGAGAGGGCTCTTCGCCGCTGCTATATTTCCTGTCAGTTCTGTCAAATAATGGTTAAACGTCCCTAGAACATTTGTTTCTGCAGATCGAAAGTAACGCTTAAAAATTCTTATCTGATGTGGAAGTGAGTCTCATGGAACTTAGCGCAACTTTCACTTGGTCCTTCAGCCGTGCTTGAGAGAGGATGCAGTGATGGGGGATTAAGAAACCACCAACTTGAAGCATGGCGATGAAGGTTATGTGAAGTTATACAGTTAAATGGACGCGTAAATAGGATTTCGGGAGAAATGATGAGTGTTAGTTTGACATTCACCGATTCTCGATTTAAAATTGGTCCGTGATTTTGTCCTTTCAAATCCTTTCCTTACATCACAGCTTATGTAAATAAATGGACTTGTGTGCACACCCTTTGTGATGGCATTCGGAGGCGATCCACATAATTCCTCTAATGCTGACATGACCACAATCAAAGTGAGCTGTGGATGGTATTGCCAAATACCATATAGTTTGCTCCACAGTGGTAAGGGCTAGAACATCATTGAATTGGACTACTAGTCACCTCTTGAGTCTGCCTCTAATTCATTAAGCAGAATCGACTACAATAAACTACCAAAAGCATTCATTTATTTTCAAACTTGTGCGTCAAATCACTCGTGTCTTCGCTTTTGGGCGCCTATTAATGGCTTTTAATTTAGTTAAAAGTATATTACCATGGGTGCAGAAATGCTATGCATAGTGTAAAATTTTTTGCCCATTGTCATTCACTCGGACAACAACGATCAAAATGGCTTCCCTTAAGCGTTGGAATAACCGGTCGGATGAAAAAAGGATACATTGCTTTGCTGGCTCGCCATGAGGCAAATTGTATGCATGTATTTGTCGATTTAGACTAACTTCCAGTCAGTGGAACAATTAAGGAAAAATCAACTTTTATATAGTTCAATATTTCTCTTAAATAATCTAAAAATAGAAGAGCTGCCTGGAACAAAAGTTTCATCAGGTTTAACATTTTCTTAACGCCATGGCACTGGCATTTAGTGCCGTCTCAGACCTTAGAGAACTTCTCTCAGCTCTTCAAGATGGTGCGCGAGGCAAGACTGACACCACTGAGTCCTAAGCCATTTAATTGAACCGACTTTAATTGCTACTGCTTTCATTTCTTCGGTATCCTATTAACTGAATGCCACTTTAAGGCGTAGCAACCTGGAATGATAGACTTAGCTTTAAAATAGTGCCGAAACCGGTGCCTAATACCACTACCATCGGTTAATGACACCACACCACCACTTCATCAACCCGCACTTCGTATTTAGCTAAAATGCCGTCAAAATATTTGCTAGTAGGCGTTGTTGTTTGGCCTAAAGTCCGCACTTTTGGGCAAAAGGTTGTGTTTCAAATTTCGTCAAGTTTGCATAAGCTACACAACCTTTTATTTAGGACTGCCTTCAGGAGTTGAAGGTGCTAATTAGTTGAGCAAAATTGTGCCACCGACTATGCGACATCCAGATGTTTGGAAGAGCATATCATTGTGTGAGTTCGCCAAAGAAAACAAACATTTTTACAGCATCCTCGCAACCTCCTTTCAGTAAGTGCACATCAAATGTTTTCTACGACTACATTAAAACACATGGGCGCAACAACTCTGCTTTTAACGCCTTAACATTCATACAATTTCACCTTATGATGCCTTAGACAAAAAGAACACTCCTTCTATCTATCAATTATTTCTGCATGAGAAGGTCAACATTTTTGGCGGAGCATTGATTTACTTTTGAGAGATTAGCAGCCTACTGACTTTGAATTCCCCTCAAAGTTGCGAATTTGCAAATCAGAAGTGAAATGATTTGCTTGAAAGCCATCCTTTTAGCGAAGCACTTTCCACTTCCACTAGCTAATTGGCGGCGTCTGGCCGGAAAACTTCACTCCGCATCCTTCTATTCGTTTGAGTGAGCAGATTAAAGATCTGGTTCTACAAGTGTTAAATTCGTAGGTATATTTATTCCATTGGAATAAGTTGGAGAAGATTATCAAAACCAGAGTCATGTTTACCCCTCCCATGCATCCTATTCTGGTATAGTTCCCCATTTATTTGCTAGTTTTGCGAGCATCTGCCATAGGGTGTGTTCAAAAGAGCGTATCATTATGGTCGGAATGCAGAACACCTAAGCATTTGAATGCATCTGAAGCTAGTGGATGCAAGCTTTGTTGCTTTTTCTGCTCGATCGGCAAAGGTAAGCGCTATCTCCAAAATGATGGCATCTTAAAATTATACGCCTTGGCTTATCGAGGAGAAGCCGATGAAGGGAACATCCGCCGACACTAACGGAACCGTAAAGAAGGACAAAAGTGGATGCAGCGCTGGACATTTAACCAGTGCAGCAGTGACGCCGAACACGGAGAGTTTACCTCAAGATCGCGTCGAACAACTATGGATGGATGTTATCATCTGCCTAGGCGTGGCTCTTTCTCGAGTTACCAAGTCTATTCGCCGACCCATTGCAAATGCTTGAGCTTTAAGCATTGGCTAACGCAAAAGACTGTCATTCAGCCTTTTGAGCCTCCACCTGATTGATGCGTTTGCATTTGCCCCGTGATTGTGAGCTCACTTTGAGAGGACACCGAGTATTGTTTTGTGCTGTCAAGAAACTTGGCAAAAGACAAAAACATCACCTCAGTTAGGCACCAGATTATTTAGTGGTTGCTGCCCTATTTAGGACACTTTGCTGTCGCCAGCATATGAGCTACCATGCGCCCAAACCAACGACAAGGGAGAGGCAGGTCAAGAGCACGCGATTTATGACTCTCCTTAATTCACCCGCATTAATGGAAAGGCACGGCATTTTTGCAGTTAAAATGATGACAGCTATAATTCTGATCATCACGACTGAATAAAATAAGCTGTCAAAAGGTAGGGTATGACCTCCACCTTAAACTTACAGTTGTTTGTATACGCTTGAACGAATGCATCGCTGCCCTGCTTGGGAACTGTTGGAGCAAATGTTACTCCAATCCATAGCCCTCCAACCACTCTGGCCTTTTACTATAGCAAACTGTCCTAAATGAATTATAAATGTAGGAGAAATGTGTTTGGCTTGCTGTTCACCGACTAACTTCTCTCAACAGGTTAAATTAGGGCGTTCATGTCATCTGCGAACAGCATTAAAAGGATTAAAGAAAGGATACGCCTCAATATGGCAGCTATGATCACGCTTTCACAGCCTAATTCCTACACTCCGTATACGGTCAGCCATTTTCTTTGTCTCCAGCCTCCATTAGATTGCAGCCAATTGGAAAGAGGAGATTGTGAAGTAAAAGACCAATGTGCTGTTTAAGGTGTTGCTATTACCAAGTACCGGAAGAAATAAGCCGATGAAACGGTGAAGTATTGCAAGGCGGTAATTGCATAATAGCTTGAGAATTGAGAGAGCACTACACCCACATCAGTTAAGCATGGACGTCACACACTTTTGCATTCTTGGACGAAACATTGAGTGAACGAGCGGATGAATGATTGCACCAAACATTGTCACAAACAGGTTGATTGAGGTGAAAACGCTAAGGCGGATGTGGGTCGTCATTTTATTAAGGAAAATAACACCTTGTGCAGTCCTAAACCAAAGTTATTTTGAACGGACCTTACATGTTGTGGGCTATAGTGGTCGTTTTCCCAAAATATTTATTTACCCCATTACTTACCGTACAATAAATGGTGCACTGTGCAAATTCACTCTTAACTAGCCACAATGCTCTGCATATCATTAATAGTCGAAGGCATGGAAGCCAAAATTATGTGACCTCTTAAGCTAGGGAAGCATATAAGTTTATTTTGGATGTCAGGAGTGTTTTAAAAAGGGCAATACCACAGCGGTTATGGGGATAGAGCAAGTGAACGTCACACGAGATCCTCACAGGTAAACAACAAGATTCGCTGCTAAATAAGGTGGGCCAGGAAACAAAGCTAACTGATCCACTCTAAAGATTCGACATGTAATCCAGTTCAAAAAAGCGAAGTCTCATCTATCACAACCCCACAAAATACTGTCTAGACCTGACACAAAGTAACTGGTGGCATAAACGAGATTAGATCTTTCCGAGTCCCAACTCTCTTTACATTGACGCAGCTGGCTAGAGCAATCATTTTACAATTCTTTTTTAATGAAATCGGAATTAGTACTTTATAAATTGGGCTGCAGCACTAATGGAGCCTAAGAAGTGCAGTAGAATGTCAGCATTCACTGCGCGCCTAATCGCTGAGGTCTAAGGGAGAGCCTCCGCAATCCGTTGAAGGATTTGGGTTTGCTGGTAAATAGAGATGCAAAAAACGATGAACTAACTTATGAAGGTTCCCACTACTCCGAGATAGTGTGCTAAATGACAGATTTTATTGATGTGTAGGAGTCAAGTGCCTAGTTAAACGCATACTGAGCGATTCCACACCCTGGTTGAATGCCAAGTTGAAAAGTAGCAGGCTACGCTGACGATATGCCAACGCCTAACACGAATAAGAGCAGGAAGCCTAAAGCCTCTTTAGAAGGTAAGCACGATACAAACAAGCAGCACTTTTCTCATCAAGTTGGTCATTTGCAATGATTTGTGAACCGTAAGTTGGTAACTTCCATGTGTAAGAGTCAAAGGACAAATTTGACATCATATTGGGGGAAGTCTTTCCATGCATATTTAATCGCCCTTTCATTGTGGCTCACTTTTGCTGAGGTCTCTTAATTGGAAGAAATCTAAAGCAGCTGAAGTTGTATTACCACCTTCAAGCATTGCAAAGTGTCAAGAATGCAGCAGTTCTTGATTACCCGTCGTAATCTTAAATGGCTATATGTACATGCATCCGATTTACTAATGCCATTTAACGTGGTAACGCAATTGCTTGCTTTCCTGCAGTGCGAAGTACAGTTAGGCATGTATTTGAAGGTGGGTCTGTGTCTACAAACCTGCGGTGTTGCGTACGCAGTGCACATTAGTCCTTTTAAGCCGGAAAGCTCATCACAGCACACCACGCATCAATCCATCATCACTCCATTTTCAAAATTAAAACTTTAATCTGTGATCTAGCTTGCACTTTAATTTCAAATCCTCGTGCCGCATTTTGGAAGTGATTTGGCTTCTAGGCGTTGTTGAAATGTTGTGCCACTTATGGCGCTCAAATTTACACGTCAGAATTTCACTTGGAGGTGTGTTCCGCCCAAGTAAAGGCTTGGCAATCTTTCAGTTAGCACGCGATTTACTTTGCGTTTTAATTTGTTTTGGGTTGGTTTTGGCTGCAGTAAGTTTGATTATCTCTCTTTATGACGGGATTATTGCAAAATTATTTGTTAGTGAAAGGAAGGCTAGGTTGTCAAAACTGAACCTTACTGCCAAAGTCATTTAATTTCGTAATTGCTGGCGCAACAACACATCTTCTCTTAGACAAGAACTGCCCTTCAAATCACTTTATCTATTTATTAGTAATAAATATTAGAGACTAGTACGCCTTAAAAATGTAAATAGTTTTATTATGTAGTTTACGCATTTCAGTTACTGGCTGCAGAGGCGTATCAAGTTTATCCACAGAAGTTGTGAAAGACGAATAATTCAATGGGACTTTAATTGCAAGGAAACAAATTAAATCACGAATCAGGTGCAAAAAGGCAATCGGTTCGATCATGACGTGTTCCGAAGAAGCAACCAGGGATCAAATTTCATCCTCTTTCAGTTTGATGTATACTCCCGATTTGCCCATTACTTCTGTGGGTAAGTCCTTATAAACTCCAAACTGACCTCTGCACTCTTTTGGCCGTTTTGACTCGTCCACTGCGATCGCGAAATTCGGTCTAATATTCGGAAGTGACTTCATCATTTTTGCCTGCTCCTCTAAACAAACAGTATAAGAATGCATCGTCAAAACTTGTATGAATGTGCCGGGATGTCCCGTCCCCTCAAGTCAGTCCTATAAGGAAAAGCCTTTCTGAACCACATTCCTGCTTCGCCGGACTATTAATTCGGTACCCACAATCTAGCAAAACCAAGAATGGGCAAGAGAATATCAATGCACATTTAGTCCCATTTGTCCCATTTATGGAAGTGGTTTTAATGTTGAGACTGTGTAGCTGCGTTATATTGGCGGTAATTCTCAGCCTGCTCTACACTAATGTCTGTGATCGTCGGGAAAATTTAAGTTCAAATATAACATTGTTAAAACTAATTGACAAAAATACACCATGGATTAAAGTAAATAACTCAACTATTGTTTTGCAAAAAAACCATAAATTATTAATGATGCGAGTTCCAAGGAAGCAAACATTACCGCATATATCCTCGAAAGAACACTTATTATCGCCACCATAAGATTCAGGCATTAACTCCTTCAACCCGGGAACTGCATCAAAAGCGGGACCAAAGTCAGGACCCAGAACCATCACCTACAGAGGTTGGAGTCGATGAAGCGTAGGAAGCCGTTAGCAGTTCAAGCAGGAAAGGGACTTACTCGTGATTTGATCTTCTCATTTAACCACTCGGAATAGAGGTTAAACGCAGCTTCAAAGATTTTCGGCATGTTGTAGTATATCAATTTTTTTATTCGAAACGGAAGGCATTCCTACAATTAATGCGGAAACCGGGCGTCGTAGGAGAACTCAGTTGAAAAACTGTTATGACCTGGACACCTTGTGCTGCACCTACTATTTTAAACGCAATATTGCCTAGAATGTGCTTCAAGTAGCTTCAGAGCATCAAATTGGAAGTCTTGCACTGAAATGTCATTAGGAAGTAAAATGCTTTTATAGCGATGTGTGATGTAGCAGCAGAATGGAAAGAAATGCATACCTGAAAATACTTCGTTCCAAGCTTTGAAAATTTGGGATCAAACATTTTAGCAACATCCTCCTTTCGAAAATCCGTGAGATCCATAATCATACAAATGCCGCCAATTTGCGCCCTTGGATCAACAAGGCATATGTCATTCCACATGTTTGATGCACCTTGCAGCTCCCTCATCGAAACCACATCAAGATTGAAGTTTTCTGCAAGCAAACGCAAGAAAAGGACACTTTCAACACACTTATGTCTTTGTGAAGCGCAACGAAAAGGGAGCAGGCATGACTTCTATTGCGTGAACCTACTGTTCTTCAGCATATTGACCATAGTCCCTTCTCGAGTAAATCCCAGACAGGCCCAGCACCTATGATTTGCAAATTAAAATAAAAAAGGTTTGGTGGCTATTAAAATGGCATTCCTGACTCCTTTTTTCGATAAAACAAATGCTTTGAGGGTATGTGTCTATCCTACTAAAACTATTACAAGACGGAAGCAATGCGTTGGTGTCTTTACGTCAAAGAAACGGTGGAGAAGGAGGACTTTACCGTATGCTCAGCGTTACAATCAGCAAATCCTAGGCTGAAAACATTATCATGTGTTTTGCAACGTCAACTTGGAATAGGGACAATAAAATGTAGTGTAGAATAGTGCATCAAGGAACATAAGGGGTGTGCACAAGGTAAATTTACTTCATGTCAACCAATTTATTTAGGTTTGCTCTATTGGTTTCCGTATCCTCGAACCAGGAAGGATATCCTTCAGTGGGCGAAGTTCGGAAGGTGCAAAAGTTGTCTAGACGACGCTGTGCTTTCATGTGGTTGTACTTGGATTGACGTAAAAATCCCAACAAAAATGTGTCATCTGTAATTTATTAATGGAAAGTTTAATCCTCTTCTGCTCACATTAGATGCGCATAGAAACTGTATAACAGACTGAATAACGTACCCGTGGTACACTTCAAGTGAGGCATGGAGGCAAGCCAGCGTCGGAACGATTCCAGATGTGCTGAAACTTGCTCAGGAACTTCCCCTAATTCTTTAGCCGCTCGTTTTTTGTATACTGTCGGCAAGGTCTTCGCCGAGTCGTAGAGCGTGTACTGTGCTGATGCTGACTTTGACATCTTTCGAAATTGATCGAGATGCACAAGTTATTCACAACCAACAGTTGCGTCGATGACTGTGTTACTGGTCTGCCCTCTGATCGTGAATGCGCAAACTAGTGCCTCCTTAAAACTGAAAACTTGACAGACCAACCTAATCACACCCTGTTACATCTCTCAGTTGTGCAGTGCTCCACGAAACCTGCTCTCGGCGTAGGCGTAATTGGGTAAGGCTTATTGGCCCTCATATTAACCAGCTTTTCTGGAGTGTGATTTTGCAAATTTGCTTTCATTTCTTCATCACTATGAGTAGGCAAATTTGCAGTCTTGTCAAATCGGATAAAGATAACACGCACACAATTAGCCTAATAAACAAAGAATGGCGCAAGTAAAACCTTGAAGACAGGGGTGCAGCACATGCCTAGCCTTCTACTTGAAAATCATTACATAAATCCAAAATGGTTGCTTTACAAGTCTTAACAGTAAATAGATTATTTTTATATTGTGGGGTGCTGCATAAAGTAGAACAAAATAACCATTTAGTAAAATTCTCTTCCACCCTAAAGGACCTACGAGATACTCATAAATATGGGATGGACACTTGTGTCACAAATGAAGACAGCCTTCGATTGTATATGCTTATTCCTATTGTGCTCACTCAATAAAAAAAAAAGGCAGAAACTTTCTCTCTTCCTATGTTAGAAGATACCGCCTTAAAAACAAGATATGAGTAAG